>CM032339.1:43034537-44234537 GCA_019022885.1 Schlechtendalia chinensis
GTTTTTGCGCTTCAGACAAATGTGATTTCTCGTCTTAAACTTATAATTTTAATAACCACGTGTAAAATGGGCCGTCTCGAGGTCCGCTGTACCAGTTATTCTGGCATAACACAATTTGTAACTAATACAGTGAAACCTCGGTATCTCGAAGTCGTAAGGGACCAAAAAAAAAAATTCGACATATCGAAACTTCGAGTTAGCGAGGGAATTTAAACCATAAATAAAATTTGAAATAAAAATGTTTAATTATAAACAAATTTAATATAAATAAATTTTCTTTCTTTATTTCTTCATCAACATTTGTTAAACTAAATGAATTAGATTCATTATTTTCAATATTTTAATCAAAATCTGTATGTAATTTTCTTAGATGAAGTCTTTCTGATAATTTTGTTAAACTGTTACTGAATGTAATATATTTTTTTTTTTTTTTTTGCTTTTGTTTAAAAAAAAACATTACAGCAATGCAGTTATTTGGAAATTAGTAATTAGTAAATTAGTAAATTGTAAAGAAAGAAAGAATGAAACTGCTAAATATATACAGATATATGCTTAAAAAATATATACAGTGAACTAAATTAGGAAGCCAGCATTAAGGATAAAATTAACGATAAGAAAAATGACGATAGGGGAACGGGAGTTGAGAATATGGTATGGATTAGGAGAGGGGAAACCTAGAGAAGACAGGCGTAAGAAAAGTTGGTGTCTGTCCGAGGAGAGGAGAGGACAATTAAAAACGATATGGCTGAAGTCACAGAATGCCTCCTCTTTGGTGTAGTGGGCATAAGGGGATGAATTTAAAGAAAGATGGGAATGCGTTGTGGGGGAGTAAGCTGTGTCCGATGCGAAGGCGGGAAAAGGAATGAATAGATTGCTTAGGAATATCCAAGCCTAGGAACCATGGCTTGAGAGGGATGGTGGGACAGATTGATCTATGCCAAGAGGCAAAATTGGATGGGAGGGAGGACCATTTGGCTTCCCCATGCTTTGTGAAGGAGTTTGTGATAAATTGAAAGAAGATCTGAAGCGGGAATTTTATGAGGAGAATAATGAGTAAGATCTTTAGTGGAAAATGCTAGGGAGTCGGCTCGTTCATTTCCTAGATACCTACATGGCTAGGTACCCATAAAAATTGTACATGTTTGTTTGCTAACGACGGTATATTAGAGATTTAATGAGAAGGACATTGGGAGATAAAGAAGAATTGAATGGATTTGAAGAAATAGCAAGGAGGCAAGATTTGGGGAGTCAGTTACAATTAAAATATTATTATGTTCTAACGAGGATGAATTTCTAAGGCACTTATGATGGCAAACATTCAGCAGTAAAAGACGAGGAAAAAGCGTGAAGTTTGTCAGCAAAAGAGACATTGAGTGTAGGGGAAAAAAACGAAAACCCCGCTGAATTAGGAAAGTGAGCTATCGGTAAAGACGGAAGAGAATTAGGGAAATTTGGATTGAAGAAAATTGTTAAACAAGGATTCAACCAATGTTTGTGGAAGACGAGGCAGATCTGTTGGAGCATAACCAAGAAAATTTGGAGAAATAGTAACGTCAGAAGTGTAAGAAAGAGCAAGGTATGGGTGTCATATCGTTGTAGTCGAAGAATGGAGTGATAAATAATTGGACGTAGAGGCGAGAATGAAAAAGCGACTGAAGCAAGAATAGGAAGGGGTTTTTTAGGGGCGTAAGTCAAGAAGATTTTATGGAAGCGAATGTCTGGTAGAGAGAAGAATTAGGTGTAGACAAATTTTTTAAGCAGGAAATTTTCCTGCAAGGCGTCGGCTTCTGAGTTCGATAGGAGGGCATGAACATTCCACTCCTAGACTCACTAAAGGAGGAAGAATGGACACCACCAATGATAGTGCGAAGACATGAGCTGATAATGGAATTGAGTTTTTTACGGTGCGTGAAGGAGGCAGAAGCAAAGAGGAAAGAACCGTAGTTTGACTTAGATTTAACAACAGAATTAAAAATTTTGAGGAGACAGGATGGATGAGAACCCCAGTTCGTACCAGAGGGGAACAAGGGAAATTGGACCAACGAGAAATCGTAACCACAGAGATAATGAAAATGTGGAACCCATCTCAGCTTAGGATCGAGTTTTAAGCCTAGATAGGTGATGGAAGAAGAGGATAAATAATTTGACTATCTAAAACAATATGTGGAAATGTTCTGATTTTGTCTACGAGTGAATATCATAAAATTACTTTTTTCGGGTGATGCGTCAAAGAACGATGTGGAAAGAGCTACAGAAAGACTTCTCAAGGCCGTTTTAATATATTAACGGATGTCTCTAAGGACCTTTTAGAGGAAAATAAGACTATGTCATCCGCATATAAAAGCATCTGAAAGTTTTGAGAGTAAGGAATGGCAGATAGGAAACATGTAAATATTAAAAAGTATAGGGACTCAAGCAACTACCTTGAGGAAGACCTCTATGCGTTACACTCATAAAAGTAGTACCAGAAGGCGATGAAAAAGTAAGGGAACGCTGCGAGAGAGCGAAGAAATAAAATTACACAGAGATGGGAATATGTAATGAAGCAAGGTACGATACGAGAGAAGGGATGTGCACTGAATCGAAAGCACCTTTGACGTCAACAAAAGCTGCAAAAGAAATTCTTTCTTGCAGAAAGACTGGTAAACAGAGCCCACAAATGAGACAAACACCAAATGGTACCAATACCATGACGGAAGCCAAATAAATTATTAGGAACGAGACAGTTTTTTTCTAAAAACCAGTCAAGACGAATTTTTATTATGTATTCAGTTACCTTACACAAAGAACTGACGATAAAGCAATTGGTCTAAAAGCCGTTGGAGAAGAGTTAGGTTTTGGGGTATGGGAATAACATGGAATTGTTTCACGAATATGGGATAATGCCCGAAATCCCTATGTCGAAAGGATACGCAACAAAAGATCGAGCTTTTTTTGGAAATGTTTTGCAGAGTGATGACGGATATACCATCAAGACCTGAACAAGAAGGAACGTGAAGAAATAGCAAAAGAAAGCTCCCTTAGGCTGAAAGGAGCGGAGAGAATATGTGAACTGGGTCAAAGTGTTTTGGATAGGAAGAGGAGAAGGACATGCTTCTTTACAAGATGGAACGTATGGAGGTGAAACCCTTGTCACAAAATGACGGAACCATTCTCGTTAAGGGGGAGGTTTTTATGGTTGACACAATTTTTAAATTCTTGGCAGTGGACCATAAATCGTGAAGAGAGGTGGACTGGTTAAGAGTGGAACAGAAATTGCGCCAAATTTACTTTTTGAAGTTTTGAAAACCGTTGGTCATATTATGATTCTTTGATAGAAAGGAAATCATGATGGATCTTGGTCCTATATTTTCTGAATGCTGTAACGATTTTTAACTGCTACAGAACAGGAAGCATTCCACCAGATGGGAGATGAGGGGAAGAATTTACGAGAGGTTTTTTTAAATGGATGGCAATACGAGAAACCAGTTAGCATGGAAACAAAGTTATTGTAATTATCTAAGAAAAGAAAAGCTCAAAAACATCAATGAGGGAGTCTAGATGAGAAAAAAAAGAGACCAATCGCTTTAGAAAAATTGATCTGGAAGAAGAGGTGCTTGAGTCACATAAACGTAAGTTGGGGATAAAGCTGCATGTTCAATTATCACAGGAAAGTGATCGCTGCCATGAGGAACTTTCGAGAGGATACCAAGAAAGCGTCCAGGATAGAGTACTGGAGAAATCGAATGTCAACTGCAGTATTGGGAAAGGGAGGTCGATTGACACGCGTGGGAACACCGAATTTAAGACAGCTTAGATTAAATTTGGAAATTAAAGAATAAATGATATACCACGGAATTTTTGGTTGTAATCTGTCGTCCACGCAGGATTTGGCCATTTATATCGCCAACCTAATATGGTATTATGTCCTACAAGACGAAAAAATGTTTCAATTAATGCTTCGGAGGGTTAGCGGAAGGAGGAATATATAAGGACCATAGTTTAAGCGGATTTTCTTGGTTTAAAAAGCCTCAAGCCAACCAAGTCCAATTAGGTGACGTTGTAAGTCATTTTTGTTGAAACATCAACTGAGATCTCTCTGATTTGGATAGACTGGTGGGCGGCAATGGCTACTCCACCATAAACCGTCCACCCGATCGGAACGGATGAGATGAAAAAATGGGTAATGAGAATCTTTGACCCGACCGAAGCCAAGTTTCAGATATTAAGGCGAAGGAAACACTCTTCTGATTGGAGAAGAGTGCTAGATCCAAGGAACGGGAGCGAACGCTTCTTACATTCCATTGGAAGAATTTTATAATAGCATGAAGAATTTAAAAATAGGTGATAAAAAAAAGGAGAATTATTAGTAGGTATCGTCGTCATCGTTTTGAGTTAAAAATTTGAGAAGTGAAGACAACAATTTACAATGTTTTTTAAAATGGAAGGAGAATGAAATTGTTCGTCAGATACTTGGAGAAGAGAAATGATCTTTTCCGTAAGGGAATTGATCCAAGCAGCTCCAGAATCTTTATTTGTATATCAAAAAATTGAAGAAACAACCGTTGGGGGGGGGAGAAAGAAATGTTCTGTGCAAGGAAGTGGATACTGAGGTGTTTTAAATTTATTGGAGTTAAAGCTTTTTATTTTTTTATTCCTTGTTTAAAGGATTGGGGAATTTGAAAGAAGCGGAAAATAAGGGAGAGGAGATCTGGCTTCCTGTACATGAAAATATTTTTATTACTGTTTTTTACTGGAATTCGAGATATCATGCATTTTTTTTTTGTGACGAATCTAGACCTTTTGATTTGGGGCGTCTTCTCATAAATTTTTTTTTCGACAGCCATAATTCTTTTGATTCTTTTTTGTGTAGTCCACTCAGACAAACTGTCTCAGAGGCGACGTGGTCAGACTTGCAGTTAAAACAATGAGGCGATTGTCAGTTAGACGATTTTCACATGCATCAATGCAATGTTAAAAGTCACCGCAATAACTACACACCGTTGTTTGCTGCGGTATTTTTGCGTATGGCCAAACCGAAGGCAATGCATACACTGAACGGGAACAAACTGGAGAAACATCATGAAACTTTGAAAATACTGAATTTTCAATTTTGGTGATAAAAATCTTAATTCAACAATTTAGAAAATAATTTCATGATCACCTTAATATTAATGCGTCGAAATTCGACAACCTTATGACGCATTCCAATCCTTACCAAAAATCGCCTCTAACACACAGATCAAGACGGATCACACGAGACTATAAATAAGTGATCTAGTATGGAAAAACATAATCGTTTTCAACCAACCAAAGAAAGAAGACATGTAGTTCGCGTTTAATTATCGAATCAAAAGTTATTTAATTCAGTGTGACGGCCAATAGGTGAGATATTTGCTTACACCCCCCCCACCCGTTAAAGTTTTTTGTAAACATTTTTACCAACTTGACGGATGTAAATTACCAATATTCTTATTGTCATGAGAAAGATAATGATTATGAAGAGGGCCTCAATTTGATGTAAAAGTTGTCCGGGCACATTCAGCTTATTCACTTCAACCTGATGCTTCCATTGTGAGGTGAAAATTGAAATTTGGTTGTGAGAAGAAGATGGGCTATTTGGTTGTGTCTCAATAATTTTTGGATTTTCTTGATGACCGGGTTCAGATGGAAAAAAAGCAGTAGTGCGAAGTAGGCGAGATAACTTTTTATTTTTCTTGCGATTTGTCGTATTACCGATATTAATGATTGCGTGGCTGATTTATTAGCGATGGGGTAAACCATTGCGGCCCGGTGGACGGCGACCATGCTGACCGCCAACGTACATAGGGGGCAACGTACACTGTGACGGTCGAGAAAGAAAAACAATTGTTTTACCGCAAACTTAATTTAAAAATTAATCGCGACTAGATAAGCGAGCGAAAACGCAACAACCGTGTGTTCGTAATCAACCGAATAATCGCAACTGATATTAGGATTTAATACAACACTTTCATTTTGTAGTAATATAAATTTATTGAGCCAGATCGTTTATGACTCCCATATATTTTTTAGAGCATTCTGTAAATGTAGGTAAATAATGAATTTGCCAGATACAAAAATCAATTGGTAGCTACAAATTGTAAACCTGTTAATAAAAACCCTAAAGTTAGCATCTAAATAGCACAAGATATATAAAAAAAAATACTTTATAAAATGTTTTTAATTACTTCCTTCATTAATTTTTTGGTATTTCATGAATTTTTATCGATAGATTATAAAAATGTCAAATTCAATAAAATTGGTAATTAAATTGTTTTTGATGTTATGTGTATATATCTCTTTTTTGATAATTTGTTTTGAAGCAATGATTATAAAATCAATTTTGATGTCATTTATTTGGAAAAACTCTCGTAAAATGTTCGGATTGGGGTACCTAACCATTGCAAATATTAACACATATACCGATGAATATAATATACACGAATTGACAACGTATAAATTAAAAATTTTTAAACAAAATAATTAAAAAACAAAATATAATAAGATACTATCCATACAACATCAATTGCCCAAGTCATAGCCAATAACACCAATTCTCTTTGCGATTCGTGACCGCTTAATCAATTTATTATATTCCGAAAAAACTCTGGATAATAATAGATATGCCGATGGCGGGGAAGACGCGCGTCGACGTGGAAACCAATAGTAAACATTAAAACACGTGGGGTTTTTACTAAACATCATATAAATATAATAGGTATATTATTTTCCAAAATATAACTTTAATAAAAAAATGTATAAAAATTACGTTCGTTATAAAAGAAAAAAATGTTTTTGAATTGTGCATATAATAATAATATGCAAATATTTTTTTACAATTACAGAATGCCCATTGACTGAATCTCTCCCATTAATTTTTCGATATAATTTTTTATAAATACCTTTTTTAAAAAATCAAAATATATGTATACCAATAATTTCAATAATAAATATTTCATTAAACTGGAAGTCAAATTTTAAAAATTAAAAATACGCATATTCCTTAAGAATACATAATGTTGTTAACATATATACAAATTTTTGAAATTTCTAGGACAAAGAGATTGGGGGGGTACGTGAAATTAGCCCACCATTTGGGGTTTTTCGTTATACTCGGTAAAGACTTACTCGTAAAATTTCTCTGCAAATTAAAAGCTTTCGTTTGATATTAATTGCGAAGTTCTTGGGACAAAGTTGGGTGGGCCATTGTTCACGGTCGAAAAAAATGGGTTTTCTGGCTGAGGAGGGTGACTCACAAATTCCTGAAAATGGACTCGCAAATTCTCGACAAATTAAAAGCTTTCGTTTGATACATACTTTTGAAATTCTAGACAAAGTGTGTGGGCCTACGTGAAGTTGCCCACCCTTCGTATTTTTGTGTTTTTTACTTGGTAATGATTGACTCGCAAATTCTGAAAATGGACTCGCAAATTCTCGCAAAAAACTCGCAAAATATTAGTGTAGGTTTGGAATTTTACACTTTGAAGTGGTAGGCCATACTTCACACACGTCCCTACGATTGTCTTTTATTTTAAAAAACGGTTTATTTGTTTTTAATCGTGCAATAAATTTAACGGTTTGCAGGTTTTCAAACGAAAAAATAAATACAGATAATCAATTGACGTGTCCATGGAGACCATGACCCCCACAACATGTTTTTCATAATAAACGTAATAATATCGAATATTAAATCAATTGAAAAACATGCTAATACGGATTAATGCTTTTTAATCTTATGGATTTGGTTGAGATAGCAATATTGTCAAAACGAATGTTTTCAAATTTAAAATATTTAATTCTAAATATAAAAAAAAAATATATATATATAAGTGTAAATTGTTGTTCATCTTTTGACATTTTTATGTCTTTTACTTTGGCATATTATAATAAAAAAAAAAAACCGTCACGAAAAAATGTCCACCAAAAAGTGTTTCACGAAAAGCGTCACCTTAAATTTAAGATACCCACTGGGGACTGTCACGAAAAAGCGTTAAAGAAAAAAAACCTAAAATCTCCCTTTAGGTTTTTGTTTCCATGCAGCACCATTTTTTAGTTTTAAAAAAAATTTAAAATTTGAATTTGAAAAAAAAATTTCACAACATTAGACCATAAAATATGTCCACTTAACCGCGGACTCGTATCGTCAATCATTTTGCTTATTAGGCATAATAGAGAATGTGTGGTGTGTGTGTGTTTGTGGTTATTGGTTATTAGTACGGTTAGCGATCCAAACGTATGGGAAAATGAAGCAGCACGTTGTGAGATCATTTTTCAGTTGTGAGCTCCGAAATGGAGGATCCCATAACGTTATTTATGCGTATATCATTTTGTAGTAGTTGTAGACCATTTGAGCTGAAAATTGGTCGATCTCAAAAGGTAATGGTTTATGAAAATTTGGTGTGTCGTTAGTCTTTCTGGTGTGTGAACTGTAGAATGAGCCACCCGTCGATAGTGTGTTTCCAAATACTATTTTGGTCCACACACTTCCATTTGTTTTTGATTGCCTTTACCGAGATCCGTTATATCTGCAACGTCGCATTCTATTATATGGATCTCCATATAATCGATTGAATGCCATATTAAGTGTTCGTGAATATTTAACTTTATAATTTCATATACGAAATAAAATTTAGGGTAATAAGTTACATTTACCTTAATTTTTGTATTTTCTTTAATCCTACTAATTACTTTTAGTGTAGTATTAAGTTTAATTTCTTAATTTTATTCTCGATAATACCGTATCAATTACCCACAAAAATTTTCTAATTCTAGTTTAAATTTTAGGAATTAATTAATATTTGCAACTAGTTCTTAATTGAACACTATTTTTTATTATGTCGTCCTCTCTGACTTGTAGTAAACCAAAATGTTGCTAACCACTATATATTTTTAGAATTTTTAACTGTTTAAATAACTTGGTTTTTTTCTTTTGTTCAAAATCCTATTAACTATTTTTTGATAGTAATAATGTAATTATCTTAACTATATTAGTAAATATACATATAGTAACTTTATAACATTATTACGTAATAATTTAAGCTCTGGATTTTTATTTTAACTATATATGTGTAAATATGCACACTAATTTATTTGGAAAAACAAATTCAAAAGTATTTCCAAATTAAAACTTTTTATTGTTTGCTTAAATAGACTAAAATCTTTAAAAAACGATCACAATATGTTTAATGCTAAAAAAAATATTAATTAAAGAAATAAAAAAATACAATTAAAATTGCAAACAAACTATTACTTTTAAATATAATATTACCTAAATGTAAAACCTAACGACAAAAAACGTAATATTAATTTTTCAATGAATACCAACATGAAAATTACAAAATGATGGTTAAAATTTTTCAAATGTACAAACTTCTGCGATTGTCCATAGCATAGATTTTGACATAAAAAACATTCTTTCTACTTCGCAAACACTGTAGACCATTTTTAAAAATAAAACAAGTTTTAGGACAACTTTTCAATAGCTTCATTGTTGTTGCTTTAATTCACCGCATAAATTATTAACAATTCATTGATCATGCTTATCTATTCACTTATATATTCCACCTATTTTTTTTAAATTTGAACAATATCTTTGGATTTTTTAACAATACTTGTGATAGTTTTGTGTTTTTAACACTTGAATCAACGCCGATAATTTTCCTCTAAGATAAGTCCCCCCCTATTTTTCTACGTGTGTGATGGTTTCTGTGATGCAATTTGAAAAATGGATAACATTACTACAAGTTTCATTTTATTTATTGAAATACCATTAAATACTTTAATTAATTCTTTAAATTTAAAATTTAAAATATATAACTTTTATGCCAAATATAATAAAATATCCAATTTTATAGCTTTTTACTTAAGATGCAAAATAACAAAATTGACTATAGACCTATTGAAACTTAGAACACAAGACAATATATTATATTAATCAATGGTAAGTAACTGTCAATCGTCCACCGTTGTCCTACATATGGGCGTAAGTAAGTGGGTAGTTTTGAGGGTTTATAACGCTCCATTTAAAAAATATTAATAATAAAACTATATAAAATAAATAAAAAAAATTATTATATGCCATCCTATTACTAATTAATTGAAAGTCAAAATCCCCCATGACTACTATATATACCTAACTCCCAACCCAACGTGTTTACCCGGGGGGGGGACGTTTTTTATTTTTTGTCGGATACTTTTCAATTTTAATTCGTTATGATTATTCACCTGTGTTTAGTATATACGTTTACCTCTTGTAAATCCGGTATTTCAACAAGACTCTACAAAAAAAAATACCCCATAAAATGCCACAACAACTTTATAAAAAATTATTCTTAATGAATTGTAGAAGAATTTGCATTCGCATAGAAATCCGGACCTCTATAAATAATAATAATACAATATAAGTTATTAATTTTTTTATATTTTAAACATTAAAAATTAGTAGTAAAATATTTTGAGCATAATAAAAATTTAATTAATAAAGTAATAACCAAAAATCAAAATATACTTGTATATAAAAAGGTGATGGTCGAAAGTTCTTTTGAAGATTTCAAGAATTTTAGAAAAAAAATAATTTAAGATATTTGATAATAGTGTGATATTATCAATGTCATTTGAGAGATTTGTGAGCTTACATTAAATTTTATTTTAAAGATGCGAATCCTTCCCTTCAAATGATTAATATGTATGATTATTAAGAACATATTATCCAGATCTTAAGTCATTTAAATGTGTTTTGAATGAAATTTTTCGTTGATGGAATATAACTAAATTAAAAGTAATATTGTTCCACCTGCTGGTATGAATTTTCGGCTTGTGTTTAAATAATGTTTGAAAAACGCTATGAGATTCCTCCATACAGATAGAAAATGCATGATTCTATTCCCACAACGTTATCAAGCTACTAAGTCTGACTATAATTTACATATATTGTTTATATTTGATCTAGTTATAAAATAAACCCAAGTTTCCCGATTCTCGGATTTCCTCGAGGCAATTTTCCAATTTATTTTATTGGTTTTAAGATACAAAAAAATATTTTCTGTAATTCTAGATCTCGTAAAGTATAACAATCATACTATAAATGTTAAACACATTTTATTATAAGGTATATGTCCATCAGGTCTCAAGACCTTATTGCATATACATTTTGGTTAACATTCCTACAAATCAAAATCTTTGTAAATATGTTTTGCATTTTGTAATTTTATGTATTTTTATAAAAAATTTTTTTTTGGTTTTGTTTATCAATTATGATTGCATTAATCATGAAAAATATAATTATTATTTAGTCTATCAGTGTCAATGTTTTCTTTTTTATTCATATAATAAAACAATTCCTAAGTTAATGTAGCTAATCCTAAATGTACCATCTATGATAATTACAGAATTTAAAGGGATACTTTATTGTTATTTCCTTTATAATTAAATAAAAAATAGCTATTGTAATTTTATAAATTTCATCTAATTAAATATTGATATTATAGGTATTACTTTGAAGCAAGATTCATTGTATCAATATAAGATTTCATTTTGAATACATAAGATATATAAAATGCATAGTAATAAATAGTAACTTGTAGTATGTAGCACAATTTTTTTTTTAAAAATTTTCAATTTTTTTAATATTGTCTCCAATATTAATTAATAAAAAAACATTTTATCCGTAATAGTGTGTTTAAGTATTTACAGAACTAGATGGACCATCGTTAGCTCATAAAGTATAATATTAGGTTCAAATTGGCAACAGGCATGATCTAATACTGCAGTTATTGAAATTTTGAAATACTTTTAATCACGTATGGTAATATTTTAGTTTTCGGATCTTTATAAGTACTAAATTAACAAATTAAACACGCGATCTCGAAGGATATAAGAGGTTAAAAAAAATGACAGTGTTCTTTGATTTTATATGACTATAATTAATCAACAGATCGTAATATATTTTCCATTTACTCCAAATTCAAAAAACATTTTTAAAAGTGATCTCTTAAGGTCTCAGTTTACATAGGATCTCACACTATAACCAAATGCGGTATAAGTATGGTGCACCGTGTTGTTTGTGTGTGTTTTTTGTGTGTGTGTGTTGTGCATTTATGTTATGGAACATTTTATGATTTTAAAATTTATTCTTCTCCTTTCAAATCCAGATACGCCATTTTGACATTTTTTAGCGCGCAAAAAAAAATTTTGCGCGCGGCAACACACATAAGACAAGCACCAATATTTATTCATTTAAGTTCTTAAGATATGTTTTTCAACGATTCTTCTCGCGTCTACCACCGCAAATTTGTACAACAACGGTGTGGTGGACAATTTGACCGTGTTGTAAAACAGTATCTACCGTAAATTAAACCACTTACCTGACTAGTAATAAACTTACTTTGTAAAAGTGCTCACAACCGAGCGTATCTAAGTACTTTCGAGTGTACGTAAGTAGGTAACCCAATGCATTTACGATCAAACACAACAACAACAAAACAACAACAACAACAACAACAACAACAACAACAACAACAACAACAACAACAACAACAACAACAACAACAACAACAACACAACAACAACAACAACAACAACAACAAACAACAAAACAACAACAACACAACAACAACAAAACAACAACAACAACAACAACAAACAACAACAACAACAAAACAAACAAAAACAACAACAAAAACAACAACACAACAACAACAACAACAACAACAACAACAACACACAACAACCCAACAACAACAAACCAACAACAACAACAACAACAACACAACAACAACAAAACAACAACAAACCAAAACAACCAACACCACCAACAACAACAACAGCAACAACAACAACAACAACAACAACTAAGAGGAAGAGATGAGGAGAAGAGGAGGAGAGGAGAGGAGGAGGAAGAAGGAAGAGAAGAGGAAGAAAAGAAAAGAATTATAATAATAATAAAATATTAAAATAATAATGTAATAAAGTTATTATAAATAACGACGTATATTTTTTTGTATTCAATTCGTTTAGTCCGTTCGTGTACAACGCTCATGTCCGTTTTTCGTTTTCATTTTCGTTGTGTCGCCTGCTAAGTGCACACACTTACCCTATCCGTATACTTTAACCATATCCGATCGTTCGTTCGTGTACGTTTACGAACGCCCACGAATGGCGAACAAATCGGGTCGAAAAAAATCAAATCGACGGCCAACGGAAACTCTGCTTAACAACTTGTATTTAATTTTCTTTTTCACGACTGTAAAAAACAATTGCGATGCCAAACAGCGTCAAAACAAAACGAAAAAAATAGAAAAAATCCGAGAGCCGACGTTTTACTCGTCCGCGACCGCTTGGTGCGATTCTATTTCGGGAATCGGAGATTCGATTTTTTTGTGAAAAACACAACAGTTCGAAATCGCACGCTAGTGACGTCCTTTTAGATTGAATTTAGAATTCACACGTGAACCCCCCCCCCCCGTCTGTATATGTTACCGGAACGCAGAACACCAAATTGTTTTTTATGTTCTATTTTAAACCTCCCCGACCGGGAAAAAAAGAAAAAGATAAAAAAAAACGCCACCTGCTCGCGAGGTAAGCAACGAGCAATGCAAATCCCCAGGAAAGTACTTCTCCGGCATCGCTTGACATTGCGCGTGCGGCGAAAACGGTCGTCACGATATCGTATCAGAAATATCAACCTTAGGGATACACGACACACCGTCGGGTCACGGTCAGTCGAAACCGTAACCCCTACGGTCGACGCGCGGTCCAACCGGGCTCACGAGATTTCGATCGCGACCGCCCTGTGCCGTGTGTTCGACTCATCCGAAGTTTACGCGTGAAAACCGCCGCGATGGACACCGACATTCTATTGAATCGGCGTGTGAAGACAACGTGCCGCACGATTTTTCACCCGTCGATATCGTGTACGGCTCAGTGAAACAAACCCGCGCGAAAACTCCAACACGGTAAGGTCGATTTTAAATTCATATGTTGTCGTTGGTTCTCCAATACGAGCGGGTGTAAAACCAGAACCGTTGCTGTCCCGGATCTATATTGACATTAATCACGAAGACGACAACCGTCATTGTTGTCATAGGTGTGTGTTTTGTGTTGGTGTGTGTGTGTGGTTTTGTGGTGTTTGTGTGTATGGAATGTTGTGTGTTATTGTTTTTGTGTGTGTGTGTGTGCATATTGTTATGGTAACATTTTATTGATTTTAAATTTAATTCTCCCCCCTTTAAATAACCTGGATACGCCATTGTGGACATTTATTTAGCGCGGCAAAAAAAAAACAACACACGTGGTGGTAGGACAAATTTGAATCGTGAATTCCGCCGAAACACAATAATCGTTTGACTTATATAGCGAAAAGCGATCACGCTCGTAGGCATGTCGCCTGGACGATTACCAAATACCGTAATGTGGTAAAACAGTATCAACCGTAAATTAAACCACTTCCCTGAGTAGTGAATAATCGTTACGTTTGTAAATATTGCTCACATCCGAGCGTAGTCTACCCGGTGAAGT
Organism: Schlechtendalia chinensis; assembly: GCA_019022885.1. Lineage (NCBI taxonomy): Eukaryota > Metazoa > Arthropoda > Insecta > Hemiptera > Aphididae > Schlechtendalia > Schlechtendalia chinensis. The sequence continues at coordinate 43,049,052 of CM032339.1, forward strand.
CCATCGCGAGGAGAAAAGAATACTTATCGTAGATCTACTAATCGAGTTACAACGTTGAGACGTTGTAACAAATTTACCGTACAAAATGAGATATTGAAAAATGTTTAACTAAAGAAAATCAAATTACATAGATGTTTGTCATATATAGGACAATACCATCTGTATCCACGGATCATACAATTATTATAAAAAATATATAAAATATCATATGCACCTTCATTAAAAAAATACTAAATTTCATATGCAAATAATAAAAATAAAAAATACAATATTTTTGAAGCTTGACTTAATGTAAAAGTGCGCGTCGATATGGTTTTCCAAACCAAATTTTGCAGCGACCACCACGCGAGCTGTACAGCATACGACTATTGTGCACAACTCTGCTTCACGAATTCCGACGAAAACTAGAATAACTGACGACTGCCCTGAGAATACTAAAATTATCAATACATATTATAAAATACAAAGTCGATGTAAGTGTCCACAAACTACTATATAAAATGTAACAAAATTACTTCGATCCTGGGACTACAAATGTAAAAACCGAACTAGCTCTTAGACGCGTTGTCAGGCAAAAACCTAAATATCAAATTTATAAATTAACACCGAACTGTAAAAAGAAACCAAATAATACCTGACTCGTCAACAATCGTAAAGAAACGAAACTGCTCACATCCTATCGTATTCTTTTTGACGAAAACTATTGCGCGTAGAACCCATATGTTTGTGTAGATCTTCTTCACGAGGAACGTCGTTGAGAAGTTCTTAGCAAAGTTACACATTGAAACATGCCGATGCTTTCAATTGTTTTTACTCGAAACAATAAAATCACATACATGCTTGTCAAACATATCAATTTACATAATACTAAATATTTAACACAATGTTAAAGAACTATATTTGGGTTTTTGTCATTAGATATGTAGTAATCAAAAAAAATTAAAAAAAGGAATTAAAAATTAAATAACACGAGTCAAGGGGTGTGAATTCGAGAACCGTCTTGCCTGTTCAATAAGAAATAATCACAATAATATCTGCAAGTATAATAAGTTTATACCTTTTTGTCGTCTTGAAGATTTTGCCTGTTACGGATTTCAACTTTTGCGGACAATATTTTTATTATTAAGGTAATAACTTGTAAATCAAACAAATATGAAAATGAAATGTTTGTACGCTAACTTTGACTTGATGCAAAGTCAGCGCCAAGAAATAAAAACAACTCAAAAAACGATTGATTTTCCACGTTGTAAGAAATTAGAGTCGCCTAATTTCGGGAAAACCGATCTATGAGTCGTTCTTGATAAGTATGCCTATACTCTCGTAGACAGAGACGGTCTGTCTGTCAGGGACTGTACGATCTGAGTGCCCTCTGAAAGCTGGAGGGTGTATTTATCGATATATCTTGAAGGACATATACTAAGATTTCGGGCCCATAAGGTTATCGATAACTTATTTTTCTATTTTCTGCGAATTTTGCGCAGTCTAAAAATTTTGTTTGTAGTGTCACAAATCTGCGAACTTTGTGTTCCCCTGATTAAATATGTGTGATTCATTTCGTTCTTTCTTATTTTCTCTTCATCTTTTTTCTAATATATTTACTATTTCTGTTATCGAGTATAATATTCTTTTGTTTGTTAATTTAATTGTATTATATTTAAAATCATATTGAAGTCTGATAGCGAATTTTTCTTATAGGACTGAATTGTCTTATGTGTATTATACTAATATATAAAATACGCATTAAATTATATGTGATTATAAAATTACTATTATTGTTATTCCTATAGGGGATTTGTGATCGGTGTTCCGAGAAAATTGAGCTCTAATATATTTATTAAAATATAAACTAAAAAAGTGTTCATAATAAAAACTAATACAGAAGTAGTTGTTAAATATTACACATTCATTTCCAAAATTTTTTTGTTATGATATGAACGTATGTTATTACATGCATTTGTTAAAGTATAATCTATAAAAGTTTATATTCTATTACATGGTCTCAGTTGTGATATGAGTGCATATCATTACAATTTACAAGACTAGATATTTTAGTAATTATCTGACGACCCGTTTATGAGCGTTCGTTTGGCACCTCGTAACGTACCAGGCCCAATGTTCTTTTTATTCATATAATATTTAATTCAAATATTTTCTAATATGTCATATACACATCCATGCTTATTAGTGTTTCGCCGCATTTGATGATTTTGCGTAGTCACACCAAATTTGGGTTGTTGTGCTACAGGCAGCCGTAAACACAAGGAAATGTCTCGAAATACGAAATATTACGCGCGTAAAAAAATAATATTTAAAAATATATATATATATTGTCGAAATTCGTCGAAGTTTGTTTGTCGCGATCATGTTTTTTTAGGAAAACTAAAGACCATTTTGTCGCATACCTTCTTAGTTGTTGTACTGTATAAGAGCACATAAATAACGCCTTTCGAAATATTTGGAATTATCAACCTCCACGAGTTGTACAACATCCAGTCATGGATTCGACAATAACGATTCGCCAAATCCGGCGAAACACTAGTACCCGTCGACGTGTAGTAAAGACAATCAAGTCCGATTCGTACGGTCGTTAATTTTCATTAAAACTAACAAACGCAAGAAAACACACGTCGACGAAAAGTCACCAGATTTTTTTTTTTATGCATGCTACGACATCGTTATTCGGCAAATTTGCACGCGTCCACCGCTTTGGGCTGTACAACAACCAAGCAGGGATGTGACAATGCCGATTCGCCAATTTCTGGCGAAGCACTAGTTCCCATCGACGTGTTTTAAGGGGTCAAGTCCAATTCGTACAATAGTTAATTTTTATTAAAAACTAACAAACGCAAGACAAACACACGTCGACGAAAAGTCACCAGATTTTTTTTTTTTATGCATGCTACGATATCGTATTCGATAATATCGATATCGTATCGTTATTCGGCAATTTGCATGCGTTCACCGCCTCGGACTGTACAACAACTAAGCAGAAATGCGACAAAACGGTCTTTAGTTTTCCTGAAAAAACATGTTCTTGACAAACAAACTTCGACGAATTTCGACAAGATATATATATATTTATATATAATTTTTTTTTTACTGCGTAAGCTTTCGTATTTCGACACATTTTCTCACGTTCGCCGATGCCTGCAGCACAACAATTCAGCTTTGGTGTGACTACGGAAAATAATCAAATGCGGCGAAACACTAATAATTTTGGATGTGTATATGACATATTAGAAAATATTTGAATAAAATATTATATGAATAAAAAGCACATTGGATATGGTACGTTACGAGGAGCCAACGAACGCTCATAAACGGGTCGTCAGTAAATTACTAAAATATCTAGTCTTGTAAATTGTAATGATATGCACTCATATCATAACTGAAACCATGAAATAAAAAGTAAACTTTTATAGATTATACTTTAACAAATACATGTAATAACATACGCTCGTATCATAAAAATTATTTGGAAATGAATTTATAACATTTAACAACTATTTCTGTATTGGTTTTTATTATGAAACACTTTTTTAGTTTATATTTTAATAAATATATTAGAGTAAAATTTTCTCGGAACACCGATCATAAATCCCCTAGGAATAACAATAATAGTAATTTTATAATCACCTATAATTTAAATGCGTATTTTATATATAAGTATAATACACATAAAACATTTCAGTCCCATAAGAAGAATTCGCTATCAGACTTCAATATGATTTTTAATATAAAACAATTAAATAACCATACAAAAGAATATTATACTCCATAACAAAAATAGTAAATATAGAAAAAAAAAGAAAAAGAGAAAAGAAGAAAGAACGAAATGAATCACACATATTTGTTCAGGTGAACACAAAGGTCGCAGATTTGTGACACTACGAACAAATTTTAGACTGCGCAAAATTCGCAGACAATGGATAAATAAATAAGTGATAACCCTGGGACCGAAATCTTAGTATATGTCCTTCAAAAAATATCGATAAATACACCCTCCAGCTATCAGAGGGCACTCAGATCGTCACAGTCCACCTGACAGACAGACCATCTCTGTCTACCTAAGAGTATACGCATACATATCAAGAACGAATCAACAGATCGGTTTTCCGAAATTAGGTAACTCTAATTTCTTACAACGTGGAAATTACCTTTTGAGTTGTTCTATATTTCTTGGCGGTGACTTTGCATCAAGTCAAAGGCGGCGTCCCTACCTTTCATTTCTTATTCTGTTTGAATTACAAAGGTATTACCTTAATCAATAAAAATAAATAAATTGTCCGCAAGAGTTGAAATCCGTGACAGGCAAATCTTCGAGACGACAAAAAAGGTAATAATCTTATTTTATACTTGCATGATATTATTGTTATTATTTCTTATTTTATTGGCAAGGTTCTCGAATTCACACTCACATTATTTTTCCTTTCACTATTTAATCTTTTAATCCCCTTTTTATATTTTTTTTGTTTTACTACAAAATGATCTTGGAACGTAAAGGAAACCACGTACCTGACTGGTGAATTAACGAAAATGGGTCGCCAAACTGCTCATATCCGATCGCTGTCAGTCTCACGAAATTCATTGAGTGTAGAAACGATTCCATTAGTACATCTACTACAAAAGACACTATGTTTAGAAAAATGTAATAAATTTATCGATGCAAAATACTGATATTGTTAAATGTTTCATCTCGTAACATTCTACATAGATGCTCGTAAGACATATGACAATACTTTTTGTATCCCACAGATCATAGAATTATTATAAAAAAATCATATGCAATTTAGTCTACGTATATACAACAATTATAATCGCGATTAAAAAAAAAAAAAACATATGTTATTGATTGACATTAAATATAAGTACGCTACAATTTTGTATTTCGACATATTTCCATGGGTTCATCGCCGCCAGCTGTACAACTACCAGGCGGGGATTCAAATACGCTGAATCGCAAACTCTGTCGAAACACTAGTAGACGTCGACGTGCATTAACGACAAAAAGTCAGATTCAAACAGTCGTCAGTTTTCATAAGAGTGTAATGTTCGCGGCAAGAACACGTCGACGACAATCGACAAGATTTTTATTTTAACGCCTAAAATTTTCTACTTCGACAAATTTTCTCGCGTCCACCGCCGCCAGGTGTACAACAACCCAACGGTGGTATGACAACTCAGAATCGCCAAATCCGCCGAAACATGAGTAACCATCGACATCCACAGGAAATACTAGAATTATTAGTTTAGAATTCTGTATGCATAACATGTACATACAATTTGGGACGGTACGATGGGAAAACTGAATACGCTCGTAGACTGGTCGTCGGACAATTACTAAAATACCGAGTGTAGTAAATTAATACGGACCGTAAAAAATCTACATACCTGACTTGTTAACAAACGTAAACGGAGCTGCTACGTAAACTGTTCACATCCGATCGTATTCTACCCGGCGAAATCCATCGTGCGTGCAAACGATAATTTTAATAGATCTACTACAAGAAGTACAATTTTGTGAATTTTTAACGAATTTACCGATGCGAAATGCTGATATTGCCAACTGTTTCATTTATAGAAAATCTACATAGATTCTTGTCAGACATATGACAATACTTATTGCATCCCACAGATCATACAATTATTACATAAATATATAAGAATAACATATGCACTTTCGTCGGTTTTTCGGAACGAATGCAGTTCAGACCGTATTTTTGAACACACTGAATTTTATTAACGTTTTCGGAATTGGACGCTCACACAATGGAATATTTGAGTTCAAACCATTCCAAGACGTGATTTTACCCAAAGCGTGAAGAATCCAAACAAATCAGTATACTTATGGCATTCAGGGCCGTAGCGATCACGGGGCAGGTGGGACGGCGCCCCAGGGCCCCGGACCAGAAGAGGCCCCGATGGGCCCTTTTGGTCCTTCAACTTTTTTTGGGTTTTGACAAACACTAGGTGTATTTGAAAATTTGATTAAATATTTCTGTATGGGGGCCCCAATTTACTTGTTGCCCCAGGGCCCCCGTGGCTCTAGCTGCGGCGGTGATGGCATTGAAATGTACGTCATGGAGATATCATTCGTAGTCTTCGAAGAGATATAGAGGAAGGCCGTACGTTGTTTCTCGAATAGTTAACCGCTGTTGTTGATCTCGCGGAAGCCGGAAAATGACTAGTTACAAAGTTGTATATAACTAGTGCCGGAAATTCCGCAAGCTTGGTACATAACTTGTTGCGCAGTTGATCGTTCGCGTATCTGGTTTTAGATATTTACCAAAGTGCTGATTTTTCGGCAATACGGTATTAAATGAAAACCAAAAAAAAGAACGGTATAAATATGTTTTCGTCTCATTTAAATATCGTCGAATTCGAATAACGTTTTCGACATTCGCCGGTCATATCCCACGCGCAGCAGACAAAAGACGACGACAAAGCAATTGTTATGTTACAACGTAATACGATTTCGTACAACACGATGTTGTTCGATCGAACGACCGTATTTATACGTCTATATTCTGTTAGTATAACGGTCAAGACGACGAAATAAACTCATTTTCAAAAACCGACTACTATCTACTGAATTTCCATCAACGATCGTAATCGAAAACAATCGTTCGACGAACAGAAAACCTCGTGGGAACCTTGGAACCTAACCGTTTTAGTCGCGCCGAAAATATTCTGATCGGTTTTTCTGTATTTTTAAGTTTCGTTGACGTAAAGTAAATTATTCGTTATACATATTATATACATACAATCCAGGAGCGTGCCTGTTGATTGATGCGAGGTGCGATGGGCGTATAGCTGCGTCAAGGTTAAGAAGCAAGCCTACCAGTCCACCACAGTATCATCTTGAGAAACGATCAAGATCAGCGCATTTATGGTAAGAGAAAAGCCTTTTCCTTATAGTTTTACTTGTTTTCTCCATTTTTCTAAATATAAGTTTCGTTTGAAACGGATTTTCCATGTAGGCCAGAGAATGAGTACAGTATCGGAATAAAGTCTTTGCGTTATCGGGCAATGTGCAATACGAAATCGTCGTAGCTCGTAATCGTAGGTCGTAAATCGTAATTGTGTGTTTATTTCACTCACCTGTTTGGGAAAATAGACGCGTATATATTATCGACTCGTCTCGATTAATATAATTTATTATTATTCCTTTTCGTTGTTGTTACATCATTATAACTGATTATAATGGATGAACTTGAACTTGCTACATTAATAGCCCGGCGTGGAAGAATTAAGGCTGTTTTGACGCGTTTTCAAAATTATATAAAATCACCAGAATGTGATCAAAAACAAATTTCACAACGTCGTGATAAAGTAGAAGCTTGGCGAAATTTTGAGCAGATACAGACCGCCATCGAAGATTTAGAATCAGAGAATGAAACCGATCATTCGCGGTACAGAAGTGATTTTGAAAATTTGTATTTTGAAATTGTCACGGAAGCCGAACAGATTATAAATTCAGCGAATATAGGAGCTGCAGCACAGGGACGATCGGAATTGTCACACAGAAATTCATGCCGCGAAGAAGGTGTTATTTCGGCGTCATCTATTATAAAGCTAGCAGCGTTAAATATACCCGTGTTTAATGGTAATTACACGGATTGGGTACCATTTCACGATATGTTCGTAGCGCTAATATATACGAATAACAGTCTTACACCAATACAAAAATTTTTCTACTTACGTTCTTCGTTAAGCGACGACGTATTTCTGACCAGCACAAACGCCGTTATCATACATATTCGTCAATGGTTCGTGAACCAAAATATCATCATTTAACTAATAATTATTAAAAGGAAAGGCCAACGTCTGTCGTTGCGTTCAGCTCATAAATTATGATACGTGCCCGCGATAACGACTTTTTAAATTACACATATCATTAGATATCTATATTTTATTTACCGTTCTATGGATGCTGCGGGCCAGTTAAAACTTGTTCGCGGGCCATAGTTTGGAGACCTCTGGCTTATTATATGCGCTGTGTAATCTACGGACATTTTTTTTATTTTCGCCCAATTTATGTATTTACTAACAACGTAAACGCAATTGAAATCCCGAATAAATGGAAATGATAATATAATAAATGACTGAAACGTTAACACAACTAGTTAGTTGGTTACTATTACCATTATTTGTATTGCTTCCATAAGTTTTGCATTATAAAAATAAATATAATATAATCGAAACTTCTTTTTAAAAATATTGTTTTTCTTCCGAGATTATCTTTCATAGGAGTTTTAAATACCATGTGGTTGAATTATATTACATCTCACAACTGATCGCATGGATGCATGCGAATTGGAACTAGTAACATACAACCTCAATTCGATCAAATATTAGCAGAAAAACATCAATTTCATGAATTCTGCTGGATTGAATTTTATACGGGTTAGGCCGGAGGTACGCGGACCTATTGAGTAGCTCGTGACGTAGTACCTACGTAGATGTACTCGGAGTAGACAGTTTTTGTTTAAGTATCGTAACTGACGTGATTATATATAAAATAACAACAGGATAAAATACTGTTTAGAGTTCATACTATAAATAATCTTTTTTGGATCATTTTCGTCTCTGAAATCGGTTACTAAAATTATTATGCAGAAATCAAACTCCGCCGTTGTGTCTGTTTTTACTTTTAATATTCGTCCACTGTGTCCCATAACATAAATCAATATTTTCACCTAACTTCACGCAATAGATGTGTGACGTAATTTTATACCAAAAAAAAAAAAACTTTATAATTAACTTTTAAACTTAAAGAAAAAAAGTGACGTGTCTGGATGGGGACATGCGTATTTTATGCATCCATGCGACCACTTGTGAGATGTAATATAATTTAACCACATGGTAATTAAAACTCTTATGAAAAAAAATCTTTTTTTTATCAAAATTAAATTATTATTAATAGTTATTATATACCACTGCCAAGTCATATATAATTTTCAAATGAGAATTTTATCAGCGATGACCATCATCCATTTCATCGATATAATACTTATTGCAATAAGTATTACTAATAAGTATTATTAAAAGTAAATATTTATACTTATAAAGTATAAGATAATTAAACATTATCAATTAAAAATTTAGGCTATCCGTTGATTCGTAACTGTTGCGTGTTTTCCTACGAATGATTTCCATATTAAATGGGTTGTTTGTTTTTATCGTAAAATAATGTTCTATGGTTTGCAGGTTTTAAAACAAAAACTAACTATCGCTTTCAATAGCGTAGACACAAGAAGGGCATTTACAATCCACTCATCACACCAACGATTTTCGTCTTTATGTAGTTTATTTTATACTTATGAAATATGTGCTACTAGCTAGTGTTCTTAACACTTATAAGTTTGTTTGATAGTAAGTAACTTGTAAAAGTGAATGTTATTAAACTAAAATATTTACGTCTAGGAAATTGTTATCAAAATAAAAAAAAATTATAATCTTTAGTTGTGAAATTCACAGCCGATTGTCGCTCGAAGAAACGATAATTATCGTAGATCTACTCCTAGATTTACAACGTAGAGACGTTGTTAACAAACTTATCCGTTTCAAAATGCTGATAGAGTAAAATCATTAAACTTCAACAATCTTATAACATAGATGCTTGTCAGAAATAGGACAATACCATCTGGATTCCACGGATCATACAATTAATATAAAAATATCATATGCACCTTCGACAACGTAAATACAACAATTTTCCCCGCCGAAAATAAAAATTAAAAAATACAATATTTAGTTGCTTGACATAATATAAAAGAGCACGTCGATAACGTATTTCATCCAAATGTTCACGCGACCACGACGGCGAACTGTACAACAATCCGGTGGTAGTGCGACAACTCTGCATCAAGAATTCCAGCGAAACAAGAATAACTGTCAACATGATCAGATATTTTAAGAATATAAGTACATAATATAACATATAACGTCGATGTACGCGTTAATAAATTATTATATATTATATAATAACACGAACATTGTTTATGGGACGGTACGAACACGCTCGTGGACGCATCGATGGACAATTACCAAAATACCAAATGTAGTAAATCAACATTGACCGCAAAAAAAACCATACAGCTCACACTAAACTTCACACATTTGTAGCGTGGCGTAGACGCAATTTTAAAATGGCCGTTCCTAGTTCAAATTGTGTTGGTGAATGGTGGTCGAAGGATATATTGTAGATAATGATTATGAAAAAATTATTATTACTTGACTTATTAGTGAATATTATTGGTCAGAATTTAAAAGAAAGAATTTAACTTCTCTGTTGAAAAAAACAATAGTCAGAATGAATTTAAAAAAGTATTCATTTTTTTCTTTATTTACGTATTTCTCGTTTTCGTGGAAGGAGTAGGTGTGTTAAATAAATAGTCGGCTCTATAAAATGTTTGGTACACTACTGTACCTGAATCGTGAACAATCGTAAAGATACGAAACCGCTCATATCCGTCTACCTGACGAAAACCATTGCGCGGAGAAACCAAATGTCTTGTAGATCATCTGCATGAGTAACAACGTTGAGAAGTTGTTAACAAGTTTTCCCGATGCAAAATGTTGATATTGCCAATTTTATTAACTCGAAACAATAAAATCACATACATGCTTGTCAAACATATAACAATACTTTTTGTATCCAACGGATAATATAATTATTTAATAAATATTTCATATGCACTTTTGCCTACATAAATACAAAATATTTACACGCTGTTTAAAAAAAAATTTAACTATATATTATTGCTTGACGTTATATATAAGAGAACTACAACATCGTACTTTGATGAATTTGGACGCGTCCACCGCCTCGAGTTATACAACAACCAGGCGGGGGTGCGGCAATACCAAATCGCCAATGACGGCGATACACTAGTAGCCGTCGACGTGTATTGTGGACAGCAAGGTCCGATTCGAACGGTCGTCGGTTTTCAAAAAAAAACCGACAAGCGTAAGACAAACACACGTCAACGATAAGTCACTAGTTTTTTTTTTTTTAAACATGCTACGATATCGTTTTCGACAAAATTGCACGCGTCCACCGCCTCGAGTTATACAATAACCAGCCGGGGGTGCGACAATGCCGAATCGCCAATAACGGCGATACACTAGTAGCCGTCGACGTGTACTGTGGACAGCAAGGTCCGATTCGAACGGTCGTCGGTTTTCAAAAAAAAACCGACAAGCGTAAGACAAACACACGTCAACGATAAGTCACTAGTTTTTTTTTTAAGCATGCTACGATATCGTTTTCGACAAAATTGCACGCGTCCACCGCCTCGAGTTATACAATAACCAGCCGGGGGTGCGGCAATGCCGAATCGCCAATGACGGCGACACACTAGTAGCCGTCAACGTGTATTGCGGACAGCAAGGTCCGATTCGAACGGTCGTCGGTTTTCCAAAAAAAAACGACAAGCGTAAGACAAACACACGTCAACGATAAGTCACTAGTTTTTTTTTTTTAAGCATGCTACGATATCGTTTTCGACAAAATTGCACGCGTCCACCGCCTCGAGCTGTACAACAACCAGGCAGGGGTGCGGCAATGCTGAATCACCAATGACGGCGATACACTAGTAGCCGTCGACGTGTATTACGGACAGCAAGTTCCGATTCGAACGGTCGTCGGTTTTCAAAAAAAAAAAAACGACAAGCGTAAGACAAACACACGTCAACGATAAGTCACTAGTTTTTTTTTTTTAAGCATGCTACGATATCGTTTTCGACAAAATTGCACGCGTCCACCGCCTCGAGCTGTACAACAACCAGGCGGGGGTGCGACAATGCCGAATCGCCAATTCCAGTGAATCACTGGTAGTCGGGAACGTATATTAAAAGACAACAAAGTTCGATTCGAACGGTCGTCCGTTACAAACAACATACATCGACGACAAGCGACAAGATACAAATTTATGAATTTTTTTTAAGCGTTTAAAATGTCGAATTTCGTCAAATTTTTTCACGTCTACTGAGGAAAACTGTACATAAACTCAGCGGTGATGTGACATCGCAGATTCACTAAATCCGGCGAAACACGAGTATCTGTCGACGTGCACAGGAAATACTAGGATAATTAGTATGTATTATTGTAGGATTAATAAGGACATCGAAACTGGGACGTTACGGTAGCCAACCGAATACGCTAGTAGACGTGTCATCGGACAATTATCAAAATACCGAGTGTGATAAGTTAACACAGATCATAAAAAAAAACACATACCTGACTGGTTAACAAACGTATAGAGGGCGCAAATCTGCTCACGTCCGATCGTGACTTAACAATATCCATTGCGCGGAAAAACGATACCATTCGTACATCTACTTGAAAATTTACAATGTTGAGAGGTTTTTAACACAATGACCGATGCAAAATACTGATATTGCCAAATGTTGCAACTAGAAATAATTTACATAGATGGTTGTCAGTCATATCGCAATACTTGTATCCCATAGATCATACAATTATTATATAAATATATAACAATATCATATGCACTTACGTCGACGTAAATAAAAAATTTTAACCGACTTTAAAGAAAAACAATTTTAGTTGCTTGACATTATATATAAGTGTGCTACAGTTTCGTATTTCGATAAATTTCCATGCGTCCACCGCCGTCAGTTGTACAATAACCAAGCAAGGACGCGACAATGCAGAATCGTCAACTCTGGCAAAATACGACTAATTGTCGATGTGTATTAAGCACGGCAATAACCGATTCGAACGAAGTAGGTAGAAAAGAGGCGTTCCGTTCTGTCACATGAAAGATGACAGATGACAAAGATGACATGACGTTATTTCATCGTAGTGGTGTAAAAACGTTGAAGACGTTGAGGACGATGAAATAACGTCGTTAGTTTGTCATCTTTCAAAATAATATAATAATAATTATAATAAATTAATAATAATATAATAATTCAAAATCTTTCAAAATATTGTTATTTTCCACCGATCTGTGTTCGTCACTCAAAGCATATAATCGAGAACTATTGTAGTTTTAATATCTATCGGAAATTTTATTAAAAAAAAAAAAAAAAAATACTTACATATGTGTAATATACTAATACTATAATAAATGTAAAATATAATAATAAGTATATTAAATTAATGTAATACATACAATTTTTCACCTCTCTTTAATTCGAATATTTTTTTCCCTCGATTATTCGAACACTTGGTAAATCGAAAACCTCTATAAATCAAATTTTTAGCTGGGTCCCCTGAATTTCGAATTATCGTGTGACTACTGTATTTGGGTTTTATTTTGATGTACTTTTGTTGTTATTTATCTCATTTCTCGGCGAAGTCTCCGCGGCATTAAGTTATCCATTATTGCCGGAATGAGTCCTAATACTATTGTTGTCCACCAAGTCCTAGTCGAGTTGGTTTAATTATTTTTCGACATTCAAATATAACAATAGTACATAAGTACCGGATCATAAAAACAAAATGAGTACAATTTATTTCTTCAATTGACGCGCGTGTCGTATGGTGTGTATGTAAAGTTTCCATCTAAGTTTGTTATCCGGATACTTCTTTATCGTACCGTCCGAGAGAACAACTTAGAACTTGGTACTCTTAGATCGGTAGTCCCCGATTTGAAATTCTTGACAACAATTTATCATCCCCCGAGTACGAGTTCTACGCCTCTGTCACTAAATTTGAAATTACGCTAGTTTTTCTATTGTATGGATTACCAGCAGAGGAAATGATCGGTAAAAAGATTTGGTTAAAATACATACAAATTTTAGAAAACAAACAACAAAACGAAGCTAGTGATTGAAATAATGATTTCCGTAAAATTTTTCTTCCGATGGAGGCTGCCGTTGTGACTGTTGTCTTTTATAGAAAATTAATAAGCGCAACATGAACTTGAAAATTGTGGAAGAAGTTTCACGTGATATTTTTCGTTTACGAGTTGAGAGCACTCAAAGCCGAGGAAACGTTTGGAAATTGGAGGAACGACACAGGTGTTAGTCAAAATACCAACATTTTAAAACTTCGAAGCTAAATTCGATTATTAGGACCCGTCCCAGTCTCCCAGGGTAAGAGGAAGACTTGAGAAGCTAGTTCGGGCCGGCACAGCAACAACAATAAGAGCCGAGGAGAGAAAAATCACCGTCAGTGGCAGGTCAGTGTTGGTGGCAGGCCAGGTAGAGCCTTGGCGTGAATGTTAAGTGGACGCGGGTGATTTTGCCCGGCGTCGCTCGATGGTTTGCGAGGCCAAAGATGGACCTCACGTTTCATTTAACGCAGGTCTTCACCGTATGAAAAGATCGCCGGACGTATAAAAAATGTTTATATTTTAGGAATTAATTTTAACACAAATAAATTTATTAAAAAGTTATGATATATTGCCAGCGTGTTTAATGTTAAAATCGATCAAACATGAAACGTTAGAAGAAGTTTTTCCAAATTTAAAAATAGTATTGAGAATGTATCTGTGTACTGCTGTAACAAATTGTACTGAGGAACGTTCATTTTTATTCATTAGTATAAAAATACTAATGTTCATACAAAGACAATCATTAGTGTTCATATTTATAACACTTTTAAGCTCGGGTATATATTTGACATATTAATAATTATATATTATACAAACGGATTTTAATATCCATGCCAGCTACTTGATGACAATATAATATTTAAACATTATTAAATTTATTTATTACTAATTTAACAATTAACAATTTTTAAACAAATCTGATAATACATTGTAAGTTTTTAACTGTAACACACCTACACGAATGTGGTTTTATATTTACTAATGTATATTGTTTTCGAAAAATAATAATTAAGTATAATAGTAGCGTATTTATGAGGGAGATTTTTGGAAGATATTCCTTCTTGAACTTTTTTCTTGCATATGATATAGTAAAACTATAAAGGTATATATACCTAAATGATAAAAACATTATTTTTGGTTATTTACATTGTTGTGATGTATTTATTGTATTCACCACTGAAGTTTTAGTCATAATTATCTTCAATTAAACATACAATTTGCTTCATAAAAATATTATTTTACAAAATGTAATTTCTTTTATTAAAATTTTACAAAAAGGGCAGAAAAAATAATTATTTTAAATAATTGACAATAAAACCAACAGCAATTTCCACAAATGTTGTTTATACAGCTTTTCTTCCCAAGCAGTTTTTTGCTATAGGCGTATTGAGTTTTATCAAAACTATTACGTCGCAGATAGTGTTGAAAGATAGTCAACTCATACGTAGTCAAGTTATAATTATAAGAATATCGAATTATAACTATTGTATGAAGAAGTTTAATTTAATAAAAAATGATAAATTCTAAAATACTTATTATTATCATGGCGTTGATCATTTTTACAATTCATGATAGTGTACTCGGTGAACCTGGTACGTAATTATTATATACCTGCCATACTTAGTACATTACCAATATTTTAAAATACTGTTATTAATACTACAAACTCCACAGGACTCCTCATATACAGTATCTCATTTCATTTTCTTGTCTGTGGTCAAATTTTCTTAGATCAGTAGCGGGTATATAATGAGACTATCCTTATACTTATATATTATAAGGATAAGGGTATTCTTCAATACTATCCATATATACTTCGATAATTCACTCTAAATTCGATTATGGCTGTTTTATCTTCTTCCAACTGAGGAAGGATTAATAAACCTCAAATTTCCTGTCTCAGTACTATTATAGGTTATATGAGATCAACTTCCTGATCTGTTATTGAAGTAGAAATATTATGCCCGCCTTTCAATATTAGATGTCGCTGGCTCGCTGGTAAATTTATTGTCAAATCTCTATCTTACTCCAAATATCTTCTTTTCTTTGTTTTTTACTTGGCAATATGTTAAAAATCTCTTCATAGGAAGAAATCGAATTTGAAATTAAACTCAGTAAAATTCTCTCTTTATGAACTTCCTTATGAATTTCTTCTATATACTCCTATTTTTTTAGACACTATTTTTCTAGGTTTATTTCAACACTGTTTACAATCATTATCTCCATCTATAATCAAAGAATTCTTTTTAGATTATCTCAATTTTACTTTTCCTGCATTCATTGCTATATATACTGATGGATCTGTTTCCCTATCTCTGCTGGCTACCTCATTTCCATTCCAGTTTTACATATATCTTTTTATAGTAACCTTCTACCTTCTTAATTATATTTTTCCGCTGAGTGCTATGCCATTATGGAAGCTCTTGATCTAATATCTGCTTTTTTACCAAACAGTTATTTAATTGCATTTAGCAATGGAATCGCAGATTCCATATTATGTCTCCAGTCTTTAAAACCTAACCCCTTCATCTCTCACCTACCTTATTCAACGGATTGAAAACATTCTTTTCTCCCTTCATCATTAAAATTTTAATATTAAATTTCTTTGAGTGCCTAGCCATATTGGGATTCAGGGTAATGAAACTGCTGACTCCTATTTTTTTTTTTATATGATATCGGCAATAAACCCACTGCCCTAAAAGCCTATCAAGCAATGGGTCACCATCGTTAATTCAAAATGACATTACAATATTTCACTGGGGTGGGTGACCGCACAATCCTCGGCCACACCACCTCTTACAATAGTATGTGTACAAAAAAATTTTCAAGTATAGGGAGGAGCGGCAGGTCAGCGGCAGCTCCTCCCCTTACATTTTCCGTTTTAAAGGTGACCTGCCGCCGCTCTTCTACTCCAACCGCGCGATAGAGCTAAACCCTGCAGGGACTGCCTCTCCCGCTCCGCTTCCTCCTTCAGACCCATCACGGTCGGTACGAATTGGGCAACCACTTCTCATTTGGCCAGGGACTCCAGCATTTGGGCCACGAGATCGCGTGGCCGGAAACGACCTATACCGCGTATAATGTCGTTTCTGGCCCACTCGAACGCCACGCAGCGAACGAGCGTGCGAAACGCGTCGTCATCCTTCTCGCTGTAAGAGTCGGGCGGTTCGCAATGGGAACACCCGCTCTTCGGAGCACGGCCGATCCGGTGTAGGAACCGGTTGAAACAACCATGCCTCGTTAACAGCTGGGAGAGATGAAACGTCATCTCACCGTGCGATCTCATCACCCACAGGTCGAGTAGCACGGGGGGTATCAGCGTCCGGATCCACTCCCGGCCACTGCCGGCGGGAGCATCCCATCTCGCTACCCTCCGTGCCCACTTGTCCGGTCGTCGAGGCTTTCGGGTTGCCCGACGTCACCGGAGTTCCCGAAGGCCGTCATTCCGCTGCCGGTGGTATTGCCCTCTTCGCGTCGTACATCGAAGCGCGTTCGACCGCCAGGAGATCGATCGGTGGTGTCCGTGCAATGACGCCATGCATTGTGCGGTACACATAGGCGCTCCTGATAGCCGCCCGACGCTGGACCCTCGCCAACGTCTCCACGCCCCGTGGGTTATAAGCCAAAGTAGGCACCCACGTCGAAGCGCCGTACAATAGTATCGATTGTACGACGCTCACCAGCAGACGCCTACGGCACTCCCGCGGGCCGCCCACGTTCGGCATGAGTCTGCACAGGGCGGACATCACCCGCTCGGCTTTTGCCGAGGCAGCGTGCAAGTGCGCACCGAACATCGTCCACTTGTTCTCTGGGATCACTCCTAGGTACTTGAGGGACGTTCCTAGCCGTACAGTCCGACCCTCGAGTTGTATCCGGGGTATTGCCTTAAACGTACGTTAACGTAAACGCTACGGCCTCCGTCTTCTCGACGGCCAGCCGTAGGCCGAGCACACGTATGTGCTCCGCCATCGTTGCGAGTGCGGCGTTCGCGCGGTCCTGCACCGCTTCTACCTTGACCCCCTCCGCCACGATCTACGTGTCGTCAGCGTAGCCGACCGTGATCGTTTCTCTGGGCACGGGAAGACAGAACACGGCGTTGTACGCGACGTTCCTGAGGAGAAGCCCGAGCACGGAGCCCTGCGGCACGCTGCACGTAATCTCCATCGTGATCGGCTCTCCCCGGTCGTTGTTGCACAGGTGCAGCACCCTGCCGCTCAGATACGACTCGAGTATCCGCCGGAGGTATGGCGGGAACTCCATGCGCTCCAGCGCTGAGCGGATAACCTTCCAGTCCACCGAGTTGAACGCGTTCCGGATGTCCAGACTCACGGCTACCACCACCCAACGGGCGTTGCACTGGTCGACGAGACGCGTCTGCACCGCGCGCAACCCGTCGTCGACCGTCCTTTCCGGAAACTGTTGACCCATTAGCCTGACTTAACTTTAACTTCTCTTTCCAAACTTCCCTCATTAGATTTTTTCCTATTTTACGCCATCATATAAATAACCTCTGATCTTCATATTGGAATAAATTACTCCCTAACTTTGTCAAAAATTAATTATATAATAAAAAAAAAAGACTTAATCGCTGAAATGTTAGATGTTGAACCATAGATGCAACGAAGTTATTAACAATCGTAAACATTGAAGCAATGTTGAATGTACTATCTACTAACATGGAAGAATTTTTCAAAAAATCTATTTTTATACCACATTTGGACGAATTTATAACGGCATTAAATGAATAATTTTTACCTCACGGTGAAACTATAAGATATATATGTTATACGTGTGTAAATGACTACATAAAAAATGTACAATACAAAATTTGATACGTCGATATGTTATAAACATAATGTTATATAAATAAATATATAAAATTTATGTTTGAAATTTGCCATTTTATAGCCTTTGGATATAAAAAATTAGTAAATTTCTATTTATATTTAGCTGATTTTCTTTAAATTTTCCGATTAGCGTTACTAAAAGCTGTCTAATTTATGCAGTGTTAGAATAGTTATTTTACAAAACATTTATGAACAATTAGTAATATTGTAGTATTTATTTCAGTTAACTCAGGTAAATATTTAACAGAGATATTATTTATACTGTTAGAATAAATAACAGTTTTAATATTTAATGATTTTGTAGACTTGCATATTATTTATTCTGTCAATGATACTAATGTTAATAATATTGCATTTTATTTCATATACCAATTCGTTTTATTTACAATAAAAAAAATAAAAATAAAATAAATACATGGTGTGACTACCAAATAACGTGTTTATAGATTAAATCTACCACTTGTTAACATATTTAACTAAATCATAAAGATTAGTTCCACTGTCGTAATAAAATATATATATTATATATATTATGAAATTAAAATTTAAAATATTTTTAATTTAAATATAATGTAAACATTATGTAACACGTACTAATTGAATATAATTTTAACTTTCTCCGTAATAAAAATGTTTATTTTAGGTCAAAGCTCAGGTAATTAAATCATAAAGATATTATTTCTTCTTCGGAAAGTTTTTAATGAAAATTTTTTTTGAATTCGTAAAAGTCGTTCTTTACAATTTTAATTTTTCTTAATTGTATTCTTCATTGTATCAAATGGTACAACAATCGATACATTTGTTACTATATACATTATAGGATATGCGAATTACATTATAAAACAATTATTATTTTGTGCAGCCTGAAAAACAATTATAAATTTATCATCATATGAAATTTAGCGTTTGAAATTCTTTTAGTTAACCGTATGTACATTTTAGGAGCGGTAAAAGACGTTATTGGTAACTTTTCATAAGTATACTTTGAGGAAAATATTTTTTAATATAAGTTACATTTTTGTATAACAAATTATTATTATATTTGACTCAATATAGTTTTAAAACTATATTATTATTAATTGAAAAAATAAAATTTAAGATTATAATAGTTGTATTGGTAAGTAATATTCCATATGATTTTTGACTTACAATAATTATACGGTTAATAAACATTGTTAACATGAGATTATTACAGTGTTAAAAATTGACGATTAATTATAATATAGTTTTTTTAAAAAAATCCGATATTTGTTTTATATTTATTAATTATTGCATCGTAGTATATTAAATTTTTCAACTATGCAAAATATATCAATGCAAAATAGTTTATATTGGTTATAGTCTAATATTTTTATTATATTTATTTTAATATCGTGTGTACTTTATTGAAATTGTTTGTATTTCAAACATGTATAGAAGAATTAAATAAACTTTGTCTCCGTAAGTGTTTTATTTATAATATAAGTCAATGGTTTGCTGGATATTTTTGTTAAAATTCGTTTATTTATGTTAGCATATATGCCACTAGCCCGGCTTTGTAAACAAAAATTATTTGTAACTAAATGTAAGTAAAACGTTTAATGATGTAAAGATTATCAAATGTGTGATCATAATATTCAATGCCATATAAAATAAAATAATTTAATAGGATTATTACCGTAAAAAGTTAATTCAAATAAATTATGTTGAATAAATGATATAATTCACATTTAAATGTTAAAAGTAAATAATACATATTTTTAGTTAATTAATTTTAAAGTTGAATTGGAAAAATGAACAACTTAATTCAGTTAAAAAATTAATTATTTTTGTGTATTAAAATAAATACATTAATCTACTTTGATCTTGTTGTAATATTTAAAAAAAATGTGATCAAAAATATTAGTGTTTCTCTAGGCAGAAAGTATGATAATAATTGTTTCGGTTTTTGTAATTATTTGTTGACTATTTTACAATATTTATAAATTATATTATTGCATCCGGACTTGAACTATGAAATTAATTGTTTCCAATATGTAAATAAACTGGATAATTATGATAACTATCCGTAAAATGTTAAGCTCATACAGTGTAAATTTAAACATTATAAGTAAATAACAAGTTAAGCTAATTAATTGAGCCAAACTGTTATATAAAATGACCTATTGAACACATTATTAACTTTATAATTAGATAATGCTCACTTCAGCTAAAAATAATAAAGTATTTTCTTTAAATCACCGTCAATGCTAAACGTGTAATAGTTCGAAGTTAATAATAAATGAATAAAAAAATTAAACTATATCAGTTAATTAATTTTTTTTTTTATTGAACAAAATACATCGGCAGCTGAGGCTATTAGTATACATAAATATTTTACATGCCATTATATAATATAGGATTTTTTTAAAAGAGCTATTAGGTTCTTATTATCTATATTGTTTGGTCCCAATACTTGATCCGTTTACTCGAAGATGTTACATTGTTTTCGGTTATTTTTATATTTGTAGCATTCAGTGATAATGTGTTGGATATTAAGGATAACTCCGCATATTTCACATGATGGGGGATCTTGTTTGGTTATAAGATAGCAGTGTATTTGGTGGGTGTGTCCTATTCTAAGACGATTGATCACCGTTTCTTCTTTTCTGCTATGTCCAGGGTTTTATCAAAGGTGAATATTGTTTTTATTCTGCTAAGTTTAGTGTTTTTATTGCGCCAGTGTAAACGCCATTTATTGGTAATATTAAATTGTATTTCATTCTTAATGTCTGAATATGTGTAGATGTTTAATAATGGGATACGAAAGGTCTGATTGGTTTCAATTGAGGTATGGAATAATATTAAGATTGTGGTTGGTTTAATTGTTTTCGGAAACCGAGGAGATTCTATTCGTTTCCGTTTCAAACTTAAATGCTTTAAATAGTTTGTTTGTAATTCTCGTAATGTTGTTTTTAGCTTTTAACGATGTTAGTAGAGGGTAATCTGTTCAAAAATGGTAAGGATATATTTTCCTTTTAAATTGTAATTATATATCGATTGAATAGGATTTTCATTTACTTGCATGTTTTAAATAATGTGTTTAAATTGTTGATAGGTTACTTGTATATTGATTTTTTATTAAAAAGATATTTTATTGGATCTTAGTATTCGTTTAAGTGATATGAAAACTCGTTTCTTGAATTAGAGCGTGATCGTTTATTAATTATGGATATGGTTTCTGTACGATTTTCTGTGTTGTCAATATTTGATATTTTTTTTTTTTGGAGGTTTTGATAATTTATTGATGAGGTTTGCTTGCTTGTTTACGGAGATAGTATTCAAGCTAATGGGACTAGACAATTTGTTTGTAAGAGAAGCTTGTCGTTTAAGATTTTGAATGTTGGTATTCTCACACCAGTCCGATATTGTTTTAAGTATTATTTCATCTATATTTAAGGTTTTAGGAGAAGGATGGTTTTTGACTAATACAGAATTTTCTTTTGTGATATTGTTGATGATATTAATTATATTGGTGGAATCTAATGTTTGAGAGTTGTTTGTAAGATTGACCTTTTTACAAGCAATAGTTGTGTGCCCGACCGCTTTATACGTGAAGCAAATAATTCGGTCATCTGTAAAAAATATTCTAAATTGTGACTTTTTGAGACTGATTATAAGTGATTCAGGTAATTTAGGTATGTCGTCAGAATTAAGAAACATTTGGTGACGAAAACTTATAATATGGTCATATCCAATAGCATTAACCTACGCTTTTATATAGTTTATTGGTGATGTAGGAACGATGTTTAGATTCTTTAATGCATTGCGTATTATTTGGTTCGGTATTGATGGGCAAACGTTCGATATAACAATACGTTTGGCGGGATTTATGAGCCTACATAGGTGAACTTCTTTATCGTTTATCGTAATTGATTTGGTCACATCGACCAGCGAGTCCACAAACGATATGCTGGTTAAAAAAATGCAAAATCTGTTGTTGGAAATTCTTGAGACAAAATGTTTGTATTTTGGTAATACTATTTTTCTCACAGTCAATAGGTATTCTAATTGAGCTATGCCTTATATTGAGTTAAAGACGATAGCTTGCTCTCTACGAGTGTTTTCGTGGGCGATAATTTTTGCGAAGTTTAATACTGGACAGCTATTGTCTACATATTGGGTGTTAGAAGACTTATTTAAACAATTGCTATTCGATGCGATGCCATAAGTACAGAATAAACAGAAGGGAAATTCAAAGCTTATCAAAAAACAGTCCACCATGTCTTAAAATTAACAGTGATGTCAGTAATCAGATATTTCCTTTTTTTATGTTTTCTGTGGTTTGTAAGTGCACCGTACTATTTATGTAGTTACACTTATTGTGTAATATAGCACGTACTGCGCTACTTACCGAAGTATGTTTAAAATAAAAACATTAACTACTGATTATAGAAGTGCTTAGCACAATTTATAGCACCATTACACTTAAAACCAGCATGCTCAATTGACTTATTTGTAATTTGTATTGTAATCTATTACGTACGAATTTTTTCTGGTTGATTGACCCAAGCTGGTATCAACTACATATTGATAATTACAACAAAATTTCCTTTTCATAAATGTTGTTATTTAATCGATGGTGAAAAGACGAATTAAAAAAAAAAATCAGTCTTATTGTTTAATTGTAGTAACTTTTGAAATTTTACTGATTGAACAGTGATGCACGATATAAATAAAAAATGCAATTTCCCAGTACGTGGCAGCATGTTTAATTTTTACGTGACACGTTTTTATCATCTTCCATAAGAGCCTATGTTAAATGAAAATAGTTTCTCTTCTGTTTATTCAGTGCCATAAGTATCTGCGGCGGGGTTCATCTGATAAGAGCAGGTAACGGCTGTATTGTTAGAATTGTTTTTAGGTTGATCGGATTTATCATTTACTGTATTGTAAGTTGTTGATGGTATTGTATTTTATAAGTTTATAATTTATAATTTTTATATATATATATTATATATAATATATTATACATATATTATAATATATATATATATATTATAGTTTATATTTTTGATGTTGAGTGTTGAGACAACACTTTTTTGTTTTGAGCTGGATGTGGGATATTTATTAGAGAAGGGATATTTGAGTAAATTGCCTGAAATTTGGTTTATTATTATTCATTACGGGATATAAGAATATTTATTGATAAACATATTACCTTTGCATTGACGTTGCACTTCGTTATCGGAAACTATTAAAGACGCACTTGAGGAACGAAAGTAACACACGTGTTTCACTGTTAGGAGTCAGACACGTACTAAATTAATTAATATAGATATCACAATATTCCATTATTTCAAAACACCATGTATATATTTATTGACAATATAAGGATGAATAGATGTTTTTATGTTTTCAAAATTTTCTTCAACCATAACCATAAGAACACCCGTGAGCGTTCGAATTCAAATAATTATAAGCGTCAAACACAAATCTGTATAAATGTGACTAAAATAATAACTACAAATTGTTTGCAGAGGTTCTGAATGTTCTGATTCCAATCAGACGTCCAATGCCCGAGTAGGCCGTCCGGTCTAAAGAAATTACTCAAAAAATTCCTATAGATCGGCGCTGAATATGTATAAATCTGAATGCTCCAATAAATTTTAATCAAATATATTAATATCTTATGTTATATATTGAATTTTATGATATATTACTAAAATGTTTTATCAATTTTCTAGTGTACGAATCAACTCAAGGTAAAAGTCATTTTGTATGAAATAATAATTGTATAATAATTATTATAAACACATATTTTGCATTACCTCACGATTTCATCCGACTCATATACTATCAATTTTATTTAATAACTAATTTATTTTTTTGTTTTTTAGAAATGATAGTTTTAGAATTTAGAATTTAGCAATCGTACTTAACATCTACAGATTTTACCCATTTTATTTATTCTGGTTCCAAATTCTTGTTAAAAAAATAAAAAGTTACATTTATGAGTCACATAATATGATTTCACCAAACACAATGCTTTTTCAATATGATCAAGAATAAACTATTGAATTCAAATTCACGTTCATCAAATGTTAAATGATAAAATAAATATAAATTACAAAATAGACAGATATATCTATTATATTCATAAAAAAATCACCGATTATATATTTTAGGACATTCAAAAGAATACTTTGATCATCTCGGCAAAACTATGGCTTTGAGTAAGAAACTAGTTAATTATTAACATTTATAACGTAATTATTTTATGTATGATTCGCTATTTTAACTAATATTTATATTAATTTAATCAATAATCCGTATATATATATAATATATATATATATATATATATATATCATTAACCTGATTGAATGGTCTATCAACGCACAGCTCAAACTATTGTACAGATCGGGCTGAAATTCGGCATACAGATAATTATTATGACGTAGACATCCTCTAAGAAAGAATTTTTCAAAATTCAACACCTAAGGGTGTAAATGGGGTAAAAATGTAATGAGAGTATAGTAATAAATGTCACGAGTAGCTCGCGCTGATGATGACAACGTAGTTGTCGACATACGTATGCGCGGATATTGTGTATATTTTTTGTAATTTCGGGTTTTAAATATTTGTGTATATTTATTAATAACCGTAAATGTATCGTTCACACGATTGTTTACACTGAACTAAATAAATAATGCTAGTTTAGAGTAAATCACTTAATAATCTATCTTTATTTTGGTTTATTTGACAAAACTTGATATTATCAGTACAACATTCATCTTAAACAATTTCGCTAATCAGACAAAATTGTAGATATTTATAGATTATTTTACACAAATATATATTAAATCCAAGATAAGTGTATTACATAAACTCGTATTACCACAAAATATAAAGCAAAGTACAAATCCTATTCAGTTTATTATTATTTTAAATTGTGTAATATTTAAATACATTTTTCTAGTTAAAGTATGCGTACTTAAAAATATATATCTAACAAACTTCTTTTATAACTTTTAATGAACTCTAACTTCTATAATATCATATTTTGTGTTAATTCTAATTTATAATAAGATATACTGTAAATAATGAATTAAAATAAAATATTAGCAACAATTGGATAATTTCAAAGTTTCTATTTTATTTCGAAAGTTTACGTTTTAGGAAAAATTTACATACATTTACAATTATTTTAGAGTTTTAAAATATCTATAATTTATGTTTTATACTTTTTTATTGTAATTGCATTATTTTGTTTGAGAACTGTGAAAAACTCAAAAACTACCCTTATAAGCAAAATTTCAACCCCTTTGTGGCACGTCTTAAACATTATTAATGCTAACCAAATTTTATATACATTACTATTGTATGTATTGAAATAATATCTAAGTGTGTCCTGATCAATATTCAAAGCTTAAAAAATAAGAACCACCCTAATATATATATAAAATATGTTATTTTAGATTTTACTTGATAGATTACCTTAACTGTAATTACAAACTATCCTAATTTTTTTTTTTTAACAGAGTAAAACTATCCCAATATTATATTTAGATAAGGAAAGTTTAAAATCATTTAAAAATATAAATTTTTATACAAGTATATATAGTATGTCTATATATAGATTTTTAAAAATATTTATCATATTCATTAATTGTATAAAATCTATATAAGCATATAATCATTTTTGGAACAGAACAATTTATCATTTCAATCAAATTCAAAATAATAATAAAACTCTAAAATATTCGTAAATGTAACTTACTTGACTTAAAATCCACAGCTTACACTTTTTTACTGAACTTAATCTTTTTTTTAGAAGGTATTCGCGGAGTAAGATATTTTTGTACGAAAAGAAAAAGTAAGTAGCAGACACAATGAAAATAGTTTTTGGATTAACGGTGAAATACTTGTTGAAAGTTAATTGTCATTTGAGTTGTGTTTTGGTTTCACTCATTAGTTGTATTATTGTATTTATAATCATTTATAATATTTTACAGCAATTTAAATTGTTAATTATAACATAATTTTTTGTAACACCTTATTTAGCGTATGTTTCGTTACATGGTATTCCACATCATTGACAACCTCTTAGCAGGCTAAAAATCCTCTTTATTGAAAAACAATTTAGTCATCCAACAATAATATTGCTATAAAAAATAACATAGATATAAGCTTCACTATTACTTCATTCTCACCATATTTTACATATTTCGATTATTAATTTAAAGAATTTAATAAATATTATTTTAAATAAAAAATTTAATGCATTTGTGTTTTTATTTTAATATTAGTTAATAAGTTCAATGATAAAGGTAAGTTAACTTCTGTTTTTCATATTTTCTAAAATCGATTAGCTTAAAACTGTGAATTGTTGGCAAATTATAGATTATTTAAACATAATTACGAATTGTGTTACAAATAAGAGATATTTCATATCACAGAACACCAATCAAATCATATATTTCATAATATTGATACAAAGTAATTTAAAAATTATTCATTGTTTTTCCTATTTGTCTTTAAGCAATCTCTGAATGTATAAGTAAGATAAGCCTTTAACTCTTTGTTTCTTAACATAAATGGTTTTTTTCTGGTGGTAAGAATAAATAGAGTGCGGCGTAATGACTCTAATAATTAAAAATAGCATTAGCTCGTAATCAGACCGATTAGATTAGAGCGATTTAATTCGTTAGGTTGCGTAATTAATAATGTTTTCAGTTGTCGCCATGTTGTTATCGAGGCATTTTTTGAAAACGCCGAGTGTGTGATTGCGACACAGAGGGTATTTTGAGCAACGAAGCACATATCCACATTCCTATCACAGTAAACAAACACAGTTTCATTACTGGGCAACTGAAAACCCAAGAACAATACACCAACAACCACTTCCAAGTCCCAAAGTCGCCGTTTAGTGTGCTTCGTCCTCGGTAGGTATTGTGAAACCTTATTATTTTTGAAGAGGGTAGCGTCATTGTTACTGTGATTTCTAATCGGTACTGCGAGATGTTGGAGAACATTTTACACCCAAAAATGGTAAAATACAAGAATACTGACGACTTCTGATATTAATAGAATGGAGCCACAGCCCATAGAGGTCGTCACTCTTGTGCCATATTGAAAAAAATATTTCATGGTCGTATAATCTCCTTATGAATAAACATTGCATGGCCTTCTCGCTCCACTTCACGTCTTCATATCTTTCAAGTAGGCCATCCGTGAAGAAATCGCCGGAATTAAACACGATATGCCGGGAGTGATGAAATATTTTCGAGAACGACTCCATATGTACGTCACACGTCAGGCCATAATTTGAACGATATAATATTTAAAAATAACTTAAAAATACGTATATGATATACTTTCTATAAATACATTTTTTTTCATATCATGTATCGTTTTTTAAAAAATTAATCTCAAAAATATGGGAGTCCATTACGCAACACTTTGTATAATGTTTTACTTTTAATTTACTATTTACTGTATTATTTATTACGTACCAACACACATAATGACATAATAATAAAATGTAATATCTTATCCAATTATCTATAGGGCAAATAAAAAGCCGTTTTCATATACCAGATAGTAAGTCGGTTGTATGAAGTATTATTGTTGTGACTTGAGATTTTATTCAATTCTTATACATTTTAAAATATTTTTATACATTTGATTTATGATTAAATCTGATCATGCAATTATAGTATTTTATCATAAACTAATTTACATCATTTCTGTGGTCCATGAACTTTACACAGTAGCCAAAATCACAGAAAAAAAATTCCCCACTGTTGGTTTATTAATTTCAAATACAAGAAAACTATTTTTAAATGCACAACTCAAATAAACACATTTAAAGGCATGTACCTAAATTTAAGTCTGGTGATACAACCAATTATTGTAAGATAAAGAATATGGTTTAATATAGCTGTTTTTTATGAAAAAAATACTTTGAAGTAAATAGTGTTATGAATACATTTGATTAAAATGAAATAATGTAAATATGGAACATACAAGCACTTTCAAATAATAAAAAAATGAACTTACAGAAATCTTATCAAATTTTCATTATATAATAGAAAGCATCAGAAAACTAGAAAAATCGTATGCCTATTAGTGAGCAAGACTGAACATTATTTAGAATTGGAAAATACGATTGGAAAACGAAGACATTTTATAGATTTTACTCAATTTATACAGCCGTTTATAATTTTTTAATACTTTATAGGAAATACATGCTTTCTAAAATTTAAAAAAATTGCTGAAATAATAAATGGGAAGAATCTAATTAAAAATTATGAAGATATAAAATATTAACTACCAGCTATATCCAGTTTCTAATACATGCTGTTTATGTCATTGTCATGAGAAGAAGCTTCTCGAAGTTCAAGTACATGCTTTGCGATATAAATTATTGCAGTATCAACTTTGTATTCTTGATATAATTTATTTGAATGATATTATAAATGTAGTGTTATATATTTATTTAAATATTTCTGTTTATTTGATTAACTGTCCTTGTTAAGATGCACGAGTATAGCAGATAAATGTATTTTTATTGTAAATTATAAATATTTAGGTATGACAAAAGATGAAGAAAAGACAAACAGTTTCAATTTCGCATTTAAATATTTGAGTATGTGTAACCAATCGTAACCCCTATAAACGAGTACATATTTACTAATACGTTGTTTCGATTAATATATTGAAATAAATTTTTTTTTTAAATATTTGTGACAATTGTCGTGACCTACAGTATTTTTGTAAATATAAACTCGTGTATGTATATATATATATATATATATATCGATAACGTAGCATATTTGAAATTATTGACCACTGGACATCGATTGTGCCAATATGTTTGCATACTTATCGAAACATTAATTTACGGGATCTGAGTAAATTCTCACCCAACCGGGATGCAAAACTGCATTCACACACCGGTCGTTCTATTGACATCACCATTGCAGGCACGGGTAGTAAAGAAAGCTTTGTCTCTGGCGGTGTGTTTGGTCCGAAACTTTATTTTTCGTGTCGTTCGTGAGTATCGTTTTTGCGGTGCGTTGGGGATCGGTCCGATTGTTTGCCATCTTCAATCATATCGCTGTGTGCTATTGCGTAGATAAACGTAAACACATACAGTGGAACCTCGATTATCCGGGGTAATGGCGGGGAGGGGGTCTCACGGATAAATGAAAATCACGGTTAATCGAGACTTTTTATAATAATGAAATTTTTCATTTAATTATAATTAGAAATACATAAGTACAATTTTATAATAATGAAATTTTAAAAATTTTGATTCAATTATAATTAGAAATATACATAATATACATACAATAATGGTATACATACATCCATAATATTGTATACAAGTTATCAGGGCTTAAAATATTAAGTTATCAGTCTTTGTTATTTTTGGTTTGAAATAATTTTCCTTACTTAACTGAACTTAGCCGGACTCATTTGCAAGTTTTTGAACACTTTGACCATGATCTACAGCCCGGTTAATAATCAACATTTTTTTCTCTAGAGAAAGAACGACACGTTTTCGTTTAGCACTCATTATTAGATTAATACGTTATACCACACGTTACGTTAGGCGATAGCGAAGGACAAAAGCAAACTGAAGGTGATTCGATAAATGTAATAATCGATGTACAATATTGCTTATCTTCATATTATTATCGTCAAAAATGTCATTAATACGATTATCAATATCGTGTATTATGTAATATAAAATGTTCAATTATAACTACATATATATCCACAGTCCATACTTATTTTTAAATTTTCGGAAGAGTGAGCACGGTTAATCGCAAATACGGATAATCGAGGTTCTACTGTATTTGTATTTCACTGCATGTGTCCGTAAGGCCAATTATTACACGGCCGATCAGTCAAAGTCCATTTAAACCTAAAATCCGTCACTTTGGAGTATCACCTACCAGTTTAATTTATTTTATTAATTCATGCACCAGTTTTGTAATTCGAGGGGCGCTCTCTACTATTATGATTAGTGCGTATTATAATTCTTGTTATTAATACGGAATTCACCGGGCCGCGTATTATTATGGTTATCGTGCCGCCTTTGATCCATTGTTGGTCTAATTGTGCTTGTTATTATTTGTAATTGTTAACGACTACCTCTCGTCACCTCTCTTGACCTTGGATTTGGATCGCCCAGCGTGGATATTATATCGAGAAAGTTAATAAGTCCACTATGTCGTTCAGTAAGATTTGGTTACCACACCAAGTGTGACCTATACTCCTGTTGTCCTTTGGACAGAGTAGTGGTAGTTTTATAACGGGTATAATAAAGATATAAAGTCAATTTCAATAAGTTGAAATTATAAAGTCATAAGTAATGGTTATATTTAAAATTATAAAAATGAGAAGACATTTTTAACTTTTATATGGATTCCTGTTAATTATTATTAGCATTTCATCTCGGTAATTTATATTGTTTTTTTTCTAGCTTTGGAGATATTAAGAAACGAAGATGGTGAAGATTTTAACGATTTAATAGTTGATAATGTTCAAAAAATGCATACATATATTATTCTAATAAACAATATAATTATGTCGATTGTCGTTTTGATATTATAATAATAATTTCATAATCTCGATGTTTCATTTTTAATCTTAAATTAAAATAAATTATCAGATAATTACAAGTCAGGATGCTTATAAATATAAATGCAGTCATATAAACAACATAAAAATATATTTAGTAGTTATGTTTAAAATATTCTGTCAGTAAATTATTAGGAAAAAACTAATTTTAATTGAAATAAATACGTTTTAGAATCTGTGATTGGTTATTTCCATCATATTAAAAGATCGACGAGAGTTACTGGTAATTTGTATTATGTATTACTAACCATTTTATACTTTACTAGTTAAATTACCCTTGTTCGCCCTTGAACAGTTAAAGTTGTATTGCTTCGCTTCCAACAGAAATTGAATATCAAGAGAATTGATTATATTTTTGAAGTGCTTTAGGAAAAACATTTTGATCAAAAAATTTGAAAGATTACCGATGCATGTGAAAGTGATGAACAATTCTGGACGGTATATGCTTCGACGTATGTCATTGCATTTTGTGTGTATTTCATGCATGTGCCATGGACTCCTTGTGAATGCGTCCGGTAGAATTACAATTGCCATAGTTAGCTACTATATCACGTAAATGTTTATATTCTTCTGAACGCAATTTGGTCTGATTTAACCAAATAAGAGGAAGCCGTTCTGTATCAATTTTTGCATACATATTAGCCATATATTGACGGAATAATTGTTTACCTTTCAAGATATGATTTTCAGGGTTTTCACTAATCATTAATCGATACGAATAATAATTCATGACACTAACTTTCTTATTCGTTTCCTGGTATGTTCTTGGATTTCTAAATTTGATGTTGAAATGATATTTTCTCTCTCCTCTCCTCTGGAGAGAATATCTTCCTCTCCTCAGTAAAATAAAATCTGATATTGTAAACCGTCGTATTAGTGATGAGTTTCCAAGACTCGACGAGTATTACCATTTCTGCGATGGAGAATTATATCACGCGAGTCAAATTCTTCACCAGCTACGATCACCACTTTATCTATCGTCGATGCATTATATTGTCTTACGTGTTGGCCGATAGGTATTTTATCAGCTCTAACTACAATTTTGTAGTCATCTGTTGGCATTAATTCTAGGGTCATTCTGAATAGTTGAATTATGTCATTGTGTTGATCGAATAAAGTTTGTAATGTAGCGAAACTTTTTCGCTTTGTGTCCGTATTGAATTGGCAACGTTGATCAATTTGGTTATCAGTGTTTCCATGAAATAAATCTGCAGAAATGTATGATCTGGGTCCTAAATTGGTAATAGAGACCCAGCACAATGATAAATTTGCCCTTGCCCTTTGAATGTTCGTACGCAATTTTTTATATTTATATTTTATTTATGCGATATTTATTGCAGCAAATGATGTCATTTGGAAACATCCAATTGTATTTTTGTATGTTAGAAAGGAAAGTTTTTTTATAAGACTTGTGTCACCTGAAAACAACATTGATAATGTTTCAAGTGTTGAATGTTATTCTGGCAATTTTACTGTTTCACCTTCGCAACACATTCCTGGTGCTTCATTCCTGAATTTAAGGACACATCGTCTCACATTTTGTTCATTTTTTCAATTGCAACACTTAATTAAGACTGCAGTTATGAATATCATAGTAGAATGCAGCAAAATTGATTTCAGCGTGCAGTGATAGCCTAGATCGTGTAGTGTGTACTTGATCGGTTACCCATCTTTCATCACTTTTCTATTTTGTTCCAGATAATCAGACTTGAGAATTGTGAACGCGATTTATTTCCAGTCTAGCTTTTCTTTGTTCATTTATTTTTGAAGTTCGAGATGTTCTTTTTTTGTTATTGAAGTGAAGATCATCAAATCACTTTTTATTTGGGAGGCATGATTAGACAAATGTTTGAAGAAATATACTCACCAAAATATAATAATACGTTATAGAAGATTATGATTAAAACTCAATTATAATTTAAATGGCCATTTAAAATAAATAACAATTTAAATGGTCACCACGGTAAAAATTTAACGCCCAGAATCCCAAAATTTCCCATATTAGCTACCACCTTTGTTGGTCGTATTTCAAATTTTATAATACAGAAATCTTCGTAAGGCTATGCAAAAATATTCACTAAAGTCTCATTACACTCAGGTCAAAAATTTACGAGCGGGTGCGGGATAGTTAGTTATACTTATAGTTATAGATAGAGATACTCATTTATATGTATAAAGATAATAGATATGTACACTATTGAAATTAAGGACATCGATTTATTTGGCATAGTAAGATATACTCATAATTTTAAAATTTTTTATGAACCATTTTCTAACATTTTCAGAAAATTCACAAGATCCTGAAGTGTGGTGCCAGAATAATACATAATTTATTTCGTGGGTTTGGATATTACCATACGATTAAGATTTTCAAAAATATATTTTTGTTGTAAAATAATGATTCATATACGGGTGTAATGTAATATTATTGTATTATTATTATTATATGTAATGTATTATTATAAATATTTCTATTTTATTTTGTCTCTTGGCTAATTTTATTTTAATTCAATGTAAATTTACATATATAAAAATTAATATTTTACGTGATATGTGTATTTTGCTGTAATTAATTTTCGTTTAATTTTATTTTTCGTAATACATATGATTATAAAAATATAAACCAACCACGTATGCTCAGTTTTCTCAGATAATGTACACCAGGGGCGTCATTTGAGGGTGGCAGGAAGGGCATTTGACCCCTCCCCCTTGTTAGCAGTGGGCCGGTGTCTGGGTGGATATGGGCCGGTGTCTGGATGGATATGGGCCGGTGCCCGACATCGGGTTCGTTATTGTTAAATTAATTATTATGAACAAAGTGAACTTTTTTTTTATAAATCCGCCTTAATTACGGTATCATAGATTAATAGATAAATAAAGAAATGAGTTCTACACTGATAATATTTGGATCAAGTTACATATAACATTGTGGAACAAGTTACAGCTATTTTGGAACAGTGATGGAGAGTAGGAATAAAGAAGGCTGCTTAAACTTTATTATCTGTTTTTTGTGAACTGGTCATACATCTTATACTAATAGACGGAGCATGGTAGTAGTTCACGCGGTCAACGGTGGCTGCACTGCACATGATTTTCCACAGTTTTGGACTTGTGCAAAGGATAAACCAAGTTGTGCAGTATTTCGATACAAATGTACATTATTACTTTTTTTATTTCCTGTGCAACAATATAATATTATAAAATGAAAAAAGCTAAAGGTGGTAGCGCTAAATTAAGAGAGGCCAAAAAAATAAAGCTTGAACAAGCTGCTCATAGTTGTTCGCAAAACATTAGTAACATGTTTGATGTTATGTCAAGAAAAACTAAATTTGAATCTCAGGTAATACTTACTAGCATAGACTTGATAATTGTAAACAGACATTGCTAGCCATTATTCATATATTATGATATAATATTAACATTATAATTATCAATGTTATAAATAGTACTGTAAAAAGTATTTTATGTACTTTATGTACTTTAATTAAGTTTAATAGTGTTTATTATAATTATTGGATATCATAGTTAAAGCTTACATAGTAAATAGTAACGAATTTCATCATCAATCATAGTTTTCAAAATACAAATATTTTTTAGAACATGGTGTTAACTTCAGCATAGGTTGAATCACATTCAAGTAGCATTCCTGAAATACACAAAAATGAGAAACTAGAAAATATAGTTGATAATATTATGAGTATTTCTTTAACATTTTGACAGTAAATATATACACATAATAGATACCTATTGTGATAATTAATGAAGTGGTAGATTTTTTGTTTTAATTATTTATATTGCAATTGTTTACAAATATATATAAATATATAAATTTTGAAGGCCGCATACTATTTTTAAAATAAGTTTTTTAATATTTTATGGTTTATATTTCATGTATATGTTGTTTTATTTACCTAGGTCCAATTACCTTCAAGTTCATTTCAAAGATTTAGTGATATATCATTAGACAAAAATGATAAACCAGTACAGCCTGAAAAGTTATTTCCTGATTTAAATGGTCGAAGATTTTCTAGTAAATATTATGAAAAGTACAATTGGTTAGAACATTCAGTGTCAAGCGATTTATTATTTTGTTTTCCATGTCGTCATTTTGCTGCTAATCTTACAGCATCAGGACAGATAACCAATAAAAAGTGTTTTGTTGATTATGGCTCAAAATGTAAAAATTGGAAAGAAATTACAAAATGTTTGGATAAGCATAACTGGTATAAAAGACATATTATATCTACACAACACTGGAATGATTACCAACTAGTCAAAAAAAATAATTCTCATTCTGTAGCAAATCAACTAATTAATTGTAGACAACAAAATATCATTGAAAACAGAAACCATTTACACTTTTTATTCAAGTCAGCACTATATTTATCCAAACAAGGTTTAGCTTTTCGTGGTCATGATGAGTCTGAATTATCAAATAACAAAGGAAATTTCATTGAAATATTAGAAATGTTTGCTAGTGATGACATTAAATTAAGGTTACGTTCACGGTATGGTCATTATATTAGTCCAGCCTATCAAAATGATTTTATTAGTATTATAGCAACATTGACTAGACAAAATTTATTAAGTACAATAAATGAGTTTGGTGTTTACACCATTATGGTCGATGAAACCAAAGATCTGTCTAAAAAAGAACAGTTGAGTTTTTTGATAAGATTTGTTGACAAGGATATGAACATTTGTGAGAAATCAATTGGTTGCTATCATATGACAAAATCAAATGCTAAAAGTTTAGCAACTGAAATAATCAGAATATTACAAACAAATAAACTTGAAAAAATTAATTGTATTGGGCAATGTTATGATGGTGCATCGGTTATGAGTGGAGAATATTCTGGTGTACAAGAAAGAATACGTTTAGAAGTACCTCATGCTATTTATGTACATTGTTATGCTCATCGATTAAATTTATGCTTAGTACATACTCTCCAAAACATACCTTACAATAGAAATTTTTTCAACACTATACAAGATTTGTATAAATTCATTATGAATAGTCAGATAAGATATGAGCTTTTTGTGAAGGCTCAAAAAGATAAAAATCTTGATGTTATCCATTTGGAAAGGTTGGTTGATACAATATGAGCGTACTGGTACACGTCAATTAAAAAAATTAATATGCGTTTTACTGAAGTATTAGAAGTACTTTCAGGTCTAAGTAACGAAGGTGATCAAACTGCAAGGGCTATTGGTATTGTAAATGAAATATCTACTTTACCCTTTATATTAACCTCACTATCGATGGAAGCTCTTTTACAAAGAGTCCATTGTGCCTCAGTAGAACTTCAAAGTTCTAATGTTTTACAATGTGTGGCAATTGATTTAATAAATAGTACAAGAGAGTCCATTGAAGCAATGTGAAATGATATGTTTTGGAATAATATCAATACTACAGCAAAATCAATTGCTGAAAAGAATTGAATAGCTTTAGAAAATAATGAAAGAAATCAAAGACCACTATCTTTAAATAAAAACCTTCATCATTTTTTTGTGCAGTCTACAGTGGGACTTGGATCTGTTCACACCACTGCTACTAATAATGTGTCACAACAAAATAATCAAAAATGTTTATTTTACACTGCAATTGACAGGTAATTAGAATTTACTATTCTATTAACTACAAAGTATAATATTTAACAAATTCAAAAGTATCTAAAATTTAATTAAGTTTTAAGGTTCTATCTTACTTAAAATAGTTCTTAACTTGTCAATATTTTTAATATCTTATATTACTGCTTCTTAGTCATCAAATAGGTATTTGCATGGTTTGGAAGCATTTGCTTATTATTATTTTAAAATTTAAAAGTGCCTATTTTTACTTATTTTTATGGTTCTAGATATGTGAATGAGCTGAATCAACGCTTCAATAACTGCAATAACGATATTATTCTAACTTCTTCTATTTTTCTTTCCTCTAGTCCTAATTACTTTAATTACCATTGTTCCTATTTAAGTACCTTCCTTAAACATTATAAACATTTTAAAATTAATAACCTCTTGCTTCAATCTGAATTTCAATCAGCTAAAAGCTTTATAAAAATCATAATTTAAACCAAGGTGGTAGTTTTCACGATATTATTTCTATTTATAAAATTTTAATTAAATTACCTAATGCTTTTCCAGAAACTCTTAAAATAATAACAATCCTATTAACATTACCAGTTTCCACGGCATCCAATGAGCTTTTCTTTTCTTCACTTCAGCTTGTGAAAACACATTTAAGATTAACAATGGGTGATAAACGGCTTAGCGATTTATTAGTAATAGCTGTAGAAAAAGAAACTGCTTCAAAAATTAATTTTACTGAAGCTATTGACATGTTTGGCAACATGAGACCTAGGAGGTATCCAGTTATTTAGATTTAAGAATATTTTGTTAATGCTTTATATTAATATATATAATGCTTACCTACATTTGTTTTTTTTTTAAATAAAATAAAATTTGTTGTTGCTTCATTTATTTTTATATTGCTCTTTATTTGGTGTAAATACATAATTAGTACGTAAACTAAAAATAAATAGGGGTAGCAGTTGTTGAATGGAAAATATAACCACCAAATCACTTTTGAAAACAAACTCATATACTTGTTTTATAATTATATAATTTTTTTTATATATATAGTAGATTTTTTATGATATAGGTGTTTTGAGGTTATGAGGATCATTTATCTATAATAATACTTTAATGATATCGAGATATAAAAATAAATTGCGAGCGAACCGAGGAATTTTTTTTTTAACTATGTGGGCCGGTCAAAACTTTTGCCACCCCCTCTCAATAACTGAAATGACGCCACTGATGTGCACGACTTGTAAGAGCACCGTATTAAATTACGATTTTTGGACACATTTTTTCTATTCAATAAATTCTATGTTGTTTTTGAATATATACGCCAATTACAAATATGTTACACAGAATTGTTAATTGTATTTATTATTCGATATCGACTTTAATTAGGAAATAAAAAAACATAAAAATAATTTTATTTTCATTTTATTTTCGTATCATGATTTATACCTAAAAGAATATGTTAATA
This sequence comes from Schlechtendalia chinensis, assembly GCA_019022885.1. NCBI lineage: Eukaryota > Metazoa > Arthropoda > Insecta > Hemiptera > Aphididae > Schlechtendalia > Schlechtendalia chinensis. The sequence continues at coordinate 43,087,382 of CM032339.1, forward strand.
TACTCGTATTGGTGTACTAATATTTTTATATTTTTTTAAAATTATATTTAATTCTTTATTATATTATAATAATTTGATGAAAAAATTTCTTAAGGTTTTATTATGCATTTTGTCCTCATGTAAGCACTGGTTGGTTCAATTATGATATACCTGCTGTATCAAAAAAATAAATGAGACCACAATACGGTTATCGGTGCTGAAATTCAACTCCATAACTTCTCCATAATAAAAATGAAATGACAATAATTTTATTCCATTACGTAAAACACCAACAATTTATGATAGACATTTTGTCATGGATTTTATAAATCGCATCGTACGACGCCACCTAATTGGCAATTCCGGTAAAGTCGCACGTGAAATGTTGCCAAGTGTTGGTCGTTGATGTCGAAGTATTAGATAAAAAAAAAAACTAATTTACGATACAATTACGATTTATTTCACTGTAAGACATATATTAAACAATAGAGGTTCTGTCCGGTCGTGCTTAGCACTCCTACTCACGGATGTCTGTGGCTATGTGATGTATACGGCCAACACTCAAGAGTAAGATCCGCTGGATCAGCGGGTTCTAGCTACTCGTTTATCCTGTTACGTTATTTTACATCAATAATAGGTGGTGTAAACTCGTCGGCAGCGACGTCGGTGAAAATTTCTCGCACGTTCTCGGTTGTTGTCGAGTTGCTGTCGATAACATAATATATATATATAGAGCAGTTCGAAAACACTCAGCCTTTCACGTACGCTCACGCTTTATATAATATTGTTTGGTGACTAATTCGTAAGCACCAACTCGATACGATGGTTAGCCCGTCAATGGTATTATTTGGGTTGAGTATAAATATGTATATACAAAAAATAATAATAGGTGATCATAATAGTAATAATAATAATAATAATAATAATAATAATAATAATAATAATAATAATAATAAATGAACATATGACAGGCAAAAATACTTTTTAACATTTTTTTTATTTTAAAAGGAAACAATCGTATCATGTATTACTATTGTTCGCGCAATACGAATAGATCCTTGTTATCGTGCGCGTCATTACATTCATTATTATTAACGTTGTTTGTTTGTTAACGAAATTACATTGCGCGTAACGCATATCCGTTCTGTATAACGAAATTATTATTAGTGATTAATTTCTAAGATTGTAAGGGCACCCACATTTGTTTGTTCTCTCTCTTTATATATATATTGTTATATTGTTAATATATTTGTTCGATTTATATTACGTAAAGTCTGTCAACAATTCGTTTTCATTTAATTATACGTTAAAGCAGCTATAACTTATTATCGAATTTACGGTGTGTGCAAGTCGTCGGGATAACTGTTTAATAAGAACCCTTCGGCGCAAACAACTATAAATTTTTACGGCTTATATAATTTAACAAATGATATCTTACCGCAATGGATCGACCATGACGACGAACTACAATATGAATCGCCTACACGACGATAAATTACTATTAAGCTTATATAACAAAATACAATAATAACAAAGAAAAGCCTACACAATTTAATTAAAAAATTTCGTCGTCCACCGATCGGCCTGGTGTCTCAGGAACGACTCATTTCTCGCGGTCCGACATCGCAACGTCGACAGATCCACGATATGACCCGGTCCAAAGGTGGACTTCTATTGTATCGCTTGAACAAATATATTGTACTGTCGTAAAAAATCCAGTGCTTGACGTTTTGCAACAAATTTTGTTTTCCGGCATTTTACATCAAGCGTGGTTTTGTCGTCAGGACATAACCTCTAATCATCATCATTCAGGTCGGTGTACTTACGTATAATATTTTTTACCATTGTAAATATATTTACATATACACTTGTATTTTGTGTGAATCGTTATAACAATTTAGTAAATTTAATACAGTTTGTTGAATTATGTATAGATATATAATTTATAATATAAACCATATAATATAATGTATATAATAAATATTATATTGTATTGTATCATATACTATATATTGTAATAATATAAAAAAATAAAATAAAATAAGGAGGGAAGAGATGAAAGAGATATTAAGATAACTATCTGCGTGAAAGGAGAAAGTAAACTGAAATGAATAAAAATAATAATTACGTATCAAAGATCACAGGGTGAGTTCGAGAATTGTTTAGGTAAAATAAAAGTATAGATATGGACATGAAATGAATATCGTAAAAGAAATATAATAAAATTATAAGATGAAAATGCTTACGAAATAAAATATCAAAGTTATATATTTTCTTACCTTGTGCCTGTGCTTGAATTTTTAGTTGAATATTTAATCACGACGGACCATATAAAGAAATTTCATTAAAAATAAAAGGAATAGGTTGGATCAGTGTTTTCACTTAGAAAGCGAATTCTCCGACAAAATTTAATAAGCCAATACTAGGTTAAGTTATTACGCAAAACTAAATTTGTCCCGCGGAACACAGATTTGATCTGGAGTACTGGAGTACTAACTACATAGAAAGAGCATACGCACAGGTTGGAGAGTGCCAACGCACTGCTTGGAGAGTGATAACGCACTCCTGCCGTGTGTTCACCCATTACTTACGAGGAAACGAATTCCAAACAGAAGTGCCAAAATACTACACATGGAATGCATCAGCCAAAACTGAGTCACATTCATTATACACTAAACACATAATACTTGGGGAACTTAGTAAGATGTTTCATCCTTTGGATCCTTTAGTCCTGTAATCATCAAGGGTCGAATATTCATCCAATAGTTATGGCAAGAAAAAGTATCATGGGATGAACCATTGAGTGATGACATTCAACGTCGTTGGAAATTATATGAAGGAGAATTAACCATGGTTCAAGAAATCAAGGTTCCACGACGTGTACAAATGTCAGAAAAGATACAATTGGTAAGTTTTTGTGATGCATCGCAATATGCTTACAGTGCATGCATTTATGTCAGATCAGATCAAGGCAATCAATCATGGATATCTCGTCTCATTTGTGCCAAATCAAGAGTTGCATCATTAAAGCAAACCACAATTCCTCGTCTCAAACTAAACGCAGCATTGTTACTTGCAAAACTTACAACAAGGGCTAAACAAGCATTAGGAGTGAGCACATCAAAATTAATTTTATTTTCTGATTCCAGCATCGTATTAACCTGGATAAATCGAATGTATGGAATGTTAGCGACGTATGTAGGTAATCGAATTTCAAAAGTACACGATATACAAATTCGGATCAATGACACACGTCAGAACATTGCAAAATCCAGCTGACTTAATTTCAAGAGGAATGACGGTGCAACAATTGTCTAATTTGCAGATGTGGTGGTCTGGCCCAGAATTTATGACGAGACCTAGACAAGAGTGGCCAGTGAGTGATGTCATGCTTATTGAGAATCCACCGGAAATCAAACGTAACAAACTTGTATTATTTACTTGCGAAGAAAACAATCAGTTTCTTGAACGATATTCCACTTGGACAAGTTTAATACGAACGACGGCATGGATTCAGTGTTTTGTGTCGAATGTACAAGCCAAGATTGATAATAAAGAATTCAGCAAAGAAAATGATGGTTATACAGTAAGTCCTTCCTTGTCTTCAGCATTAACAATCAGTGAATTACAACGAGCATGGTACAAAAAACATGGTACAAATTAACACAAAAAAATGCCTTTCGACAAGAACTCAATGATCTCAAGGAGAATCGTGAAGTCAAAGGAGGAAGTACTATTCGAGGGTTGACTCTATGGCTCGATGAAAATGGCCTTATTCGAGTGGGAGGTCGGCTCAAATATGCAAATGTACAGTTCAGTCAGAAACATGCAGTGCTACTGCTTGCCCAACATCGAATCACGACATTGATAGCAAAAGGTGAGCATTTGAAACTGATCCATGCCGGACCACAGTTAATGTTAAATCACTTGCGTCAAACCGTGTGGCCAGTTCATGGAAAATCATTAATGACGAGGTGGTGCGTAATTGCAAAAAATGTTTTCAAGTTAAACCACGAAGTATTCAGCCACAAATGGGACAGCTTCCTAGTGCTCGTGTACAGTCTGGGCGTGCCTTCACTATCACTGGTGTCGATTTTGTGGTCCGATAATGGTTCGCTTAGGGCTTGGAAGAAACACAAGAAAGGAAAAGGCGTATGTATTTGTTTGTTTTTGGTCAAAGACAATTCATCTAGAATTAGTCAGTGTGCTGAACTGTTAGCTGTCAACTGAAAAATTCATCGCAGCATTACGCAGATTCATGGCTCGAAGAGGCATATGTCGAGAAATACAGGTAATATAAAAGTAATTATAGCAATATGTAATGCAGATGAATTATCGGAAACATTCACAACTGTACACGAGACATTTTTGTTAAATAAATATTGTAATAAAACAGTTTTAAAATCTTAAATTATAGAGAACATTCTAGAAAAATATTAACTTGATTTATATTTATATTTTATACGGTAGCTATTTTTGGTTATTATTGCCAAATATAGTAAACATTAATGAAACAGCAACCAACAAGTGTATTATCAAGATTAATATTCTTAATTTGAAATATTCCATAGAACTGGAAACATATAATATACATTACAATGCGTTTTATGAAGCCATAATATGTGTTTATAGTATATTTGAATTAATATTATTTGATATATTTATATTAAAAAATTACAATTAATAAAAATGATAGCGTTATATGGGAAAACGTTTTGAATTAATTCGTGTTTGGTAGATGTTATCTTACAAAAGTTTGTTAGCAATGTAAAACATTGTGTGAGTAGTTAATTACTAACTTCCCATTCCCAATATCCAGCAATTGTTTGCGAAACGTTAGGCGAATGCATCATTTTGTAGTTGAACACGCATATTAGTTTTCAAAGTCAATTTGTTGACATGTCGCCATAGAACTGAATATTTGAGATATGCATTAAGTTCATCAGCAGGTGTTAAACGTGGTATCACTGGCAGAGTTTGTCAAAAATCCCCTGACAATAGAATGAGTGGCTCCACCAAAAGGCTGTCTATTACCCCTCAAATCTTGCAGTGTGTGATGAAGCACTTCTAAAGCTTTTTTATTATTGATACATTCAACATATATACTCAAGTCATGGATATCAAATTGTTAATTTTGTCTACGTTGTAACAAATAACATTTTTTAAATTAATTAATTAATTTTGTAAACGTTGTAATAAATGTCACGTTGCAAATCACGATCATATGTGGTATTAGTAGGTCGGATCGGTGAACACATTTCTAATTGCACCAATATTTTGTTAGTGATTGCCAAACATACATCCTCTATCAAAAGCAACGCCTCATACACGTTTGGTGTAAATTACAAGTTTGCTCGCAAACGACGTAGGATGTCTCCACTCATGTCATCTTTGTATTTTTCCCAAAGATCTTTTGGATTGGATGGGAAACACGTTGTCAATAATATCGCAAATAATGCACGTATTTGCTGTGGTTGAGCAGTATTTGATGCATAAGCAAGTGCTGTGTCCCAGTAGGCATCGTTCTCCAGAAGATTTAATTCTTGGAAAGCTTCTCGATAGTTCGCACATATTTCACCATTGACTATTTTTAGTTCTTAGAAGGATTTCGGTCCACGTATATTAACTAATAGTAATCGCAATTAAAAACATTTTTGATTGTTTGGATGAACTGTATAGAGACCACCTAAGGCGTGGACGAATATAAATTCGGATGTCCTTTAACTGATTTGCCCTGTCTACGACGTTGAAAAGTTTTGGATGATGCATTCCATATGTAGTATTTTGGCACTTCTGAGTAAAGTAGCGTTTTTGCGAACAAATCATCCGTACACAAAGAGAAGAACGCAGTTAACGTTGTTTGCGGTGGCAAAAATGCTCTTGCATGTATATTTGCTGTTGTAAATACACGCGCTGTCCATTTTCAATATGCACAGCCAAATGAACAACTGTTGGATGACGTTCATGAATAGAAAATGAGAAAATACGCCAAACAGCTTCATTGCTACTAATGTAGCATCCTAATTGATATCTTTCAATTTCATCGATTGGTGCAGATGCATTTCTCACTCCAAAAACTGCCATATCGAAACCTTTGTTAATATATTTGCATATGTATTTGATCGATTTTATTGAATTGCAATAATCGACATTGATGTGTGCTTTGAACGTCTTAGAGAGTAATGGTGAATACGGCACAACCCAACGAATATCGACTTCAATGTAATTGTTGCGCACGTTTAGAGTGATGAGTTTGCCGCCATCTTCAGTTGATCGTCGACGATATTGGGGATATCCATCATTGCCAGTGATAGTTTCGGCGTGTATGTCTATTGGATAGCGTTTCGTGCATTTTCCATCCTTCATGCATGGAGATTTGGTGTTGATCGCTCAACGTGGGCCATGAATCATGTTTTTGGTAACGACTTCGAATAAGCCAGAATCAATGTCGATGTCTGGTATTTCTGCTGAGATAACTGCATCAATTTTGTCTGGTGTAATTCTATGAATGCGAAAGGTAAACAACTCGTAGTAGCGAAGGACAACCGGTTTACCGGTTTCGGGTTTTGAAACCTTTAACCCATTAGTCCCCAATGTTACGCAAACGAAACATTTTGAAAATTTTAATTTTTTTATTTTGTTATTGAACGAAATTACTTTTTAGCTTTTACAATTTATTCTCAACCGAACAATAGTTACGTTTTTTATGAAATAATTCGTTATATTTAAATTATTTAATTTTTACATATTTATAAACTTTGACGAAATTTTGAATTCCCTTTACTATATTTTCGTCGATTTATTTTCTCGACTCAGAATACAATGGGATTTTCTAAATTATGTAGTTATATCTACAAGGTTATTAGGAAAGACGAGATAATATCATATTCGATTCTGTTAGATATCGCGTACATTTCGTAGGCAATTGTGTTTTCCCGATTGTCATTATCTGCCTGGCGGGGAGAGTCAGTCCGTCGGCAGCGCGACTCAAGAACGGATATAAGTGTCGACTTTATATACAAATTAAAACCGTGAATACAGTCCACTTTGTGTATTTATTATCACCCGAAGGACCACAATGTTTCGGCGATTATTTCTATTATTATATATAATAAATGCGCATAGTGTTTCGAAGCTTATTTTATTTTATATAATAAATACACAAAGTGGACTGTATTCGTGGTTTTAATTTGTATATAAAGTCGACACTTATATCCGTTCTTGAGTCGCGCTGCCGACGGACTGACTCTCCTCGCCAGGCAGATAATGACAATCGGGAAAACACAATTGCCTACGAAATGTACGCGATATCTAACATACCGCCCGCTTTGAAACCTCTGTACAGTTATAATATACTTAAATTAATTAATAATGACATAAAGACAAAAAAAAAAAGGTTTCAAGAATACAAAATATAGCTATTACATCATAATAAATAATAATTATAAATGAACAAAAATAAAATAATAATTTTAAATACTTAAAATAAAACGGAAAAATATAAATAAAAAATATTTCATTCTTTATTTGTTTCCTTCGAAAGGTAAGGGACATATTTTGCGTACTGAACGGGTAAATTGACCACTGAAGTTTGTAAATTGACAACTCGAACCTTGCCGTCAGCCCCAGGACACAATCCTATTACCTTGCCCAGCTTCTAGTGCAATGAAGGTACGTTGTCATCCTTGACCAAGACTACTGACCCAATCTTTACACTTGGACCTTTTTCGCTGGCCCATTTACTACGTGATTGTAATTGTGACAAATATTCCTTTTGCCATCGCAACTACAATTGCCGCGATAATTGCGTCACTCTTCGCCACCTATTTAAACGGTTAATAGGCGTTGCCGTGAGATTTTGTTCCGGCACGGCGGTTAATGAGTCACCCGTCAAAAAATGACCAGGAGTCAAGGCTGAAAGATCTGAAGGGTCAGAGGATAAAGGACATAAAGGACGAGAGTTTAGACAAGCTTCTACATGTATTATAACGGTATTAAGTTCCTCGTACGTCATATTTGCGTTCCCTAACGTTCTATATAAGTGCGTTTTCATTGCCTTAACAGCTGACTCCCATAAACCACCAAAATGGGGGCTTCGCGGAGGTATGAAGTTCCAACGAATTCCTGCTTCCGTCAAAGATCCTTGTATTTTCTCCATGTGTTCTTCGGTATAAAATAATTTTTTTAATTCGGCTAGTCGGCGATTAGCTCCGACAAAATTTGTGGCATTATCAGTAAATATTTCCGAACAGATACCTCGGCGGTTTGTAAACCGTTTTAATGCATTAAGGAAAACTTCAGTAGATAAGTCACAAACAAGTTCGATATGCACTGTTTTTGTAGAAAAGCATACGAAGATACAAACGTAACCTTTATTGATTGGGGCATTTCAACGTAAACTAGTTTTTATAGAAAAAGGACCCGCAAAGTCTATACCACATATTGCAAATGGACGTTGTGGTTCGACTCTTTGCCTCGGTAAGTCACCCATGATTGGTTGAACAATTGTCGGTTTTGTTCTGAAACATTTCACAAATTGATAAAATATTTTTCTCGCCATATTACGTCCATGTATGGGCCAGTAACGTTCACGCACATACGAAAGCATGGCAGCAGGACCCCCATGCAATATTTTATTATGAGCATCTTGGAAAATCAATTTTGATAAAGTACACGATGGCGGAATCAACATAGGTTGACGTTGAAATGAGTCAAGTGTATTAGTATTTTTTAATCTACCACCGACCCTAATAATTTGGTGCTCGTCTAAAAAAGGCTGTAGACGAAATATTTCACTTTTCATTGACACTTGTTTAATTGTTTTCAAATCTGATATTTCCTTTGCCCAGTGTTGTTGTTGCACTGCTCGCACTATATATCTAGTGGCCTTGAAAACGTCGTCCGTATGTAATAGACCTGTAGCTTTATCTTTTGGATTCAATACATTTTGAATGAAACGCAAACAGTATGCGATAACGCGCAACAATTTCGTTAATGATGAATAACGATCAATAAACGATATATCAGCGACTACAGTTGATACGAGGTTTATAGTTTTACGCGCTTCAGGTATCACAATTTCACTATTTAATTCAAATAATTTTGGCCACAATTTTTTACTTTCTTTTAACCACTTAGGCCCTTCCCATCATATGCTCTCGTTCTGCATTACTGATGGATCGCAACCACGGGAAATAACGTCTGCGGGATTATCTTTGCCATTTATATGGCGCCACTCATACATAGCTGTTTGATCCTGAATCTCGCCTACTCGATGGGCAACAAAGGTTCCCCAATGAATGGATGGTGACGAAATCCATGACATAACAATTGTTGAATCAGTCCAAAAATAACGACGGGCTATTTTTAACTTTAATTTTTTAATCATTTTGTCGGCTAAACGGCACAACAATACCGCGGCGCATAGTTCGAGACGAGGCACTGACAAAGTTTTTAATGGCGCTACCCGCGATTTCGCTGCAATTAATTTTACTTCATTTTTCCCTGATACGTACGTTATTCTAACGTACATACATGCACCGTAAGCTTCAATGGATGCATCCGAAAATCCGTGAACTTGAATTTCGGAAATATTCTCGCTGTTAAAGATACTTCTTTGGACAGTGACGTTACTTAGTGCGTATAAACTAGTTCGGTAATTAACCCATTCCTTCTCTATTTTGTCTAGGAGCTTGCAATCCCACTCATATTTTTCACAAAACACCTTATGTAAAAACAATTTAGCTTGTGTTAGGACTGGGCCTATTAATCCCATTGGGTCATAAATCGAAGCTATGTCAGATAATATTTTTCTTTTAGTAATTTTTGAAGTATTGTCATATGGCTGTACTTTATATTGCAGCACGTCCTCCGATGGATTCCATATGAGTCCTAGAATTTTCATTTGACTATTGTCAAGTTCTAATATTAATTTTTCTTCAATGCCTTTTGACTTCGGCAGGTTTTCTAATAAGGCAGGGTCACTAGCTGCCCATTTCGGTAACTCAAATCCACCTTTGCGTAGTACGTTGATAATGTCATTTCTCAAATTTATTGCTTCGTATTTGATCCTGTTATTAAATCGTCCATATAAAAATCGTTTTTTATGACTTCGGCGGCATGAGGATAAACTGTATGTTCATAGACTGCTAATTTATGTAGACAACCTGTAGCTAAAAACGAGGCCGGAACAGTGCCGTATGTTACAGTATTTAATCGATATATATTTATTTTCTCATTTGTATTTGTACGCCATAATATTAATTGGTAATCTCTATGGTTATTATCGATTTGAATTTGTCGATACATTTGCTTAATATCTGCTGTTAATGCGTATTTGTGAGTGTGAAATCGAGCTAGTAACGTGACGAGTTCCTCTTGTATCACTGGGCCTTTTAACAATACGTCGTTTAAACTTAAATTCGGTGTTGTTGGACAAGTACCATCGAACACTACACGTACCTTTGTCGTCACACTGTCTGCCTTAGGAACAGCGTGATGTGGTAAGAAGTAATGTTGATTAGTATTATATGTATCGACAAGTGACATATGGCCTAAAGCAAGATATTCTTCGATGAATTTAATATAATCATTTTTTAATTCCGTATTTACATTTAGACGTCTCTCTAATGACAAAAATCTACGCAAAGCTATGTCTTTTGATTCTCCTAATTTTACAACAGCTTCACGAAACGGTAGGCTTACAATAAATCGACCACTGGGGTCTCTTTTTACTGTCCTATCAAAGTGACGTTGACATAGTTTTTCTTCTAACGTGTACGTTTTTTCTGGCATTATTTCTTCGGATTTCCAAAACTTTGATACTTGACTTTCCAATTCGTGTATATTATTTTCCTCGGTCCATACCATATACGACATGGTTGGACTAATTACGTTTTTCGTGGTGTTAGATACCTGGCCACTTATTATGTAACCGAGTCGCGTTTCTTGAAAATATACACTATTTTCTATCGGCTGCAAATGACGTGTTCCCAATAATTCAAAGAAAACTGACGCACCAATTATTATATCTACCTTTTGCGGTTTATAGTATTCTGGGTCAGCTAATATTTTATCTTTAGGTACAATCATATTAGACGTGGCAATTCGCGATGACGGAACATTACTTGTTAATTTTGGTAGAACTAGAAATTCGAGGGACACCTTATAATCGGATATTAAGGATTTAATTACTGCTTTTACCGCACACGATGATTTTTGTAACGACTGTCCTATTCCCGCAATCGCACACGATATTTTTGTACGTCTTAATTTTAACGTTTGACATATCTCCTCTGTCACAAAATTATTTTGTGAGCCGGAATCGAGTAAAACGCGGCATTTAACGAATTCATTATTGTGATTAAATACCTGTACAACTGCTGTAGCTAATAATATAGATGAGGTCGTTTCGTTTCTCGACGTATGCGCATTTATTGATACCGATGGCCGTTGTATTGCATTAGGTTCAGTTGATATATTATCAATATCACTTATCGCGTTATTACTATCGGTGTTTGACGATATATTGTTAATCGTTTTCGTAAAATGTAATAAACTATTAAGTGGACGCGAGCATTTAGTACACCGTCGCGATTGACACTTAATGTTTGGATGTAAACGTAGACAGTTTTTACATAATTTTAGTTCGATAATCTTTTTAAAACGATCATTTACGGATAGAGCTAAAAAAGACGGACAACGGTATATAGTGTGAGGACCTGCACAGTTATAACATTTCATCTCATAAGATAATAATGCTGATGATTTATTGGGTCACCTTTTGGTTGATAAATTTCCTGTTGTAATTGGTTTAGAGTTTAGACCATTCGACGATTCGATTGCTTCCAATACAAGAAATCTATTTTGTAAAAATTCGATTAATTTGTCAACAGTGGAAATTTCGGTTTTTGGTGATATTGTTTCCCATTCTCGTAAACTATCCTTGTCTAAATTTATAGTTATTAGATGGATAAGCAATGAGCCCCACAACTTTGGTTGCTCACCTAGCATTTGGAGTGCATTAATATGACCATTCACTGTATCAATTAGTTGCCGTACTTGTGCGGACGAATCGTACGTAACGGGTACTAAATCATAAAGCGCTCGCGTATGATTTTGTATCAATACCTTCTTATTATTATAGCGGGCCGTTAAAGTTTGACATGCCATTTTATAATTCTCGGCACTAGTCTCTAAACACTGCAAACTTTTTTCGGCTTCCCCTCCGAGTGATGAACGTAAATAAAAACTTTTTTGAATTTCGGTAAGTGCTTCATTGTTATGCACCAGCGCTGTGAAAATATCATTAAACGACGCCCAATCAGCATATGCGCCCGTGAATTTCGGTATTTTCAGCGCGGCCAATTTTACGGCTGGTCCGAATGAAGAATTTATTGATACGATCGGATTGCTGCCCGTAGTGCTGTTATTGAATGCGTCTCTTCCTTCCCGTATATTATTGATATTTTCCGGATATTCTTCTATGATTAATTTATTACAATTTGCTAATGTCTTGTAATATAATTTTTCGACTTCAGCACGATATTTTTCTCCTTCTTCTGTTATACCGGTATTTTCTTCTATTGATGCCTGCACGTCTTCATACGATTCAAATATTTCTTTTAGGCGTTCTTTTCGGACTTTAATCTGATTAATTTCGATTTCGTCGCGAGCTTCTTGGGTGTAGTTAAAAATACGCGTTAATTGCCCTTTGAGCACACCTCTACGATTTATGAGCAGTGCGATGTCTGTCATTTTTGATAAGTAATTATTAATTAAAGTATAAGTAAACTTGACGCATACACTTCAGAAATTCCGTACAGTGTATCGAATATTTATTAACATAAATAGATTTTACTTAAATAACGCAATACGACTAATACGAGTACAATTTACCGATATAATTTAAGAGAATTCGTCTAAGTGAATTATAGGAATTAGGTCTAAAATTTACGAATAAGGAGAAATACATATATATATATATATATATTTATGGAATGATTCTCTGACCTCTAACGACTACGATTTGATATTCAATCCTTTAATTTCAACTGATGACGACGACTGTTGATTTGACGATTGAATTCCGGTACGACTATCGGGGTAACTTGTAACCGATAATAAAAAATGATACACTGACTTACTCAATTTATTCGACCCTTTTTTACAACGAAGTATTGTGTAAACGAACACAGAACGAACGGATCACAACACAACTACGACATTTATTTTACGATAAAGTATTGTGTAAACGAACACAGAAAAAACGGATCACAACGCAACTACGATATTTATTTTACGATAATGTATTGTGTAAACGAACACAGAAAAAACGGATCACAACGCAACTACGATATTTATTTTATGATAAAGTATTGTGTAAACGAACACAGAAAAAACGGATCACAACGCAACTACGATATATATTTAGAAAAGTACGTGTGCCGACTTTTATTTTTAATAAATAACGCAAACTTAATAATCCGGCGTGAAGGACCATGTTTCGGCGATTATTTCTATTATTATATATAATAAATGCGCATAGTGTTTCGAAGCTTATTTTATTTTATATAATAAATACACAAAGTGGACTGTATTTGCGGTTTTAATTTGTATATAAAGTCGACACTTATATCCGTTCTCGAGTCGCGCTGCCGACGGACTGACTCTCCCCGCCAGGCAGATAATGACAATCGGGAAAACACAATTGCCTACGAAATGTACGCGATATGTAACAGACTTTATATTTATAGTTTTTACGTAATTAACCGTTTGTATTATTGTTGCGTCAACGCAACATTGGGATCCTAGTGTAAATATTCGTCAACGTGTCACGCCATTATTTTTGAAGCACGTGTAGTAAAATTATATCAGTCTTGTGTGATTATTCATAGTGAATCGTTATACGAATAAAATATAAAAGATCAATATTGATTTGTGAAGTGTGGTTTTAGACAATATTGAATTGAAATAACTAATAAAACGTGTATAACACAATCTTTTTTTCTGAAATATTTATTTTTGTTATTGTGATGTCTTGGAAAAACGAAAGACCTTTGTCAACTGCTGAGCTCTTGGCCATATTGAACGAAGATGAGGATTTATTTCAGGCTGATACCGTTGATGCCGTGTACATTCCACTACCCGTCGATGAAGTTACAGACGAAGAAGAACTTGATGACGATATACGTGAGAGCGTGATAAATTTACCAGATATCGCAGGAACTTACGAATTACACGCAAGTTTACCTGATACTTCTGAAGACTTCAACAATCAAACATTACCGTCAAGTTCAAAAAAAGCAAAAGTAAAAAAACTATAAATAAGTCAAAGACAGTTCTTCCAAAGTGGAAAAAAGAGGTTCCAGTATATAAAACAGAACCACGGAATGAAGAAAAAAAAATGTAGATGATATTGAAAATAGAATAGGCGGTAAAACGCTTTTTGAAGTTTTTTCATTGTTTTTTAGTGACGATGTTTGGGAAAAAATAATTTTTTATATAAAAATATGCTAATGATAAAAATCGTCATTCATTTACAATTGACGGAACTAGTCTAAAGGGATTTTTTGGTAAACTTATTTTTTCGGGATATCATACATTACCTGCTACAAAACTTAATTGGTCTAAAGATGAGGATAAAGGAATTGAATTAGTTAGAATGAGTATGAGTAGGAATAGATTTGATTCTATAAAGCAAAATATACATTTATCAGATAACAATCCATCTAAAACGACCATCTAAAAGCGCATTACCCATGGAAATTCGAGTTGATAATGTCGGTCACGTGATAGTAGAACATGAAAATAAAGCGAGAAGACTATGTCGACAGTGTAAAAATAACACTATATACATGTGTGTCAAGTGTCGAGTGCATCTTCACGCAAACTGCTTTGAACAATTTCACACTAAATAATATTCATTGTTAATCCCAATGTTGCGTTTACGAAACATTTTATTGTTAAAAAACTAAAAAGGAATAATTTTTTTTGACTTAATAAATTATTATTTGAGTATATATTAAACTAATAAAATTCAGTAAAAACATAAAATTTGTG
This sequence comes from Schlechtendalia chinensis, assembly GCA_019022885.1. Lineage (NCBI taxonomy): Eukaryota > Metazoa > Arthropoda > Insecta > Hemiptera > Aphididae > Schlechtendalia > Schlechtendalia chinensis. The sequence continues at coordinate 43,102,421 of CM032339.1, forward strand.
TTTCTTTTAACGTTGGGAACTAATGGGTTAAGGAATTGGGGTTCGAAAACTTTTTAGAGACAATAACCATCCCGGGTCCACGTTGAGTACGTAGTAAAAAACCCTATCAAAATCCATCCAGCGGTTTGGCCAGGCATCGATAACATACAGACACCAATTCATTTATATATATATTTATAGAAGATGTATTACGAAAAATAAAAAAAAACGAAAATGAATTAAAGCAAATTATACATAATCAAGTAAAATATTAATTTTTATATATGTAAATTTATATTGAATTAAAATAAAATTAGTTAAGAGACAGAATAAAATAGAAATATTTTAATGACTTATAATATTACATTACACCCGTATATAAATCATTACTTTGCAACAAAAATATATTTTTAAAAATCTTAATCGTAAAGTAATATCTAAACCCACAAAATAATTTATGTATTATTCTGGCACCACACTTCAGGATTTTGTGTATTTTCTGAAAACGTCATCAAACAGTGCATAAAAAATTATAGAGTTATATCTTATTATGTTAAATAAAACGATGCTACTAATTTTATTTGGATACAATACTTTTATAAGGTAAAAAATAGTTAACAATATTATACATTATACAAATTACCAGTAATATCCGTCCTTATTTTTATATGATTAAAGTACCCAATCACAGATTCTGAAACTTTTTTTTTAATAAAAATTGGTTTCATCAAAATAATATATTGACAGAATAGTAGTATAAAAAGAGAGTTCTGGGTTATGAGGTGCTATATTTATAACAAGGTGTCATCCACCCCTCTATTTTTAGCATACGTATTATCACATTCTTTCTTATTAGTTCATGATATCTATAATCTCGTATTCGTTACACGTGATATTTTATCACATTGTGTTATCACACACCATATGTTGACATTAATTAAATTTTATCACAAATTTACCCTATTGTTAACTGCTATTCCCACTCACCCACACACTATTGCCTCCTACTCTCCCTATTATCACTACCACCTATTCCGTCACTACCATCTCTATCGTACATATATATCAGGGGCGCAATCAGGATTTTTTCATGGGAAGGGGGTTTGACAAAAGAAACCATCTTGTAGCGAGTAATTGTAGCGAATCAAGCACTACACATTTTTTTGTAGGTGTGGATAAGAATATGTTGAATTTTTATCCTTTCACCATTATGTTCCTATACATCTTAAAATATTATCCTGATCCGTGTAAACGAATATTACAATAAAATAAAATTGTTTTATACAGTGTATTATACATGCTGTGTGGAATTATATTGTACCAAAAGTAAAGAAAAATAAAAATTACTTGATAGCATTGATTGAATTTATTTACAGAAGTTTATTTATTTAACTTGATTCAGTTGAAAAACTTAATTTTTATATTTCTTTAAAAATAAATATGCAACCTTTGTCTTTCAATAATCTATTATTCTATTCAAGTAATTAAATTTCAACAAACATAATTTGAAATATAATAGGTACCTTAACATTAAATTACTTAGTTTGTTGCATAATTTTTGTTCAAAATTCAGTTTATATGATTAATAAAATAGCGATAAAATGCCATAAACAAAAAAAAGTAATTTGGGCAATTTTTTTTATAATTTTAATTGGAAATTGACAAATTAATAATCGAATATTATAACTTGATTGTTGAATAATGAATACTAAACATTATATTTTTAAATAAATACAAAAATTTTAATTTTAACAGTATATGTATATTGTGACTAACATATCATTAGTTTGACAATGCAGGCAATTGATTCTAACATTTATAATTTAATTTCAACTAGAATGCTACAAAATTTGATTACTTTGGTGTTTTTTGAAAATGTCTACTCGCTTTTTGTAGTTTGAGCCGAAAGTTGCATATTACTAGAAAATGGTCCACACAGTCAGCAACCCTGTAAATTCTCACATCTGTTATACTTGATCTGTATTTTTTTGCAATTAATACGTGGTCAATTTGATTCATAGTTCGTCCGTCTGGAGATTTCCAGGTATATTTGTGGATGTTCTTTTGAGGAAACGTAGTGCTACTAACTAACAAACTTCTAGATGTCGCAAATGCAATTAATCTCTGGCCATTGTCATTGCTCTCTTCGTGGACACTTTCTAATTTAATAGTGGGCACAAACATTAGTTCCTTCCCTACTTTAGCATTTGTGTCTCCTAGTACGATTTTTATTAAGTTTCTGTGCAGTCTATCGTAAATCCTGGTTATTTCATCATAGAATACATCTTTATCTACTTTATCACTGTTTTCCGTTGGTGCATGTATATTAATTAGGCATATCTCTTTGGGCTTAGTTTTTAATCATTTTGTATAGATTCGTTCGGATATTGGATTGAATTCACGTACACACGATTCATAGTTTTTATGGACCACAAAACCCGTCCCAATATGATGTATATTATCCGTTCCTTTATAATAAATAATGTAGTCGTTAACCTTCATCTGCCCTTTGCCCGTCCATCTAATTTCTTTATGTGCCCCAATTGACACTGTATACTGACTCAACATTTCTGTAAGAGTTTAACATGCACCGGCACGATACAAGCTTAAGGTGTTCCAAGTCGCGATCTTAATCTTCTTGTCCTTCCGTTTCCTTTTTCCATTTGGGTTATCCGTTTCTCTAGTCCGTTAGTAGTTAATTTTGCGATGTCTAAGCAAAATGCGTTTAACGTTAGACACTTTATTGCACACGTTACAATTAAACATTTAAAAAAATATAATACATGGTATATGTTTAACAAGAAAAATACACAAATATAAATTAAATATACTACGATCTACGCAGAGCACGAGAAAGAATCAAACACATACAGTTAAAGTAAATTTATGTTTCTAAATTCAAATGCTCAAGTCTGCTTGGGTAGGTCTTGATACAATAAAATGTAGAAACATACTGAAGTAAAATAATAACAATACCGTCTTATATAAAGAAATTATGTGTATATATTATATGCGATTAACTCGGTTCTAATTACACCTAATAGAAAAATATACCAATTAAATATAGCTATTTACTTATGGTGCTTATTTGTCTTACATATCTGTATAAAATATAATAATCATTTAAATTGTGATAATAATTCGCATGTTGTTTCATGTCACAATGCGGGCGATGGTGTAAATATATCCGGTAAATATTGATCCTAAATTTTGATGAAATTAATATGATTATATTTGCTTTAATTTAGTTTTTATCTAATACTAACTAATTATCGATATTGATGTATATAAATCTGTGACCAACTAAACTTGCCTATCTGGCTTATGATAATTTTCTCTTAAATATTATAATAATCACATCATATATTATATATTATATAGAATAAAAGTTAAAAATTCATAAAGATCTTATCTTGTTTTTCGAATTTATCTTGTGCTTGTACGCACAACATATCATCATCATCACTGTTGCTCCACAAAACTTTTTTAATTTTAATATTTATATACATTATAAAAAATATTTTGCGAATGTAAAAATTTATTTTATTTAAAAGTTAAAATATATAATATTATATTTATTTTATTATTTCTTACCTTGTTTTTCGTATTTTTCCAGTGTTTGCACGTATAATAATATATCGTCCTCTCATAAATCTGTGTTGATAGTTGTTGACTCGATCACTATAGCTGGTGTTATAGGCATCGCGAGTGAAATTTATAATAGTAAATACTATTTGATTTACTTTTAAAATATTCATTTTGGAAAACACTAATAAAAATAAAATTTAATGCGAACTATATAGAATACGACGAAAAAAAATAAAGCACACATAGTCAAAGTAAATTTAAATTAGTTTTGTTTCTAAATTCAAATGCTTAAGTCTGTCTGGATTGGTTGTATCATGAAATGTATAAACATTCTAAATTAAAAGTAGTAGTAATATCGTCTATATAGTGAAATTATGTGTATATAGTATATATATATATATATATATATATATATATATATATGTATGTATGTATGTATATGTATATGAGATTAGCGCAGTTTTAATTCAATCTATACTTTATATTTTACTTTCTTTACATTAACATGTAACTATCGATATACATCCATTAATATAAACATATAACTATTAGGCATATGCATATTGAAATATAAGTAGAATACAATTAATTTAGTTTTTAAAATACGTTATAGAGTTTAGCATTAATGTCGTTTTAATTACATCTAATAGAAAAATATACAAATTAATATATACGTCTAGTATAGCTATTTAACTTAAAGTACATATTTGCTTTACTTATCTGTAAATATAATTACATATCAGTGAAAGTATGAATATTTTTGAGACGTATAACATAGTAAATAATTATATTTGTTAAATAAATAATATTTTGTACAAAATATAATAATCACTTAAATTCTGAGAATATTTCGCGTAATAATAATAAATAATATAGCAATGCGCACGATAAAAGATGTAATAAATATGATAACTGATAGATTGGTGACACTTGTTGGGTAGTGTTTTCACTTTATATAGACATACATACACAACATCATAGTAATGACATTATTTAACACGTATCTAATGATAATTTCAATAAATATATATCAACGAGAGTGGGGAAATATATATATACGATAGAGGTGGTGGATGAAGGAAGAGGTAGTATTGATGATGAGGAGGGTGGGAGGAAATGGTCTGTGGATGAGCGAGGATAGCAGTTAAGGGTAGGATAAATTTCTGATAAAATATGATTGATAACAGCGTAAGGTGTAACGAATAAGAGATTATAGATGTCGTGAGCTGATAAGAAACGACGTGATAAGAATAGGGGGGGGGGGAAGGAGCCGGGTGGCCTTGTTATACGAATAGCACCCCCGAGAATAACGGAGGATCGGGCAGCCGTGTTATAATTATAGTACTTCTTGATCCAGAACTCTCCTTTTTATACTATTCAGAATATTTCAAACATAACTACTGAATGTATTTTTATGTTGTTTATTTGCCTACAATTACAGTTATAAGCATGCTAAATCGTAATAATGTGATAATTTGTTATAATTTAAGATTACGAATGAAAAATCGAGATTTATGGAAATATTATCATATTATGAAAACGACAATCGATATAATTGTATTGTTCATAATAAGAATTCATTTCAGTTCGTGTTCGACTCCCGACCGAGCAACACGTGTGTAGTTTTATCGCAACCGTATTTATACCTACCGACAAAAGTAACCCAGCTCAAGTAAATCGGTAATATGCTTTCATATTAGAATGGCTAACTGTTTATTTAAACTATATTAAAATATATTTAATAAAGGTGCTTATTCGCAATGAATAAGATTCCGTTTGAAACGTCGTGTTTAAATTCGCAAAAACTTACCACACTATCCTTAAATGACAGATTATTAGCTTCCAATAAACAACCAATACAAACTAATAATTCTAAAACTCTTTTGACTCAAGACAATCCAACTATCAATGACACAAATATCTCTCAAAACTCCGCAAATTTTTCAAAAAACAACTCTCATGTTAAAAGTTTCGCAGAAACAACAGCCAATTTTGTCACGCCAAAAATGAATCAAGCCATAGTAATTAACTCAGTCGACGGAATTAAACAAATTCAGTATATTATTGCACTCAATAAAATTACCGAAGCCACTAACATAATCTCCGCGTCACGTATATCTAATAACCGGTTTTGTATATTTCTTAAAAACCCACAAATAGCTAACTTCAGCATTGCAAAGCTGCAACAGTAAAAGTCCTGGCCCAGATAACATTCCATATATATTTATAAAAAAACATCCACTTATAGGACTGGAAACTCTCCTTGAAATATACAACATAATATGGACCCAGGGATTTTTCCCAAATCAATGGCGTAACGCTTATGTAGTACCTATCCCCAAACCGAATAAAAGCAAATTTAATATCGAAAATTATAGACCGATATCATTGATTAACACATTAAGTAAACTCATAGAAAAAATAATAAATAAACGCTTAATTTGGATCCTAGAATCAACTAAACTTCTTACCAAAGAACAATGTGGCTTTAGAAAAAATCATTCAACATTAGACGCGCTTTTCACATTACACACGAATATCTACTCAGCCTTCAGACGTAACCAACACCTTATCACAATAATATTAGATATTACAAAAGCATATGACACTGTCTGGAAAAAAAGAATACTAATAATACTCCACACATGGAAAATAAATGGCAATCTTCTCAACTTCATAAAAAATTTTCTGACAGACCGAAAATTTAGTGTTAAAATACACAACCATATCTCAACACCTCACATCATTGAAAACGGACTCCCTCAGGGGTCTGTACTCAGTGTAACTCTTTTCTTGGTAGCTATAAATGATACATGTAAAAACCTACCCAAACCTGTAAAATTTATTCTTTTCGCCGACGACTGCAATATCTACTGTAGCGGATCACAAATTAAAACAACTACGCATTTTCTCCAAAAAGCACTAAACTCTCTTTCTAAATGATCTTCAAAAACTGGCTTCAATTTCTCCCCTAGCAAAACTCAATGTATAATTTTCAACAAAAAAAGAAACGACCCTCAACCAATAATAAATTTCATGAATACACAACTCCTTTTCTCAAACAGCATTCGCATACTGGGCCTCATTTTTGATAACAAACTTAATTGGTGACCCCACTTAAAAAAACTTAAATCTGAATGTCAAAATAGATTAAAGACAATTAAAATTATTGGTAACAATACCTGGGGATCCGACACAAAGAGCCTTATCACAATCTACAAAACACTTATACTTTCAGCAATTGACTACGGAGACATAATTTACAATTCAGCAAAAAAAAGAGACCTTAGTACTCTGAAACCCATTTACAACCAAGGTATACGTCTGGCTATAGAAGCCTACAGAACGAGTCCTGTAGACAGCATACTTTCTTATGCAGGAGAACTTCCTCTCCATCTCAGACGCCAAAGAAATATTTTAAAATATGTAACCAAAATCAAAAATCTGTCTGACCACATTTCCAGTAATATCCTTCACAACTCTCTTCCTGCCAACCTATTACCCTGTCGACGCACAATATTCGAAAACTTTAAAACAATTAGCAAAAATTTAGGTCTCCAATCACAAACACTAAACATAACACGGTCTCCCCTCCCTCCTTGGCTCTGGTGCTTAAACATCAATACTCAACTCCATGAACACTACAAATACAATTCAGACAACCTAATTATACGTAATCACTTTATGGAAATAATATCTCAACAATACTCAGAATATACCCAAATACATACTGATGCCTCCAAAAATACTAATGGCGTGGGGTTTTCTGTAATCACAGACCAGAAAAATTATTTTTTCCGATTACCGTCCTCCACTAGTACATACACAGCTGAAGCATACGCTATTCATGAAGCATTAAAAATAATTTCATCTTCAAGCCTGAAAAACAGCAGCATCATCATCAGTGACTCTTTGAGTGCCATTAAATCAATCTTAAACCCCTATTCTAAAAATGAGCTTGTCCAACACATACAAAAATTGATAACCGAAATAACTAACCCAATATGTTTCATGTGGGTCCCCTCACATGTCGGGATACCTGGAAATGAGAAAGCAGACATAGCTGCCAACGAAGCCACCTCATCTCCAATCTCAACAAATATTAATATATTATCTTCATCGGATACCTTTAATATTATTCAAAACAAAATAATGGAAGAATATCAAAAATATTGGCAAAACCTTCCTCTCTCCAATAAATTACGAAATACCAAACTGTATATAAAAAAACCGAAATACCGTTCCGACACTAAAAGGAGAGAAGAAGTAATTATTGTTCGATTCAAAATAGGCCACTTACATCTCACACATAGTTTTCTAATCAGTAAAGAACCACCACCCATATGCGATACCTGCAACAAATTCTTAACAATAGAACACATCATCGTCAATTGCCCCAAATATACCAACGCCCGCAGGATGCTCAACATCCCTCCTACACTCCAACAGGCCTTCAACGAGGAAAACACTGCATCAATATGTACATTCTTCAAAAATATTAAGCTTAATCATAAATTGTAACTAATGAAAACATGTTCTTTTTCCTTTTTTCTCAGTTTTAATTTAAAATTTTTTTTTTTCTCTGATATAATTTGTTTTAATATGTATTGTATTTAATATGTAATATTCTTAGTATTACTAAATGTAAGCTATAAACCTATGTAGTTGAAGCTTTTCTCCAATATAAAAAAAAAATAATTCATTTATGCTTTTTTTAACATTATCAACTATTAAATCGTTAAAATTTTTACCATTTTCGTATTCTAACATCTCCAAAGCTAAAAAATAATATAATATATTGCCAAGATAAAATGTAAATTATAACTAACACGAATTCTTATAAAAGTTAAAAACGTCATCGAACTTCTTAAATTTTAAATATAACCATTAGTTATAATTTGATAATGTCAATTTATTGAAATTGGCTTTATATTTATATTATATCTATTGTACAAATACTATTGTACTGCTACGTCTAGAGGACAACAGGAGTGAATTTTACACTTAATGTAGTAATTAAAGCTTACATATATAAAAATATTAGCAATTATCACAATTATACAAGAAAAAAAAACTTATTTCAATATATTAATTGTAACAACGTATTAATAAATATGTATTCGTTTATAGGGAATACGATTGGTTACACATACTCAAATATTTAAATGCGTAATTGAAACAGTTTTCCTTTTCATCTCCTAAAAAATTTATAATTTACAATTATAATAAATTTTCCTGTTTTAATCGTGAATCTTAACAAGGACAGTTAATCAAATAGATAAAAATATTGAAATAAATATATAACACTACATCTATTATATCATTCAAATAAATTATATTAAGAATATAAAGTTGATACTGCAATGATTTATATCGCAAAGCATGTGCTTGAACTTCGAGAAGCTTCTTCTCACAACAAAGAACATAATATAATATAATTAATATATTAATTATATAATATAAACATAATATAATTAGCATATATTAGAAACTGTATATCACTGGTAGTAACTATTTTATATCTTCATAATTTCTATATAGATTTTTCCCATTTATTATTTTAGCAATTTTTTTAAATTTTGGAGATCCTGTATTTCCTATAAAGTATTAAAAAATTATAAACGGTTGTATAATTTAAGTAAAATGTATAATATGTCTTCCTTTTCCAATCGTATTTTCCAAATTTAATAAATTTTTAGTCTTGCTCAGAAATAGGCATCCGATTTATCTAGTTTTCTGATGCTTTCTATTAAACAATGAAAATTTGATAATATTTCTGCAAGTTCATTTTTTATTTTGTTATTATTTAAAAGTGCTTGTGTGTTCCATATTTACATTATTTCATTTTAGTTAAATGTATCGATAACACTATTTAATTCAAGGCATTTTTTTCATAAAAAACAGCTACATTAAACCGTATTCTTTATCTACAATAATTGGTTGTTTCTCCAGACTTAAATTTAGATACATGACTTTAAATGTGTTTATTTATGTTGTGCATTTAAAAATAGTTTTCTTGTATTTGAAATTAATGAACCAACTCTGGGGCATTTGTTTTCTATGATTTTGGTTACTCTGTAAATTTCATAGACCACAGAGACGATGTGACTTAGTCTATGATAAAAAACTTTAATTGCATGATCAGATTTAATCATAAACCATATATGAAGTTTTTTTATAACAAAACATATTTCAAGCCAGAATTACATAAATCAAATGTATAAAAATAAATTATTGTATGAAATCTCAAGTCACAGCAATTATACTTCATACAACCGACTTACCATCTTGTATATGAAAACGGCTTTTTATTTGCCCTATAGATAAATACGATAAGATATTACATTTTATTATTATGTCATTATGTGTCTTGGTACGTAATAAATAATACAGTAAATAGTAAATTAAAAGTAAATCATTATACAGAGTGTTGCGTAATGGACTCCCATATTTTTGAGATTATTTTTTTAAAAAACGATACAAGATATGAAAAAAAATGTATTTATAGAAAGTATATCATATACGTATTTTTTAGTTATTTTTAAATATTATATCGTTCAAATTATGGTCTGACATGCGACGTACATATGGAATCGTTCTCGAAAATATTTCATCATTCTCAGCATATCGTGTTTAATCCCGGCGATTTTTTCACGGATGGCCTACTTGAAAGATACGAAGACGATGTTAGATTAGCATTGAGGTACCTCCATTGGAAAAGACACAGATGCTCAAATCAGTGGAGCAAGAAGGCCATGCAATGTTTATTCGTAAGGAGATTATACGACCATGAAATATTTCTTTCAATATGGCACAAGAGTGACGACCTCTATGGGCTGTGGCTCCATCCTATTAATACTAGAAGTCGTCAGTATTCTTGTATTTTACCATTTTCGGGCGTAAAATGTTCTCCGACATCATGCAGTATCAGTTAGAAATTACAGTAATAGGGACGCCACCTTCTTCAATAAAATAAGGTTTCACAATGCCTACCGAGGACAAACACACTATACGGCGACTTTGGGACTAGGTTTTTCAGGTTTTCAGTTGCTCAGTAGCAAACATTTTTTTATTTACTGTGCTAGAATTGTGGAAATGTGCTTCGTCGCTCGAATTGCCCCCTGCATTGACGTTATTCATCTAACTACGACATGATAAGGACTGGAAACCTTACTAATTGCTCAACCTAACGAGATAAACTGCTATAATATATTTGGTCTGATTACGAGTCAATGGTAATTTTAATTATTGGATTCTGTTACGCCACACTGTGTACATTCTAATCACCAGAAAAAACCATTATTATTTTTTAAACTATTTATATAAAGAAAAAAATAGTTCAAGGTTTTTTTATTTATGGGAATATTTATTTTAAATATTTATGTTATTTTATATTATTAAATATTTAAGTTTTCATCTAGAGTTGAAGAACTGTCACTCTTTTGCTCTATCAGATTACACTTTTGTTTGTATCATCTTACTTTTACATTCAGAGATTGCTTAAAGATAAATAGGAAAGACAATGAATATTTTTCAAATTACTTGGTGGAAATATTATGAAATATTAGATTTATTTGTGATTTAAATATTTATTATTTGTAACACGATACTTAATTATGTTTAAGTAAATTATAATTGTTTAACAATTCCCAGTTTTAAGCAAATTGATTTTAGAAAATATGAAAAACAGAATTTAACCTACCTTCAAAATTGGACCTATTATCTAATAATCAAATAAAAATACAAATGCGTGAAAATTTCAATTAAAATAATATTTAGTACAATTTTTGAAATTAATAATCGAAATACGAAATATATTCTAAGAACAATGTAACGGTGCTGTTCATATCTATGTTATAATCCACAACAAAATTATTGTTTAGCGACTAATTCATTTTTCAATAAAGCCGATATTTATCTTGCCAAGAGGTGTCAACGAATGGGATTCTACTTAACGGAACAAACACCGAGTAGGGTGTTACAAAAAATAATATTTTAATTTACAATTTAAATTGTTGTAAAATATTATAAATATAATAGTACAATTAATTAATGAAACCAAAACACAACTTAAATAATAATTAATTTTTAACAAGTATATCACCATCCGACAGTATAATTTAATGTATCGATCTGCTCTTCAGAGAAATTTGATGATCCAAGATTCTGTTGAAACCATCGCGGAAATCCCGGTAAAGACCAAACACAATGCCATAAGTCACTTGGAATTATTTTCCTTGGTCGCAATACGACACGACCCGTTGAAAAAGGAAAAAAGTTGTCTGGCCATATGCATTGTTTACACCACGTATGTAAACAGTGCACTATAATATATTGAACAAATCGTTGACGTTCTGCGTCGGCGGCGGCAGTGACGATACATAATTGTGGATCTAAAATAGCCCAGAAAACACGATGCCAAAAATACCACTTTGCTCCCATATTATGTAGAAGAATTATGGTGTAAGGAATTCATCAAAAGAATTAATATATTAATAATTTAGGATTCAATTTATTAAAATGTAAATATCGGATTTGAAGTTTATTTTATACCATCACATATATATTTTTATTAATAAATCATAATTTCCGTTAATCTACAAATTACTTTCATTGTGTCTGTTACATACTTTCTCTAATCGTGCAAAAATTTTCTATTTCGCGGACATGCCCTAAAAAAAAAAAAAAGATTAAGTTCAGTAAAAAAGTGTAAGCTGTGGATTATGGGTCAAGTAAGTTATATGTACAAAGAATTTAAAGTTTTATAATTATTTTGAATTTGATAGAAATGATAAATTGTTCCGTTCTGAAAATGATTCTGTGCGACGCTTGTACAGCTTATAATATAATTAATGAATATAATAAATATTGTTAAAATACTATATATATAAATACTATATATACTTGAATAATAATGTATATTTGTATATAATATTAAATTGTCATTGTCCAAATGGAATATTTGGATAGTATTACGGGAGGTTTTTTTTTTAAATGTAGGGTTGTTTGTAATTACAGTTAAGGTAATATACTAAGTGAAATCTGAAAAAACATATTACTATACATCTGTTTAATATATATATGTAAGTATATCAAATTTAGAACAAATATATGATTATGATTATTTAGTAAATGTGAAAGAATATGACGTGTTTTTTTCACATTACATTGTTTTAATTTATATATGCATTATTGATTAAATTAATGTAAATATAAGTTAAAATAGCAAATCACAAAGTAAATTATTATGTTCTAAAAGTTAATAGTTCACTAGTTTCTTACTCAAATTTTTAGTTTGGCCGAGATGATCATAGTATTTTTTTGAATATCCTAAAATATGTGATCATTGTTTTGTTTCCGAATATAATATACACATCTGTCTATTTTGTAGTTTACATTTATTTTGTCATTTACCACATTTGAAACATATGATGAACGTGAATTAAAAATTATTATTATATAATTATATGCTTGTAACTCTTTTATATTCTGTAAATATTAAGGGAAGCTATTGATTTCTCGTGCATATTCCATCAATACGCGGATCGATAATAACCATATTTACACCCGTTCGTTATTTATTCCGAAAGATAATTTGAATTCAATAGTCTATTATGGTCATGTTGGACAAACATTGTGTATGGTGAAATCATATTATATGACTCAAAATATAAATTTTTCCATAAGAATTTGGAACTAAAATAAATAAAATGGAGATCATCTGTAGATGTTAAGTACGATTGCTAAATTCTGAAATGTAAACCTATCATTTCCAACAACTGAATAAAACTAACATAAATTAATTATTAAATGAAATTGATCGCATATTGGTCAGATAAAATCGTAAGATAATGCAAGATATGTGTTTATAATAATATTATATTAATATTATTCCATACAAAATAACTTTTACCTTGAGTTGACTCGTACACTAGAAAATTGATAACACATTTTGGTAATTGTTTATAATATTCAGTATATGGCATATAATATTAATATATTTAATTAGAATTTAATAGAGCATTAGATTTTCTATATATTCACCGTCGATCTGAAAGAATTTTTTGAATAATCCCTTTAGACCGGACGGCCTGCTCGGGTACTGGACGTACAACGTTAATGCGTACGTCCTGTATTGGAATTTGAACCTCTGTACACAGTTTGTAATTATTATTTTAGTCACATTTATAAAGTTTTGTGTTTGGTTCTTTTATTTATTCGTATTCAAACGCTCACAAGTGTTCTTTATAGTTTTATACGGTTAATGGAAATTTTGAAAACATAAAAAAATCTATTCATCCTTATATTGTCAATAAATATATACATAGTGTTTTGAAAGAATGAAATATTGCGATATCCATAACAATTAATTAATATAGTTTAATTTCTTTATTAAATTATCATTGCTTTTTGAACTATTATATTCTTAACATTAAGAGTGATTTATAGAAAATACTTTCCTATATTTAGCAAATTTAATGCTTGTTATTTACTTATAATGTTTAAATTTGTACTGTATGAGCTTAACATTTTAATGATAATTATCATAATTATCCAGTTTATTGACAATTTGGAAATGATTATTTTCATTGAGGTCCGGATTGCAATAATATATTTTATAAATATTGTAAAATAGCGGAAGATTGCTGCCAGTTCCTAAGAGATATAAGTATAGTTATCGACTCGGCTAAGCTTCACTTAAGAAAATGGTGTTCGAACTTGGAGACAATTTTGCGACACTTAGGTGTTGATGACCCGCTATTTACGCTCAAAGTTAGAGATGGCGTATCCGTTAAGTCTTTGGAACTGGAGTGGCAGCCAATGGAGTATCAGTTCCAGTTTACGATGAATAAAATACCATTTCGAACTAAGCTTACTAAAAGAATACTATTTTCAGACTTGGATATAGTTTTCGACTTCCTAGGACCAAGGTTCTATTTCTCCGATACTATTAAAGGTCAAAATTTTCCTTCAGTAAGTATGGGCTATGTAGAGTGATTGGGACAGTACTTTACCTCAAGATATACAAAACCGATGAATGTCCTTTCATATTGATTTAGGTCAACTTCAAGATCTTTCAATTCCTAGAAAGGTTAAGCTAGAAGTAAGTAAGAAATTTGAAATCCACGGATTCAGTGACGCCTCTCAAGAAGCTTACAGTGCATTCCTTTATGTACGATCTAGAAACCGGGATGGAAAATTGTGTTTGAGACTGTTTTGTCGGAAAACACGCGTGGTCCCTTTAAAGGGGTCCACCATTCCTCACTTAGAACTTAATGGAGCATTGCTAGTAGTTAAGCTAGCGAGTAAAGTAACCAACTCTTGGTCAGTAGATATGGAATCTTTTTGGTTTTGGACTGATTCTACCGTTATTTTGGGATGGTTGAATACTTAAAACATTGGTTTAAAGAGATATGTCGCGAATCATACTAGTCAGATTTTGGAGTTAACTAAAACTTCATAGTGGCATCACGTTCGTGAAATTCTATTCTTGCCGCCTGATCCTGATATATTACAAGACGTTTCAGGCAGTCTGCGTCGTTGGAAACACTTCCAATATCTTCTACAATTATTTTGGTGAATATGGTACTCAGAATATTTACCACAATGTCAGATACGTGGTAAATGGGTTCATAAGAAACGACAACTAGAAGTAAATGACATAGTAATAATTAAAGAAGATTGTCTACCACCGACAAAATGGAAATTAGGCCAAATAACTCAAACACACGCTTGTCGTGATAACGTTATACGAGATGTGACAGTCCGAACATCATCTGGAAGCGAAATCAAAAGATCAGCAGTTAAACTTTGTTTACTGCCAGCTGAAGCGGATAGCAACCTTGTTGAAAATGATAATTTTCAATAAGGAGGAGAATGTTGACGCCAATTAAGCGTCAAAATACCATTGCTGCCCTGCCAATAAGACCTACAATTATCGAATTTAATTGTGTAGTTATTTATTTTTAAGAAGAGCAACTCCCACGATATTAAAAGGTCACTTTCGCAAATTTTCACAAACGTTTGTTCGTCATTGAGTTGCCGTCGTTGAGTCAATTTCGTCGCGCATAACAGTTCTTTTTTTTTATTTTTTTTGTGTTTTTATTGTCATTTATGTGGTGCGAATCTCCATTATTCGCAACCTTTTGTACGCATGCGCTAATCGCCGTAACATTATAATTATTATTGGGAAATCTATTTCAGCGCAATGCGACAGTAAAATCGTAAGTGTTTATTTTGTTATACTAACTATTAAATGAATAGGGTCAGTTGTCCATTTAATTATTATATATTATTAATTATCTTTTTTATATATTTGTCAATAATCTTTTTTGTGTTACGTGATTATACGTTTATTTATACATTTATTATTATTTATTACATTTAATATTACATATTATTATTATTTGTTATCATATCATACATTTATTAACTGTTATTATATAACATATTATAATTGGTTGTTATTATATTATACAATTGTTGTTTATTATTATATTATATTGTATTATTTGGATTAAATTTATTAATTATTTATTTTTAACACGCAAGGTTAAATTATTTGGTGTCCAGAAACGCGCAATAACGCTTTACGCTTCCAGTCGCAAAAAACAACTATTACAAAGACTGAAACAAATATTTTCATACTTTGGGTCTAGAGAAACATTAAAATTTTTGGCCGTATAAATAATTTATAAATATTACAAAAATGTCAAAATAGAATAATTTATTAATTTTTTATTGTTGTATAAAAATAGTTAATTTCTTAACGGAATGAAGTTGTTCATTATTCCAATTCAACTTTAAAATAAATAAGTTAAAAATATATAGTATTTACTTTTAACATGTAAATGTGAGTTATATCATTTATTCAACATAATTTATTTGAATTAACTTTTTACGTTAATAATCCTATTAAATTATTTTATTTTATATGGCATTAAATATTATGATCACACATTTGATAATTCTTACACCATTAAACGTTTTACTTACATTTAGTTTCAAATAATTTTTGTTTACAAAGCCGGGCCAGTTGCGTATATGCTAACATAAATAAACGAATTTTAACAAAAATATCCAGCAAACCATTGACTTATATTATAAATAAAACACTTACGGTTACAAAGGATTTTTAATTCTTCTATACAGATTTGATATACAATCAATTTCGATAAAGTATACACGATATTAAAATAAATATACTAACAATTTATTGAATTATAAACTATTTTGTATTGAAAAATTAAATATACTACAATGTAATATTTAATAAATATAAAATAAATATAGGATTTTCTTTTAAAAAATATGTTATAATTAATCGACAATTTTTAACTCTAGAATAAACTTTTGTTAACAATTTTTAATAACCGTATAGTTATTGTAAATCAAAAAGCATATGGAATATTACTTACCAAAACAAGTATTATATTCTTAATTATTATATTATGAATAAAATTATATTGAGTTAAAATTAATAATAATTTGTTATACAAAAATTAGTAAATATTAGAAAATATTATCATGAAAGTATAATTTTGAAATAGTTACCATGATCATCTCTTACCACTCCTAAAATGTAAACATGTTTAATTAAAAAAATTCCATATGTCAATTTTCATATTATAATATTTTACTAATTTCATTTTAGACGGCAAAAATTAATAACTGTTTTATTATGTAATTCGCATATCTTATAATGTAAATAGTAACAAATGTATCGATTGTTGTACCATTTTATATTATGGTTAAATTGGATTCTGATTCATTCCACGAATCGACAGAGAGCATTGATTACTTTTTTATTTAATGTAACATATCACATAATAGATCATTCAATCTATGTTCACTTAAATTGGTAGTCGCAAAAAGTATTTTTTATTTCTTCGAAACTTATACTTATAGTTGTTAAATAATATAAACTATTGTTAATCTAAGTAACATCGATATAATTAAAATATATATGCTTAAAAACTATGAAAAATTAAAATAGTAAAAAAAGATTTTTACAAATTTGAAATAAGATTTCGTTAAAAACTTTCCGAAGTAGAAGTAAAGTCTTTGTGAATTAATTACCTGAGCTTTGGCCTGAAATAAACATTTTTTTACAAAAAAAGTGTAAATTATATTCAATTCGGACATGTTATATCATTTTTACATTATGTTTAAATGAAAAAATATTTAAAACATTAGTTTCAAAATTATTGAAAGCATATTGTGGATTACTATATTTTGTCACGACAGTGAAGCTAACCAATATGCTCTAATTTAATATGTAAACTAGTGCGAGATTTTACCTATAGATGTTATTTGGTTGTCACACCATGTATTTATTTAATATTTTTTGATTGTAAATAAAACTAATTGTTATATGAAATAAAATGCAATATTGTTAACATTAGTATCATTGACAGAATAAATGTTATGCAAGTCTACAAAATCATTAAATATTAAAACTGTTCTTTATTCATTAAAGACAAAAATATTCCATTAAAAACTTTCTGAAGTAGAAATAATATCTTTCTGAATTAATTACCTGAGCTTTGACCTGAAATAAACATTTTATTAGGGAAAAAGTGTAAATTATATTCAATTAGTACGTGTTATATAATTTTTACATTATATTTAAATGAAAAAATATTTTAAATATTAATTTCAAAATTATTCAAAGCATATTGTGAATTAATTATGTTGTATTACGACAGTAGAGCTAATATTTATGCTCTAGTTAAATATGTTAATAAGTGGTAGATTTAACCTATAAACATGTTATTTGGTTGTATACGAATTGGTATTTGAAATAAAATGCAATATTATTAACATTAGTATCATTAACAGAATAAATGTTATGCAAGTCTACAAAATCATTAAATTTTAAAGCTCCGTTAAAAAAGCTTCGAAGTATAAATAATATCTCTGTGAAATATTTACCTGAGTTAACTGAAATAAATACTACAATATTACTAATTGTTCATAGGTGTTTTGTAAAATAACTATCGTAACACTGCATAAATTAGACAGCTTTTAGTAAGGCTAATCGGAAAATTTAAAGAAAATCAGCAAAATATAAACAGAAATATACTAATTTTTTATATACAAAGACCATAAAATGGAAAATTTCAAACATAAATTTTAATATATTTATTTATATAACATTATGTTTATACTATATCGACGTATCCAATGTCGTATTGTACAATTTTTATGTAGTCATTTCCACACGTATAGCATATACATCTTATAGTTTTTACATTCATTTTGTACTTCTAATGCAGCAAAAATAGATTCTAAAAGTTTTTAAAAAGCATAAATGCCTAATGTAATAACACGTAGCGTATTTCACATAAGGACTTCAATTTTTTTAGAATGATGCATATGGTTTTATTTTTTGTGGTTTTTCTTTTGGACTGAAGTTTGTTTTGCCTAGATAACATTCATTTAGATAAAAAAACCATTTCAAATATCTTGGGATTTTGCCGCATCTGATAAACAAATATTTAATGAGTATGATACATGGTGGGTTTATAATTGTCGCGGTTCCCGGTGACCGAACAAGTTTAATAGATGAAGTAAACGTAAGAGACAGTATGTAATAAAATCAAGATATATTTTCGGCCATAACAAAAAGATGAAGAGAAAAAAAACAAACGATGGAGGGGGATTCGAGGAAACGAACAAAATTAGAAAAAGACGAAAAGAATATATAGAAACTGTTGTGGCAATGTGGCTCGTGTCTTGTATGTAGTCGCACATTGACTCGTTTTGGCGATTCCACACACAGACATATCCGACTCCACTCCTCCACAACTGCCACCATCAATGGTTATGGTAGTGGGGGAGTGAAGACACTGTTACGCCACTCAAGTGGTGGTTGACAGAAGAAAAAGGCGCTGCCCAAGATGGCCTGGTATAATCAATACGTGTGCTATCGTGAAACCGCGTCATAATGCTTTTGAGTACATATCTTTAATGACTGCCTGAACATTTCAGAAACGACCATGTATTGTTGCTTCACTATAATTACGCCGGTTACTTTGACCTCGCAATTCGTTCAAATTAAAAACAATTTTTTCTAAGCTTCTTTAATAGTGTTAGCCAAGTCTCTATCAGATATATCACGTACGAGAGTAAATATAAGAAAATCTTCTCGAATTAAAAAAATGTCCTCAAATTATCGAACACGTAACGAAATTGTTCGATTTGAGAAATTTCAGTGATTTGGTTTGCATGTTTTGTACACAAAATTGTTTTTGATACTAGTTGTGTATCTAAAATATTACCGTATTCATATTTGTGTTAATAATTGTTGCGCCCCGACGCGGGCTTTGTACTTTCATTACGTTTAGTTTCAAGGATGCCGAGTTGTACGAGTGTAAATAAATGTTATTCTTCCGCAAATGAATGTCTTTTTGAATACAGTCCACTATCAGCGTTTATTATATTCTATTAATATACTTTATTAACGTAAAAAAGCTCCGAAACAATACTATTTCAAGTATTTTAAATTGAAGAAGATCCCTAAACACACTTGTTATTTCATTTTGAATAAGTGGGTTTATATACATGTATTTACATCACTAAACTAGTGTATTTTTCTTCTTCCACATGATCGAAATGCTTGTATAATTAATTTAGGTTTTGCGTGATTTTTAAAAATTTTATGTTTTTGTTTATTATTTAATTATACTTATATACTGTCTTCTTTTTTATCAAGTTTGTTTAACTTAGAATTGGGGGTCCATATATTTCGTAAAAAAACCTGATCTTCGTAACTTTAAGTTTGATTACGTTCATCAACATATATCAAATTTAGAACTCAACTTTTTCAATTTCTGGAAAGATAATAATTGACCAGTTTTAATAATTGGAGTTGCCATATTCACTACGTATTTGAGTTCATTCGATGTAAATGATTTATTTACAGTAATAACTATGTCATCAGTTAACTGTTTAGATTTTTTAATAAAAAATTAATTATGATTATTTTTTTCTTTATATTGTTCTATTTATAAACAAACCAAAGAACACTCGTCACACAGTACGCACGCTCGTACAAACAATACTGATTATACGTTCAATTATTTTATTATTCTTATTGCTTTATCTTGTATATCTTATCTACAAATATCTAAACTTATTGAAAGCAAATGATTATTTTTGCAAACGATAAAAATCGACCATTGTGATTGCCATCACAACTATTCGCTAATAATAACGATAACATTTATAATACGTACGTACGTGTTCATTACGAGTATAATCGTATTTTCGCACGGCTTAATTATGGCATGTAATGTTGCCAGAAAAAAATATTCGATAGAAATAAAAAATGATAACGCACTATATTGCCATTCGGTAATTTCAAACATAAATAAATACATGCTGTGAAATTTTGTAGAATATTTCAAAATTTTTATGACCGTAATTTATTGATTTAATATTTAAATTTAAGCCCTATAGGTATACTCATTAAAAACTAATAAAAATTTTCCACTGTACGAAACATTAAATCATATATGTTTTTGAGGGTGCCTAACTGTTAATGGCATGAATGATAAACAAATTAGCAAATAAAAATACTCTGCGTTGCATTCTATTCAGTAGTGAACTGATAGTGGTGATGGCAATGGTTGTAGGATGCCAGCGGTAGTATCAGTGGGCATAGATATGTGTGGGTATGACAATATAACGCAAAACTAGTTACGCGAAATCAGCTGTGTGAAATCGGTTTCGAATAAAAAAATTTATATTCAGCTTAAAAACATATAATGTTAAAAATGTTCCTGAAATTTCAGTAGGGGTAGTTGTATCACTCTCTACCCTTCTTTATAAATACGCTCCTTCCTCAGATCTTATTGTTAATAGTTCATATTATTTTATCGTACATATGTTGTTTTATATGTGTATGGTAAAAACATATGAATATATATCAAAACGGTATGTGTTTGCAAAAAACGTTTGTTGAGCTTCTGTTAAAAGACACTTAGAAAAGCAAAGAAAGAACGTGAAGAGCAGTTTTAATCTTAAAGTTATTTAAAACTATATATTTCGCACAGACATACATCACACGCGAATGACATTAATTACAGTACTATATAATAACAGCGCTAACGAGCATTGTAAATCTAAAACTAAAATAGTAATTTAGTTTTCTTTTATAATAGTATTATATTTTAATATAAGTCATGTGAAAAATAGTTGTTTATTGTATCACGTCAGTTAAAGCGATGGAAATCGAAACATAAAATTAACTTAAGATATTTGGATAGGAAATAATTTAAATTGGGTAAAATGTATCATAAATACGCGAATTATATTGAACATTATATAGGAAAACTGAGTGACTGACTTGTGATTCGTGTTCATTATTTAAATGTAGTACTTACAGCAATTAACTGAAATATTGACATTTTTATTAGAACATTGGAAATAAATGTAAATCTGTATATTTATTATATGCAATACTGTAGAATTAATAACAGTATTTTATAATATTGGTACTATTATACTATGCATGACAGATATATAATAAATACATACTGGGTTCACCGAATACACCATTATGAATGGTAAAAATGATCAACGCCATAATAATAATAAGTGTTTTAGAATTTATCATTTTTGGTAAAACTTTTTCTTACAACAGCTGTAACTTGATGTTCCTATAATTATAATTTGACTACGTAAGATTTGACTATCGTTTTACACTATATGTGTTATAATATATTTCTTAAAAAACAATACGTATATTGCAAAAAACTGTTTGGGAAGAAAAGCTGAATAAACAACATCTGTAAAAATTGCTGTTGGTTTTTACTGTTAATTGTTTACAAAAATTATCTTTTCTGACCTCCTATTTGCAAAATTACGAAGACTCAGGAATTAAATTTTGTAAAATAATATTTCGACGAAGTGAATTGTAATTTTAATTGAAGATAATTATGCCTGAAAGTTTATTGACGTATTTAGGAATTATTTTTTAAGGTGGGGAGGGGAGATAAGACAGTGAATTACATCACAAAATGTAAATAATCAAAAATAATATTCACCGTCTAAGTATACTAGGGTGGCCATACGTTCTGTATTTAACGGGATTGTCCCGTATTTCAACTTTGTGTCCCGTTGCCTCCATAAAAGTTATATGGGACGCATTTTGTCCCATATTTTTATGTCTATCCCGTATTAATCTCGTTTTTCCTTATTGATAATTTATAACTTTTGAAATTTATTTTTAAAAAAAAAAGTTTTTTACGATATTTTTGTATGATATTATTTAATAGCATATTAGAATCTATACTTTCAGTGCTATTTTTGGATTCTTGCTTTGATTATAATTACTGCGTCACATTGTTGTCAGCGACGGAAACCATACACAATAGTATTATCGTATATATTTATAATTATATTATATATTTTCGTATATATTTTCGTATATTTTGATATTATCCAATAATATGTATTATTACAAACCCACCGGCCGTGGTTAATTCGTTATCAAATGTGTGTGTGTTGCAGACTATATCTATTTATATATTATAATATCCACAATATTATATCTATGTACAATCGTAAATGTTATTAATTATTAATATTTTTATACGCATTCAGTCTGTTGTAGTGGCAGTGTTTAGTCGTAGTGGTGTAATTTAAAATAAAAAGCAGGATTCGATAAAAATTTGTTTTCAAATTTCCAAAAAGAAGATGCGTTTTCATTCCAAATTTAATATCAGAATTTCCTTTTTTAAATGATAGCGATGAAGTTGAAAAAGTGTTTTATACAATAAATACATTGGTGTTTTCTATAGAACATGGTGGACTTGCAGATATAAGACAACATACTATAAAAGTCAAAAAACATTTATTGGCATTATCAGCTACATCAAAACATGAAAATGTAACTTCTTATTTTTTAAAGAATAATCCGAGTAGGCCCACTGACGAAAGTAGACGTACCGCAGTGCTACAAGGGATATTCGCATTTTATACAGTTGTACATAATCATTCATTTCGATCAATGGATTGCACATCATCTCTTTCAAAACAAATTTATAATAAACAATTTAAGTATGCTCGAACTAAGGTTGAATTAATTATTTCAAATGTTAAATAGTTTAAATAGTTATAAAAATGTTTAAAAAGCTCCTTTCGCCATACAACAAATTTTTGTAAAGAATTAGAGAACATGCATTTTGCTACAATCATGATAGATATTTCTAACCATAAAAACCTGAAAATTCTACCCATTTTAATACGTTATTTCAATCTAAATTTGGGAGATAAATTAGTTTTTAAAGTGACAAATTGAAAATGAGAAACAGCAGACATTTTATCAAATTATATAATTGAAAGTTTTAAAAAGCATAAATTATTAGATAAAATTATTGAATTTTTTGGTGATAATTGTAGTGCTAACTTTGGAGGTGTTTTAAGAAAAGGAACCAAAAATGTTTTTTCAATTTTAAATAGCAATTTAAAAACGAAAATGTATGGGGTAGGTTGCGCTGCTCATATTTTGCATAAATCAATCAAGTTCTGATGTATTACCTGTTGATGTAGAAATCATAGTAAACAAAATTTTTAAATTTTTTCATATCTATAAAATTCGAGTTGAACATTTGAAAAAGTTTTGCGCGTATGCAAATGTTGAATATAAAAATATTCTTGGAAGTGTAAAAACTCGTTGACTATCCTTACTGGCCATAACAAAAATTATTGACATCTACCCTGGTTTAAAATCATACTTCGAGAAACAGGAAAAGTGTCCTACAGTTTTAAAATCTTTTTTTAATAATCCTATGTATGGTTTTATATTATGGTTTTATTTTTTGCAAAGCCAATTATAAAGTTCTCTGTGATACTGCGATAAAAATAGAAGGTGATGAAATATCAGCATGTGAAGTTGAAGAGGAATTAGAGATTTTGGTTGGAAAAATAAAAAATAGAAAAAATAAAAATTGTCTTACTAAAAATATTTTATCGCTTTTAAATGATAACATGTATCATAAAAACTCGTTCAAAAAGAGTACTGATCTATTTTATAATAATTTTTTATCATACATACAAAAATGGGTTTGCCACTTTGACGAATTAAAAGTATTTCGTTGGGTCCAACTAATAAACTGTCCTACTTTGGAAATTGTTCAAAAATGTTTCGTTTTTCTTATGGAAAAAACCAAAATAATTCAAATTTAAAATTAAATGAAAATAATTTATTTGATGAATTCAGTCATATAGAACAAATGTTTAAATCGCGAATTAATGAATGGCAAAAAAATTCAATTAAAATGGAAATTAATTGATGTGAAGTATTTGAGTACGCTAAAGCTCATACATAGACACAACTAACATATCAGCAATTGTAGAATATGCTTTGGCAATGCCGGGTACAAATGCTGATGTAGAAAGGATGTTTTTAACCATTAATGTGATGTGGACAGACGAAAAAAATCGTTTTTTGATTGAAACTATCAAATCAATTATCATTGTGTAAACACATTTTGAAAACTACTTTTGTAATGAGTTTTATAAAATGTTATTAAAAGAAACTAAATTACTCAATGCAATTAGTTCAATACAAAAGTACACAAAAATAGTAGAAGAAGAAAATGACCAACCATCGTCATATAAATAAATATTTGTTGTTTTTTTTGTACATTTAAATATAAATAATTTATTTGTATTTCAAAACCATTATACAGCTCACATTTAATTTGTATTATTATATTATCATATGTATTTAGTTTTAGTTAGGTATCTTATATAATA
This sequence comes from Schlechtendalia chinensis, assembly GCA_019022885.1. Taxonomy (NCBI): domain Eukaryota; kingdom Metazoa; phylum Arthropoda; class Insecta; order Hemiptera; family Aphididae; genus Schlechtendalia; species Schlechtendalia chinensis. Next base: position 43,127,756 of record CM032339.1, read on the forward strand.
TAAATATAATATAATTAACATAATCTTAATTCTTAATTAATTCACCATTAATATCAAAATTAAATTATTTTCGTGTACCTCTTTAGTATTTAAAAAATATATATCACATTTATTTTGTTTTTTTGAAGTGTCCCGAATTTTTATTTTAATTTTATGATCACCCTAAGATATACCTATGTATATTTCACATATATAGGTATATTTAATATATATATGATAATATATAAAGATTTAACTATATAGTTGTACTATAACAATAAGCTCAATAAGAGATCTCTCCCCAAAATCTTCCTCGTAAATACGCTACTTTCTTTAAAGATTTGAAGTATACAAAAAAAAAAAGAAGGTTTATCGATAATAGTACATTTGAGTAAATATACAATTGCATTAGAGTAGGTTTAGTATGAATAAAATTAATCAATGTCGTATCAGATTTGTTTAAAAAGTATTATTTAATATATCGGTAACGTATAAAGTTAATAATGTTTGAGTATTATATTATCATCATGTAGCTGGTTACATTCATTTTTAGATCCAATTGTGAAAATTTGGTCATTTTAGCGCATATCACAACAAAATTATCCCACCGCTCAATGATTTTACAATGTTACAAAACTATATATCATTATAAATGTAAAACTTTTAATTTAGGTAAAACATAAGTTATGTTAAATTTTTCTGAAGCGAATAAGAAAAATCTTTTTTTTTTAAATAACTAATTTTCGGACGATATTTCATATATTTTTTTGCAACATACACGATGATAAAAATGTAGGGTATGTGTATACTATAATCGGTGTCGTCATTTCTAAGAATTTTGGTTTAAACATTTTTAAGATCAGGAATATTTTTGACATATTAATAATTATATATTTCAAATAATACTACGTACTTAACGCTTCTTGAAGGAATATACCAGATTTTTCGAACAGAACCCAAACCGAATTTATTCAAATTATAGCATACAAACTTCCAATTTTTTATTCGAACCCAAAACGAACCGAACTATTCAATTTAAATATCGATTCGTTACCGACCTTCATAAGTTATAGACAGAATTTAAATTAATTTAAAAATACATATTTGATTTAAAAGTTGGTTGACCTAAACGATTAATTATTAATTTAAAAAAATAATATAGGTGTTTAGTATTTAAAATCAATGTTTTTTGACATGTAACCAAAAATTGGGTAACAATAATTTTGTCGAAAAACTTTAAAAAAATCAAAAATATTTAAACAAGTAAAATTATGTTTATTTTGTTGTTAGGGTACAATATAAAAATATTATCCTTCAATCCACAGTTATACGTAAGTTTCCGTTTTCTTTATCGTTTATCAATACAATAATATAACATTATGTAATAACAATTATTAACAATTCAATTTTCTCAATTATCATTTTTTGTATGATAAAACTGATATTTTATTGATGACTAATTATAATCTTATACTAACATACGAGTCTCAAGAAAATCTGGTCTCGAGTAAACGATACGCACATTTTATATTACTATTTGCATAGGTGAATAATATTTAATGTATAGCACATTAAGTATACTATAAAAATATTTGTATAATCACTAAAATCAAGGAAAACATTAATTTGTTCAAAATTCAAAAACAATAATTGTAAGAAAATTATACGGCATAATATTACGTTTTAATAATGTAACATGAAATAATTTTGTATTTATGAGACAATAGTACATTTCCATCATCATTTTTTATTTTTTCAAATAGGAATTTTTTGTTCTATCTGTTATTAATGTCTAGTATTTACAGATAGCTTATAAAAATACTACGGTCCATGTTGTAAAGTGTATTCAGACAATTTAATAATAATTTAAGTCTGATAATTTGGTCATAGAATTTTTTTTCAGTATTAATGGATATGTTGTGGACTTTGATCAAACTAATTTCATTCCGTTATTAGATTTGTAGTGAAAATAAAATATTTATTATCATAGTTATCCAACAATTTAGTTTATTTTTTTAGTCATATTAACTTCTAATCGTAATTTATTTACATATTATAGTTTTAAATCTTTTAATTTTAAATATCTTTAAATTATTAATTATTATATAACTTTATTAATAACTGACGCAAATATTAAAAATATTTAATTATTTTCAGTTATATTTTATTATAACTATTCAGAGACAATAACAATCATACAAACACTTCACTTACCTTTCGTCTGGAAATTAATAGGAAAATTCGACATTTATAAAAGTTTTGTTGGTGTATATGCATATTATTAGTTTTAAGTACCTAGTCCAGGTACTTATTATATATATTACAACGAACAATAAATAATATATAATAATACCGATAATTTTTCATTCTTTTTGGAAATTCTCAAAAAATTAGTGCTTAAAAAAATTAACTCTATCATACACAATTCCAAAATCATTCCAAAAACACAATTTAAAATATACGCTGTATATTTCTTCATCAAGATACCCAAGAAAGAAGATATGCGACAGGTATCTCTATGCTACATTCGGTAGCGTCATTACTGCAAATTTTGTTTATTTACAATTAAACAAAAATTGTTTCTATGTTTTTGTATAATTTGCTTTGTACTGCAAATTCCAATAAATTTTGATATTGTTCCACTCAAGTAAATACATAATTACAATCGTCTACGTGTTGTTCAGTTCCGGCATAAAATTGTTTTCTAGATATTGTACAATATTTATTAGTTCATTAATTATGTATATCGTATGTAAGTCCAAAGAATTTTGAATGATATACATGTTGTTTGCACCGTCGCCGGCCTTACTTATCTGGTGAGGTCTCGGCGATGATTCGTCCTGTGCTTGGTATGGTTTTACATACACATGCTTGGTTATATATATAACAACAACTTTTATTCTTAATAAGAAGATGGTATTTCTTTTATTTACTTAGAATTAAAATAAAAGACTAAATACTATAATAACACACAATACATATAATTTAATTCGCTATACATACAATACCACTAAAAGAAAATAAGAACATATTGCTGTCGTCAATATGTCGGAATTTACCCCGGGATCGCGTGAAGATCGACGAGTAGACTTCCGGGAGTATGGTTCTGGAATTCGGTGGCTTGTCAACTGCGAAGGACACCGATCACCGAACACCATCTGTGTTCGACGGTTGTTGTTGACGAACAGAACGACACGACTCCGCGACAACGGATACACCTGTTTCAATAGTCGCGCGGGGAAAACAGTGTTGACCGCAGTGCGAAACGAGGACCGCTGCTACATATGACAATATTGAATTTCTCGATGCCGGCGCATGGTGTTGGCGGTTGATTTTAATCGGACGGTCCTATCCAAAGAGTTATTGTAAATCGCTCGTGCTGGCGCGAACACACGTGTATAATTCTTCTATTAGTCGTATATTACAACAGGACAAAAGTGTATCAACGCCTAAAACTTGTTACTTATTAAATTATATTTATGCTCAAATTACTACTTTCAACAATAGTCACTCTTCGATTCTATAATAACCACATGGTTACGTATGAATTAGATCAGCATTTCTCAATCTGTGGGTTGCGAACCACTGATGGGTCATGAGTAAATTTTTGGTTGGTCGCGAGAAGTTTTTTTTATTTTATAGATTCTAAGAAATGTATGTTTATTTGATCCTGTAAATGTAAAACCAAGTGGTTTTTGATCGATTTTTAGAGGATAATTAAGGTCATGTTCCTAAAAACACTGATTTGAACTAAGTCATTTGATTTTCGTTTGATGCTATCTGCAACGTAATAGTTTTGTTAGATACCAATATACTTATAGCAAAAACTGCAAAAATTATCTAAATAAAAAACATTTGTGGAAGTTCCTGATAATTTTTACTGCCTCTTGTTCAAAATAACTATTTTTTATTGTCTTCGTTTTTTCAAAATTATGATGATTCAGATACTACAATTTTATAAAATAAAATATTACTAAGGTAATTATGTTTTAAATTATGATGGTGTTTATGACTTATAGTTAATGATTCTAAAATGAATGAATTAATTATTAATTAATTTTTCAATATTATAGATTTCATTGGCAACAGAAGTATAGACAACAATGGATATACAATTATTTTCACAAACACTAGAATAATTTTACTATATCGGTAGTTTGAGTTGTCTATATCGAATATCGGTTATAAATTATTTTTTTTTTTTTTAAAGAAGATTTGTTTTACAACATTACACTTCGACAATTAAACTGTTATAAATTATATTACTATAATTTAATGTACATGAAAAATATTTTTTTTTATTGATTTTAAGTTTTTTATTAGTTGTTTTGGTAATCGAATATTTATGTGAAACAATGATTATAAAAAAAAAAAATAGATTTTTGATAATTATATACTTGTGTAGTAGTATGAAAAAAAGTATACAAAAGCTTCCAACACTGCATTTCCTTCCGCTAACCCGATACTCACCATAACATCCATAATTTTTTTTTTTTTTTAAATTTTTAAATTTTTGATTTGTAGCTGACAAAGACTTTTTTTATATAACGATAAAATCCATACATTTCATTTTGATTTTTAACGTATTGTTGTTGTGTTATATATAACTAATTATTAGGGTTCGGATTTTGAGGCAATATAAATGATGAAAAAAGCACTTAAAATGTGAAAAAAGGCAAAAAAGGCATTTAAAAGTTGTAAAAAGCAAAAAAAAAGGCATTTAAAAAAAAGATGTATTGTTTAAAAATTAAAAACTTATTATTAAAAAAAAATCAACAACCATGTAAGTATTAAAAATAAAATAAGGCATTTAAAAAATATCGATTATTAAATATATGATGTATAAAAAAATTATTGTGTGTTAATAAAATAATTGACAACCATATATTTTGATAAACTGTCTTCCGTAAATTTTGACGTTTCGGACTTAAAATATTTTTGTATATTGAAAACAATGACATGTGTGAAATGTCATGTGGGAACTTTATAGCTATTATCGGATAAGCTCTTATCAATTTGTACCATAGAATTATTAATAATTATTAAAATAATAATTGTAATAAATTGATAATTTAACAAAAAATATAAAAAAGGCAAAAAAAGGCATTTATAGGGGAAAAAAGCAAAAAAAGGCAAAAATAATGTTTATCTATTAGCATAGAAATTAAATGAAACACATTTTTATATATGAACTGTCTTTCTATCACTTCCCAAAAAAAAAAGGCATTTGCCACAAAATCCGAACCCTACTAATTATATAAACTCTGTATTTATCATTTTTTACTGATAGCTGACGATGACTTTTTTATTTAAATATTTTACAAATGGCTGACGATGTTTTTTTTTTACTGTTTAATGCTATTTATATTTTAATACAATATATTTTTGATGGACTTCATGACCGTTTTATGTGCCATTCGTTCTTTATGCGTATTTCAGTTCTTATATTGCACTGTATCTTCGTATTCAGTCTTTAAACACTATCATTCACATGTGAATTTTGTGTTTTTTCTATTCACTCGTGTGTTTTTTCTTAAAAAAAAAAAAATTGTTCAAGTGTAATAATTGCGTTGTATTTCACAATTAAGGATATCATGGCATGACATGTATTAATTGCACATAGAAAAATCAGCATTCATGTGATATTTGTACTTCAATTTTCACGAGGAAGCACGATGTTATTCGTTGTGTTGAATTTGGTCATGGTATGTAAATCAGTTGTAATTTATTATAAATGTAAAAAATACAGATTTTTTTATTTTTAGAATTTATTTGTGAATCATATGAGTATAACTTAGCAGTTCATGAAAATTACGTTTAACTATTGAAAAAATCAGACGATAAGTTTTGTACGTGGACGGAGCTCCTCTACTACGTTAAAAAAAAATTAGCGTCCCTTTATTATAATTTTCAAAGGAACGCGGGGGAGCACTTGTAACCTGTATATTTAGTGGCCATAGATATAAAATCATGAAAAAATTGTATATTTGATATTATTATTTTTATTATTTTTATTATTACTATAACGTTATTGCCATTATTAAGTACCTACTTGATAATTACAATTTATAATTTTGTCATCAACATTTATCGTAGAAAATTATTTATATATTATTTGACAATTATTTTTAGATTTACCCACAGATATACTATTGAACAGTGTATCAGTGACAGCACAAATTGTCGATAAACAACGTCGTTAATTAGCTAAAAGTTTTGAAAATTATATTTTATTAATGATCATCATGCGCCGATGTATCCCTGTTATAGCGTAAATACATTATAATTTTTTGTACGAGTTGTGATAGCATATTATCACATAATTGATTTTTACATTTTATTATTTTTACTTAAATTAAAACAGGTTTATTAGTTGTTTAATTATATAAAATGTCGTAGAATACTATTTTACTAAAAATTGCACGGAGAAATTATTTTAATTGAAAAAAAAATAATACGGTTAGAAATTAGCTTATATATTAGTAGTAAACTGGAGAGTGTGGGATACCCACGGTTTTGTGATATAAAATATTTCATTTAAACGCTATTTTTTCAATTTCCAGCTATGCTCCATTACTTTATACTTTCCAATTCGAGCACTGATCATCATACAAACGCTATAAATGCAATACAAATTTAAGTTCTTCAATATAAAAAGTACATAATGTCTTATGAATTTGAATCAGATAAACAAATCATTAAAATTTACGGTGTTGTTAATTAAAATTTGAATTAAAAAAAATAAATTTTTAGTGTCAAACAAATTTTGAAAACTATCAAAAAAAAAAATATATACAGTTAATAACTGAATATGTATCGTAGACTATTATGATTATCGAACAAAATCATTTTCAGATAATAAAAATTGTTCCTCGTTACCCGTTTAGATTAAATTAAAAATCGGTCGGTACAGCGTCCGGCAATAACCATTACGCGTCGAAAATAGAACTCCTAATTTCCTAATGTATTTTTAGTACATTTTCGAATTTCGATGGCGTTTTTTATAACAATATTGTCCGTGTTGAAATGTCAATGCTGTCAGTCTATAGTGATTACACCGAACGCAGAACAACAATTTTATTTGTTATATTTTATTTAACCACACCCCTCCAAAAAAAAAAAAAATTCTATATACACTACTGTTTACACTAATATAGTTTTGCGCTTTATAAGTTTAATGTATTTTACAATGTATTTATCATGTATTGCCTTTATTGGATATTTATTTTTTTATTCCTTTTAATGAAGATCGTTTTTAAAATTATAAGTAAAATTGTGTCCACAAGATAAATACATATATACTTTATTTAAAGGTTATTGTTTAACATAAGTTATTGCATTATTTTTTAAACTTTGATGTAAAATAAAACATGTGGTTGTACAAAAGTGTATTGTGGCTTGTTATATACATGGATTTTGGACACTATATTATGTCATCATGTACATTCAAGTTTCCGGTGTTTTGTCTTACATGTGTATTATAATGTCCAACTTAATTACGTACATGAAGCTATTGAAAATGGTTGTCCAATATAATTTATTATTGGCACTGATGAGTACATACAAATTCTAAAAACATTTAAGCATTTTATTGATTATAATATTTATTTTTATAAATTCGGTTCATGAATTAAAATAGAATTTTATTTTTATGGTTTACTTACGTTTCTTTGGTTAATGTTAAGATCTCGGGAATTGATGACATGATACGTGGTGCAGATTTATATAAATCTAATAAGTCCACCTCAATAAATAAATGTTTAGTCAATACGTGTTCATGAGTTTTAATTCCTTTATAATTTTCTTCTTTTCAAGGTTCGTCATATTTACAACCGATATTACGAATAACTTCTGCGTTGAGTTCTTATTAACCTTCGTTTGTAATAATTTGCATGTTTAGTGTTATAAAATGTTTGATCTAATTGTTGATGGTACGCTGGCACATATTACATTTAATTTATATCAATGTTGGTACCAAGCCAAATTCAGTCAAAAATTTACTTATATTACATTTTGCTTTGTAATTAATAATAACTGGTAATTTGGATAGATTAAACATTTATTCTAAAAGCACCAATCTCTGTTTATATAGTTGTTTATTTATACCATGCGTTGCAAAATCTTTACAAAATTGTAAAAATGCATTATTGAACACGTTTATAAATATTTTATAATTTGGATGGTCGTAGTATCATGTGAAAATTGATGCTGAGATAAAATCAAATACACAGATATTGAAAATAATATAGGGTTCTTTATTTGAATTTAATAGCGTTGATTTATTTCCATTTAATAAGTAGGTACTTTTAGAAGACCTTATTATTGAACTATTCAAATATTTCTCAATCTCAATACATATTTCTAAATATTTACTTGGTCTTATTTTTGTTTTGCTTATTAGTTGTCATTTTTTGTTTTTTTAATATATTACGTGATCACCTCAATTTTCTTCAGCATTGGTACTCTCATTTAAAAATCTAGCATCACCACTTAATTCTTCTGAGGGAATATCATTAAATATCAAATTAGATGGTTATACAAGTGATGAGTTACTATCAATTGATTCATTGAATTCTATTTTATCGAATGCCATTTTCATCAATCCCCTTAAAACACTTACATGCGCGAGAACAAATCTATCTAATAACATTGGTTTATATTCATTTTGTAAAATTCTGGTTTTAAGCTGATTGAAGTCACTTTCGATAGGATGTGAGAATACTGTTTTTGAACAGTAAGGTTTTGCGACAATGGTAGATCGCATTGTCGCGTTTTATCGATAAATTCATTGATTGTGGTGATGCGAATCAACCCTCTCCTTTTGTCACGTTATCTTACATTAATAATACGCGGTGTAAGTTTGTCGGCAGCAACGTCGGTGAAAACATTCTCGCGCGCTTTTGATTGTTGTCAAATCGTCGTCGATACACAGCAGTTACAGCAGCAAAACTGTTAGCGTTTCATGTACATTTTATTCGTGGGTGGTCATATTGTAACTGCGTGATTTAACTCTGTGTTTCTTTTATTTTATATTTTATAATTTATTTTGTAGTGAACCATTATGGGTGGTAGTAACTATAATTATTATGATTTGAAACATTGGAGACTATTTCCTTCATTAACCTTCTTAGTTACTGGTTCTTAGTTTATCGGTATCGCATTACACTTTTTGGTGTCGGAAATTTCAACTGAACTGCAGCCTAAAAACATATTCAAATGAATAATTTAAGTGAGTGGGACTTTTAGAAATCATTTTTTTTTTTTTATTGTCACCCTAATATTCATGTTAATTATATGAATATATTTAATTTTGTTCTAAATATATGTATGTATATTTTTTAATTATTATTTTTTTCAACACTAAGAAAACTTATAGAAATGTCGACAAATATTTACATAAATGTATATAAATTAAATTCATGAATTATGGATATTTATAGCTATAATAATAAGGCACAATGTGAAAAGTTAGAAACATCAGTGTGTTTTATATATAACATTATTATGTTAAAATATATAAGTTATATTTACCTGTAAAATAACGAATATATACACTTAAAATAATTTTAACATTCAATATAGTATACATTCAAATAACAATTATTTGTTTACCATTTTATGGACATAAAACACAAACAAAACAGACAAAAGTGTATGGTTTCAAATTAGTAAATAAACGTATAAACATGTATTTAAACTATTTTTATAGTTTTATTGATTATTTAAGATTAATGTTTACAAAATAATTTTTGTTTTAGATTGACTAATATTATATGTTAGTTCCAACAGACACGCTGACGACGAATAAGGTTCTACAGAACTAAATGAAGAATAGGTATTGCATTTGTTATTTTTATATTTCATTTTATTATTTATGACAAATATTTCAAAATATTGTTTTATAATACAACTAATTAACAACCGTAATTCCAAAAATATTTAAGGAAATGTTCTTATGTTTTTAGTAGCTGTTATAATAAATACCTATTATTGTTGCTCCTATTTATTTAAACACAAGGCATTGATTCGATAGTTATACGATATGAAACGTATTTAATATATTATTGGAAGTCATTAATGAAGATCATAAGTTTAGTCTAGTTTATGTTATTTCAAATTACTCGTAGATGTTTGAGGGGAAAGGGTACAAAATTCACATGTTAATTTTTTTTTAGTTGGTTTAGTACTCTTAAATTCTAATTATAAATGTTAAAGGATGTTTTTTGATAAAACTGTTACAATAAAAAAAAAAGATTCAAAATTCATGTAGAATTGTCATAGGAAATTAAATATAATGAAAATTGGTTTTATATTTATATTTTTAGAATTATTACTATGATATATTATAAAACATTAATATTATAGAGCGCACAGAAAAAAAATAGATTTAAAAAAATATATATATGTTTAATTTTTTACACTGTCAGACTAATACAGAGATTTAATAATATATTAACAATGATTAGAAAATATTGGTGTATAGTATACATATTTTTATTATTTATACAACAAAAGCAAAAAAAATATAATTGTGTTTACGCATTGCGTATTAAAATTAGTTGGTATAACTTTGAAATGTAGTTAATATAACTAGGTCTATATTAATTTGAAATTATTTTATTTTACGTTCATCTTTCTTATAATTATTTATATTTCAAAGTAAAACTAGTTTGATTAAAAATAAAAGTCAAGGATTATAAAAGAACATTTTTTGTGAAACATTATTGTTTAGGAACTAACGACAAAATATTATAATATTCATAGAATTCGATCATTATTTGGTAAGCAATTTAAAACAATGTATAAATATGTTTGTGTGTATACGTTACAAATTTTACAACTAAGTAACTATACGAGTAGACGAATTTGTAGTTGAAAAAAGTTCGTAGAATTAACCCTGAAGGATATTATTGCCATCATTAATCATTATATTATGTGTTCAATTTTCAGTGAAAATTATTATCAAAACTAAGAATGGATATAGACAAAACATATTCAATCAATTGTGTATTATTGAAGATAGTTGGTCTTTACCAAATGGTTAATCCAAAAAGTCCAAAATTGTTTGGCTATAATATTTACCATGTAATTCACATTTTCATAGTTGTATTAACAACACAAGTAACTGTTTTTGGATTGACTGGATTCGTATACAACAATGATAAACCTCTAAACAACAGTTTGCAAGATATACAGATGTTATTTTGCATTATATGTATAATAGTCGGAAACATAAATATAATTCTAATAATTTGTAATGCAGATGAAATATGGAAAACATTTAATGATGAGCACGAGTCGTTTTTGTCGAATAAATATTGTAGAAAAAACTATTTTAAGATAAACAATTGTAGAAAACAATCTATAAAAACATTATCTTTGTATACACTTTCATTTTATACGGCAGGAATTTTGTGGATAATATTGCCAAGTATAGTAAACAATGATGAAATAGTAAACAACAAGAATATTCGCAAGAATAATGTTGTTAATTTGAGATATCCTATAAAAGTGGAAACATACAATATATATTACAATTGGTTTTATCTAATAGAAACAATATTGTGTGGGTATTGTACATTTGGCTTAGTAATTTTTGATATATTCATACTTGCGAAACTACAATTAATAGGCACCCAGTATGATTTATTATCGTCTGCTTATGAAAATATCTTATTTATCGATGAAAATGAAGAAGGTAAGTCTATATATTATTTAAAATTTAAATAATATATTTTGTAATTTTTTTTATTATATTTGGAAAGAGTTTATACATATTGAATTTTTTTTTGTATGCTTATAATATTTAGCCAATAATTATTAACAATGTAACATTGTTCATATTACATAATTTGAGAGAAAGTATTTTTTTAAATGAAACAATATTTATGTATTTGTACTAAGTAATTTATTTTATATTATTATTTTCAGTGGATAAGTTCAGCATAAAAAACATCGAAAACGACTTCTTATCGATCACTTTAGATTGTCAAAATATCTATAAGTAAGCATAAACATGATTTCTAGTTAGTTTGAAATACACAATTTTAATAATAAAAATGTATGTAAAAATGTATATTTTTTTTTAATTACCAGAAAAGCATATGTATTTATTTAATCTATCTATATGACATTATTATTAATAATGTCATATAGATAGATTATTATATAATTATTAATTATATTTAAATTATTTTAAAAACAAAATTATCGTTATTTCATTATTACTATATTCCCCTTTCCTCCTAATTGAGAGCTACTGGTCTAGAATATCAGATAATTTTGTTTTATTTAATACAATTAATAAAAATAGTGTCGACCTTTGTGGTTTTGTCCTAACATCATTGTAATATTAAATTTAAAAATATGTTTTATTTCAAGATTATATTTTAAAACATTGGATACAATAAAAAATTAAACCTATATTACGTGCTATAATAGTTTTAGTAGCTGTTTCCGGGGTTGAGAGCTGATATCCTTGTTAGGGGGGGGGAGGTTAAGCCCCATTAGTCCTCTCCTAATTGCGCTTATGGGTATAACTCAATTAACTATTTTAAAAATTTCAGAAGTTTAAAACTATTATGTAGAATTTCACGCCCTACTGTTTTAATTTATTTGGTTGGAGATTCATTAGGATTGATCACTATGCCATATTTAATTGTAATGGTAAGTTTATTACATTTAATTGTATTACTAATATAAAATTTAATTAATATTTCACCGGTTATTTATTTGGACATTTTATTTGACGATCTTAGTGTTATGTGAAAAATGGATCAACTATTGTCAATTCTGATATTTTCACTTTTATATGGACGTTATGTGCTGTTGCAGTTCAATTGTATATGTTTTCTAGTTTATTTCAACGTATCGACGAAAAAGTTCAGTATTAATAAAATTATTTTTTGGATATTAATTTTGTGTTTTCTACAAAGAAGGCTTGTTTTGCAGAAGGAATATTTAAGTTTTGGTGTCTATAGTTGTGACTGGACATCAATGGATAATACATTTTTAAAACGTATGTTGTTTGAAATGCGGATGCATAGTAAAATTGACCATAATATTATCATGTTGACTCCTACAAAATATGTTGGTTTACCCATGCTAGCAGCGGTATGTATACAATTACATTATAAAATATATTCAATTGAAATTAATCAATTGTGTGTATGTGTTTTTTTAGATCGTTCGTTTATCTTATAATATTACATCTGTCATGATCAATTCTAAAATCCATGAATTAAAATAATAATAAGAAAATCACATATTTCAATAAGTATAAATAATATATTAAGTTCTAATATGATATTCTTAAATAAAAAAATAGAAAAATAGAAATTGTCCTATGTTTTGCATCTAAATAAAACCTATACTTTGTATGCAAACCTTATGCAGTAAACTATGTAGTAAAATACAATTTGGTTAAAGAATATTTGAGATCTAGTTTTAGTAATTAATATGTTATAATTAAATATAATAGAGTACTTGTGACTGTTTTATACTTAAATTTATATAGCCAAAATCACAAAATATTATACACTTTAACCGCGTATACGTATATCAACTACGTTGTCATCATCAACGCGAACTACTTATTAAGTAGATGCACTTAAGTCATAGCTTAACTATTAAATATACTTAGCTAGATAATACATTCTCGAAAATAAAATTCCACAGTAACAAATCAATACTAACAGAAATAGTAATTAGACTATTATGCATTTCCATGGTACTAACAAATAATATACTAATGTGTATCAACTAGAGAGCACTAAGGCAGTTCAAAAATGAGATATAGAAAAAAGATGAAATTTGAAAAATATTGGTAACCTTTCAACGCTAGTCATTGAGAAAACATATCACTTGTGCACGTTGCCGTAAATCGAAATTACATGGCTGCTTTAAAGTTACCTACACAGATTTTCGAGGGTGGCCAGCCCGGAATGTGTTTCATTTGGGGAGGCATTTTTGATACGGAACACACGTTCTTCACTTGTGGCCAATGGGCGAGGTAAAGACCGCGAACGCAGTGGGAGGTTTTGGAGGTTAAAACTATCCCTGAAATTTCGGATGATATATAAAATATGTGTGACATTTTAAATTACTATGCATGAAACTAATACGACCAATGAATATTTTTTATTATTTACGTATTAACTATTAACGTTGAAAATTTGGAATTTTAGGAAATATTTGTTATTTGTTATTAAATACTATACACTTTATTTACAATACATTTATTATATTACGGATACCGTATTTAATCGTTGTTTAATCATTGCGATTTACGACATAATATACATGTTAATTATTGAACTATTATTGAACCAATTATAGGAATCTAGGACGACGAGCCAGCATGCTGATCCATGAAGTTCAAGTCACATTGCCTCTTTTGTTTTGTTTGGTCTGTATGGTTTGTTCGTTTTGTATATTATTATATGTCACTAATATTAGACATTTTTGTATTGGAATATTACCATTTAATTTACCAGCGTTATCAGTATTTTGTTTTGATTGAATAAACGATGCCGCTGTGGGAAAGCAACGCAGTTTCTCCCCAGTTGCAATACCGTAATAATAATAATAATATTAATAATATAAAAAATTATTGAAAGCAAACATATCACTTGAACGTAGTCAGAAATCATAATTATTAGAAATCGGCTTTAAAGTATTGAAGGTATCTGAAAATTTTTATAACGTTGTTAAAACAATGCTCTTCGAACCACTCTCGCAGCTTGTGAAAGGGATGACGCTTTTCACCACGATATAAAAACCATGTAGATAAGAGTAGAAAGATTCATTTTTTATTATCATAGTATTTAAATCAAACCAAGATAGCAATTTATTGAAAATAAAAGTTAACATATGTATAATGTATACTTTGTCAATTTTAAGTAAAACAGCTTTTTTTTTTATTGGAGATTAAATATAAATTAAATAAAATAACTAAATAAATAACAAAATAAAAATAAAACTAAGGAAAACAAAAAAACAAGAAAATTAATTACAATAAAAAACCATCAAAACGGAAAAAATTTAAAATGAAAAGTATCAGGAAAACGTTAGAGTTTTGAAATATATGGGGAAATGTAAAAGAAATGTTATTGGAAGTGAATAATCTTGCGAGAATACGACGTTTATGGGATAGGACAGGACAATCGAAGAGGAGATGAGAGGAATTACAAACAAAGGATCCATCGTGTAGGGTACAAAAAGAAGAATCATTCAGGGATAAGTTGAAAAAGTGAGCTGGGAGACGACTGTACCCAAAACGTAAACGGGAGAAGAAAACAGTTGATTTACGAGAAATAAAGATCTTGTGAAACCAGGGAAAGGGTAGGATCGAGGGGCAAAAAATACGAAAGAAAGCGGCAAACGTGGGAGATAGGTTCAACCAATAAAGAGTCCATGACTTTAAGGCGAAAGTTTTGAGGGCTGAGGAAAAATCGGAGTATAGAAGTTTAATAGGAGAGGAAATAAAACAAAGGCAAGATGTGGCGAGAAAATCCGCGGTTTTATTGCCTAGGATACCTGCATGGCTAGGAACCCATAGCAAATTAATTGTATAACCAGCACTGAGAGAGAGAAGAATTGAGCGAATGTGAAGATTGAGATGGGAGGCAGCAAATCCAAATGGAGAAGAATTTAAAAAGAATATGGAATATATCACAAATACTCTCCTCTGAATGGAGTGTGCAAAAACAATGATTCATTTAGGTTTAATTTGTAAGCGTGAGAAGGTACAAAACTATGACTAGGGCCCGGATTTATATGCAAATGCATATTTTTCGACAATTCACCTAGAATTATTTTGATTAAAAATGTCGACGATTCGTAATGTGTATATTCTATGGTTAATGTTTTTTTTACATATTTGAATGAATTTGCATATTATTTGTATATTTCTGGATAGTTGTATAAATGTTGCATATTCTACAATATTCATTAAATAGTCATGTCTACGTCTGTGTAAATACCAACAGTTTGTCGTATTAAATATGATGGCATGGATGGTTTTTATGGCTTCGTATAAAATTAATATGCAGTTTCTCTTGGTCGAAGGAATTGTTCCAATATTTATATAAAAGTATATCATGCAAACATTGGTTATTTACATACATATTTATATAAAAACAAATTCTACAAGTATGAGTTCAGTTATTTTATACATACAAATACATATTTATATAACATGAAATTCTACAAACATACATACGATTCAGAAAGTTATATCACGGTAATAATATTTACAATTATAGCGTCGGACGGTAGGATGCATCCAATCGGGTCAGTGATAATAAGCGTACCTATTGATCTCCTGAACCACGACACACATACGTGGGTTCGTAAGTGAATGGAGGTTTAATCACAAGGCATACCCAAATAGATGGCAACAGGCGGGAATGGCCATCCAGCACCGTCGGTGTGGTCTTGCTGTGACAACGGTGGTTTGTACACGGACAGGGTCTGGGGGTGGCACAAATAGTGCGGAGCACACAGCCAATCCGTCGTGAAAATAGCGATTTTATGTTACCACGGGTGTGGAAAACGATGATCCTTGTTCGAGGACTTCGCTGAATGTCGATTTCGCCACAGATTGTTGCTCATTCGCTGGTCATCAGATTCTCACGGGTCATTGTGTATCTACAAGTCGTTGTGTAACTGCTGATCTTTGATCCGTTCTCCTGGTTAAAGTGCACTATATCAAAAATATGTCCGCTTGGTGTGTTAGATGGGGTGAGTTAGATTTAAGTGATTTAGATGTTTTTTGGAGGGTTGAGGGGATTGGAAAGATGGAAATTAATCAAAGATCCTTCCATAATGGAAACTGGTAGTAGTGCATTCACCATGGGGTGGTGCCTTCTTTTTTTTATTATCGGCAATACACCCATTGCCCTGAAAGCCTGTTAAGCAGTATTTGGAGCAGTGGGTCGCCATCGTTTATTTGAAAACAAACAAACTTATACTGAGGTGGGTAACCGGAGAATCCCCGGTCACTCCACCCCTTACAAATGTATATATACAATCATGCGCAATGCGCAAGTACGGGGAGGAGCCGCAGGTCAGTGCCTTTCGCTCCACTTCTTACAAATATCAACTTACGGACGGGCTATCACCATCCATCCCCTCCTCCAGCGACGCGATGAAGCTATCTCCTGCAAAGACTGCCTCTCACTCTCACCTTCCTTCTTTGCACCCATCACGGTCGATTCAAATTGGGCCATTGCTTTCCACTTGGCCAGGGACTCCAGCATGTGGGCGACGAGATCAAGAAGCCGGAAACGACCTCTAACGCACATTAGGTCGCTTCTGGCCCACTCGAACGCCTCGCAGCGAACGAGCGTGTGAGACGCGTCGTCATCCTCCTCGTTGTAAAAGTCGGACGGTCCACAATGGGAACACCCGCTTTCCGGAGCACAGCCGATTCAGTGTAGAAACCGGTTGAAACAGCCGTGCCCCGTTAACAACTGGGAGAAATGGAACATCATCTCACCGTGCGATCTCCTTATCCACCGGTCGAGGAGCGAGGGGGGGTATCAGCGTCCGGGTTCACTCTCGGCCGCTTTCGGCAGGAGCGTCCTATCTCGCTACCCGCCGTGTCCACTCTTCCATCGTCGTGGCTCTCGGGTAATCCGACGTCACCGGAGTTCCCGGCGGCCGTCCGTCCGCTGCCGATAGCATCGCCCTCCTGGCGTTGTACGCGGAGGCGCACTCGACAGCCAGGAGATCGATCGGGAGCGTCCGCGCAACGACCTGCACGGCGTCTGAGGAGACTGTGCGGTACGCACAGGCGCTCTCGATGACCGCTCGACATTAGACTCTGGCTAACGTCCCGAAGCCCCGTGGGTTGTAAGCCAACGTAGGTAGCCCTACGTTGGAGCGTCGTACAATAATATCGATTGCACGATGCTCATAAGCAGACGCCTATGACCCTTCCGCGGGCCGTCGACGTTCAGCATGAGTCCGGATAGAGCGGATATCACTCGCTCGGCTTTTTCCGAGGCGGTGCGCAAGTGTGCACCGAACATCGTCCTCTTGTTCACTAGGATCACTCATAGATACTTAAAGGACGCTCTTAACCATACGGTCTAACCCTCGAGTCGTAACTGGGGTTCGACCAACCCGTAACGGCTCGTGAACACTATGGCCTCCGTCTTCTTGACGGCAAGCTGCAAACCGAGCATCCGTATGTGTTTCGCCACCATCATGCGAGCGGGGTTGGCGTGGTTCTGCACCACTTCCACTGTGTCCCCCTTTGTCACGACCATGGAGTGGTGTCTACCGGCTTAAAACTTCTCTCCGGGAAGCAACTGTAAGATTATACGCCCTGAGAAAAATGATGTAAGGAAGAGGGTAGAAGAAAAAAGGAAAGGTGGCCACCACTTACTCATAGGGCTGAGCAGCTAATACTGAAGCTAAGAGGGTTAGCTGAAAATCCAAGGTGGATTCGAAAAACAAAAACAAAACAATCAAACAAAAAAAACAAACAATTCATATATATCACATGTATGATACATGTGTAATGCAAACATATCATTATTGTAATCACAGTTAACAGGTATTAATGTATTGATTTCTTCATGTAAAACTTCATATGTAATTATTTTATGTTTTCATTAAATAAAATCATACTATATTTTTTATAACACATTATATTTTCAAATAATAAAAATATATGCATTCAAAACTAAAAGGAATAACCGACACACGAGAGATCATCATATAAATTAACCTTGAATATAACGAATTCGACACAATTTTATAAAATAACACTACACAGTGATAATAAAATAAATAATGAAGAAATGAGTCAATCAAGAAATATTTGTTTAATTAAAAAAAAACATAAAATAATAAAATAAACGTGAAAAAGAAAAAAATACCACCATCTAACAGTTTTACATGACTTTCAACGAAACATCACAACGCGGCAGAGTAACAAATAAAGGATTTATTCGATCACAGACTATCAGCTAGTAAAAATATAAAACACGAAGAAAAATACCGTTATGGGACAAATTTCACTCTTTTAAAAAGAAAAAGAAAACACACACAGCTTAAATAAATCAAAGTAAACACACATGAGAACTGACCCAAGATGAAGTGTTGCCTAGGTATTTGGCGGTGTAGCTAACCTATAATGATACCTTGACGGGATGTGCGGTTTCTTTTGGGAAAGAACACGCAATAGTTTTGGTTTTATTTATGGACAATCACAATCTGCTATACCAATTGCTCAGGTCTTGGAGATGGATGTTCAGGAGGGAGGTTCCGTGGTCAATTTGTGCGGTTGTGCGGAAGACGGATACGTCGTCAGTGTAGATCGAAGTAATAATGCCTTTCCGTTTAGATATGTCGTGGCAGAAAATTTTGAAGAGGACGGGAGAGAGTTTCGAACTCTGCGGGACAACAGCCTTGATGAGGCAGAGGCAAAGAGGGAGTCACCTACTTTGACCTTCAGCCTCACCTTATTTTCCCGTGGTTTTACGGCTTTTTAGGGAACGAATAATAGAAGAAATTTCTTTTGGAGATATTGAGGAGAATTCAAGGTTATTGAGGGGGAAATAAAGAATCTTGCGCTCCACCCTTGCGTGGACCCTTCTAACTTCTCGGGGTTAGGAGAGCATTTCGCCTACAGGAAAATCACAAAGATCTTTTTTTTGTCAGAGTCTAAGGAGTAAAAGTTGTTTCCTTGTTTGAGGGGTGGGACGGAGGGATGCTTAATTTACGGCTTTCCAACTACAAACATTATCGAGGTGAGATTCGGTTTTGGCGATGAGTTTGTTAAATTGTTTATTTCGGAATTCGGAGACACTAAAAATAACGATTTTTTGGAGTGCGTTTAGTTGGGGTTTAGTTGACCTTAATTCAGATGTTCTACGTGTTTGCCAGAGTCGGTAAATTAACGTGAAATTAATTGAGAGTTGGTAATATAATTCAGAAAATTGTTTCATAATTCAATTGAAGGAATAGTTAATACATATACATACACAGCTGTTATGAATATGTGGAATTTTCTCAGATTATTTGAATAACCATAAAGCTGTTATAGGAACAAACATTTAAAAAGAATTTATTTTAATTTTGCACTTCTTAAAGTACCACAATCATATAAAAGTTAAATCATTTATTTAAATATTGACTTTTATAGCAAGTGAATTTTTATAGAAAAAAATCATAGAATAAGCCTATAAGATATTGCCATTATTGTTTTATTAGTAATCATTATAATATTAGGTATTTAATTTGCAGTGAAAATTATTATCAAAACCAAGAATGAATAAAGGGGAAAATTGTACAATTATTTTTTTCCATTGAACTTCATTTGATTTTACCAAATGGTTAACCCGAATAATCCAAAAAAGTTTGGCTATTATATTAACCACATGATTCACATTTTTTAGTAGTATTAACAACAACAGTAACTATTTTAGGATTAACTGGTTTTGTATACAAAAATTATGATTTTCTAAATAATGGGTTTTAAGACATGTAGATATGTTTTAATATTACACTCCAAATAATCGCAAATATAAAAATTATTATGATAATTTGTAATGCGGATGAATTATGTAAAAAATCTAAAACATTATTTATTGTGCATGTGTCGTTCTTGTCGAGTAAATATTGTAAAAAAACCCGCTTGAAAATAATGAATTGTAAGGAACATTCTAGAAGAACATTAATTTGGTATGTGTTTGTGTGTTATATGACATCAGTTTTTTAGATATTATTGCCAAATGTAGTAAATATGATGAACCAGCAACTAATAAGTATATTCGTAAGATAAATATTTTTAATTTCAGATATCTTATAAAAGTGAAAACATAAAATACATATTACAGTGTGGTTTATATAATAGAAGCAATATTGTGTGTTCATTGTGCATTTGAATTAGTAGTATTTGATGTATTTATACTTGCAAAACTACAATTAATAACAACCCAATATGAAATACAATCGTTTGCCTATGAAAATTTCATAAATATTGATGTAAATGAAAATAGTAAGTCGGTATATCCGTATAATTTTGTAATCAAATAATATATTTAATCATTTTTATTGTTTTAATTGAAACAAATTTGTAGTACAAAAAGTAAAAGTATTTTTTTTTTTTGGTTTTTTCAGGTCTTTTAGGCCCATTACCGCAACAACATACCGCTCCCGTTCTTCCCTGTATTTTGCAGTTTTTTCTGCGTTCCTTACTCTTAATATCTTTAGGTCTTCCTTTCTTCTGTCTATCCATCTTTGTCTGGTGTCGTTCTATGGGTTTCTTTGTGTTTGGTTTCCACGCTGTTATTTTTTCAATTAGTCTTTCTGATCTCCATATATGCCCAGCCCAACTTATTCGCGTACTTTTCAATATTCTAACAATGTTAGGTTTATTATATAGTTCTTCCAAATTTTTGTTGCATCGTATTTTATATTCTCCTTCATTGTTTCTTTTTGGGTTGAATATTTTTCTTGATACCTTCTAACTTTTTTTATCTAATTTTGTCGTGACCCAAGTACTACTTGCATACAGAACTTCTGGTTTAACTAATACTTTATATAATGTTGCTATTGATTTTCTTGATAATAATCTTGATTTGAGTAATGGCATCAACCCATTGTAACATCTATTTACTGCAATGAGTCATCCTTTTGCTTCTTCATAACTATCACCATCTTTATTAATATCTGTAAATAATTAATAATTAATATTAATACCTTAAAATTACTTAAAAGTAGTAAAGTACTTAAAATTTCTTACTCTTTCAAATTTTGCAGTCATTCGCTTTTAAAAAATTGGTTCTATGATTTTGTCTAGATATTATCATATATTTAGTCTTTGTTTCATTGATTTTTAGCCAATTTTTTCGCCATGAAAGTAAAAGTCTGTACATTATTAATTAATATTTGGTATGCTAATAATGTTTGACTAATAACAAACATTATTCATAATGCATAATATACATAATAAATCCATTACTTAATAGAAAATCTATTAAATATACTTAGGTAATCTTAATAGTTTATTTAATTTAAATTATTATTTTCAGTGGCTAAGTTCAGCATAACAAATATTGAAAACAAATTTTCATCAATCATTTCGGATTGTCAAAATATCTATAAGTAAGCATATATATATATATATATATAATTATAAGTTAGTTAGCATATATATGATTAATAGTTAGGTTAAAATATATAATTCCATAAATGTTTTATCGCTTAAACCGAAATAAATATATAAATAATGTGTTTTATTTTTTAAATACAACAAACAATATTTAGTTAAATATAATGTATTTAACTAAATTACATTGTAAGTAAATAAGTCTTATCATCTTTTAGCTCAGGTAAGCTACTTAAGGGGCACAGTAGGGACAGAACCTAACCGGATAAGGTCAGATCCTGGGTTGTCGAGATGGACCACCAGCACCGGGTTTCAGCCCGTACCTCTTCGGAGTAGCGCCGCGACTCAGTTAAGTGCCTCGTTGGTATCGCGCCTTCCCACTGGGTCTATTAGTTTGATTACTATCTTGCGTTTGTCTCACAACTATAACGTTTCAGCTGAGACAGGCACCTCAACCTCGCGGGGGCACTGCGTCTGGAGCGGCAAGTCAGTCCGGCGTGGCAGTGAATTAATCCTGTTCCCGTGGTACCGACAAGGTTTTGAGTTGACATCGTTGAGTCAACCCGGAGCTTGCACTACTTCCAATATTCTGGCAACCACGCTGACTAGTGGTGGGCCTAGCTATAATAACAGTTTGAAGCAGAGCTTCGACACCATCAGGTCTTCCTGTCAAAGGTTTCAAGTGCTGATGGAGAACCAATGCGAAAAAGGCACCGACGTTTATAGCCCGTAAGATATTGAGTCCAGTATGCCCTTTTTAACCCTTTACCTCAGACTACAGTGGGTGAACTGCAGTGCTTCCCATTGTTGCAGAACGTAAAAACGTATGCTTGAGGGTGGTAGTTTTGCAACGCCTTTATGCTAGCACAACCCACTCATAGGTTGCCGACAGTATTTAGGTCAGCAGCATTAAAGGCTCAATCAGACAGGCAACCTAGAGTTTCCGGGACGAAAGATGGGGCACCATTTCTTGAGACGATGATTAAAGTTCCACGGGTTTGAATACCATTACACAGATAAAAACGGTATGTTTTTTTGTTAAAGAGGACAGAGTGTCATCCAGTGGCTGCTAGATCACAAAAACCTGCGCCGTCGGTGAAGAAGATTAAGGCAGCTGGTCTGTCGATAAAGCTAGAAATGCGACAACGGTCTATAGTGTTGAAGACCGGACCACTAAAACAGTTTTGGCTGGAAAACCCTAGCTCAGCTGAACAGACGATTTTAGTACAAAAGATTCAGATCAGTGGGATATCTGCAGTTTTTGAGTCCGAGTTGAAATTGGACTTATTTTCAATAGAGGAAGAAGCATACCAGGACGCTGGAAGAGGAAATCGCCACTTTTCTGGACTATGATGTCATACATTAATGCCGCTTGTTAACCCTTTACGTGATCAGGTAAAGCCAACTCTTCAAAACCGAAGATTTAGCAACCGATCTCGAAATCATCAACAATTCAAAAGATCAACAATCAAATATGAACGAGTGGAAAGCTGCTTTAAAGAAATTATTAAAAATGTGAGTAATTCTAAATTATAATAATATTAAAATGTATTGAAGATGAACTATACACTAATCACATGTTATTATTGATGGAGGATTTCAAATCGGCTTGTAATTCGATGATATGCGATCATATTATAACAATTCGTACATATTTTTTTATAATATGAATCTTCACAATAATTGTTAGACAGGTCAGTTAAAGCAATTAAAACAATCAGTTATGTACGATTTAATTCAATCAATATTTTATAGTTTATAGTTTATAAATAAAGCAATAATTGAAAAACATATTGCACGTCAAAAATTTAAGTTTATATTGGTAATACATGATATTTAGAATCGTGAATAAACTATTTTCAATTATTACAAAGAAGGTGAACAAATATATTTTTCGAATATCAAATAATAACCTAACTTACTATTGTAATAATACAAAAAATTAAATAAATAAATATAAGGCTAAAAAAAAGTGAATAAACGGTGGTATTAATTTGGGGTGTGAATTTGAGTGTTTTAAATGAAAATTTTTTTTTTACTTTATTCAATGTTAAACCAGCATTCAAAACTTATTTTAATGTCGAGTAGTGAACTATATAATTTGTTTTTGATTGCAGTGTAGTTAAAAGCTATGGAATAACTAAAAAAAAAATTACATATATTATATTAAAATCATATATGTGTATGAATGAATACAATTTATTTTAATACTCACTGACTTGTTGCGTCCATATAAACAATCCATGTGTCTGGTTTGTTTTCATCATATTCGGGAGTAGTAAAATTGTTTGCTTTTTAATAACGCTGAACAGCTTGTGCTATACCTCCTCTAATGCCTCCCTCACAAAAAAGGATTATATCATAATAATTTAATAATTCTAATTTAACACCAGTATGCTTTACCATACAGTCGAATAACATCCCAAGAGCAGTAAAATAGAAACCTGGGTCTAATTCATAAGTCTCTATACATTGTAATGATACAAAAAAACAATAATAATATATGGTATGATATTATATATGACGCTAAAAGGGAAAGGAAAAAGAGGGGGTCTTTCACGGGGTGGTGAATTCGAGAACCATTTAGGTATATTTTACGTAAAGATATAAAAAAAATCATAAAAAGAATAAAATAAAAATGTAAGACAAAACACTGAAATAAGTTGTCAAATATTAAAATTTCTTACCTTATGCTCGTGCACGAAGTCTAACTGATATCCGTAGAGACGAACGATCGCATAACGAAATTAAAACGATAAAAAAAAGGATTAGGTTGGATCGGTGACTTCAGTTCCAAAGCGAATTCACTGATAAAATAAAATAAACAAATACTCAAATTACGTTGTCTCGCAAAACTAACTACGTCCCGCGGAACACAGAATTGGTCTTGAGTATTGGTTCGTAATTGGAGTGTACGCATACACTAACGAGGAGACGAGATCATCGGCTAGTCTAGGGTGTACATTTTGTATATTATATTATCTTTAATATGCCGACTACGTAATAGTTCAATCGACTGATAGTGACAATAGATGTTTTGTCGTCTATATATGCGTATATAGTCGGCGTTACGACCTTTCATTTTGGGTAAATTTTTGTGTATATATGTTTCTGTTTATTACAACCGTATGTGAGTTTTTTCTCTTTTTCATATGCGTGAAATGCGTTCCTATTAGTTGTTTCTTTTATATTTCTAATTTGAATGAACTGACTATTCTTTGATCGGACAGACCCTTTTTTTGTTACTCCTCTGCGTCGTAGTTTCGTTTTATAAGTTCATGTGGAATTTATATGTTTAAGATTGATTTATAATTTCGATTCCGATGATCAGCATCTCTCGCTTATGTCGGTTATTTGTATAGGTTCAAACATATGCGTTATATTTTGTTATTATTATTCGAAAATACAATCTGTGTTCCGAGAAGGTCAAGCGTTAGTATGTTTTATTTAAAGAAAATATCACATAGCTATATATGGTATTTTACACAAAGAAATCAACACATTAATAACATTTGTGTTAACTGTGAATACAATGATGATATGTGTGCATATCATTACAATATCTTCGTTTTCGTCGATGAGTACGAAATTTTCTTGGCAGACGATTGTATTTCATAATGGGTGGATGTTGACTTTAGGGTTTTGAGTATAACTATATCAATTACTACTTATTCAAATACACATTAACCACACATTATTGCTTTTATTACACAAAACCAATTTTAATATGTATTGTATAATTAAAAACATTAATTATATTGTTGATGACTGTTTCATCAATGTTCACTAAACTTTGCAATATTATCTATAAAATTGTTGCCATATAAAACAAATAAATATTTAAAGAGTTATGCTCTTATAGATTATTTCCCACCTTTATTTAACTTATAATAATTTTGTTGACAATATGTACTTGATGAAAATGTATTTTTCGCAATATTTAATAATTTCCATAGTTCATCAGTATTGCAAATTAACATAATTACTTTAAATTGTGGATCATAATATATGCGACAAAAAATACATCTGAATGTCTTTAAAACCTATTTTTAGAGGAATGTATACATTATTA
Source organism: Schlechtendalia chinensis (assembly GCA_019022885.1). Lineage (NCBI taxonomy): Eukaryota > Metazoa > Arthropoda > Insecta > Hemiptera > Aphididae > Schlechtendalia > Schlechtendalia chinensis. The sequence goes on from CM032339.1 coordinate 43,153,933, forward strand.
CAAACATGCTTATTTAAGCTAATGACAGTTTTGGTCGATGTCAATATAACTTAGAAAAAATATGAATCAAATGGTAAATATTATAGACAATCGTAGTTGAACTATTCGGATTAACCTTTACTAAAAACCAATTGTCTTCAATGGTGTAAAATTAAATACATAGTTTTCCTTATTATTCATGTGTTATTTAGGCAATACTCCTTACTAAGAAGTTACATAAAAATTAAAATTTAGTAAATATTAGTGAATAGACATGGAAATAATATGCCTGAACAATAATTATATTTGGATAAAATAATTCATTTTCATTGAATTTATGTTCAAAATGTATTTGTTATTTATTTGTGGACATTATAATTTTTAACGTACACTGTAACGTATATTTCTAAAAGGTAGGAATAAAATATTGAAAAAAAATTATTTATCATAATATTTATTATTTAAAACATTTTTAAGTTTTCCCTCCTAAAAAGTTACTTCTGAGTGAATTTCCTTTAGTTTGTTACTCTTAAAGTACTATAGAGCATTGTCGTATTCTTAAACTAGGTCTCTAGGTTACGATAAATTGTCGCACTCCACAGCTTGCTGAAGGTACGCTGTATCAGCTGGGAGTATGATGTAGCGTAATTTTTACAACTTCTGGTTTTTAAAATACTAAGATCAACATGTTACTAATCATACGTTATATAATTATATAATGAAATTTTTGTTCTTCTTAGTTATGGATGTTAGAATTGATCATGACGGATGTGATACTGTAAGACGACCGAACAATCTAAAAAAATCCACAAAATTAATTCATTTTAAGAATATGTTTCATAATATGGTTCAATAAATACAGCTGATAGTATAGGTAGATTGATACGTTTCGTCGGGGTTACATCAACATTAATATTAATTGTACTATTCACTTGCATCGCCAACAATATACGTTTTTTAAATTTAATATCCATTGATGTCCAGTCACAACAATATAAACCAAAACTTAATGATTCTTTCTGAAAAACAAAATTTATTTGTTAAAATTACAATATTATTGTCAAAAAATTATACTGTACTTTTTCATCTAAAAGTTGAAATAAACTACAAAACATGTACAATTGAATTGCAACAGTACATAGGGTCCAAGAAAAAGTGAAAATATCAGAATTGAAAATTGACGATCCATTTTTAATATAACACTAAACACGCCCAATAAAATGTCCGTAAAATAGACGTTAGTTATAAAATTAAAAACAATTGTTAAACAATTAAGTAATTTATTTTATGCAAACAAATCTTACCATTACAATTAAATAAGGCATAGTAATTAAACCACATGAATCTCCAACCATGTAAAATAAAACAATAGGCCGTGAAATTTTACACATTATTTTAGAGTTTCTGAAATGATGAATAATAGTAAATAAAATTAGAACTTTTAAACATATATTAAATAAGATAATATCGAGGGAGCATGAATAATATTACTAATAATAATAATAATAAACGTAAAATTTAACTCAATGGATTATTACTTGTAGTGAATAGTTAAGTCTAACAGATCATTACTATGTAAGGAGTATGTGAATTAAAATATACAAAAGAAAAAAATTAATTGAAAAAAAATGTTTATATAAAAACAAATGTATGTCCATATATAAAACATAAAATAAATAAGTATTATAAAATAAATTAAAAAATATGGAATTTTTTTACAAAACATATTTATTTTCTAATAGTTTTGAATAAAAATTATCTTTAGGTTTAAAGTGCAAAAAAAATACAAGTATGATTAAAGCATTAAAAATATTTAATCAAACTATAAAAAAAAATTAATAAAAAAAAGCAAAGATATTATGTATAATTCTAATAAAATTTTAAATGGACAATTATATGTTTATAATATTTTTATTATTATTTTTTCGTTATTATTTTTATTATTTTACTTTTTTTTTAGTTTAACCTTATGGATTTTTATTGTAACGATTATAATTTTCTCATTGTAGTCTTGTTAATTTGATTTTACTTTTGTTGTATTTTCTTTTTCACTAACGACCTTTTACCTGACAATGACTTTTAATTGAAACAGATAGTTAATTAATTCATTTTATACAACAATTTTATATTTCTAATTGACTTAATAATACTCATTGGATTTGTTTTATATGTATAGATATGTATTTATTTATAAAAAAATTTTTATTTTAATCATGACTATAGATTAGTATATATATATTTGTATATTATTTCTATTATAACAATTGTATACATTCGATTTAATATTTATTTTGGTGTCAAAAATTAAACGATTATTAAAATTGAATATTTTAAACTAACTGCGAAATACAAATTATATTTACTTACTTATATATTTTTTGACAATCTGAAGTAATTGATAGAAAATCCTTTTCATTTTTTTTTGTGCTCAATCTAATCCCTAAAAATAATGATTTGATTTAAATAACACTTTATATATATCTATATAAATATTAATCATTTACAATTCCTTGTCTTTTATGTAAAAAAATATGATATGTCATTTTGTTAAGCAATCCAAATGCATTTTAATTAAATAAATATGATATTTCAAATTTGAAATATAAAAAAAAAAATTATCAAATGTATCTTTTAGTGTTTAAATAATACAGCCAATTACCATTTTTATTTCCAGATTTAAATACTAAATGTTGATAGGCAGACGATACTATTTCATATTGGGCTGATATTAGTTGTAGAATTGAAAGTAAGAATACATCAAACAATACTAAACCACATGTACTGTAACAAGTCATCAAAGATTCCGTTACATAAATCATGTTGTAATATGTATTGTAAGTTTTCACTTTTATGGGATATTTCAAATTAGCAATACTGGTTTTGCGAATATTGTTGTCAGTGGCCGTCTCATCAATGTTAACGATATGTGGCAATGTTATCCATGAAACTGCTGTCATATAAAATAAAAATATATACCAAAGTAATATACTTATTGTTTTTTTTCCACAATTTTTCAACTTATAATAGTTCTGTTGGAAATATGTACTTGACAGGAACGACTCGTGTGCAATATTCAATAAATTCCATAGTTCATCAGCATTGCAAATTACCATAATTATTTTTAAATTGCCGACCGTAATACATGCGATGAAAAATAACATCTGCATGTTTTGAAAACCGTTATTTAGAGGTTCATCATTGTTGTATACAAAACCAGTTAATCCTAAGACAGTTACTGTTGTTGATAATACAACTATACAAATGTGAATCACGTGGTAAACATTATAACCGAACATTTTTGGACTATTCGGATTAACAATTTGGTAAAATCCAATGAAACTTAATAATGCAAAACTTATAGCATATTTTTCCTCTTTATTCATGACAATAATCGTTACTGAAAGAAATTCCATACATATAAAAATACATATAAAATAATTATCTGATCAATAATTGTATTTAGATAAAATAATATATTCCTATTACATTTATACTCGAAATGTGTTTCTTGTACTATTTAATGTTTATTATGAAGTATATTTTAATTGGGTAGGCATGTAATTTATTATGAATAATATTAAATAAAATAGCCTAACATTAATATCTACACATTTATTAGAATGAGTAAAGACATATTTTGTTATTTACATTAAAGAAAAATAATACAAGTATACATACTTACATATATAAACGTATTAAAATTCTTTTGATATGCGTGTTTTTGAGGTTTACTTCAAATTAGATATAAGTGATATGTGTGCATCATCTGTTATTTAAAATCAGTATCAATCATCAGTTTTCAAAATTAATTTAAGTCATATATTATAAGTATAATATACAAAAATATTTCATGAAAAATTACCTCTTCAATAATTAAATGTTGATACATGATCTCGTATATTAATAAAACAAGAAAACATATGTGTACCTGTTTGTGTAATTATTAATGCAATACCTGAAGATATCAAATATGACTCAATCACTATTCACTATATGATTATTAACTAATATGTATGCAGTGAGAACTGAAAAGTAGATATTAACAATGCGAATGTAATATGGTATGTTCAGATTTAAGACATTCATCATTGACGCGACAGTCGAAATTAATAACCGTTGTTATCCAAATAAATCCAATATCTTTAAACGTATTTAAAATTAATTGTTTTTTGGAACGCTAACATTTACATATTTTCATAAACATATTATATTCATAGTTCTGCGTAAAATAGTTAGATATGTACGTTATGTTTATCTTTAATTACTAGTATTTTCTAATCAATACAAATATATATATTTAGCAAAATAATTATATGAGATTATTTATTAACTCAGTGGAAAATTATGACAGTTTGTAATGTGTAATTTACGGAGAATTCGCACTTATTTTTTTGCAGTTGTTTTTGATTTTAGAGTATGTATTTTTCCAAGAATGATTATGTTAATTGATGTCTTTACAGTGTACATATTCGGTCAAGGTTTTTTCACATTTAAAAATACAAGTATAAATATTATTCAAACTAGGTAAATAGTTTTTTAATTAATTTTAAGTCTAAACAAAGCTGCATCATATTATCATAAGCGCCCATAGGAAAAGTTTTAGGGAGGAGAGATGTTTACAATGTAAGTTACCTAAATAAAAGTTTAATGTTATTTTATGAATTAATTTAAATAAATAAATAAAAATAAACAAGTAAACAAATAAATATTAAATAAAATAAAAATAAAAATAAAATATAGGTAATTGATATTATTATAAAAATAAATGTATTATTCAGTAAATAATAAATGCAAATTATTTTGTTTCATTCCAAATATATTTATCACTTCTGAAATGAAATTATTCTTGTGCATGATCATCCTTTCACGATGAACGCTCACCATACACAAACCATTTAAACGATCTTCACCTTTGGTTGAACAATGCCATGTTTTTACTCTTCTCAGTGTATTCAAAGATCTTTCTATTGTTCACGTTGTTGAAGAAAGGGATTAAAGAAAATTTTTCACAAAAAAAATTAATAACCTCTTTACTCTTTAATAACTCCTATAGTACGTATTTTGTATGTCTGTCACTGTATCTAAATCATTTAAAATCACATGGAGTTTATGCGAAGCGCAATGAAAAGGTGTTGCATTAGAATATTTGCCACAAATTATTTTTTGCACTCCACTTCCTTTTCCAGCCATTATTGAGCACCCATAAAAACCTACACCAACTAGTTTTTCATATCCAAACCATATTTTTCAACAGAAGACAAAATAGAAGTAGATATACCCATTGCATCTTATGTTTCTGGTGCACTAAATTCAAGAAATTCTTTTCTTATAGTTTTTGAACTATCAACAAAACAAACACCGGTTGAAAACGCCATTCCTCTTTTTGGAAATTCTAAAAAACTTTTACTCAAAAAAATAAACATTATCATACACAACTCCAAATCCATTCCAAACATAATTTAAAATGTACACAGTATATTTCTACATACAATTTCTAGCATCATTACTGCAAATTTTGTTTATTTACATTCTAAAAAAAATGTTTCTGTTATGTTCTATGTTATAATATGTTTATGTTTGTTATTTGTATCTATTCAATAATACCTATGGTATTATAAATTTATAACTCAGATAACGTCGAATATTGTCTCGACGTGCTGATGAGACCAACGGGGTCAGTGTCTAACCCTTTAGCGAGATAGTCGACAAATACGCGATACTTAAATTGAAAATAAAAGGTAATAAGCCAAATAGCCCACTTGATAATGCTTTTGATTATTTTATAATTTAATCTAGTGTGAATAATGAGATTGTAACCTTTATCATTGCTCGCAACAGTTCCTGTTTTTGTATAATATGCTTTTTACCGCGAATTCCAATAGTTGTCGACAGTAATCCACTTGAATAAATATATAGCTACAATCGTTTACATGTTGTGCAAATCAAACATAAAATTGTTTTTTAGATATTGTACAAAAATTATTATTTCTTTAATTACGCTTATCGTATGTATACATAAAATATTTTGAATAATATAAATGTGTATTGAATTTTTTGTGTTTGTGTTTGTATGGTAATTTTTTTTGTAAAAGTTATATCTTTTCTTGCTGTCACATAATAATAATTATCAAATGATCAGAAAAATCAATTTGTTTACTTTTTTGTGTATATATCGATTCTTGCCAGAAACAGATATATCCGTATTACAGGGATTGGTTTTCCAAGTGTATCATTGTCGAATTTTATATCGTCAACGAGTAAATCTGCCTCAAACCTTGGTTATTAATACTTGTTTTGTACACGGCCATCTCTAAATAATCGATATACGATATAAGTTCGTTAATGTTCGTGATCGATAATTTTTTTAATATAATTATTATTATGAAATAGACGGTTAGGTTAGAATGCACGTGATAACAATTGCTGCTGTGTCGGGCGCGGTGGGAGGTGGGATACTTTTCTAGAATGTTCGATGACACCCCGCTCCCTGCACCGCGCAAATCTTATCTGCTCGTCCGGACAAAGCTTAATCTTGTGTATTAAAAAATGATCGATGAACTTTGCAAATCTGAAAAATTCGTCTTGTCTCCTGAAGATGGTTATGAATATGGTTTACTGTGATTATTTTACGTTCAAATTATGTTTACAACTTATAAAAAATGATAATAAAATATCCAACATTGCACGGTGCTCCGAGTAGGCAATTCAAGTACAAGCATGCGCTGCGTATCAAATTGACCACCTGCAAACGTGATACCAGTCTTGAGTTTGGTGAAGTATTTGATTAAATATATATAAATACTCTTTAAATACATGTTTAGTAAGTTGTTTAAAATGATGTTTTCTAAGTGTTTGAATTTGAAAATATAAGTACGTATGTAATATTCTTTTATGATATATTATTATGAATCATTGACGTGATTGATTGGTACGAGTTGACATTTGTTAAGATAAATTGTCGACGTTTAAATGATTACAATAGATTAATTTGAGTTTTCATCAACACTACAATAAACATGGGCACAATGCAAACATCAATTTTGGCAATTAAGCGTTTACGCAAAACGATTTGGAAATGGATGAAAATGTATTGTCTTCCATCGTGTTTTGTCGTAGTATTGTAAAATGTTATACAAAGATTAATATACATGACAGCATAACGATAATTGTTGCGGGAAATTTAATGGTATGTTAACTATGTGTACACTATGGTCACATGTATTAATAAAAAAACATTTAATAAAAATGTATGTGTTGAGTTACTTCAATTTTACTTTTTGGTTTTTTAATGTCCATGAGTGTATATATATTTTATTGTGTAGCATTATGAATTTATATATGTCATCGTAAATTTTGTATAGTAATCTATTGTATGACGTAAATATTAACAAAAATTAACATTAAGAAAGTGCCGAAGAATTAAGATATTCTGTAAAAGTGTATATAATAACAATATATATTACAATTGATCATATGTAATAGAATCAATAGAGGTGGGTATTGTACATTTGGACTAGTAGTGTTTAATGTATTCATACTTACGAAACTACAATTAATAGCCACCCAATTTGATATAATTTTGTCTGCTTATGAAAATATCTTATTTATCGATGAAAATGAAGAAGGTAAGTCTATATATTATTTAAAATTTAAATAATATATTTTGTCATTTCTTTTATTATAATTGGAAAGAGTTTTTAATAAAACAGATTAAAAAATTATTTATATTAAATTTTATTCTGGAATGCAAATAATATTTAGCTAATGATGAACGTTATTCATATTGCATAACATGAGAAAATATTTTTTAAAAAGTATTATATTTACGTATTTGTAATAGATTATTTATTTTATATTGTTATAATCAGTGGGTAAGTTCAGCATAAAAAACATCGAAAACGACTTCTTATAAATCACTTCGGATTGTCAAAATATTTATAAGTAAGCATAAATATTATTTGCAGAGTGTTTAAAATACACATGTTCAATACTTGTGTTATTGTTAGATCCATGTCCCTGTCCCCCCCCCCCCTCGGAATTTTGATTCGAAAATTATGTCATTCGTTTGCGCTTCGTTTGTACACGTTTGTGCTTCTTATCCCATTGTTTGTGTTTATTTCGTAAAACGTGTAAGATAAATCTACCTAAAGACTGCAAATTACGAGTTCTTTAATATCCTCTTTTAAACCTTAACGTTACCGGTCTAGTAAAATTGATTAAATTTATATTTATAATGAGTATATATTTTTATATTATATGGTATACGTTGTTTATTATTTGAAATTGTTTGGAATTTATTTTTCAATGTTTTTAAGAGCAATATGTAAATAATATACAGTACAGTAATTGCTATTTGGTTTAACCATTTTATGTTGATTCCGATTGTAGTATTTGTACTCATTACTTTTATTTAGTAGGACTAAGTGTAGTTAAAATATGGATAACTTTTTCATCTTAGATAAATAAAACCACTAATAAATAACTAAATGTATATAACCTTAATTATTAATTTAATATTATATGGATATTATACAATATAGCATAACATACAAATGTAACAAAATTAAAATAATTAGTAAAAAATGAACAATTAACTATTAAATAAAATATAATGAAATATCTGAACTAAACAAATTAAATATAACAATAACATCAAAATAGAACAATAACTAACATAACATAACATTTTTCTTAAAGATCTTTAAAATTGCCTATATAGAACTTCATAAAAACCGGGTGTATGACGTCTTCTTAATTTGAATAATGGACACATATATATATATATATAATAATATTATATTAAATTAAAATTTTTTTAAAATAAATATAAAGTTAATAAATAATTTATATGTATACTTACCAAAATATTTGTAAAATCGAATATAATTCTAATATTACTGTAATACAAGTAATAAATAGCATAATAAATTTAAGACAATTATAACAAAATAATATAATCCGTAGATAGAATAGTCGCAAATGCTGAACTGGTTGTGAACACAATATTCGTTAAATAATTTTCTTGTGTTGTGTATTCTTTTCAAAATACGTACACTAACACACTTACAATATTATATCAATTATGATTTTATCAATGTTTTTATATACAATAATATGGTGGTGGTATACATTTACCAAATGATTTGACAAATACAATTATTTAGATGTAGGTATAAAATCATTTGGATAAGCAGATAAGGAAAAGAAAAGGAAGCCACGTTCGTAGACGTCGCAGTCGCGGTGTACGTACATTGTCACGTGTCCTGCCCATTTGCAGGAGAAAGGTCACTTAAACAATACACACACCAATACATGTAGTTAGATGTCGGTATTGAGATTGGATTAAATGTTAAACTATATATTATCAGTTAAAATAGTATCCACTTTTGATTATTTAATACATCATTTAAACAACAATATTACGGGTAAATTATGAACGCAAAATACTTATTTACGTAAAAGACCTGTAGAACGTGCATCAACTACAAGAGCCGGTGTAATATGATAATTATATTTTTTAAATACTTATAAATCAAGTGTTATTCAAATAATACACACACAAAAACAGAATATCAGAATACTTAGTAAATTAATAAAATATATTATATATATGTATACAATAATTATCAATATATACCACATCACATACCATATATATCTATAATATAACTGTATTAATGTCTTTATTAATAATTTTAGTATCCTTAAATTATTTTTTATACGCCTTTTTTTATTCAAAAGGATGCCACACAATTTAAAAAAAAAAGTTTATTTGGTTGTAGTTGTAATTAAGAAATTTTTACCAATAGTGTATAAAATTATTTGTGTTCTACCGCATATAATGTAAAATTTGGTTTTTAATAATTATGATTATAGCGCGAAAACATTTTTCTTGTAAAATAATTTTGTAAACAAATATGGTGATTACACAATAAAAAAGTGGTACTTAATGGAATTATTTAAATTGCTTTTAAAATGAACTTCAATATTTTTAAACTCTTGGATTATTATTATTAAAAATTCTTAATTCTAAATTTATAATCAAACTATGGACAAAAGGGTATATTGACAAAACAAATGTATATTTGAGATTATTTATTTTATATGTTACTATTAGTTATATAATTACTAAATTAATTATTACTAATATTTATTTTATTTTTTCTTCAATTTATTTCTTAATACCCCAATGGATGAAAATAATCTAAAAAAAACATTCCGTAGCAAAGAATCATAAAGGCGACTTTCGAGTTTTTCACGTAAACCCAGTTCACAATAGGAATGTACATATATTTTTAATACGTCATTAATCGGTAGGTACATCTTCCAGCACCAAATTGCATAAAAACAAAAAAATAATTAATTAAAATTTAAAATGTATCAACGTTATTTGTTTTTTTCTTTACTACCTGTTAGTATCTTATCTTTTCATCAATTTCAATAAAACACAAAATATTTAAAAGAACGGATAAGCTAATTGACTTAACATGAATTAACAACAGAAGACGCTCGTTAAACTGAAAATTTCGGGGGGGGGGCTGAGCGTGTCTCCAGCCCCCCACCACATTGAAAGTCCGATAACTCGGGAATGGCTTAAGCACAAACGATGGGATGAAAAGCACAAACGTGCACAAACGAAGCACAAACGAATGACATAATTTTCGAATTGAAATTCCGAGGTAGGGGGGCTGAGCATGTCTCTAGCCCCCCCACATTGAAAGTCCGATAACTCGGAAATGGCTTAAGCACAAACGATGGGATAAAAAGCTTAAACGTGCACAAACGAAGCACAAATGAATGACATTATTTCGGTGTCAAAATTCCGAGGTGGGGGGGTCAGGGACATGGAGCTGTGATTGTTGCCGAAATGTGTATTCTTTTTTAAATCCAAAAATGCATATGTATTTATTTATTCTATCTATATAACATTTGTTGTTATATACTTAGAATTATAATAATTATAACTCGATTTACTATTTAAAAATTGTTAGGAAAATAAAAATATTATATAGAATTTCACGATTTGTTGTTTTAATTTATTTGATTGGGAATTCATTAGGAATGATTTTAATGTCATATTTAATTTTTATGATAAGTTTATTATTTTGAAGTGCTTTGCTGGTATAAAATTTAATTAATTTTTCACTGGTTATTAATTTGGACATTTTATTTGACGGGTTCAATGTTATGTAAAAATGGTCATCAATTGTTAATTCTGATATTTTCACTTTTTATGGACGTTATGTGTTGTTGTAAACTAATAGTATATGTTTTATAAATTATTTCAATGCATCGACGAAAAAATAACGTATTAATCAAATTATTTTTCGGACAATAATTTTGTGTTTTCTACAAAAAAAGTTTTGTTTTGAAGAAATAATATTTAATTTTTGGAGTCTACAGTTGTGACTGGTCATCAATGAAAAATAAATTTAAAAAGTGGATGTTGTGTGTACTGCGACTGAATAATACAATTAAACGTAATATAATTATTGTGACTTCTATGAAATATGTTGTTTTTTAAGGTTAAGATGTTATCTTCAAGTTTATAAAAGTTTATAAAAAAATTATATTTAAATATCTTCTATTTTTTGATTCTAATATTACATGTTTGAATTAAGTAACTAATGTATGAATTTTTACCACATATTTTATATTAGCACAGGTCGTTAAGTATCTATGCAATATAAGTAGATGACCATACAAGTCTTAAGTTTTTTTAAACTATTCTTACTGATTTAATTTAATTTATTATATATCAAATGATTCTTGATCTTATAACCTGCCAATTATCTTTGTGAAATAAGAAGTAAGAAAAAGATAGTATTCAATTATTAAAGAGAAGATAAATCAGCAGTACACAATATTAATAATAATTTCGTTTAACATGATATGCGTAAGGAAATACCATTGTGTTAATATATGTACTTGTTGCCTATATTAATTAAAGCTTGTGTATCAATGTTATCTTGTTCTTTAATGCGAACTTTGTATTTATCTTAGTTATTATAAAATTCAGTTACCGTGTAGTATCCAACCGTAACACACCGTAAATTATATATAAAAATAAAGTTTATAATTACTAAGAACTCATTCACATTCATTTATTTATTAATAATTGAAAACATACAGTTTGCTTAAAATCAATTGAAGAAACAGTTTACTTTTAATTTTTGGTTATTAGTTATAACAACAAAAACATAATACATAAGTTAATTACTTATAATAAACATAAAATATCGTAAATAGCATTAAAACTTATTTAAACTGAATATTGACCTACACTATACATAATAAAAATTGAATCCTCCAGTTGGATTTTTGAATAAGTCCAAAAATAATGAAGCAGTAACGAAAACTTTGTGTGCTCTAACGTGCACTAACAAAGCACTAACAATTGGCGCAATTCTGGCCCTTTAACTGAAATGGGGCATGCTGGTGACATGGAGCTGTTTATCATATAATTTTACATCCGTCATGATCATTTTTAACATACATGAATTAAAATAATATTATGAAAATCATGTATTTCAATAAGTATAAATAGTATATTAATTTCTAATATAATATTTATTATTAAAAATATAGAAATTGTCCTTAGTTAAGCATCCAATTAAACTTATATTTTTGTGTAAAACTTATACAGGAGACTATGCAATAAAACACAAATATTTAGAAATATTCTAGTGTTAATAGACATTAACACAGTATATAATTACTGTGTTATAAAATATGATAATAATTTATAATCGTCAAATGACCTCATTTTGTTGTTGTTAAATTACTTTTAATTAAAAACTTTTGAGTGTGAATTTATAAATAAGGTCATCGTTTTAATAATAATTAAATATTAATTTGCCTTTTAAAATTGCACAATTCACAATAAAGAAATAGCTGCTCAAATCGATTCAGCAAATATCATTATATTTACTTTTTTAAATAATAAACAAATTGTTGAGGCCAGAGGTACTAAACGATATATATATATAGGAGATCTCGGTCTTGATCAGCGCTAGATCGTTTGGCATCTCGGTTAGGGTTTTAGTCCGGTCGTAGTGTCCTCTGCCCAGGCTTTTGAGCAGCACCGAATAGTAATATAAGTTTCGGAGTTAGTACCTGGCTATTTTGGTCAAGACAAACTAGATACTGACTGTACCAGATTTGGTACTCACTCATCCCCGTTTTACCATTTACCTATTTTAATTATTATTTTTTGTTTGTATTATTACATTATGGAGTTGAATTTCAAAACCGATAATCATATTCTGGTCCCATTTATTCTACTATTTATAGCATGTACGCGTTATTTCATCGTGGACAGAAGCGTACCAATTTAGTCGCGTGTGCAGGTCGGCACTCGCCTTCAATTTTACTCGCGTGTGCACGTCGGCACTCGCCATCGTTATTATTTGCGTGCGCAAGTCGGCGCTCGCCATTATTATTCGCGTATGCAAGTCGGCACTCGCCATCAAGTTACTCGCGTGTGCAGCAGCTGGCAAGTCACCGTGGTCCAGTCATCAGAACAGACGCAGCTTTAGTGTAACGGGCCTTTCCTTTCCTTCTCGAACGGTACTGTTTGATTGTTTTGTATGTTTATATATATAATTTGTAGTATTTAGTAAAGAAATGAGAACAACTATTAATTATTTTATCACGTATGGAATTGTTTTTATTTATTATCCATTATTATATCTCGTATCGACGGAGACACTAGACTAAGTCGTTATTCAAATTAAAACGAACGACTTGGCCAAACATAGTAGATATATCGTAATTGAACCTAACTAGTGCCTACATGAGAATAAAATACACAGTAAAATCTCATGAAATGCATTTCATCAAATTATGAAAATGATAAAACGAATTTAATATAAGACTAAGGAAATTATAAAAATATCAATACACCAAGACGAATATATCAACATATTCTTTTGAGTATAAATTATGATACTAAAATAATGAAAATAATATTAATAATTTTTAAATTTGTATTTGAAATCTATATCGAGTAATGAATACAATTAATATTTTTGTGTAACATATTTTTAATTGATGTATTATTGAATATATGTATATATTCAAGAACAATATAGAATGCGTCGAATGGAAAAAAATTTCTTCAAAATCCATAATTTAATACGTGCTCTTAGAAGTCGTGGACATTATCTGAGAGAACTGAATATATGTGGTTAGCTTATATTCATAATGATATCTATTACGAAAAAGAAAAAGGAACGAAAATGGATCAAATAAAATATGCATAATCAGGTAATATATTATTTTTAATACACGTACATTTACGTTGAAATAAAATAAAATTAGTCAAGAGACAGAATAAAATATATATTTTTTAACGACTTAAAATATTACAATACACCCGTATATAACCCATTAATCTGCAACAAAAATATATTTTTAAAAATCTTAATTATAAATTAATATTCCAACCCATAAAATTAATTATGTATTATTCTTGCACCATTCATTAGGATCTTGTGAATTTTCTGAAAATTGTATATAATGGTTTATAAAAAATTATAAAAATTATATTTTTATATGTCAAATATATCGAGGTCTGTAATTTCATTGGTATACATAACTATTATAAATTATATAACAGTAATAATATACATAATACAAATTACTAGTTACACTCGCCCTTGAATACATATGATTGAAGTATCCTTTCACTGGTTCTAAAACATAATTATTTTGTTAATAATTAATTTAATCATAATAATATACTAACAGAATATTTCAAACATAACTACTAAATATTTTTTTATGTCGTTTACTTGACTACATTTGTAGTTATAAGTATGCTGACTTGTAATTATCCGATAATTTGTTTTAATTTAAGATTACAAATGAAAAATCGACATTTATGAAAATAAATAATATCAAAACGACAATCAATGTAATTTTATTGTTTATAATAAAAATACGTGTATTCATTTGTTTAACATTATTAACTATTAAATCGTTAAAAATTTCACCATCATCGTTTCTTAATAAGTCCAAAGCTAGATAATAAAATAATATATAATTGAAATGAAATCTTAATAATAATCAACACGAATTCTTACAAAAGTTAAAAATGTCTTTGCATTTTTATAATTTTAAATAAAACCATTAGTTATAATTTTAAAATGTCAACTTATTTAAATTGACAACAGGAGTATAGTTCACACCTGGTGTGGTAACCAAGGCTTACTGATCGATATAATGGACTTATTAACTTTCTCGATATAATATCCGCGCTTGGCGATCTCAATTCAAGGTCAAGAGAGATGACGAACGGTCGTTAACAATTAAAAATAATAATAAGCTCAATTAGGCTAACGATGGGCCAAAGACGCCACAATAATCATACGAGTAATTGTACGCGGTCTGGTAAATTTCGTATTAATAACAAAAAAAAATAATATGCACTAATCATAATAGTAGTCGACCGCTTTCGAATTGCAATACGGTGCAGGAAATAATAAAATAAATTAAAAGAAGACGACAAATAAGCGGACCGTTCCTAAACGTAATGCAAGACGGTTAGGTCGTATCTACGACGGCGATATTAATAGCACGACCGGTGTGTGAATGCGGTTTGGCATCACGGTAGGGTAAGAAATTATTCGGACCACATGCAAAAATAGTACGTCGATAAGCAACCGATATACGTACAAAAATATTAGCACAATCGATGAGCACTGGTCAATATTTTCAAAGATACTAAGTTTTCGATATAAATATATTGTTCGCGCAAGACAAGTCTCGGTGATTATATATCGCTGCGAGATGGTTGTCCCGAGCACTTGTGTAAGGCCGGCAAAGGAATTATATATCGATATACGGTTTTAAGGAGTATAAAAGTGGATTGTATAATTTGACAAAAATTTTTAATTTATTTTACAGAAATGCTTAAATTTAGAATGATTGGATGGGAGACAATTAAATCGTCAAATAACGACCAAACAAATCTCAACATCGGGTGCATAATTCGCATTAAACAAATATTTTATGTGATTATAAAACATGTCCTCTTATTGACGTAGAGCGGCCCGATAATGAATTCCTCCTTGGTCAGCGACGATGCAAAGACGACGAAGGAGCGCACTCGCGATTATTATACATATGTATATACGTATAGACTTTTAGGTATTACAATAGCACGTGGATGTATCTATATATATATATGTTGTATCTATATATGTATGTATTGAGACGACAAATAATGCGCACTCGCGAATATTAAAAAAACGTATATGTCATAAACGGAAAACCGGGGATACATTCACTAATGCTGCGACCGCGACGGGGATGTCGGCGCACGGATACCGCAACACACCGTTGCGTGCGAGACGCGTACGGTGGGTACGGTCTGCCGCGATGGCGACGGCTGCGACATCGTTGTTGGGCGGCAAATAGCCCGAAGCGGCTACGCGCGCTATATTCTGTTTAGCGTGAATACATATATATACATACACAAGAATATATATTTATAAACATACGGTAGAGCACGATAATTTTCACAAATATATAAGAAAAAATAAGAAAAAAATTGACTTATTTCAATATATTAATCTTAATAACGTATTAATAAATGTCTATTCGTTTATGGGGAATACGATTGGTTATACATACTCATAGATCTAAATGCGAGATCGAAACTGTTTGCCTTTTGTTCTTCTATCGTAATACCTAAGAAATTTATAATTTACAATGATAATATATTTGCCTGTTATTCTCGTGAACCCTAACAAGAACGGTTAATCAATTAAGTTATATCAATCAGTTATATATATTGAAATTAATATATAACACTACAACGTGTTGTATAGTGTCCTCCACTTTGTCCGACCGTCACCGGACAAATTGTAAACAGTTGTAAGTCCATCGTAAATAATTGTAAATCCAATTTTGGAATTTTTATAGCGTCTGAAAGCTAACAATTCAAAACACAAAATGGGAGGCCATATTCACGTATCCTCGCTCCTTGTCTATGGTTGAGGAGCAGGTAGGGGTAAATCGTCTGAAAGCTTACATTTCAAAAAACAAAATGAGTACCACTATCATGTCCTCCACATCACTATCATTATCATTATATTACTATCTCTTCCTCCAATTTGTTTCATCGGCTCCGGACAAATAGTAATTAATTGTGAGCAACTGTAAGTACAATTTTGAAAATACATAATTTTGATCACATTATTATATATATTTTAATTATCATTACATATAATTTCAAGCATGTAAGTTAGGATTAATTAATTTTTTTTTAAGGTTTCTATACTTCGTGTTGTAATCTATCCTATTACCTATATCAAGCAGTCCTCCAAAATAAGTCGTACTGGTTACCAGTTGTTTATTTATAAACAAATAATTTTTTGCTTTTTAATGTAAGTTATTTTATTTAAATTATTTAATATTTGAATTTATTTTGTAGAATTATTTCTTGGGTAGATTTCTACCTATATAAATCTGTAAATTTAACACTCTAGGATAGTGTATTCTTTTACTGGTTTAAAAATCATTATAATTATTAAAATGACTATTAATTTAAATATAAAGTATCTGAATATAAATGATCAAAAATTCAATACAACTACTACATAAAAAAAGTACTTGCATATAAATGACGAAAAATATGTTTTTTTTCGCCGATTATTATGTCATCATTGACTTAAGTATATGTACATAGTATCATTATATTTAATTAAACTATTGAAACAATATATTGAATATCTAAATAAAAATACTTTTTTTATGAACATTAATAAATTAGTTTTTAAAGAGTGCGCCCTGTGGCGTAAACAATTTATGGGGAGTCCAAAAAAAATAGTACCAGAAATTAATATAAAATTTTTTTAGTATTTTTGATACTAGAATATGGATCACTACAGAGTGTCTGGTGGGAGAAACCAATACAATAGATCCCACCAGTAAATCCGTCACTGAGTGCATCACATCAAAATATTTGTTGTCATAATTTTACAATAATAACAAATTTTATTACAAAAATAAATAAAAAGTTTACAGCTGGCAAGAACTGTAAAAATGGAGTTAATCGACTTAATAATTCATTACGTGAAACGTCTCTTAATTATGATTTGGTATTGTTATATAATCATCATGTTTGCATAAATTTTCGAGATAGTAGACTTTGAAAAATTAAAATGTGTACAGAGTTTTTCTTTATAGACATTTCTTTCATAGTATCGTCATCAGTTTTAACTATCCTCATATTTAAATGTATTTCTCTCTTACACCTACTGAGAATTTTTTATCAAAAGAAAAGAAAAATGTTTATATCTAATTGTACCCAAAGGCATCCACAGAAACATAAACCGAGAAGGGGAGGGAGCAAAGAAAAAAGTCAAAAACTACCACTTAAAATGTAATACTTGTCGATGTAAAAAAAAACGTGTCATTCCGGTTTATCGAATTTTGTTTTTATACTGTATTACTGTACTTATTACTGTATGCCAAAATATTAAGTTTAAAAAAAACATTATTATTTTAGTCGGAAATTTTTTTGTTTGTCAAATATATTAGTTGGGTTATCACAGAATATTTTACGCCAAATACTATTTTTTTTTACAAATGATAAAATAGTTATAATTAACTAAAATAGCGAGAGGGGGGTATTACACAAAATGAACAACTCAAAGTATAATGTAAAAATTTAAATAAAATAATAAAATAACAAAACATGATAATCTACTATCCATACAACATCAAAGCCCAAGAGTCTTCACATAATAGCGCAATTCTATTTACAAGACTTGACCACTGATCAACTTTTAATAACCGTAAAAACCTCGGATAATAATGGATATCCGGTAGCGTGAAGGCGGTGTCGTCAGCGGTGGGACCAATGCATTTAGACATAGCCACATAGGTAAACATTATTACACGTGGGTCTTAAATAACTTCATAGAATATAATAAAGTATTATTTCTAAAATATAACATTGTATAGAAAAATGTATAAAAATAATGTCCATAATAAAAAAAACGAAATGTTTTAAATTGTATATATATATATAAGATATGCATATTATTTTTTAAAATTATAGTGTGCAATTTTGACTAAATTTATGCAATTATTTTTAATATATTTATTATTAAATACTTTATATAAAAATCTTAACAATAATTCAGTAATAAATATTTCATTAAACTGGGAATGAGATTAAACATTAAAAATACACATATTCATTAAAAATACATTACGAGTATGTTTCTAAAATACTGTTTACATTAGTTTACAATAGTTATGTCTATTGTTATAACGTATATTATTATATACATATTGGTGAATTTTAAATAATAAAGAATTTTAAAAAATATACTTTTCGACCTTTTAGATCAAAAATCTGAACCAAACCCCCTCCCCCCAAAAAATCAATATGTGACCGTTGGTGGTAAAACCTCTACCTAGTCCTCAACCATATTTTTTATTTGGTATGCTGTAAAATGATTTCCAAATTCAGAAAACCAATTTGAAAATATTTGCAAGATATCAATACTATTTTTAGATCGATCAGGCAAGGAGTGAGAATACGTTGATCTGCCCCTACTCAACTTATTTTTTAATTTGTAAGTTTTCAGATTATTTACAAATTCCATAATTGAATTTACAATTATTAACAATGAATTTTAAATTATTTAAAATTTGTTCGGAAACGATCGGACTGAGTGGGGGGGGGACTTCACGGAAGGAACACTACATCCATAATAACATTCGAATAAAACATAATATTAAGAATATATGATGATACTGCAATAATTTATATTGCAAAACATGTAATCGTCCTTCGAGTAGCTTCTTCTCACAACAAAGGACACAATCAGCACCTATTTATAATTGGATATAACTGGTAGTAATTATTTTATATCTTCATAATTTTTATTTAGAATATTGCCGTTTATTATTTCAGCAATTTTTTTAAATTTTGAAATCTTGAAGTCTTCAAAGTTTGTATTTTCTATAGAGTATTAAAATATTATAGAAGATTGTATAATTTGAGAAAAGTTTATGCTATATCTTCTTTCTCCAATCGTATTTTCCAAATTTGAATAATTTTTACTTTTGATCAATAATAGGTATACGATTTTTCAAGTTTTGTGATGATTTTTATTAAACAATGAAATTTTGATAGGACTTCTGCAAATTCATTTTTATATTGTTATTATTTTATAGTTATTGTATGTTCCATATTTACATTGATTCATTTTAGTCAAATATATTGATAACACTATTTATTCGACTTTTTTCATAAAAAAACAATTGCATAAAACCATATTTTTTATCGTACAATAATAATTCGTTGTATCGCCAGACTTAATTTAAGACTAATTTATTTACATCCCTTCAAATATGTTTATTTGAGTGAAATTTACTGTGCAATTTATCTTTTATGATTTTGGTGACTCTGTAAAGTTCGTGAACCATAGAGACGATGTGAATTAGTTTATGATAAAATATTTTATTTGTATGACCAGATTTAATCATATATCTTAAACGAACCTATTTTATTACAAAACATATTTTAAACCAGAATTACTTATATCAAATGTATAAAAATGTATTATTGTGTAAGATCTCAAGTCACAGCAATACTACTTCATGCAACCAACTTACCATCTTGTATATTAAAACGACTTTTTATAACCCCTACAAAAAAAATACGATTAAGTATAGCACTTTATTATTATGTCATTATGTCTGTTTGTACGTAATAAATAATGCAGTAAATGTTAAATTAAAAATAAAGCGTTTTACAGAGTGTGGCGTAATTTACTCTTACATTTCCGTGGTTAATTTTAAAAAAAAGTACATGATATGAAAAAAAATATTTATAGAAAGTATTGTGACGTCTAAATAAAATAAAGTCTGATTAGTTTTACCGGTCGGCGTACATTGGTATAATACTATACAATACAATACAATATTTGACAGGTACAATATCCATTTTTTCTCCTTTGTTTTTTTCTTTTTCTTTTCATGTTGGTGTTTTAATATATTTATTATTTTTCTATCTATATTTGTAAATCTACATATAAAATAAAAGATGTAATTTGGTGTCTCCGTCCACGAGCGTGGGACACTCTCTCCGAAGATTATTTTCTATACATAAACAAAACGAAGACGTTTTATTGATTGAATTAGGTTTTATTTAATAATTTTCTTTTCTCGCGGAGTTTTTACACCAGCCCAAGCGTTTCTCCGCAATAAGTAAAATAAAGTATACATCAAATTATACACCGTTGTTTTATTTATTTATATGTATACATATTCCTATATTAAAATTCATTTGTCAAAAAACCTGGTGTGTGTCCGAAGACATTACGACCGGTTGGCGATCATAGTACAAAACTGTATTCAGCACCGAGCGATCCGACCGGGTGTAGCGGATCGTCTCAGTATATCATATAAGACTATTCAAATTATTTTTCCATTATAAAATTATATCGTTCAATTGATATCCTGACCTGCGACGAATAAATGGAGTCTTTTTCGAAAATCATTCTCGTCAACATATCGTGTAAAATTCAGGCGACTTCTTTATGGATAGCCTCCTTAAATTCTTAAAAGGTTCGAGGACAATGTTAAGTTAGCTTTGAAATACCCCTATAAGAAAAAGGTCACAGATGCCCAAATTTAGGGGAGCGAGAAGGTCATGCGACGTTTAATCGGAAGATTATAATGTAGGAAATCAGACGACCATGAAACATTTCTTACAATATGGCGCAAGAATGACAGCCTTTATGGGCTGTGGTTCTATCCTGTTGAAAATAGAGGTCGTCAATATTCTTGTATTCTTCCATTTTCGGGCATAAAAATTTTTCATTATTGCGCAATACTGATTAAAAATCACAGTTACAGTGACACCACCCCTTTTAAACAAATAGGGTTCCACAATACCTATACTTTGGGACTGGAAAGAGATCGTTGGTGTATTGAGCTGTTTTCAACTACCCATTAACACAACATTTGTTAGTTTACTGTGCTAGAAATATGTAAATGTAATTCGTCTCTCGAAATGCTCTCTGCTTTGCAGTCACACACTTAGAATTTTCAAAAAATTCCTCGATAACGAAACCACGTTGTTTACCTAACTACAAAATGACGTCGACTGAAAACCATATTATTTACTCGACCTAACGAAATAAACCGTTCTAATCTAATCGGTATGCATACAAGTCAATGGTAATTTTAATTATTGCAGTCCTTTACGCCGCACTCTGTACATCATAACCGTCAGAAAAAAACATTATTATTTTTTTAACTACTTATGTTAGAAAAAAAAAAAAACTTATTGATTTATTTAAGTTCATACTTCTAAATTTTCATCTAGAGTTATAAAAGAGGAATTGCTACTTTTTTACTCTATCATATTATACTTTGTTTGTATCATATCTTACTTATACATTCAGAGATTGCTTAAAGATAAATAGAAAAAACAATAAATATTCTTCAAACTACTTTGTAGCAATATTATGAAATATTTAATTTAATTAGCGTTGGAATATATCTAATTTGTAACACGATTTTTAATTATATTTAAATAAACTATAATTGTCCAACAATTGCCACTTTAAATACAACCAATTTTAGAAAATATGAAAAACAGAAATTAACCTACCTTAACATTGGACTTATCATCTATAAATCATATAAAAATACAAATTTTAATTTAAATAATATTAAGTAAAAATTCTCGATATTAATAACCGAAATAAGAAAAATATGGTAAGTAATGGTAAAGTAATGGTGTAGTTCATATTTATGTTCAATTTTATAGTAACATTATTGTTTGGCAACTATATCGTTTTTCAACAAAACCAATATTTAGCCTGCCAGAGGTGTCTATGATTTGGGATACCATCTAATGAAACAATCGTCGAATAGAGTGTTACAAAATTAATGTTATAATTAACAACTTAAATTGTTATGAAATATTATAAATTATTATAAATAAAATAGTATGAATAATGAGTGAGACCAAAACACAAATAACAATTAATTTTTAACAAGCTTATCATCATCCGATGGTGTAATTTAATGTCACGATCTGTTCTCCAGAGAAAGTCAATGATCCAAGATTCTGGGACACTACCGTTAAAATGCCAGCAAATCCTAAATAAATGCCAAAATTCACTTGAAGTTTTTTTCGTTATTTGTGATACGATACGACCCGTCAAAAAAGGAAAAAAGTGACTGGTTATACGCACTGTTCACGCAACGTACATAAAAAGTGCACTATAATATAGTGAACGAACGTTTGATGTTCTGTGGTGGCGGCGGCCTTGGTGATACATAATTGTGGAGCGAAAATAGCCCAGAAAACACGATACCACTAATTGCTCCGATATCATGTAA
Organism: Schlechtendalia chinensis; assembly: GCA_019022885.1. Lineage (NCBI taxonomy): Eukaryota > Metazoa > Arthropoda > Insecta > Hemiptera > Aphididae > Schlechtendalia > Schlechtendalia chinensis. Next base: position 43,177,294 of record CM032339.1, read on the forward strand.
AACAATTATGGTGTTAGAAATTCATCAAAAGAATTAATGTATCATACATTTAGGATTCAATTTATTGAAATTTATTGAAATCGGATCTGAAGTTTTTTTTACAAAATCATATATATATATTTTTATTAATAAATCTTAATTACAGTTAATCTATACACTATTTTCATTATGTCTACTACTTACTTTCTCTAGTTATGCAAAATTTTTCTATTCCAAGGATATTCTCTAAATAAAAGGTTATGGTCAGTAAAAAAGTGTAAGCTTGGGATTTTGGATCAAGTAAGTTATATTTATAATGATTTCAAAGTTTTATTATTATTTTGAATTTAATAGCAATGATAAATTGTTCTGTTCAAAAATGATTCTTTGCGACGTTTATTTATTTTTTAGAGTTTATTATATAATTAATGAATATGACAAATATTGTTAAAATACTATATATACTTGTATAATCATTTTTATTTGTAAATAATGTTAATCTTTCCTTGTCCAAATGGAATATTGCGATAGCAACAAAAAAAAAAAACAACAGGATTCAACAAAAAATAAAAAATAATAGAGTTATTTGTAATTACAGTTAAGGTAATCTACTAAGTGAATTCTGAAAAAAACATATTTCTCTACATCTTGTTATTATGTATATATAAATATATCGAATTTAAAACACATATATGATTATGTTTATGTGGTAAATATGTAAGAATATGACGTGTTTCCTTTCATATTACAATACTTTAATTTATTTATACATTATTGATTAAATCAATGTAAATATAAGTTATAATACCAATCCACAAAGTTAAATAATTTTGCTACTAAAAGAAGTAAATTACTAGTTCCTTACTCAAAGTTATAGTTTGGCTGAGATGATCATAGTATTTTTTTGAATATCCTAAAATATATAATCGTTGTTTTGATTTTTAATATAATATATACATCTATCCATTTTGTAATTCATATTTATTTTGTCACTTAAAACATTTGATGAACGTGAATTTAAAAGTTTTCGATGTAAATATTTGTAGCTAATATATATAGTATAAATATTAAAGGAAGGTAATGTTTCTTCGTGCATATTTGATCGATACGCGGACCAAAAATAATCATATTTACAGCTGTTCATTAATTAATCCGAAAAGTAATTTGGATTTAATAGTCTATTCTTAGAAATGTTGGAAAAGCATTATGTATAGTGAAATCATATTAGGTCACTCAAAAATATTAATTTTTTTCACAAGGATTTGTAATCAAAATAAATAAAATAGAGATCATCTGTAGATGTAAGGTACGATTACTAAATTCTGAAATGTAAACCTATCATTTCTAACAAGAGCATAAAACTAACATAAGTTAGTTATTATATGAATTTGATCGCATATTGGTTGGATGAATTCGTGAGGTAATGCAAAATATGTGTTTATAATCAGAACTTGGTAGTATCTAAGATACGAGTATTAAAGATACGTATCTGAGATACAATTGTATCTTGTATCTTGTATTTATATACTTTTTTACTTGTATCTAGTATCGTTTAAAGTTTTAAGATACAAGATATATTCAACAATTATGATGTTATATTTAAAAACAGTTTTCCTAATTATCATTACCATGACTTCAGTAATGTAAGATAATAGTGATTGTGGATAGCTTATCGCCGATTAGTCCTATTTTGTCGGTTAGTTATTATTAAAGTAGTTTGACCCAATCTAAGTAAAATTACAGCGTTGATTCACTTACTGACGACTCGTCTGTGTAGACGCAGTAAATAGTAGTTTAAAAATTATGGAAATCAAATGAGTACAGTTGGTAATATTCCGAAATGTTTTGACGGAACATTTTTTACTCTATTAAATTCTGATGAAATAAAAAATAACGTTAAAGCAAAATGCGTTTTATGCGAGGAAGAAAAAAAAGAAACAAAAATTATCTCAGGAGCAATAAAATCAACTTCAAATTTTCGACTGCATATAAAAGTAAGTGTTTATTATTTGATTAATATAACACGAATGTATAATTTAAAATATTATGTAAAAATAATAAAAATCCGGTTGTAATAATGTCTTAGAGAATGCATATCAGTAAGTAAGAAGCATACGATGCACGTCTTAAAATTGATGGACGTAAAAGGGCAGTTACATCAAATGAAAGTTTTCTGACTCCAGTAAAGCAATGAACAATAACTGATTACAAAAGGACTGATGAAAAACAAAAAAAATTTGAAATCCTCTGATATCTCCATTAATATCTTCGCTGACCAAGAGATTTAATTTTTTTTTTAGTTTATCTCCTAAAGTAAATGACGCGATTTTAGCTTCCAGTTTTCATCTTAGATTTAAATTAAGTTTGCTGCCAGAAACATTGAATGATCAGTGATAAAAAAAAAAAAGGAATTCACAATTTATGCATTAATGTATTAGACAATTATATGAAGCAAAACTCTGAGCTCAATTTCCTTTCAAGCGAAGAATCAGCAGAGGACTCTTTCATTATTTTTTCTTCGCAGTCTGAAAATAAACAACAGTCGAGTAACGAACTTAAATTAATAACTTTTTTAAATGATAAAAACAAAACACTTTATTTTCTTAATGGTTATCCAAATATAAAACAATTATTTATAAAATATAACACAAATCTATGCTCCTCAACTGCTGTTGAACGTCTGTTTTCTTTTGCAGGTTTTATTCATTATACATTATGTACATTATATCATACAATACTTTAAAAAATTAGTATTCTTAAAAGGTAATCAAGATTTTATTCTTGGTGAAAAATAAATGTCATTTATAATACTTATGATAATTATTGACTAACTTCAAAATTTGTAGTTTTTTAATTTGTACAATTTTATTTAATGAAATCATATAAAGTGGTAAATTTAAACTTTAATATATTTGACATAAATTAAATGAAAGTTTGATGTATCTTGTATCTTTATTTTGTATCTCTGATAAATGTATCTGGTATTTAGTATCTTTTCTCAATTATCAAAATAATTTGTATCTTGTATCTAGATACTACAAATAAATGTATTTTGTGTCTAGTATCAAGATACTTTTTTTAGAATATCTTGCCCAGCCTTGTTTATAATAATATTATATTAATATTATTCCATACAAAATAATCTTTACCTTCAGTTGACTCGTATACTAGAAAATTGAAAAAACATTTTAGTCATTTTTTTATAATATTCATTATATGTTATAAAATGTTAATATATTTTATTATAATGCAGTGGAGTATTAGTATTTATACATATTCACCGTCGATCTAAAGGGATTTTTCGAGTAATCTCTTTAGACCTAACAACCTGCTCGGGCACTAGACCTACTACGTTTGTGCGTGCATTCTGTATTGGAATCACAACCTCTATAGACAGTTTGTAATTATTATTTTAGTCACAATTACAAAGTTTTGTGTTTGGTGCTTTTATTTATTTGTATTCGAACACTTAAAAGTGTTCTTTATATTTTATATGATTGAAGAAAATTTTGAAAACATAAAAAATTATATTCATCCTGATATTGTCAATAAATATATATATGGTGTTTTAATATAATGGAATATTGTGATATCTATTATAATTAATTGATATAGTTTAATTTGTTTATTAAATTGTCATTTTTATTCGAATTATTACATGCTTAACATTGAGGGTGATTTATAGAAAATATGTTTATATTTTTAGCAAAAGTTTGCTTTATTTAATTTAAAATTTGATTATGTGTTCAATAGGTTATTTCATATCACATATTAGCTAATATAATTAACTTAACTTGTTAATTACTTATAATGATTAGATTTGCACAGTAAGAGCTTAACATTTTAAAGATAATTATCGTATTTATCCAGTTTATTGACAAATTGCAAATGATTATTTTCATCGATGTCCAAAATGCAATAATATAATTTATGAATATTGTAAAATAATCAACAACTATTAAAAAGCCTGAATCAAATAATATCATATTTTGTGCCTATAGAAATATTTCTGACTAAAAAATATTTTATAAATATTACAAAAATATAATATTTTAAATATAAAATAAAGATAATTAGTTTATTAATATTTTATTTTTGTATTAAAATAATTAATTTCTTAACTGAATTAAGTTGTTAATTATTTCAATTTAACTTTAAACTTAATTGGTTGAAAATGTATATTATTTACCATTAAATTTTAAATGTGAGTTATATCATTTATTCAACGTAATTTTTTTCAGTTAAACTTTTACGTTAATAATCTTATTAACTTATTTTATTTTATATGTCATTGAATATTATGATCGCACATTTGATAACACTTACACCAGTAATTGTATTACTTACATTTATATACGTATAACCTTCGTTTACAAAGATGGGCCAGTGGCATATAGTCTAACATAAATATACGAATATTTCAACAAAAATATCCATCAGACCATTGACTTATATTATAAATAAAACACTTACGGTGACAAAGTGTTTTTAAATCTTCTATATAGATTTGATACACAAACAATTTCAATAAATTATACAAGATATTAAAATAAATAAATTAAAAATATATTAGAATATAAATTATTTTGTTTTGAAAAATTGAATATACTGCGATGTAATAATAAATAAACATAAAACAAATTTTGGATTTTTTTTTAAAATTATGTTATAATTAATTGACAATCTTTAACTCTGGAATAATCTCGTGTTAACAATTTGTTATAACTGTATAATTATTGTAAGCCAATAATCATATAGAATAATACTTACCAATACAAATATTAAAATCTTAAATTTTATTTTATTAAATTATTAATAATATAAATTTAAAACTATGTTGAATCAAAATTAATATAAACTTGTGATATACAAATTAAGTTAATATTAGAAACTATTCTTCTCAATGTATACATTTAAAATAGTTACCATAAACATCTCTTATGGTTCCTAAAATATACACAGGTTTAATTAGAAAAATTTTATATGCCAAATTTTTATATAATGATATATTTATAATTGTTTTTCAGACTGCATAAAGTGATATTTGTCTTATGATATACATTGCATATCTTATAATATATATTGTACAAATGTATCGATTGTTGTATCATTAATAATCACGGTTTTTCGGATTCTAATTTATTCCATTAATCGGCAGTTAGCATTGATTATTTTTTTATTTAATGTAACATTAAATTAATGTAACTATAATAATAATAATAATAAGAGATTCAATACATATTCATTTAAATTTGTAGTTGCAAAAAGTGTTTTTTTTTCATCAACACTAGTACCTATCATTGTTAAATAAAACACACTACTTTTAATCTAAGTTATATGTCTACAAATTAAGAAAAAAAATGTGTAAAGAACGATTTCTAAAAATGCGAAAAAAGATTTCATTAAAAACTTTCCAAGTAAAAGTAATCTTTGTAAATATATTACCTGACCATTGACCAGAAATAAACATCATTTTACGAAAAAAGATCAAATTTTATTCAATTAACGTATTATATCACTTTTATGTTATGTTTAAATGAAAAATTATTTAAAACATTAGTTTCAAAATTATTCAACGCATATTGTGAATTAACTATATATTGTTACAACAGTGAAGTTAATAATTATGCTTATATTTAATATATTAACAAGTGGGAGATTTCACTTATAATAAGTTATTTAGGTCACACCAGGTATTTATTTAATATTTTTTTTATTGTAAATGAAACTAATTGTTATATGAAATAAAATGCAATATTGTTAACAATAGTATCATTGACAGAATAAATGGTATGTACGTCTACAAAAACATCAAATATTAAAAATGTTCTTTATTCGTTAAAGACATCAAAAATGGGAATAAAACCTCTGTGAAATATTTACCTGAGTTCACTGCAATAAATATTAGAATATTACTAACTATTCATAGGTGTTTTGTAAAATAACTTTCATAAAACAGCATAAAACTAGACAATTTGTAGTAAGGCTAAACCAAAAATTTAAAGAAAATAATCCAAATATAAACAGAAATAAGCTACTTTTTTGTATTCAAATACTATAAAAAGGTGAATTTAAAACATAAATTTTAATATGTTTATTTATCAAACATTATTTTTATAATATCTCGACGTATCGAATGTCGTATTGTGCATTTTTTATATAGTCTTTTACATACACATTACATACATACGTCTCTGGTCTGGGGCGTATTTAGGCATTTTATTTGAGGAGGGGGGCTGAGAATTCGGATTAAATCGGAACATTAAGTATACATTCTTGGATAGGAAATAATTAAAATTGGGTAAGATGTATCATAAATATGCGATTAATATTGAACACCATAAAGGAAATCGATAACTTGTGAATATGTCATGCTCATTATATAAACGTAGTACTCACTGCAATTAACTGAAATATTGTAATTTTCATTAGAACATTGAAAATAAATGTAAAACCGGATATTAATTATATGTTATAGTGTAGTGAAAATACCAATATTAATTATATATTTTTAATGTACTATATATGACAGATATATAATAATTAAATACCAGGTTCACCAAATACACCATCTTGAATAGAAAAAATTATCAACGCCATAATAATAATAAAAGTTTTAGAATTAATCATTTTTGTTAGAACTTCTTCTTACAACATTTGTAACTCGATGTTCTTATAATTATAATTTGAATATGTATGACTTTACTATAGTTTTACATTATCTTCGATTTAATAATTTCTTTGAATACTTATACGCCTATAGCAAACAACTGCATTGAAAGAAATGCTGAATAAACAACATTTGTGGAAATTACAGTAGTTTGTAACTGACAATTTTGTACAAAACATATTTTTCTATCCTCCTTTTTCAAATAAACAATGAATCAGAAATTACATTTTGTAAAATAATATCTTGATTAAGTGAATTATAATTTTAACGGAATATAATTTAAATTTAAAATTTAAAATACATTTATTTTTATTTAAAATTTAAAATAACTTTCAGTGGTGTATTTAGAAATTGTTTAAAGGAGGAGGAGTGAGGCAGTGATTACATCATAACATTGTAAATAACCAAAAATAATGTTTGCAGTATAGGTATATATACTTTAATAACTTTACTGTAGCATATACAAAAAAAGTTCAAAAGGGGATCTCTCCCGTAAATACTCAATTATTTTTTAAAGATTTGAAGTATATAAAAGAAAAGGTTTTTCAATATTAATACTTATGAGTAAATATACAATTACATTCCATTAGGTGTGGTACGGGTTAAATTAATCAATGTCGTATCAGATTTGTTATAAAATTATTATTTGATATATCGGTAACAGATAAATTATATATTATATTATAATAAATTATATGTTAATTATATATAATATTATATACCGATAGATTATATTGTCATCAACTAGGTCTGTCATCTATCATCTGACATGTATTGTTAGATTCACTTCTGATTTCACAAAATCTGATAATTTTAGCTTTTATCACAACATAATTGTCTCATTCTTCAATAGCTTTACACTGTTACAAAACAATATTTATTTAGTAAAATTAAAATTTTAATTTAAGTTAAACACAAGTTATATAAAATTTTCTTGTGCGAATAAGAAAGATCGCTTTTTTTTCTCTTTTTGTAAATAACTAATCTTTGGACGATAAGTCAATTTTTTTTTTTTTTAACATACACGACGATAAATTTGTTGGATTTGTGTATACTACATTCTGTAGAGTCATTTCTAAGAATTTCTTTCGGAATCTTTATAACACTTTTAAGTTCGGTTATATTCTTGATATATTAATAATCGTATATATTTTGAAATAATGCTACGTATGTTTAGCTTGTTTTAGAAATATTTCAAATTTTCCAAATCGAACAGAACCCAAACCGAAATTATTCAAATTATAACGTACAAATTTTCAATTTTTTGTTCCAACCTAAAACGAACCGAACTATTCAATTTAAATATCGATCCCGTATCAAGTTTCATATGTAATATATAGAATTTAAATTAATTTAAAAATAATTTTGTTATGAATAATGTTTACTATGTCAGAATTGTTCGGTTATCGAACCAATCCAAACTCATAATTAATAATATTCGAAACAAACTAAACACAAAATAGTTTTGTCCGAATATCGAACCTAAGAAAAATGAAATTTGTCGAAAAACTATAAAATAAATAAATAATATTTAAACAAGCAAAGTTAAGTTTATTTTGTTATTAGGGTAAGTGAAAAAATTATCTTTCAATCCACAGTTATACGTATATTTCTGTTTTCTTTATCGTTTATTAATACAATAATATAACATGATGTAATAACAATTATTAATAATTCAATTTTTAAAAACCATCTGGATTTTTTTTTGGAATTTAATGATTTGATTCCTAAAAATATGTTTGGTTTTCGCAAAGGTCTTGGCACAATGGAGTGTCTGACATCTCTAGTAGGTGAGATTTAAAACTCTTTTTGCAGCAAAGAATTTTGTAGCGCTGCATTTGTTGATATCAAAGGGGCATACGATTCTGTTCATATCCCTGTCTTAATCGAAAAATTATATAAGATGGACATTCCTTCGAAAGTAAGTGGTTTTATTTTTAAATTATTCTCGAGCCGGACTTTATCTTTTGTGTCTCCTTCAGGGAACATAGTTACAAGATTGACATACCGGGGACTTACACAAGGTAGTTGTTTGAGTCCTATTTTATTTAATGTATACATGGCTAGCGTCAGCTCAGAACTAAAAAGTAATGGTTTTCATAGTTTGTTCTACGCCGATGATTTAGTGGTTTTTGCGAGAAATAAACATCTTGGTTCAGCCATTAACGTTCTTAATACAACTTTATCTACCTTATCTAGTACGTTAGATAGTTTATTCTTTGAAGTTGCTCCTGAAAAAAGTAAGGTTATCATATTTACTAGAAAGCGGATGAATGTCATTCCTCCAGTTACACTCGATGGTCGGCCACTGCAGATAGGCAACATAGTGAAGTATCTTGGTATGTTCCTTGATTCGAAATTGAGATGGGTTCCACATTTTCAGCATTTGATAGCTATTACCTCCAAATGGTCTAATTTTTTACGTTCAGTTTCAGGAACATGATGGGGGTCTCATCCCACATCTCTTTTAACCATTTTTAAAGCAGTCATTCGGTCAAAGGTTGATTATGGTTCATTTCTTTATGCATCCGCTTCTCAGGTGCATAGAAATAAACTGAATTCTACTTTGTCGTCTTGTCTACGTACATCAATTGGAGCTTTACGGTCGACCCCTATAATTAGCCTTGAAACCGAATGTGCTTGTCCTCCAATGGAGATTAGAAGCAAATGGTTAGCAACCAGATTTCTTTTGAAAAACTATTCTTCTTCTGTTTCTAATATTTTTGAAATTTTCTTTAATTTAAATTGCTTTTGGCGATATGTGAGAAAGACCTTACCGATTTTGGCTTCAATGGCTGGTAGTCTGATTGAAAATGTAAAATGTGTGTTTCAACCCAAGCAAAGACTCCCACATTCTGACATGTCGTTTTCGGTTCTCTTATTCGAACCAGTAATACATGTTGATCCTCTGATTTTGGGGGTTTCTCATAGTGACGCTTTAGGATTACCCTTCCACGTGGTTAATAATATGTTTCGATCAGCTGTTGCTAATAGGTTTGATGATTTTTGTTTAGTTTTTACAGATGGGTCGGTTTCTAATATGTCGGCTGGTTTCTCAATATTCATTCCAGATTACAACATTAGATTATCAGATATTATTCCTCATTTCGCCTCATCTTTCATTTCGGAGTATTGGGCCATCGTACACGCTTTTCAACTTATTTCAAACGTTCCTCAAAGAAAATTTTTAATTGTAACGGACTCGCAAGCTACACTTTACGCCATAGTGTCGAATCCTTTTGAAAACAAAATGTCTTTTTTAACATTACAAATCCGGTATTTGACTCATAAATTAGCCAACCTGGGCAAGAGAATTGAATACCTGTGGATTCCTGGTCACGTAGACATAGATGGGAACGAAATTGCCGACCAAATAGCTAGGCAAACAACTAAAATAATGAGGTCCCCGTTGTTAAAAATCCCATACTCAGATATGATACCTCATATTCATAAACATATTTGGAATACTTGGAATTACAAATGGTCTAACCAAAACAATCGCGTTGCAGCCTGGCATAAAAGAATTTGTCCCTCTGTGCCTAAGAAACCTTGGTTTTATAATTTAAGTATCTCTAGAAATAGTATACAATCGTTTTGTCGTCTAAAAACTGGTCACAATTTGCTTCCTCTACACGCTTTCCGGCTATCCATAAATTCTTCTTCTCTTTGTTCCAGACACTTTGAAGAGGCTGAGTGTGATGTTCAACACATTTTATTTGATTGTCCTGCCTTGTCTGTCGAAAGAAGACAATTATTTTTAGCCCTCTTAGGATTGGGAGTTCCATGGAACCTGGAAAAGATTTTAGGATCCGCTTCGCCCAATGTAATTTCCGCCGTACTACAATATTTTTCCAAAGTTGGCTTTCTTGTTTAATCAGGTTTTTATTTATTTTATTTAATATTAAAATCCTTTTTTTTATTTTTTCTATTATTTTATTTTTTTATTCATTATATATATATATATACACACTTTTTTTCTTCTCTCTTTTTCTTATTATATTCATAATGCATGATTAGTACTGTTAATATTATCTTTTGTTTTGTTTATTTTTGTTTCTGATTTCATTTAATTTTCTGTTAAACACTGTTTATTGTAATTGTTGAGCTACAATGCCTATCGGCCAAAGCTCTGTTTTTTTTTCTCAATAAAAAAAAAAAAATTCAATTTTATATAAATAAAATAATATGATAATTGCTTATTAATATTCTTTAAACTACGATGAAATACTATTTCAAATACGGTCTATTATGTATATTGAGCATAATTAATAAAAATTGATTTAAAATGTAACATGATATTTTGAATAAAGTAGCAACCCATTGACGACACTTCGACAATTTATGTATGATAAGACTGATAATTTATTGATGACTAATTATAATCGTATGCTGACATTCGAGTCTCAAGAAAATCTGGTCTCAAGTAGACGATACGCACATTTAATATTACTATTTGCATAGATGAATAATATTTAATGTATAGTACATTAAGTATATCATATAAGTACATGTATAATCACTAAAATCAAGGAAAACATTAATTTGTTCAAAATTCAAAAATAATTATTGAAAGTAATTTATACAGCATAATATTACATTCTAGTAGTATAACATGAAATTGTTTTGTGTTTATGAGACAATTGTCCATATTTTATCACCATTTTATATCTTTTCAAATAGGATTTTTTGTTCTACCTATTATTATTAATGTCTAATATTTACAGATAGCTTATAAAAACAATACAGTCTATGTCGTAAAGTGCATTAAAACTATTAAAAAGTTATCTAAGTCTGATAATTTGATCATAGAAGTTTTTTCTAGTATAAGTGAACATGTTCATTGCGTGATTAGAGTTTTAATGAAAACAAAATATTTATTATCACAATAATCCAAAATTTTAGTTTGTTTTTTAAACTTGTTAACTCCTAGTCGTAATTTATTTACATATTAGAGTTTTAAATCGTTTAGTATTAATTACCCTTAAAGTATTAAATATTATATAACTTTATAAATAACTGACGCAAATATTAAAAATATATAATTGGTTTCAGTTGTATTTTATTATAATAATTCAGAGACTGAATAACGATTACACAAACACTTCACTTATCTTTTGTTTGGAAATTAATAGGAAACCCGATATTTATAATAGATTTGTTGAAATTGAAGATGCATAATTTTAGATTTAAGTACCCAGTCCAAGTACTTATAAATATATATATTACCTCTTGTTTCGATTGTTACAACAATCAATATATAACATAAAATAATACCGATGACTTTTTATTCTTTTTTGAAATTCTCAAAAAACTTGTAATTAAAAAATAAACCTTATCATACACAACTCCAAAACCATTTCAAAAATTATCTATTCAATAATGCCTATGGTATTATACATTTATAACTCAGATAACGTCGAATATTGTCTCGTCTCGCTGATGAGCGACGGGGTCAGTGTCTAACCCTCTAGCGAAATAGTCGACAAATACGCGATACTTAAATTGAAAATAAAAGTTAATAAACCAAAGAGCCCACTTGATAATGCTTTTGATTATTTTACAATTAAATCTAGTGAATAATGAGATTGTATCTTCTATCATTGCTCGCAACAGTTCCTGTTTTTGTATAATATGCTTTGTACCGCAAATTCCAATATTTGTCGACAGTAATCCACTTGAGTAAATATATAAGTACAATCATCTACGTGTTGTGCAGTTCAAACATAAAATTATTTTTTAGATATTGTACAAAAATTATTATTTCTTTAATTATGTTTATCGTATGTATACATAAAATATATTGAATAATATATATGTGTATTGAATTTTTGTGTGTTTGTGTTTGTATGGTAATTTTTTTTGTAAAAATTATATCTTTTCTTGCTGTCACATAATAATTATTATCAAACGATCAGAAAAATGAATTCTTTTACTTTTTTGTGTTTCTATGGATTCTCGCCAGAAATCAATGTAATCGTATTACAGGGATTGATTTTCCGAGTGTATAATTGTCAAATTTTGTATCGTCATCGAGTAAATCTGCTTATAACATTGGTTATTAATACTTGTTTTGTACGCGGCCATCTCTAAATAATCGGTATACGATACAAGTCCGTAAATGTTCGTGATCGATAATTTTTTTAATATTATTATTATTATGAAATATACGGTTTTCCCACACGCGTATGTTTATTATCCAGCAGCGGGTCACGAAGGAATCATCAAAGATTTCCGGGGCGTTTTCTCCTCCTCGGTATTTGACAAGATCTTCGAATATTCTGAAAACCAGAATGCACGTGATTGACAACCATTCAATTGAAATTTCGTGATATGACATTAAACATATACATATCGAGAGCGGTAATTTCCTGTGACTTTTTCCGGTGAACTGTACATCGGTGTCAGAATTTTGTCTCTCACAAAAGTAGAGACGATGCATCCCAGTACTCGTTTACTGCCCGTCACACACCGTTGAAGTCAATCTTTATGTTTTAAAAGCCTGTTGTGACACGAATGCCCACACTTAAAATTCCGTCGCGTAAGGCGGATACTCGTCACAGTTAACGCCGGTTGGAAATATTTGTAAAATAATAATAATAATTGAAAGGAAAAAAAGAAACAATATTAATAGTAAATGGACTGTAAAACAATAATATATAATGGCGTCATGATATTGTACAAAAAAAAAAGAAACTTAATCACTAGCTTAGCATCTAGGTGGTATAACAATATTATCATGCGACACAAAACAAAATATAAACAAATGTGATAGCATATGCCAAGGCATCGAGACAAAACAGCTGTACTGGACGATGACAGCGGCGATCTATCCGGTGTTCCCGACGATGCAACGCGTGCACACGCGAGAATATCGTCGCCGAGTCGTAGCACGTATACAATCGCAACAAATGAACGTTTCACGACGTACCGGGTACATACGCGAAAAGTAACATAGCTGAGACGTAAAATGCGTAAAACGCAACAAGTAGACATTACACGATGCAACGCGTACACACGCGAAAAGTTAACGTCACCGAGACGTAAAATTATGAACGCACCGCGCGTCCGAAATATAACAAAATATTTGTCCGTATATCTGTTCGCCGTACGCGCGGACGATCGACTCGACCGACTCGACCGACGCACTCATCACAATTGCTGCTGTGTCGGGCGCGGTGGGAGGTGGGATACTTTTCTAGAATGTTCGATGACACCCCGCTCCCCGCACCGCGCAAATCTTATCTGCTCGTCCGGACAAAGCTTAATCTTGTGTATTAAAAAATGATCGATGAACTTTGCAAATCTGAAAAATTCGTCTTGTCTCCTGAAGATGGTTATGAATATGGTTTACTGTGATTATTTTACGTTCAAATTATGTTTACAACTTATAAAAAATGATAATAAAATATCCAACATTGCACGGTGCTCCGAGTAGGCAATTCAAGTACAAGCATGCGCTGCGTATCAAGTTGCTCGTAGACCACCTGCAAATGTGATACCAATCTTGAGTTTGGTGAAGTATTTGATTAAATATATATAAATACTCTTTAAATACATGTTTAGTAAGTTGTTTAAAATGATGTTTTCTAAGTGTTTGAATTTGAAAATATAAGTACGTATGTAATATTCTTTTATGATATATTATTATGAATCATTGACGTGATTTATTGGTACGAGTTGACATTTGTTAAGATAAATTGTCGACGTTTAAATAATTACAATAGATTAATTTGAGTTTTTATCAACACTACAATAAACATGGTCACAATGCAAACATCATTTTTGGCAATCAAGCGTTTACTCAAAACGATTTGGAAATGGGTAAAAATGTATTGTCTTCCATCGTGTTTTGTCGTAGTACTGTAAAATGTTATACAAAAATTAATATACATGACAGCATGACGATAATTGTTGCGGGAAATTTAATGGTACGTTAACTATGTTTACACCATGGTCACATTTATAAACCAATAACTTTTATAATTAACATTTAATAAAAATGTACGTGTTGAGTTACTTCAATTTTACTTTTTAGTTTGTAAATGCCCATACGTGTATATATATTTTATTGTGTAGCATTATGAACTTATATGTGTCATCGTAAATTTTGTATAGTAATCTATTTTATGACGTAAATATTAACAAAAATTAACATTTAGGAAAGTGCCGAAAAATTGAGATATTCTGTAAAAGTGTATATAATAACAATATATATTACAATTGATTATATGTAATAGAATCAATAATGTGTGGGTATTGTACATTTGGACTAGTAGTGTTTAATTTATTCATACTTACAAAACTACAATTAAAACGTTGACTGCGGATGTCGACGTGTCGTCGACAAGCATATCTCCTTCTTAGGTGCGGCTGTCGACGTATCGTCGATAACTCTCGTGCATGTTTAAACTTATCCGGTTATCACCAGGTTTGAAATAAACATTCTATTTCAAGCCTCCGCTCAAGTGTATGCGTTCAGTGTTTTATAATACGTACCGTTTCGAGATTCCGATTATTTTTCATTAAAACTTATAAAATAAACTTATAATGTATCGTAATCATTAAATTGTGGATTTTTTTTTTTTATAATAGTTATATTTTATAGTGTCATAATTTAGATACATAAAATCCTTCATATTTTACGATTTTAAATAAGCATAAAACTTAAATAAAATCTCGATAATAGTAAAAAAGCGACGAAACGACACATTTCTATTAAAGATTTAGACAACAGTGATTCATCTATAGAATATAACAATTCACCTGGGCCATCAACATCAAAGGCAAAACATGTTGTTTCTAATGAAGAATTATTAGCGCTATTAGAAAATTCTGACTTTGAAGAAGACGTAGCAGAATCAGATTTATCATCGGAAGACAAAGAAGAAGAAGAAAATGTTTGTGGTATGTATATAGTAGAACCAGATGCCTTAGTACCTCCTCTTGAAATTCCAAGTCAAATGTCTACCAATTTTTCTACTGTCATTTCGTCATCAAATAGAATGGACTTCCACTCGAACAAATAATCTTTTTATTCCTTTTGAACGCAATTTTGTTTGCTTTGTCTCCCAGTTTCTAATGAACCAATTGATTTTTTATTTCATTTATTTACGGACGATTTATTTAATCTCGTAATAACTGAAACAAACCGGCAAGGTAATATTGTACTAAAACAAAATGCAAAATCAAAATCACGAATAAAAAATTTTAAACCCATAACAAGGGAGGAATTTTAAGTTTTTTTAGGGTTGATATTTTTAACAGGACATGTATCGGTTCCAACTATATCACATTATTGGCAAACGAACGAGCTGTATAATTTCCCAACTTTTAAAAATGCGATGAGTAGAGATAGATTTTTAATAGTTTTAAAGTCTCTACATTTTGCTGAAAATCTGAAAAATGGGGACTTGAGATCTACCGATCCTCTTTATAAAATAAGACCTTTATTTGATAAATTTCATAGTAGAATGAAAGAAATATATTATCCTACAAAAGAACTTAGTTTGGATGAATCCATGCTCCTTTGGCAAGGTCGTCTGTATTTTCGACAATATATCAAAAACAAAAAGCATAAATTTGGTATAAAATTCTATATGCTAACTTCAACCAGATGGTCATGTCTTGAGATCAAGTATTTACTGTGGGTCCAACGATCCAATTTTAGGTGGAACGGGCCATACCGAAAAAGTTATAAAGCATTTACTTGATGACTTTTATGGAATAGGACATTCTATATACATGGACAATTTCTATTCTTCTGTTGATATGACAACCTACCTATTAGAAAAAAAAACATATACCACTGGAACCCTCCGAGGAAACAGAAAAGACAACCCGTTAGAAGTTATAAACAAAAAACTAAATAAAGGCCAGGTAACATCTGCATACTCTAATAAAGGAATTTGTGTATTGAAATGGCATGACAAAAGGAATGTCGTAATAATATCATCGGAATTTGGGGATGCAATGAAAGAATATAAATCGAGAAGTGGAAAAATGACAAAAAAACCTGAGGCTGTACAGATGTATAATACATTTATGGGTGGTGTTGATCGTAGTGATCAACTACTTAGTTATTATCCATTTGAAAGAAAAAATTACGTTGGTATGCGAAAGTTGGAATGCATATGTTTCATGTAATAATGAATAATGCGTTTATATTATACAAACAACAGGCTGAAAACAAATCTACATGACTGATATATTTTAGAGATTCTGTTATAAAACAACTTATTTTTAAAAATCGGCCAAATATCATAACTCCACCATGACCTCAAAAACAGATACTGCATGTTGCTTCAAAAGTTCCACGAAATGAAAAAAATAGGCCAATTAGATAGAGATGTGCGAAGTATTTTGTATAAGTGTTTATAAAATAAAGTAATAAAAGTTAAATGATTTATTATTATGTTATATTTGTAGTAAGTATAAATTAGGAAGTATGAAGTATTCTATTTACAAAAAAAAAGTTTTTAATTATAAATAATCAATCATTTTAAATGTTAATAAATATTACAATATTCTAAATATAAATTAATACATTATAAATAAATAAATATAAATTGAAATACATCATAAAAAATATTGTCGACGCGCAGTCGACAGCCGCACTGACAAACAATGTAACATATTTGATACGGGTGTCGACTATGTGTCGACAATAGTTTATTTTTAGAAAAAAAAGAAAAAATTATCAAATATTAGTCTAAATATGAATAAAGTAGAGTAAACATAACCTATTAAATGAAAAAAAACATTACGCATAGAAGTATACATTTCCAAGAATTTAGCCGCAGTCAACGTGTTAATAGCCACCCAGTTTGATATAATATTGTCTGCTTATGAAAATATCTTATTTATCGATAAAAATGAAGAAGGTTAGTCTATATATTATTTAAAATTTAAATAATATATTTTGTCATTACTTTTATTATAATTGGAAAGAGTTTTTAAAAAACAGATTAAATAATTATTTATATTAAATTTTACTCTGGAATGCAAATAATATTTAGCTAATGACAAACATTATTCATATTGTATAACACGAGAAAATAATTTTTAAATAGTATAATATTTACGTATTTGTACTAGATTATTTATTTTATATTGTTATATTCAGTGGGTAAGTTCAGCATAAAAAACATCGAAAACGACTTCTTATAAATCACTTCGGATTGTCAAAATATTTATAAGTAAGCATAAACATTATTTGCAGATAGTTTGAAATACACAATTTCAATACTTGTGTGATTGTTGCCTAAATGTGTATTTCTTCTTAATGACCTTGATCCCATGCAAAATGATACTAAAATTCCTCAATAATATGCTTAGTAACAGATTTTTTACGGTTTATATTGGTGAGGAAAAAAGTAAAACAAAGATGCTAAACAATGGCCTTCCTCAAGGCTCTGTGTTGGCACCCTTTCTTTTTAACCTCTATAACAAGGACCTACCAGTGACAACTGCAAGAAAAATTTATATATGCTGATGACCTAGCATTAGCTTGCCAGAGTAAAGATTGCAAAGGTCTAGAAAACATCCTGTCTGAGGACCTTGACATATTGTACAAATTCTACAATCAATGGAGACTCAAACCAAATCCATCAAAAACGGAAGTCACCCTCTTCTATCTGAATAACAGAAGAGCAAACCAGGAGATACGTGTGCAGTTTGGAGATCAGTTAATGAAAAACAACCCCTATTCTAAGTATCTGGGTGTGGTATTAGACAGGACGCTTACATTCAAGAAACATCTAGTCAAACTATCAGCGAAAATAAAGACCCGACATAGTATAATTTCCAAATTGAGTGGTTCATCATGGGGAGTTGATGCAAATACCCTGCGTATAAGCACGCTAGCACTAGTGTATTCAGCTGCGGAGTACTGCGCCCCGGTATGGATAAATAGCACACATACCAATAAACTTGATACCCAGCTCAACTCAGCAATGAGAATCATAGGGGAAACATTAAAATCTACCCCTTTAAAATGGCTCCCAGAACTGAGCAATATAGCTCCTCCCAAGATCCGAAGGGAACAAGCTCTCATCCGGGAATGGACTAAGATCAACATTAATAAGAGCCTTCCGATACACGTGGATTTAGGAATAAGTGGGGATAGACTACGCTTAAGTCCCGCAAACCACCCTGGTTAACTGCAAAGAAGCTGTTACTGGAAAATATCGAGGGAAATGCTAAATGGCTTAAGGATTGGATGGCAGAGAACCCCGACGGACAAAACATTATTACCAATCCAACATCCAATTAACCAGGCTTCGATCTGCCAAGACAAATTTGAGTGACTCTAAATCGCTTTCGGACTGGCCATGGAAGATGCAATCACATGATGTACAAATGGAAACTGCATACTACTCCTTCCTGTGAATGTGGAAACGATACGCAAACAATCCTCCATATAGCAACTGAATGCCCGATCTGCGCGTTCAAAGGCACTCTGAGTGAAATCCATACGGCTAATGGGGATGTGGTCGATTGGATACAAAATCTTGACATTAATTTATAACCTATAGTTTAAAATATTTTCTAGCTATTATAGTTACCGTCTATCTTATTAAGCCCTTTATATCATAGTATAGTATAGTTTAACTATTTTTATTTTCATTTTGATTTATTTTTTAATTTAATTTTTTTGATTTTTGATTTTATTCTATTTTATGTTATCTGTCGGTTTATATTTAATATATTTTTTTCTTTTAATTTGTTGCTCTACTTGTCATACGAAATATATAATGACAAGGTCAGTCATTGAGTGCTTGCGTCATCTTGAAAATCCATGTTTTTCGAAAGATCAACTGTATGTCTCCTGTGCCCGTGTCGGATAACCATCAACATTGTTTGTTTATGCGCCAGATATCAAAATATTAAATATTATGTATCATAAAGCACTGCAATGACTAAAATTGTAATGTTACAGCAAACCAATCGAAACAAAACATTTCATTGTTTACTTGTACATCGAAATATAAATTTAAATATTACATCTTGATATTGTTTGTGACATAAAATTTAAATCATATTTCCAATAGTTTTTCATAAATTAACAAAACGATAAAAAAAAATTATTGAAATTTGAACAGGACAACGTCTCTCGGGAAAACTAGTAAGTAAATAAAGTTAATTATATTTCTAGTGATTTTGAAATCTGCGTCAATGTTGATAGATCAATATTATATAACTATACAATTGGCTATAAACTATAATTTAGGTACCTAAAAGTTTTAGCTTTGAATATTATTAATGTAGTAGAATTTCCATAAATCTATGTCTGTATTTGCCACTTCTTTACAACCTAATAATGATGGTCTTTAGGTGGAGACAAATCTAGGTCATGGGAAAGGTTGTCATTTACGAACTGTGGTTCATATACTTTTAGTAATCGACAAATTTAGAATAATGTGTACCATTAAAAGAATTTGCTTTATATATGATAGAATTCATCGTGGCGCGTGTTTTATTATTTGACGAACTATTTAGCTAGAAAACCACGAAATGAGTTAAATTTGACAATTTGATCCTTTGGTAACACAACGAGATTTAAAACAAAGATCTGATAGCTAAGTAAATTAATAGTTTAGTTGGATTTAGATTTTTTTATTTAACATTAAAATTTTCTAACAGTAATAAACGCTTTTGATTTTGAATATTTGCCATTGATGTGAACATATCGGGTTTGTCCGTTCCACACACAGTTAACGAATAGAATTCGTTCTTCAGAGTATCAACTCAAGGAAGATGGATACATTTCAGTAGTTAGTTAAATAGTTATCACTCATTTATTATTTTAAGTTTGTTTATTACAGTATAATGAAGTATATAAATTTTGAAACATAGTATACACTTTATTGAACTACTATACTACTACACTAATAATACTGAATGCTAAACAATAACTGACGGTATCGTCGTATATTCTTTTATTCGACAATGACGTGATGTTAAGTGATAAAATTTCTTTATATCGTCATTAATATTAAGTATTAAAAATGGCTGATAGTACAACAATCATTCGTATTTTAAATAAATTATCCGAACATGAGAGTATTGAAGAAGATTTTATAGACGAGGTATAACGGGTAGATAATAGTGATGAGGATCTGGGATATGTACCACATGAGAAGGATTTGCAAATAAAAAAAGAGATTAGTTAAGTAGTTGTAATCTTATGAAAATCCTAAATACCTACGACACAATCTCATAAGAGAAAAATAATTCTGAATCTAAAACATATAGTGTTTCGGGACTAATTGAGTCCGATTCGATATTTAGGCGTCAATCTATATAACGGTGTGGGTTACTAGGTATTCAATAACTATTCACTTTTATCGTGTGCAACAAAACTGGATATTATTATTAACAATATTCTAAATAACAATGTATACAATTGTTCTATACATTTTGATTGGATAGCGTAACAATGCGAATAATTTATAAAAATAATATACAAAAAAACCCCCCAATTTATGTAAAATCACCAAAAACAAATGGTATATAAAATAACCTGTGACCCGTGACATCCACACTTAACTGACGATCGCTGAATATAATGATGATTACGATGACGACACGTGTACATTGGTTCGGATTGACATTTCACTATTATGATTATTATTATTATTATTATTAAATCGTATAAACGAACGCAGAATTCCGATGAACATTAACCCTCTCGCTTGCTTAAATATCGACGAGAAATAACCAAAAAACAAAACAAAC
This sequence comes from Schlechtendalia chinensis, assembly GCA_019022885.1. Classification (NCBI taxonomy): domain Eukaryota; kingdom Metazoa; phylum Arthropoda; class Insecta; order Hemiptera; family Aphididae; genus Schlechtendalia; species Schlechtendalia chinensis. The sequence continues at coordinate 43,198,679 of CM032339.1, forward strand.
GTCTATGCTTCGTATACAACAATACCGACTTGACCGACCACCACGCAAAACGGCTGCGTGACCACAGTTTACGACCGACACACACACTGCTATATTTTTCCGTACGGCGTTAATTGCGTATTAACGATATCAATATTAATATCACAACCAATAATGGTGGACTTTACTATTTTCAGTTGATAGTTCCGAACAGATAATAATGGTGAACAAATCGTGTAATAATGTGATATTAATAAATATATAATAACGGTTCCTAATACCTCAAAAATTGTAGGAAACCCGTATTTGAGTGAAAAACTGAGTGCGAGTGTATTAGAAATATTAATATTTTATTGATTATATTATCCATTCATCCCATTCTTTTAAATTATTTCTCTGTAACTCTCCTCTTTGCACCCTCCATACTTTCGAATCAATTTGCAACATCCCCATATCCTTTTCCAGTGCCCTGCCTTAACGGCACAACGCAAAAAGCTTCAAGCGCTGGTTAAAAATTACAACATTCCTTTTAACATTTAATCTATTCTTGCCTCGTAATATTCTCCCATTATCCTTTCTATCATTTCTTTTTTTAATCAAACTGGTTATTTAATATAATACCTTTATTGTAAAAACAAATTTCTATTAATTTAAGTTATTTATTATCATCTAAGTGTATATATTTTATTTATATAAATTGTAACTGTTGAAACTAATTGTTTTTAACAAAGTTTCAAAAAAAAAAAAATAAAAAATACAATAAATCGTTTGTACAATATGTACTCTTACAATAATTGTTTGAGGATAAAGTTAAAACATTTGACGTTTAAAAACTTATGTTAAAATTAAAAAAAAACATTTATGTGCAACGTATTGTAACCATGTTTTAACAATATATCATTACTACAGTAATAGTTGTAAAAAATGATACTTGTCAGCATTCATAAAGTTTATATTGCTAAAATATGGTGTTTTGCATACTTGTTTCTCTCTTGGTAACAATATAATTAATTAATTAATTTTAAATTTGACATTTGTCAAATCTAAAAATACAATCAGAGTACAATCTAAAACTACTTACAGTTAAGAAGATTGCTCTTAATGTCTAGTGTTCTTCAGTTTGGATGTGAGTAAAAGTGCATTCTCATTATGAAATTAACAGAAAATTTGTTAGATTTGTCAGAACTTATTATCATTTTTGGGTATGTGCACTATGTAATTTGTATTATAATTGATTTGTTATGTTTGAACTTTTCTTCGATAAGTATTGTCCATAAATACATGTTGTCGATCGTTGTCTGTAAATTATACATCGCTGTATCATCACGCTTTTAAATATGTAATTGTTTTAAATTAGGTTTCAAATGTTGCGAAACAAAGCTGGGTTTTACTGTAAAGTTACCTGCTCAGATTCTGAGTGCAAAGCGTTATCTACATATGGATGTACAGCGTAAAGTAATTTCTATTTTGTAGATTAAAATGTTTTAACTGAAGTCACTATAATATTTTTGCTATTTAAATACGTGTTGTTATCAAAATTATTTTAATTCGTGAATGTTGTAGTTAATCATAACATATGTAATTCTATAAGAAAACTGTATAATCTAAATAAAACATACAATTGTTAAATTGTGTTGTATTATGTTACATCGTGTCACTTTATACATACTGGTGCTAACATTTGTAACCCAATAAATTTTGTTGGAGAAAAACTCATAATTTTACGGTTAATAGTACCATGCATTTGCATCACCAATAATAGATGTTTTTTAAATTTAATATCCATTGATGTCCAGTCACAACTATATAAACCAAAACTTAAAGAATCTTTCTGAAAAATAACATTTCTTTGTATAAATTACAATATCATTGTCAAAAAGTTATTTTGATAATACTGTACTTTTTCATCTACGAGTTGAAACAAACTACTAACTCTATGCATTTGAAATACAATAACATATAAGGTCCATAAGATTGTGAAAGAAACAAAATTGAAAATTGATGATCCATTTTTTACATAACACTAAACTTGTCCAATGTAATGTCCAAATAAAGAAACTAGTGTCAATTTCATTTAGTTGTAATCAATTATGTACTTCCATATAATAACCTTACCATTACAATTATATACGGCAATGTGATCAATCCTATTGAATCTCCAACCATGTAAATTAAAACAATCGGTCGCGCAATGCTACTTATTGTTTTTAAACTCCTGGAATTTTTAAAATAATAAATTGTCTTTTTTCTTATAATATTCTAAATATATCCCACCAAATATTATAAAAACCAAATGAACAAAAACCTACAATATACCAAACCGGTAATCGTTATGTGCATGGTATAAAATAAAATATCCTTAGATAAGTTTTAAAAAAAGTAACGTTTTTAGAAGAACTTGGCATATGAAATCAATTTTATACTAGGTATAATGTTAATACTTAATTTATGAATATTATAAGACACTGTATGTATGTACATATGGGTTTTGGAATTCTAAAAATTATACACGTATTGACGTCGTTTTCAGTCACGAAACTAATATAGAAATTGTATGTTTAAAACTCGCTGAAAATCATGTATATGCTTACTTATAGATACTTTGACAATCCGAAGTGATTGAAAATAATTCGTTTTCGATCATTTGTATATTGATCCCGTTTACTGAAAATAATAAATTAAATTAAATATCCTATTACGATAACCTTAGTATAATGAATAGTTTCTCTTAAATTGTGTATAATGAATAATGTTTCTTTTGGTAAAACATTATTAGTGTATCAAAATTTAAATTATATATATTTATATATATATATGTATGTATATTTACTTATTGCAATAAAATATATTTTTATTTTAAATGAAGAAAATTCTCAAATGTATATTTTAAATATGAAATAATATACTGACTTACCATTCTCATTTTGATCGAAAAATACCATATTTTCATACGCAGACGATAATATTTCATATTGATTTGATATTAATTGTAGTTTTACAAATATAAATATATCAAATAATATCAATCCAAATATACTATAAACACATATTATGGCTTCTATTACATAAAACGTATTGTAATATTTGTTGTATGTTTCCACTTTAATGGGATATTTAAAATTTAAAATATTAATCTTGCGAATACACTTGTTGGTTGTTACTTCATTAATATTTACTATATTTGGCAATAATATCCATAAAACGGCTGCCGTATAAAATATAAATATATACCAAATTAGTGTTCTTTTAGAATATTCTCTACAATTGAAGATTTTGATACTGTTTTTTTTACAATATTTATTTGAAAGAAATGACTCGTGTGCAATTTCAAATGTTTTCCATAATTTATCTGCATAACATATTATTATAATTACTTTCATATTACCGATTGTTTGAACTGCAACGGAAAATAATATTCGTATATTTTGGAAACCGTTATTGATAGAGTCGTTATTATTATATACAAGTCCAGTTAAGCCAATAACAGCTACAGTTGTTGTTAAAACAACTAAAAAGATATGAATTATGTGGTAGATATTATAGCCAAATATCTTTGGACTATTGGGGTTAATCATTTGGAAAAAACCAATGAACTTCAATAGTGTAAAACTAATTACATAACTATCATCTTTGTCCATTCTTAATATTGATAATAATTGTCCCTGAAAATGAAATAGTTTATATTAAAATATTTATAATTAATACATTAATAGTAATAATATGTGTTAGGTATATCCCATACATTTGTTGCAACATAATATTTGCGTGCAGTTTAGATATATATTATAATAAATTACTAAACATCGATAAGATCGCGAGTATGTGTAGAATTTACAAAACAAATATAGGATCTTAGAAAAAATGTGTGTTTCCATCACAGGTTTACAATTATAAGAATGTTTATCCTTAAGTACACTAAATAGTAACAATATTAGAAAACATATATTAAAAATTCGGAAAAATTAACGGTAAAACAAATTTCCATTATTTTTAATTTTTTATAGCAATTAATACCTTTTTTTGTGTTTCGTCATATTTTGTTCTAATACCATACTTTAGCATTTTAAATAACAATGTAAGCAAGAGAGAATTGAACAAAATTCAAAAGTTAACATTTAAAATGCATCGCTATTTTCTTCAGATATATACAAATAATTTGAAATCACATTAACTAGACTAAGAATCTCTGTCGCATAGTTTTCCATTATACGCTATGTATTCTTGATGTTATTTAAAACTGTTTATAGATTTCTGATAATATATAAAGATAACAAATACAATACCTATTCTTCTTATACGTATTCCAGTGTATATAACAAAACAACTTTAACCGTGTTCAGCGTGTCTATGGAAACTAAAAAGAATTATTAGTATATTTAAACTCGAAATTATTTATTGTTATATTATGTCTCTACGTTTTGTGTAATAACATATTATTTAAGTTTTTATTTGAATTGTAAGTATAAAATTATTTATAAAAACCTATAAACGATTACAACAAGTTAAATAAAGTACACTTTAGAACTAACGTATATGCATATTAACCAATGTAAGATTATAGTTATTTATCTGTTTGATGCAATTTATAGTAATATTATACTATAATGAATGCAAAAACTTTAAAACTTTCTTAAGTAAATATTGTTTATTTAATTAGTAAATTCGACCTATGTTTTTTAATATAAAAATTATATATCAAAAACACACCGATGTTTTAAAAGTTACATATTGAACGATTTATATATAGGCTATGTCAATAATCCTTGAACTGAATATAATATATGTTCGGATGAAGCGCCCGGATACCAAGACTTCGCGAGAAAGAAATGATTGTGTGTACTTACAATTACGAAAATATAAAGGCTAACAACAATTTATGTCTCAATTAATACGTATATAAATATATTGTAGATTTTCACAAATAGTATTAATTGAAATATAATATAATTAATTTAAAGAAAATACAATCAAAATAATAATCAAAATTAGCCCTTTTGGCTCAAAAAAATAATACAAAAATATAATATAAAAGATAATAACAGCAAATTGATAAATTTACAACAAAAATGAAATAGGTACTCACAGTAGATATAGTTATACATGAACATCGACTGTCCAGCAGCTACCTAAATTTAAATGAATTATAATGGGCTATTTGAGCCACACTAAACAAATACTACATTAGCTATTCGAGCTACAAATATAATAATATTTTTGATATATACGCGATTGCGATTTCGTAACAATGATTTTTGTATAACAACAATTTGGCTATTTGAGCCTACAACAATTATTTGGTTATTCGAGCCGACCGATATAATATGCTGATTATTTCAGTCACTAACAAAAAAACTCTATAAAAAATCACGATAAAAATAATCTCGACGCGTACTGAAAACGATTTTTGAACACAACAATTTTACATAATATACATGCGCGATGACGGAATAACGAGGACAGAAGGTTCTCGAAAATTTGCGAAAGCGACCTTTTTACTATCGCCGGAGTTGTCGTTCTTAAATATAAATAAATGTTCTGATAATGGTTATCGGACGTCGCGGAGGCAGCGCGCTTGCAAGTTGGCACCAATTAAGTGTCAACAATATACGTTTAATAAAATATTTTAGCTACCATTCTAGAGGTTAATTCAGTGTTCAAAAATATAATCATAATAATATATTTAAAAATAATTATTATACATTGTATTATGTATTGTTTGTTTTTCTGTCTTTTGAAATAATTTAATAAATACTGTTAAATATAATTTGTTTTATTTTTCAGTACAATACAACAAATAGCTCTAGCACTTTTACACACGGTTAATATCTCTCTTGTTGAAACTAGTTTTTCTTATCACCTAGAGATATTATCACCTTATCACATACATATTATGCATAAACATATAATAAATTATATTTAGAGAAATGAAAAATATATTTCATTTGGAAAATTATCCATACAGATCACATTAAACAGTTAATGTTCTTCTAGAATCTTGTCTACAACTCATTATCTTAAAATTATATTTTACTATGTTTATTTGACAAAATTGACTCGTACTCAACATAAGTTGTTTTTCATATTTCATCTGCATTACATATTATCATAATAAAATTTATATTTGTCATGATCTAGAATGTTCTAATAATATATATCTGTATGTTTTGAAAACCATTTCTTATAATTTTTCTATACAAATTCTGGTAAGACGGTTATTGCTATTGTCAACATTATTAAGAAAATATAAACCATAATAATTATAGCATGGCCAAATATTTTTGAAATATTTGGTTAAGCATTTGGGAAAAATCAATGAATTTCAATGGTTTAAAACTTATATTTTATTGCTTATAATTTATTTTTATTCTGTCTTAGTTTTGATAACATTTTTCATTGCAAATTAATTACTTAATATTTTAAAGCTTATTGATAAAACATATATGGTTGCAATATATCTAAGAATTTCACCATGAATATTTTTTAACTAGAAATTCGCCTGTTTTTAACATAAATATTTTTTAAAAAATTACTAAATATTTATAAGACTTGAATCACCAAATAAAAATAAACTGACACGATTTTTTCTTTTTAAATACGTGTGTTTACATATCAGCTCTACAGTAATATATTTATATATTTTTTAAATCCCTAACTTCTACACATTTACACGTAAGAACAATCTAAGTTTTCAGAGTTTGTAAAAAAAATGATTTCAATTACTATATTTTCATATAAATATTTTCTTAGTATTTTTGAAATTGAATATTTCCACGAATTAAAAATTATTCTGAAATTCTTGTTTTATTCCGAATTTTAAAATTAATTATTTATAATTTTTTTTGATTTTAAATTCATTCTTCAGTATACTAGGAAGTAATAATATAATAAAATATATCATAATAACAATTCTTAAATAGTAATGGTAAAACAAATTATCATTATATTTTATTTCTATGTTAATTTAAACACGCAAATGCAATATATTATCGATCGTCAATGATTCTCTAATCTAATTTAGATCATTTTAAATTTACACCCTGATCAGATACACTAATTTCAATATTATGGATTATTTGGAGAGAAACTCTTTTTTTATTCATTTTCAACCAATAAAAAGAGAAGCAATATCAGTTTGGAAAATGTACTTACTACAGTTAAACATGGGCAATTAAAGGCAATTATAATAAACTCTACAGTGAATCCAGTCACATTAAAAGCGAAGACATCATATGAGAATTTTAATGAAATAATTTAAATGGTATCAATAAGTTGACGACTTAAGCAAGCTGATCAAAATTGTATGTTACATATCAAGAAAGTTATTAAGACCGATCATCTGAGTTCTGATGAACGAGACGGCTTATGGAAATTATGTCAGAAACATATCACAATTAAAAATAGTAATTGAAATTTTATTACTTTTGTGGATCTTTCTCATTTTAGTTTAAAATAACAAACCATAATATTATCTTATAAAACAAAAATGGGCAGCTCAAAGTTACTAGAGGGCCAATTTTTAGAACTTTAAAATCAAGCGGGCTATAGCATGGATAGCAAAAAAAAAATAAAGGTCATTAAAAACAACTAATTATAATTAGTATTTATATTGTTTATTGTTACAAACTGTTTAATGCGAGTTTTGAGGACGCGTGTCTCCAGATAATAACGCAGCAAAATCAATTTTTCTTTCAGAAGTAGAAATACGAAGTAGATGACCTCATATTTCATCCGGATGATGATTTCTTTATTTTGATTTGATATATTTCATATTATAAAATGTACAATTACAAATCTAAGTCGTTCCAAGCATAGATAACATTTTTAATGCAAAATCTCGTAAAAGTGATTATTTTCAATCGAGTAATTTTTTCCAAAAGCACACGTCAATCTCTTTTGTAAATAATATTGGATTAGATGGCTATTCACATAATTCTAATTGAAGTGAAACATCTTACTCTTCAATATCAACTGCCATAGGATTATCAAACAACATTTTTTGAGGACGCATAAGTTCAACATGATCAAATCGACTCTCGAATTCTACAATTAATTTGTCCAAGTAGGTAATGCAATATTCAAATTTAAATTTATCATCCAAATCTATTTTTATAACTTCGCAATACAGAAAATATATTAATTTTATTTCAAAAATTAAATTTTTAAAAACTACCAACTTTTTTCAATATCCATTCAAATACATAATAATTTGAAAAATAGTTTGTTTTTTACTTTGAATTTTTAAATTTAGTTTAAATTTTAAACATCAGTTAAAAATGCTAATAAACAAGGACATAGTACCTTTTAAATTATTGTCGCAGGGTCTGCTCCCGTTTAACCCAAGAATTATATTGGGTAGTGGTTTATGGTATTTAGTTTAGTTTAATATATTAGTTAGTTATTTGAACTCCGTATTTGTGTACGTGATACAGGAACGAGTAGTTGAAACCCGCTAAAATAAATAGTAATTATATCGTAAACTAGTGTCTTTTTCTTTTTTTTTTAATCTAACACCTTCTCATCAACGACTGAACCTCGGCAACATTTGACGTACGAATGTATCAGAAATACCACGAGGGTGTTTTTTGGCGATTCCTCAATTAAAATACTTAATTGTATAGCGGCGGGATCAAGAGACGCGCTTGTTAATTTGGACACTAACCTGGTAGGTGAGGACCATGCACGGGCTCAAACAACCCTTGGACGTCCGTAGATGTCAGATAAAAGAAAGACTTTTTCGCGGAGTTAACCACGAATAATCAAATAAATAGTCACTGACCATGGGTCTCCTGTCGGGCGGCTTAGTGTACGACTCCAGTTTGCCAGACGGTTCGTCCGAAGGAAAATCAACCTCCTAGATAAAGGGGAGGGGATGAATTGAATTCTAAATCACTCCAAGAAGAGTATGGCTTCTATTTGTAATGTGCACCGTCGGGCAGATGTGGTGTCTTTTCTGTCCGGTTCAAACCCGTAGTGGGTACTTGCGCCAGATCTACCGTATTAGTCTGGGTGGATGAGAGAACTACTGGTCTCTCACTCAGGTAGGCCTTCAGAATCTCAGAGTTTAGTCTTCAGTCTTACCTCATTGCTGACGCCGCGGGAGTTTAAGAGTCTGAACAACTCATGTCTGATGTCGGTAAAATTTGACAAATGACGGTAGAGAGGCTGTTTAAAAAATCGTTTGAGGCATGTCTTATTATTAATGCTAGCAAGAATAGGAGTATGGATGTCACTAAAGCCCCGTCACGAAGACCAATTCGCGGCCTTAGCGACATAAATCACGCCTAGCTCATCTGGGTTGGATTTTTATGGGCTGTTTTGCATAGATGGTTAAGTTATCTGGCAAACCGCACCCGTTGATGCACATCGACGTGGAAATATGGTACGAAATCTCGGAGGCCTCAGTCTTGATCAGCGCTAGATCAATTGGCGTCTCGGTTAGGAACTAAGTCTAGCCGAGGCGTCTTCTGCCCAGGCCCTTGAGTAGCACCGAATGCTAATATAAGGCCCGAGGTTAGTACCTGGCCATTTTGGTCAGGACGAACCAGATACTGAATGTACCAGAATTGCCAATCGTGTGGCATCGAATATACGACTTATAAAATCGATGACAAAATATTTATTATAAATTTTTGGGGTTTTACGTTATTGAAAAATATTATTGTCATTTTATTTTTATTATTGGGTAATTATGGAGTTTCAAAACTGATAATCGTATTCTTGTCAAATTTATTTCTCTGATACAGCATAAAATACGTAAATTTTGCACATGACAATACAACAGCGACGATACACCATCGCCCGCGAAATTCCGTCACCAGGATATAACGTGACGATAAAATTTAGGAATCGCGTGATAGGCAGAAATAAACAAAACGATAGCGAGAAAGAAAGGACGAGTCGTACATTTATGCGATAGGATAGCATCGACCGTTATTTATCGATGCAGACGAATTCATCTCAAATAGTTCATCGGATAGTGTTTACGCGACAGAATCTATCGAAATAAATTCTCTAGATGGGCTGTACACGCGATTATAATAACCGGACGAAGGAGACGAGATGTGAAAGAGAATACTAAAAAAATTACATCTTAACGAACAATAATATATATTATTATGACAAATAATGCAAACAAAAATATCTTGTGAACTACTAGTTTTATCAAAAATAACTGGTCTTATGCCTACTTCGAAATTGAACCCTATTATTCGTCAAGTTTATAAGCATATTAAGTTCGCGGATCCAGATTTTGACATTCCTGCTCCAATTTATGTTCTTCTTGGTGCTGACGTCTACTCTAATAATTTGACTGATCGTTCGCGTATATTACGTCATCAAGGATTACCCTCATCATTTGAAACTATATTTGGTTGGATAATAATTGGCCAGTCAACTGTTTCCGATACTTCAACATGTGTATCATTATGTTTGTCTACTGAGTATTCTATAGATCATTTGCTTAAGCGATTTTGGTCGGTTGAAGAACCATCCCCTCCCACTGAAGTGTTTACTGATGAAGAAAAGTGTGAAGAACATTTTCTTCGGACAACAGTTCGTGATGACAACGGGCGATTTGTAGTATCATTACCATTTCATAGTGATCCATTGACCCTCGATGATTCGTATGATATGGCTAAATCTCGGTTCTGCAATCTTGAACACAAGTTACAACGACATCCCGAGGTGTAAACGCAATATGTTGATTTTATGCAGGAATACGAAGATTTGGGTCATATGACTATTGCTCAACGACCCGCAAAATATTATAGTAGACGTCAGCACCAAGAAGAACATCAATTGGAGCAGGAATGTCAAAATCTGGATCCGCGAACTTAATATGCTTATAAACTTGACGAATAATAGGGTTCAATTTCGAAGTAGGCATAAGACCAGTTATTTTTGATAAAATCAATCCGGCCCGAAGGACCACAAAATGTTTACGCGACAGAATCTATCGAAATAAACTCTCTAGATGGGCTGTACACGCGATTATAATAACCGGACGAAGGAGATGAGATATGAAAGAGAATACTAAAAAATTACTACTTAAAGAACAATAATATATTATTATGACAAATAATGCAAAAAAAAATATTAACTAAATACAATATAACACAATCTTATGGCTAGTGTTAGCATAATAATAAGAATGACAATATTGATATATATTAATAATAACATACAAAAGAAAAACTCACAATGGTTGCGTGGTACAATAAAGAAAATTCGGCGCTATGACCAGTGGTTATGAAAAAACAAGAAAAACTTTGGTGCTACGACCAGTGGTGCACCGATGACGGACGCGGTACTACAAAAAACCCGTCGCGCGGCATACAAGTCTACAGCGGCACGATAACCTAACTTGTAGGCTTTCGCACCGCGATAATCACTCCACTGAACTCTGTTCGACGCGAACAGATAGAAAAAAAATAAGTCGTAAATATATTTTTAGTCTGATTAAAATATTTATTTTGCTTTTCAGGTTATTATCTGATAAGTCAGTTAGGAGTTATTTCTCTCGTCATGTGTATAATTCGTTTGGTTATAGTAAATGGTGATAAGCATTTTTTCGTTTTACTTTTTGTATTAATTTTTAATGATTTGTTAGTTTTTATAGTGCAGTCGAAAATGGATAAGGCTGCGGGTTACGGCCTACTTTTTAGTTTTAATTGACACGATATACGCAGAGCGACAGTGCACGTCATAACATTGTCCAATAAAATTTAATTTGAAATTAAAGGGCGCAAATAATAAGCTCGATGCGAAATCGTCCCTTGAGAATAGGGCGTTTCTCTGATGATGATATGAACAAGATGCTCGATGGGAATTTCTCATAACTTTTAGGATAAAAGAACTTTTATACGAGGAAACGTAGTGGGTTCAATTTAACGTGAATTGATGGTCTGTTGCTGAATTTTTACAAACAAAATCCTTTGGAGGAGGGGGGGGGTCTTCGTATATTGCGTTAAAAAAAACACAATAATGAAAAAGCCCGTAGTAAATACGTCGATGCATATTTTAAAATACAATTAATTTTTATTATTACGTTTTTATAGTATAGCATTTTTGTACAGAAATATATTTTATCATGCTGTCACATAATAATATTTATGAAACGATCAGAAAAATCGATTCGTTCCATTGTAAAAAGCCGATTCTCACCTGAAATCATAGTTACCGTGTTACGAGTATTAACTTTCAAAGTGCGTCATTGTCGAATTATAAATCGTCAACGAGTAAATCTGCCTCTGGCCTTCGTTTTTTCTCCTCCTTATAAACGTGACTGGATCCCAAGCAGCTATCTCCAGATAACCTGTACATGATACACGTCCGTCAAAATTAGTGATCGATAATATTTTTGTTATTTTTATTATTATTATTATTATTATTAAATAGACGGTTTACCCGCACGCGTTAGTGTACTGCGTGCCGGTTGAGGGCCACGATGATACCTGTGTTGATTTCTGAAGCGTTTTCGCCTTCTCAGTATTCGACAAGAACTTGAAATATTCTAAAAACCAGATCGCATGTCATTGACAATCTTTCAATCGAAATTTTGTAACTAGACATTAAATGTATACATACCGAGAGCGGTGATTTCCGTGTTTTCGCCAACTCGTACCGGTGGTCTAATATCGGCGCCAGCATTTTGTCTCTCCAACGAAGTAAAGACGATGCTTTCAAAAACGCGATTACTGCCTATCGTACACCGCAAAAATCGAATGCCACATTCTCACAGATGTATAGTCTCAACGCGACAACTCCGCCCGCGGTTTGTCATGCGCGACGGCATCTTCGTCGTCGTCAAAACAATTTTCTTCTGATTCGCGTTCTCTGTGGGTAAGACGGCGTCTTGCCGTCCTTCAACAAAGACTCCACGAACGCCTTCGACTTCGGCCATTATCGTCCCTATCGGCATCTTCGTCTTCGTCACAAATGTTTTCTTCGGATTTGCGTTCTTCTCCGGAACGACGGCGTCTTGCCGTTCCTCAACGGACACTGCTCGAACGCCTACAACTTCAGTGATCTTCTTCTTTACGGTATTCTTGTCGTGGTCGCTTGCAGCCTTCGCCATCTTGCCTTTACCACACAGATGGTGGTATATCATTTTGCACTCTAAACGCGCGTGAAACAAACCATAAACTAGCCGCGTTTTGAGTTTATATGCATACAAATTATTACCGGAACATTTCAGAACTCATTGAATGGGTTTCTCTTCAAACATATCCTACACCGTTTGAACAGTCCAAACACGGTCAACTTATTGGGTCTAGGACACTTCGCCGCGACCGTTTCGCCACCGAACCATTCGCCACGGACCGTTTCGCCGCCAGACCGATTCACCGCCGACCGTCTCGCCGCTGAACCATTCGCCGCGGATTTCATGGGCATTTTACTTGTAGTGTAATGATAATATTTTAAAAATTTCTTTTAATTTGTTTAATAGTTTGTTTACAAATGTTATTTGTATTCTATTCAAATTACATAATATAGATAGATAAATCTTGTATTTAAGAGCTGATAATCAAATACAAGATCAATTTTGATTTAACGTGATTTTAATTCAAAAGTGATAAATAAAACTGATATTATTTTATCGTAATGTATAAAAATCTATAATTATTCTTGTTTGTGTGTACATATACATATGTATATACGAATTTCAAATTTGTACGATACTCAAATATTAACCTATAGAAATATCATTCTTATTGTACTACATAAAGTATGTAACAAACTAATAACGTTGTGAACAATGTTTAAGATTGTTTAAATTGATAACTACGTATCAGTAATAATAAATATTTCAGGGGGTCTAGGACACTTCGCCGCGACCGTTTCGGCGCCACGTCAAATATTTTCGTGACCAAACTATTAACTACTAAGCATATTTACGTACAATAAATTCTGCCTTACATTTTTTTGATTTTACTATAACTTTAGCGCTGTTGATGGTAGGTACACTGTTCTAACGAGATTAATTTTGATCCAGTATCTTTTAAGGGGTATACCAGGCAAATTACGCAAAAAGTCCCTTCTAAGGAGTCTTTCTAAATTCCCATATTACTAAACCGAATGGGTTCAAACTCTGTAGGTTTTCTCGGGTGGATATTTAACAAATAAATCGCTGAATATTCTAAACAGACTTAAAAATCTCTTTCTGGAAATTTTTGGGACAGCTTGCTGGGCGTACCTCATAAAGGACACTGAACCAAAATGTTTCCCTTTGGTATGATGTTCTTATCACCAAAAGTACCGGAGTTATAGCAAAACCAAAAAAACGAAGTGAGGGGTATATTTTTAGTATGATACACACAGATGTATCCTGTACTCAGTAATGGTATCCCGATTGCTCTACGACTAAAACTAAATGTGTAATGAAGATTCCAAAAACTAAACCTCCCCTATGCTTCCCCTATAGTGTTAAGTCTGTTTAGAATATTCAGCGATTTATTTGTTAAATATCCACCCGAGAAAACCTACAGAGTTTGAACCCATTCGGTTTTGGTAATATGGGAATTTAGAAAGACTCCTTAGAAGGGACTTTTGGCGTAATTTGCCTGGTATACCCGTTAAAAGATACTGGATCAAAATTAATCTCGTTAGAATAGTGTACCTACCATCAACAGCGCTAAAATTATAGTAAAATCAAAAAAATGAAAGGCAGAATTTATTGTACGTAAATATGCTTAGTAGTTAATAGTTTGGTCACGAAAATATTCGACGTTGCGGCGAAACGGTCGCTGCGATACGGGCGGATTCGTTTCTTAGATTTATGTCTTTTACCTTCAAAAACCCAACCATTATTAAAGCTGTAATTAACTTCATGACCTCTGCAGGCTTACGCATTTGAAAAACTTTGGCCTTGTTTTATATTTTGTTATATCTACTAAACTAATATTAAGATATTCGTTATTTGTGAAATTGTAATAATTTTAAAATTTAATTTAAATTAAAACAACTAATCGTTGAATCGTAATAGCTACTAGCTAATAATATTATTAATAACAAACAAACAATAAAAAGATTATAGATTATTATTACTACGGAAACTGAATAGAATAACAACATATTAACCAAACAATGTAAAACTCTAAACTAATTTATAATTGATTTCTAAAATAATAAACTTTAAAGCCATTAGTTTTGAAGATGCAATTTATTTTTAATTCAATAATTAAAAATTACCAAAGGAAACGAGATTGCTTTAACGAACAATTCGAGGAAATATCAAAACTACGAAATAACCTAAAGCATCTCGAAAAAATGAACCATGGATTGAAGCAGAACTTAACCATTTGCAAAGACGTGTACGTATGATTGTATTATTTTGTTTTAAACGAAATTATTAGGTGTATGTATTTGTAGTAAATCTCATTTTGCATATAGTTCGTTCAAAACAATCCATGATCTGACTGGATGTCTAGAAAAAAGTTCAGGTGAAATAGATATATTGAAAAGCGAATTGATCGGAGAAGAAAAAATAACCCAGCAAGTGGCCACAAAGCTTACAGAAAAATATATGGTATTTATAAGGATACAATGTTGTCATTTGTAATTTGAGTTTAACAATCAAACCGCTTGTGTTTGCTTAAAAATGTGTAAATGTATAAATGTGTTTTCAGGCACAAATCAACAATTTAAACGAAAAATTGACCAAAAATCACACGGAACATATTGTCGAGTCCGATTCCGACACGGAATATTATTCCGAGAGTTCAAAAATGCAAATGGAGGACTCGTCGTCGAAATCTTCGAGCGATATCGATTCGCCGACGAAATCTTCAAGCGATATCGACCCGCCGGTGAAATCTTCAAACGATATCGACTTGTCGACGAAATCTTCGAGCGATATCGACTCGCCGACGAAATCTTCAAGCGATATCGACTCGTCGACGAACTCTTCGAACGAAATCGATCCGCTAACAAAATGTATGTGCGAAATCGACTCGCCGATCAGATGTTCGAGCGAAATTTACCCTCCGGTCAGATGTTCGAGCAAAATTGACCCGTCGACGAAATCTTCGAGCGATATCGACTCGCCGACGAAATCTTCAAGCGATATCGACTCGTCGACGAACTCTTCGAACGAAATCGATCCGCTAACAAAATGTATGTGCGAAATCGACTCGCCGATCAGATGTTCGAGCGAAATTTACCCTCCGGTCAGATGTTCGAACAAAATTGACCCGTCGACGAAATCTTCGAGCGATATCGACTCATCGACGAAATCTTCGAGCGAAATTAATTCGTCGACGAAATCTTTGAGTGAAACCGACCAGTCGACGAAATCTTCTTGCGAAACCGACCAGTCAACGAAATCTTCGTGTGAAATTGACTCGTCGACCAAATCTTTATGCGAAATCGATTCACCAACAAAATATATGTGCGAAATCGACTCGCCGACCATATATTCAAACGAAATCGACCCGTCGACGAAATCTTCGTATGAAATCGACTCGGCGACCAGATATTCGAGCGAAACCGACTTGTTATCGGATAGCCAAATGGAAAACAACGATTGTTGTAATGATGGCTACGAGACGCAAAGTACAAATCTTTTGCTAAATTCGATCGAAGAGTATTGCTGTTCAAATGAATCGTGCGATCTGATTCTATTGTTAGAGAAGTGCAAGACTACCATTTGTAACATAATGAAAAACTTTGACGTTCAGAATGCCGAGTTAAGACAGTACAAAGTTAACGCTAAATTTTACTTGATAAAATTGCGTGAAGAGCAAAAGACATCTGCGGATAAACAATCGGAGATTTGCGCGATGAAAACCCTGAACACATTATTGGTGGACGAGTTAGAACAGACAAAGAAATTTCCTACTGACAACGAGTTGAAAGACGAATTGAAAAATGTGCAATGCTGTCTGAAAATGAGGATGGAGGATAACAAATGTTTGAAAAATGACCTTTGCCAAATGAAAGAATTGCTCGAAGAGAACGACAAGATCAACAAAAATATGGAATGTAAAATAAGCCAGATGGAGATAGAATTAAAGAACTGCGAAGCGTTGAAACGTAGCTGTGACGAGAATTACAACAACCTGTCCATCCAATGTTGTGACCTCCAATTGGACTTGACGACTGAGAAAAAAGAAAGCCGCGAAAAAACAAAAGCAATCGATGATTTACGCGAGAAAACGCATTATTTGAAGGACGTGATAAAAGGATTGAACAGTCAAATATTATTGAACGAGGAGAAAGCAAATGCGAGGATCGACGACTTAACGACGAAGAAGGACACAGTGGTCTGCGAGAATAAACAGCTGAAAAATGATATTGCCAAATTATGTAAGTACACTGAATCATTGCGATATAAACAGACCGATATGGAGAAAGAAAATTGCGAATTGGAAGCGGACAAGCGTAAGCTTACGAAAAACATCGACAATTTGAAGGAAGAACTCAAATGTACGCTCGAGAACGAAATCGAGGTTGAAAAAATGCTGTCGGTAGCCAACAAGGAAGTTAAGTTACTGAAAATGAGCATCGAATGCTATGAAAAAACGGCGGAAAGTGAACGACAAAAATTAGTGCGTGCAGAACAGCAGCTGCAGGACACAGATAGGGCACAATTTTCCAAGTACGGATGGAATCAAGAGTGTTTGACATACGTAGACACTGAGATCGGAGGTATACCATTATCATTGAGGCATGACGAGCTATCATTGGAAAACGAGAAGTATGTGAATTATTTATCCAATATATTATTAAAATTATTAACAATAATCAATATAGACTTACGAGTTCAGGATTTTCGTGTATTCGAAATAATCAAAACGTATAGTTATAATATGAAATAAAAAACGTTTTTAGTTTGCACGAAAAACAACGAAAAACTGATGGAAATATCTGAGAGCAAATTTTGTAGACAGTGGGGCATATTTCTAACAAAAAATTGGGGATTTATTTATTCATAATAAAATAACTTGGGTGTTATATAAGTTTATAAATAGTATTATAAGGAATTAATGAAATCGAACAAATATTTCTATTAATTACTAAACAATAATTAATTTTTTTTATTGTTGTTAAAAATATTGACAACTTACACTATTATAGACGTGATTGTACATTTGTAGTATTAAAACAATTCTCTAAGAGGGAGAGAAGGGGAAAATACTTACTTCCCTCTTAAATACGCCACTGGTTGTAGAAACACAAATGTCTACAAAATACACGTGTATAAGACAAAATTACAAGTTGATTCTATTTGAGACATTTCAATAACGTATTCCGAACTCGTTAAATCGCACTTATTAAAAAGAAAAATACCTTAATATTTTTACACCAACGAATAATGTAAAAAATCTCGTGTTAATTGTTAGACAAAATATCTATGCGAAATTCGGTATGTTTCGATAGGTATGCCAAGACCAACGCCTTGTTGTGCGACAAAATTGCATGCCTGGAAGAAAGCGTTCAGACACTGCGGTGCGCCAATGACAAATTGACGAAGACGATCGAGAACTACGATGAAGAGGCGAAAATCCGGCAGTGTCACGCGAAATCTACGGCCCACTTCGACCTGCAAACGGATCCGTGTCCAGCGGTCGAGTGTCGGCACGACGACCTGCAGACGGATCCGTGTCCAGCGATCGAGTGTCCACACGACGGCCTGCAGACGGATCCGTGTCCAGCGGTCGAGTGTCGGCACGACGGCCTGCAGACGGATCCGTGTCCAGCGATCGAGTGTCCACACGACGGCCTGCAGACGGATCCGTGTCCAGCGGTCGAGTGTCCGCACGACGACCTGCAGACGGATCCGTGTCCGCCCGTCAGCTTGCAGACGGACATGTGTCCGCACGTTTGCGACTGCTCGTGCGACCCCCTGTGCGGCTACAACCGCAACAGTGACGGTAAGGACTGCGAGCCGGCGGTCTTCTCGGATATCGTCGCGGACTGCGCTGGCGGTGCCGTAGAGGCGTGCGACTCGCCGAAAACGAATAACGATTTGCTGAAGACGAACCAAATGTTGCGGTGCGAACTGGACGAGATGAAAGAGTTGTGCGAGCAGAACGATGCGGACATCATACGGAGACGTCTCGAGATGGAATTGGAGGTGAAGAAATATCAGGACGAAATCGAGTGTCTGAAACGGTTGTGCGAGCAAACTGAAGCGAACGCTGATCGGCGACGTTGCGAAATGGAATGGAAATTGTTGAACTGTCAGAAAGAGATCGAGGCGCAAACCGTATCGAGGATAATGGAACTGACTGCCAAATTGAAAACGTACGCGGCGTCGGTGTCGCACCTCGAAAAGACCTTGAAGAAATGTCGCAATGAATGTAATAATAATGACCACTAATGGTGTACGCGTTAAGGCCGCAATATCTTATGGACGTGCATCCGAACTTTTCGTTTCTGACCGATTGATTAACCTAAATATATCCGAATAGAGTAAAGACTTAAACATAATTTCAATTGCAAACGCGCCGCTCTGACGAATAGAGAAAAAAATATCTATTGCCATTTGAACAGGAGGACATTGCTTGACGTAACGTCTAGAGTCCACATCACAGTATACGAAATACAAACGTGGCAATGTACGAGACACACAATTTAGCGATTTTGTTTTTTTCTCTTTTTCTTTTTTAGAATCCTAGGCAAATTCCATACGTGTCGTGATTTTCCTGTACATCATTCAAATCAGACTTTGCGTTTTAAATGTGTCTCATGTTTCGATTACCTAATTTTGAAACGCGCAAAGAAAATCTATGGATAAATGAAAAAACGTTCACGAAAACTTGTAAAATTGATTTCGAACAACACATAATACCATATTTACAGTCTCTATTAATGATTTATTTATTTCTATTTATGAATATTTTGGATTACGAATTTGGCTTTGCTATTATAATGCCGTCTCCTACAAGAGAACATACTTATCGAATAACATTCTGGAAAACTTGTTTATTTATATATTTATGGTTCTGATTTATCAAACAAAATGTTATAAATATTATACAGTTTTATTAACACTATTATCTACTCTCATTATTTTTATTGTATTATAAAACGATATATTTTCGCTAAACGTTACAGTAAGCCAACTAAAAAGAGACTCTGCAGAATTCAAGATCCATGAGGAAGAACAAAACAAGCGGAAAGAAAGTCTTAAAAATAAATCGGCATTAGACAATCAGATGAAGATCACTTTCCAGAAGGACGTGTCGTCGAGAAATGACTGGAACCAAGAGGACATGTCGAACGGGGAAAAAATCGTATGTAAGAATAAGAAGCCGCAAAAAAAAGTATCGAAAAAGCCGTTTAGTTACGGTCCACGAATCGATCTACCCTGTTGCATCGGTTCGGAAAATCCGTGTAACCGGCCACAACTCGTCGAGAAATGGAACAATCGAAGAGCCGCCATGCAGGTACGAGTAACACCAGTCTGGATAGAGTAGTTCATCGTGTTTAGATTTTTTATTACAGTAAACCGGGAATTTCACGTTTCAGAATTTGCAGACGCAGAAGACCGTCTCCTCGATCATCCAACATCGTCGGCAATCCGCGGGCGGGAATAGCCAGCAGTGCATGTTATCGAAAGAAATGATGACGCTGATGGGCAACGAGTTGAACAAGAGAGTTTATGCTGGCAGTGCCAACAATTTGCAGTCAATGGGAATGAGAAAACTGCCAGTAGATCAGGTTAGGTCAGGCGAAATTTCTCACGGAATTGTGGAATTTATATCCAACGCTAAATAGCAAAAATAGGTGCAACGCTACCGTGTGTGTTTCTATTTTACGCGTAGCGCATCTTCCGGTAAGGTCTATAATTGATAAGTTTCAATTGACGTGTTTTTCGATTTTCACAACAGAGGATACTTCAAAATGCTCCTTTGAGCACGAGAAAAAACTTCAGGAAAAAATTTCGAAAAATAACATATAAAATTGCATCGACACGATCTCATAGAAGATATTTTTTTTTTTCATAGAATTTCAAAAGTAACAATGCGAAACATTTGATATTCGTATAAGTTATTTATATTTTAATAGTATATAGTTTTATACATTGCATAAACTTTTTTTTAAATAATTCCATTAATTTTAGGCTATATTTTTGACATTTGTATGCCCATGAAGATAGCCTCCTCACTTTGTCCGATCGACTCCAAACTGTTGTCAATATTTAGCAAATTAATTGCAAATAATTGCAAATTGGTTTTTAGAATTTGCAAATCAAAATTCTATTTTTGGCGAATTTGTTAAGATTTTTGGTCTTAACTGCGGTAAACTACGGTATACATTTAAGTATTTATTTTATTAAATAATAATCATTATACATCTGTACGTCATCGAATAAAGTAGACCTAATTCAGTTTTTCAGTTGAATAATTATGCATTAACAACATGATATTTTAACAGGAATACATAACTGATTTCATATTAACATATTTAAGTAATAATATTACATTAAATCTTTAATTCTTAAAGTTATATTATATTTTCAATTCTTACGTATTTAAATGTTATCATTACGTAGATACTTTAATCATAACTGAAATTATACAAATTTAATATTTGTTTCTACAAATTATCAACCTTGGCCATTAATATTATTAATATATTATATTGTACATTATGTTTGTCCTGTTCGACGTTTTTTACGTGCAAGATTATTATAAGTAATTAGTAATTTAATTATATACGTATATACTACAGGAAATTGCTGTCTTCGTCACCAACGGTTTGAGGATTTTTTCAAATTTGTAAAAATAAAATAAAATTTAATTAATCGATCAACGACTACATTATCACATAAAATTATTTCATTATGACCAGAAACTTAGTGGTGTGTAGTTAAAATTCGGTTTAGTTTGGTTTGGAATCGATCGGACAAAGTGTGGGGCTGACCAAAAATCTTAAATTCGCCAAAAATAGAATTTTGATTTACAAATTCTAAAAATCAGTTTTCAATTATTTGCAATTAATTTTCTAAATATTGACATCGGTTTGGAGTCATTCGGACAAAGTGGGGGAGGGCTAACTTCATCGGCATTTTACTTGTAGTGTTATGATAATATTTTAAAAATTTCTTTTAAATTGTTTAATAGTTTGTTTACAAATGTTATTTGTATTCTATTCAAATTACATAGTATAGATAGATAAATCTTGTATTTAAGAGATGATAATCAAATACAAGAACAATTCTGATTTAACGTGATTTTAATTCAAAAGTGATATATAAAACTGATATTACTTTATCGTAATGTATAAAAATCTATAATTATTCTTGTTTGTGATTAAATATACATATGAATATACGAATTTCAAATTTGTACGATACTCAAATATTAACCTATAGAAATAGCATTCTTATCATACTACATTAAGTATGTAACAAACTAATAACGTTGTGAACAATGTTTAAGATTGTTTAAATTGATATCTGCGTATAAGTAATAATAAATATTTCAGGGGGTCTAGGACACTTCAAAGCGACCGTTTCGCCGCGACCGTTTCGCCGCCAGACCATTCGCCGCGACCGTTTCGTCGCCACGTCGAATATTTTCGTGACCAAACTATTAACTACCAAGCATATTTACGTACAATAAATTCTGCCTTTCATTTATTTGATTTTACTATAATTTTAGCGCTGTTGGTGATACATCTGTGTGTATCATACTAAAAATTAACCCTTAATTCGTTTTTTTGGTTTTGCTATAACTCCGGTACTTTTGGTGATAAGAACATCATACCAAATGGAAACATTTTGGTTTAGTGTCCTTTATGAGGTACGCCAAGAAAGTAGTCCCAAAAAATTCCAAAAAGAGATTTTTAAGTTCTATTTTTTGTACAGTGATGACTTGTCAGGCAAGATTTTAAAACTGCGACTCCCTTTAAAAAAACAGCTACTTGTAAATAATAATTAATTAAAAAATTTATAGAAATGTTTTTATCTGAATCGTAAAGTATATCATTTTCTTTGTAATATTATTATTGACAGCTACAAAATCTAAAACCTATAAATAGGTAAATATTGATGGAAATATTATTTTAGTCATTTGGACGGCAGTAGCCGATTCAATGAAATGTTATCGCGGGTTAGATGGAGGAGGAAGGAGGGAATAAACTACATATTATATACCATGTTTACATGCAAGTATTAACTCGGATTAAATCAATTCGCATCTAGATATCACGGATTGAGGTGTGTGTTTATCTTAATACTAAAAATGTAATTCAGTTAAAACAGAGTTTACCGTTTATAGGTACGAATTTTATAATCCGGGAGTTATTTTGAATCCGCATTCCAAATTAGGTATTGGAATATGAATTAGGTAAACTATTTTAGGTCAAATCGGTCTGACTCAAACCGAATTAATATCTGTTTATATGAATCAATGCGTATTGGGTTAAATCGGTTTAATCTGTATATGTAAACATAGTAATTGACGGTATTGAACCTCAGTTCACGATATTTTATGCTGTGCCGCCGACGATACGTTACTTTGGCCGATTTACGATATGATTCTGTAAATAACTATTGTGACCAGTGGCGTACTTACGTCCTTATGGAGAGGGGTGAGCGAAATGTATTTTGAAACCCCTCATAAAATAAAATGTCCTTAATACACAGTGTTTTTGCACAATAATTTTGTAATTTAGCCATAACATAATAACATTTTATGTCTATGGGGAAGCGATCACCCTATCGTCCCCCCTTCTCAAATACACCTTCGATTACGACGGAACAATTAAAAAATGACATCAATAAATAATAATAAACGAAATGGATTATGTAAAATTGACAATAATATCTTTAAATAATTGAATACTTCGGAATACTCTGAATCAGATATACCATTGCAAGTTTGGAACGATTATACTGATACAATTATTATTAAATGGTAATACTCCAGTACCAAATTAATAATTATTCTTGTCACTACAAAAATTGCCTATAGACTAGAAAAATAAAATGTTAACCATTTTCAATTCGCATATATTATAATATATACCAACCATAACATTAATTTTACATTCATATACATATGTATATAATTGTACTATTAAAATATTTTCAAATGTCAACAATGTATCAATTTGTTTTATTACTTCAAACAACCAACATCTTAAAAAAATAAGTGGGAAGCGAGATTAAATCTCAGGACACACCCTCCCTATACACCAGAATAAACCACTATACTTATAGTGTATTCGGTATCCATACTATATTTGGCTTGTAAAATGTGACCACACAAAAGATAGAACTTAAAAATCTCTTTCTGGAATTTTTTGGGACAACTTGCTGGGCGTACCTCATAAAGGACACTGAACCAAAATGTTTCCCTTTGGTATGATGTTCTTATCACCAAAAGTACCGGAGTTATAGCAAAACCAAAAAAACGAAGTGAGGGGTATATTTTTAGTATGATACACACAGATGTATCCTGTACTCAGTATTGGTATGCCGATTGCTCTACGACTAAAACTAAATGTGTAATGAAGATTCCAAAAACTAAACCTCCCCTATGCTTTCCCTATAGTGTTAAGTCTGTTTAGAATATTTAGCAATTTATTTGTTAAATATCCACCCGAGAAAACAGAGTTTGAACCCATTTGGTTTGGTAATATGGGAATTTAGAAAGACTCCTTAGAAGAGACTTTTGGCGTAATTTGCCTGGTATACCTCTAAAAAGATACTGAATCAAAATTAATCTCGTTAGAACAGTGTACCTACCATCAACAGCGCTAAAATTATAGTAAAATCAAAAAAATGAAAGGCAGAATTTATTGTACGTGAACATGCTTAGTAGTTAATAGTTTGGTCACGAAAATATTCGACGTGGCGGCGAAACGGTCGCGGCGAAACGGTCTGGCGTCAAAACGGTCGGCGGCGAATCGGTCTGGTGGCGAAACGGTCGGCGGCGAATCGGTCTGGCGTCGAAACGGTCGGCGGCGAATCGGTCTGGCGTCGAAACAGTCGGCGGCGAATGGTCCGGCGGCGAAACGGTCCGGCGGCAATACAGGCGGGTTCGCAATTTATTCGCTATCGTGTGATCGTGTTCACCGGATGGACAACAGATCGCCTTTTTGACGGTCTGCATGATTTTCGACTATTGTAATAATCAGTGGCGGCGCTAGAGGGGGGCAAGGTAGGGCAAGCGCCCTACTCAAATTTGGCTTTGCCCCACCTTTGCCCTACCCGTTGAAGAACAAACGAAAATTTAAATTTCAAGTATTTATGTATATGCTGTGTTTCATATGTTTCGCTGTGTAACTCGTCGTATTTATTTTATGTATTTAGATAATACACCACAGAATACACCACAATTTAATTTGATTTCGAAATTGATTAAATTTTATCAGAAAACGCTAATAATACAGTATTTTCCATGTATTTCAATGATTTATATTACACCCGTTTAGACGGGTTTTCACTAAATTCCATGATCAATTTGCCATGATCTTGCCTCCCCCCCCCCTAGAAAAAATGTCTGATGCCGCCACTGGTAATAATCCTCAAACTAAACAATATTTGAGGAAACTCTATATGGATAAATTTCTGCGTTGGCAAAATATAATTTGTATATTTTCACGCCCGACATTATTTATTTTAATCGCAACTAATTTCGCATTAATTATAATATAGTTTTAAGCCAATCCTTCAGAGTCTTAATATAATTTTAATAGTTTTAATGGGGAATCCTTTTAGAAACTCTTTTTTTTCATTGATAATTACAGTGTTTGAAGAAATTTGTATAAGAACATTTTCATTTACTGGTTATTGAATTCAACATAACACATAGACAAAAAATTTGAAAAAAATCGGTTAATTTAGGCTAATTATAGCATTTTACAAATTTTAAATCAAACTTTTGAAGGTTTGAAAATATAATACTGGGTCTATTGTTTAGGTATTTAAAATATTCCTAAAAAATATTTAAAAATATTAAGTGTGTCGAATGTGTCCAACATCCGATTATGAGATACATACATATATAAGTTTAACACCGTGATACATATATTTAAGTAGAATGTTATTTTATTTTTTAAGTTTTCATAGTAATTTTTTTTTTTTATAAAAATTATATATTATATTATAGTCTTATTGTCATATAATAATAATTATCAAACGATCAGAAAAATCAATTTGTTGATTTTTTTGTGTACCTATCGATTCTCGCCAGAAATCGATGTAATCGTATTAAGGGATTGATTTTCCGAGTGTATCATTGTCGAATTTTATATCGTCAACGAGTAAATCTGCCTCTAACCTTGGTTATTAATACTTGTTTTGTACATAAACTCTTTGTACTCTAAATAATCGGTATACGATAAAAGTCCGTCAAGGTTCGTGATCGATAACTTTTTTATTTTTATTATTATTATTAAATAGACGGTTTACCCACACGCATTAGTTTATTATCCGGCAACGGTCACGAGGAACCGTCACAGATTTCCGGGGCGTTTTCTTCTCCTTGGTATTTGACAAGAGTTTGGAATATTCTGAAAACCAGAACGCACTTGATCGACAATCATTCAATTGAAATTTCGTGATGAGACTTTGAACATATACATATCGAGAGCGGTAATTTCCTGTGACTTCTTCCGGTGAACTGTACATCGGTGTCAGATTTTCGTCTCCCACAGAAGTAAAGACGGTGCATCCAAGTACTCGTTTACTGCCCGTCACACACCATTGAAGTCGATCGTAACGTTTTAAACGCTTTATCTTGTGTATTAAAAAATGATCGATGAACTATGCAAATCCGAAAAATTCGTCTTTTCTCCTGAACGAAGATCTATCGTAAAAATCTCAAATAATTTTAAAAAAAAATTTTAAAATATTTAAGGAACATACTTATATAATTTAAGTTATTAACAATATTAATACATAGAAAATATATGTGTGTATATCATGATTGCAAATAATGTCTTTAATCGGTGATGTCTGATTTATTTATTTTCACTTATTAATCGCATGTTTTAAATAAGTAGAATTATCGTTATATATTACGAAGAGGAAAGAACAATTTTTAATGTCTTTATATATTAATTAAAGTTTTTATGTTTATGGAGATGGTTTACCGTGTTTATTTTACGTTAAAATAATGTTTACAACTTAAACTTAAAAAAAATGATAACAAAATTTGTCCATTACACGGTGCTCTAAGTAGGCAATTCTAGTACAGGCATGCGCTGCGGATCAAATTGCGCGTAGTTTATATGTAAACAGGAAACCAGTCTTTAGTTTCGTGAACTATTTGAGTAAATATATATTTAAATACTCTTTAATTCTGCAGTAGGTGCTCCAAATTTTTTAACACTAGTAGGCGCGTTGTGCACTATTGTGCACCAGTCAGTATTTTACATTTTAGAATTTTAATTAAATATAAAAAATTGGCTTTATAATAATATTTATCAGACATATAATAATAGAATATCTATGCTGTATATAATAAAACAACATGCATTGCAACGAACAGATATATTATAAAATACAAAAATATTCTGTTATATTGATATTATGGCTACGAGTGCATAATATGGGAGCTATAGGATATTATGACCATTTGGTACCATCTTTTCCAAAAAAAAAAAATATCATTTACAGAATTTTGACTCTCCTCGTTACTTGATGAATCAATTTCTTGTTCGAATTGTTTGAATGATGACTATTATGTGAAATAAAATTAGACGAATTCTCATTAGAATCACTGTAGATATTATGCTATTATGTTGGCCAAAACTGGAATAATATATTACATTAAATCTTACGTTTTAAGGCATATTTAGATAAGATTATATATTTGTAAGTACGCACAATCAATGTTCTGTATACCATTGGTCCAAACAACCTCAAAACTAAAATTTTAACTTTTTTAATTTTGCTGATAGTTTAAAATATTTTTATTTTTTATTGTTTAGGAATTCAAATTGATATAAGTTTAAAAAATTTAATTACAAATATATTTAAATAAAATTGTAATAATTATGATATTAAATCAAAAGAAAGATGCTACAAGTAAGACACTCAATTTAGTTTCACTAAAAAAAATATTAAATTTTATTTATGTTGTAGTTTTTCGGGATTTTTTCAGTAAATTTGGGAAAAATAAAAGCTTAAATTAAATTGCAATAAGTGCCTTATTTTTAACAATTTAAAGTATTGCATGGCTTCTTACGTTACAATACTTGTATAATACCTGTATAATACAAACAAAAATTAAAATACTGCATATTAATAACTCTACCTATGGTTCATACTCATTTAAATTTAGAACTAGTACATTTAATACAACAATATAATATTATGATTGTTTGTATACTCATTTAAAATCAACTCAAATAATCAAATTAAAATCTAATGGACTGGCATCGATATGACGGGAGGTGTTGAACGGTGTGGATTGCAAATATGTCTACTTTATCAGTGTACATCGGGATTTTGTGGTTTCAGCGCTACTGGTGATTTAATATAATATCTTATTATTTGATAATGCATTGAAATATTATTTTAATTTCTCTAATTTACAAACTTAAAATTAAAAAGTCATAACCACAGAATCAAATATTTATGCAAGTTTTATGCGAATGTTGTGATATTAATTTATTATTTTATGCACCAAGGGGGGAGGGGGATACCAGACTGAAATCCAACCCTTCGGTGCACCACTGACACCTCTTATTAGTCAACACCTAATACCTTTCATTTTTCTTAAGTTTCTCTCCAGGGAAAATCGAAAAAATGTGTCTAAGAATGTAAAATCTAGATACAGTTTTTACTAGAATGTACCTAAATCATATCAAGATCATCCGAGTACTTCTCCTACACAACAAATTATTCACAGACAAAATAATAAAACAATAATTGGTTTCGCTTTATTTAGAATATAACATAGATACTATGAATTTTTTTTTACAAATTGTTCAATTATTTAGATATAAATTAATATTAATACGTGATTGTATGAGTGTCGGTATTTCAAAAAACAGTCAAAAAAATTTACATTTGATTAGACTAAAAACATAAAAATCACATGAAATATTTTAAATTCTGTATATAGTTTTTCTAATTTACTTAAATGTTTTTATAGAATTTTACTGTTTATAATCGGTAAAAACATCAAGTCTTTTAGAGTATTATTCTTAGAAACAACAAATTATTTAAAATTTAGTTTGTATAAAGTCAGAAAATGAACCAACACGTTTAAATAAATATTATTTTGTAGATTTTTATGTGTCAAAAAAAATATATACATATATATTAAATATTAATTATCATACAAACATCGTACATTATAAATTCAATAAAACTTAAGTTCTTCGATGTAAAAATTACAATATTAGTTATGAATTCTAATCAAGTAAATAAATTATTAAAATTTACGGTGATTTTAGTTGAAATTCGAAATAAAAAAATTTTAAAAAATATATAACTGATAATTCATTAATTGTCATAAATACGCATATGGTCATATGTAAAAAGCTTTTATTATATTTTTAAGACTTTTATATATATATATATTAAAGAACACACCTGTTATTCCGACCACGTATTTCAAAATACTGCAAACACTTCATAAATATACTAGCGGCCACGTTTGCATGTCCCCATCAACCTGCGTCAATGAAAATATAAACTATGTTACCTTCGAAATGATTATATAAAATTCTGCTCTTCAATTATTCATTTTTTTATTTGGGTTGTACTTTTTACTTGGAAAAAAAGGGAATATACGCGGTCACAACTACTAATTATTATCCTTAATAATTAAACCCTACGACGAAGGTTGTATTTTATATATATAAAGCCAACGAAGGACTTGTATAGTAACTGTCGACTCGTTGTGATGGAGGGACGTGCGGGGCGTGCTTCGATTCTTTAAATTTTTTATTATTTTTTGCCGCATTTAATCAGTGTGGTGTACCTGTATAATTATGCAACTATAACAATGGGATATTCCATCTAGTGGGAGGGGACGACTGTCTACATATAGTTTTTCGTCATCTAGACGGTGTTGGTACCACGGATGGGCCATAGCCCGCTTTAAAAATTTCGATTATATTCATATGATTCATTTGGGTATTTGACTTCAATTGTAAAAAAACAGCTTCAATGCAGTTAAAAATAAAAAAATTAAAATTAATTTGCCATAATCTGTTTTTATTTTTTTAATAGTTTATACTTTATTAATAGATTAACACGACAAAAATAATTCCGCAGAACATGATAATACATTATATGTGCATGCATGCGATCAATGGTAAATGATAGCACGATATGTAACAGCGAAGGGCGCGTCATAATCAATATTAATTTATTTTTGAACATTTTCGAAATAGTATGTATTATTTTGTATATGTGAAGTGATAATGTTCATAATGCGTTCAGCGTTTTATTATTGTTTTCAGCCTATTGTGTTGGCCTACGATTCCTATTTTTTCAACAACGCTTTTTTGTGTATAAAAAAGTTAAGAACTACTTGAGACATTTATAAATCAATGAATTTATGACGTATATCTTAGTATTGTTTCAATAAAAAAATTGGAGTAAAACATTTTAGTATGGACAAAATAATTAACTCATTTTCTGAAGAACATAAAAATTAAATGATCATATCAAAATTGAATTTAAAAAGAAAAGAAAATTTAAATACCATTGTATTTCATTATTTTGTATGAAACGTGTATTTAAATATTCGCAACGCGTTTCGTTTATCATCTTTAACAATTGATCTCCTCCTATTTCCAACTCTTAGCGACAACGCACCCGCTTCATAAAAACGTTTAATATTTCTTCCGGTACTTGAATTGGATAATGTTAAATTGTGAACATACAGAGTGTCCCAATAACAACGTAACTGCTATTTCAAAATGCTACACAAACTCTGAAGCAGGACTTAGGCACATAATTTTTGGGTGAGTAGTAACACTGGAGCATCTTTTTTTGACATCCGAACTCGTGTTCGGTGTGCAACAAGATAGTAGGCATAAAAATGTGTTGGCGTATGCTCATATCAAAATGTCTTTTTCCCAGATAGAATGCGCATTTTTCATTAAACATTAATTCAACGAAAATAAATCTTGCAATCGTGTTTGTGCTAAATTTCAAGAGAAATTCGGTGCCAATCGCACGTTAATAAATTATAATATCAAGAGGCACCTTGTTTAAAAATACCAAAACGCGCAATACTCTTTTAAACGACACAGTCAGGCGGCAGTTCGCTTAGAAACAGTGGCGGCACGAAAGAGATTATTTGAATCCCGTGATTCACAAAAATATTAATAGGGTGGTGGGTGCCCTGGGTACTGGAAAATCTTCAGATTCGCTGATATCACACCTTATAATTAAGTAAAATAAATAAATATTAATTTCACAATATTTATTTAGTTATTTACTTTTATTTTATAAGAAATCCTACGTAATATCATTAATTTCAATCGTTTTTGTATTTCAAATGATGATGTAAAAATATTTCATGTGATTCATGGAGACAAGAGTTCAAGCCACCACTGTTTAGAAGCACTTTTTTGGTGGAGGAACTCAATGTATAAATGTAGATGATAAATTTAATTATTAAATATTTTATTCCAACCTTATAAATAAATACTTCAATACGTTTCAATTACTAGTTATATATGTTTTTTTATTGATTACAAAGTAGTAGCAATTAAATAAAATATATCATAACGTAAATAACATTATAACATGTATAATTATGAATATAATATATGTATGATGAAATTTTTATGTGGGAATTCAAAGAAACGATTTGATACTACATAAATTATATTTGGTTTATTTTAAAAACTACAGTTTTAGTTCCGACTGTCACATCAACGATGTTTGTCTTAGGGTCTGAACATACCATATTACATTCACGTTGTTAATATCTACTTTTCAGTTTCCACTACATTATATTGGTTAATAATCTTACAGTGAATAGTGGTTGAGACATATTTAAATATCAGGTATGAAATTAAATATTACTGTTACACATACATGTTTGTTTTCTAGCTTTGTTAATATCTTTTTTTTAATTAAACGTTAGTAAAACTTTGTAGTTAAATGTTTATGAAATAGTTTTGTATATTGTACTTACAACATATTATTTTAACTCATTTTTCTCTATTGTCAATTTAAAAAAAATAAATAAATAAATACTGAATTTAAATTTCAGATTACGCATGTATAGCTTATAACTAATTTGAAGTAAATCTTATAAACATGTCTATTGTAAATATTTCGATATATTTTTAAATAAGTTTTTTCGTTTGTTCAAATAATTTTTACTATGCTTTTAACCATGTAAAACATGGAAACTTTTAACTTTTAACCATGTAAAACATAAAACTCAATGCATAGACATTAATAAATGTTGATTTATATAGTATTTTATTCCTACCTTTAAAGTATAATTCATAATCAAAGTTATGAACTACAATATCTACAAGGAAATATCAAATACATTTTGAGTATGAATTTTTAAAAAAAATGTATTATTTTATCCAAATAAAATTATTTTTCAGGCATTTGATTTTTACATTTGTTGACTATAATGAATTAATGTTTCATTTTTATTATACATTTTAGCAACGTGTTACTACATAGTTTTCCTTAACAAAACATGAATAAAGATGAATACTATGCCATGAGTTTTACACTATTGAAGTCAATTGGTTTTTACCAAATGGTTAATCCGAATAGTCCAAAAATGTTCGGTTATAATATTTACCACTTGATTCACATTTCCTTAGTTGTATTTACATCAGCCGTAGCTGTCATAGGATTAACTGGACTTGTATACAACAATGACGATTCTCTAAAAAAAGGGTTTCAAGATATGCAGATATTATTTATAATGTCATGTCTAACGATTGGAAATATGAAAGTTATTATAATAATTTGTAATGCAAATAAAATATGGAAAACATTTGATGTTGAACACCAGTCGTTTTTTTCGAATAAATATTGCCATAGAAACCATTTTAAGATAAAGGATTGTAGAGAACATTCTAGAAGAACGTTAACTTGGTATATATTTATATTTCTTACGGCAGCAGTTTTTTGGGTATTATCGCCAAAAATAGTAAATACTAATGAAACAGCAACTAACAAGTTTATTCGCAAGATTAATATTCTTAATTTGAAGTATCCCATAAAATTGGAAACATACAATACATATTATAATGCGTTTTATGTAATAGAAGCAATATTTTGTCTTTATGGTGTGTTTGGTTTAGTAGTGTTTGATATATTTTTACTTGCAAGACTAAAGTTAATATCCACCCAATATGATATACTATCATCTGCATACGAAAATATTATACTTATCGGTAAAAACAAAAATAGTAAGTTGGTTTATAACTTGGTAATCAAAAAATATATTTATTCATTTTCTATTTTTATGATTTCATAAAGTTTTTAATTAAAATAAGTAAAAATCTATATAATTTCTATAATTTCATGTTGGTATACCAATGAAGTTTGACCAATGACAAATATTATTCATATTACATAATTTAATAGAAACTATTCATAATAATGATATTATATTTATGCAGTCGTTATAGGTTATTTGATTCGATTTTTCTATGTTTAGTGGGCAAGTTTAGCATAAAGAATTACGAAAACAAATTGTTATCAATCACTTCGGATTGTCAAAATATCTATAAGTAAGCATATACATGATTTGCGGTTAGTTCAAAATATACAATTTCAATATTTACTTCATTAAATAATTTAGTATATTGAAATGCGTATTATTTTGAAAACACCGAAAACTATATTTATTTAAACACAATATATATTTTTTTATAAATCGAGTCTAAACCTTATACCTATTATCAGTGGCGGCTCATGGTCGCTGACGGAGGGAACGCGACTTTAAACATAAAATAATTCTCGAACGCGTACTGTATATATTCTTGCACACGAAGTTATGACCATATATTAGCGCATGAAAATTGTATGCGCTGTCCAAAATATGTTTAGGGCTATAGTTGACGAAAACTTCATTCCTGTACACGACATAAGTTCGCAAAAATATCGCACGTGCAATGAAATGTACGCCCGAACACAGAATGGTAAGTAAATGGTGTGTACGAAAACCTGTGCATACCGTGTGGCCTCCGATAAAAAGTCCCGAAAAACCACGCGACAGTCGACCGGTCAATGAATAGTGAGTTGCGATTTTATTATTCGCGTCCGATATCCATAGGCGTGCGCAGACCTTGCTGGCAGGGGGGGCAAAAAAGTTTTGCCGCTTATCTTAAGCACTCGTTATAACAGCGGTATCGCTTGTGGTTTGCTTAAAGTTGGACTACACAAAATCATCGTGCACCGCGCACTCTATGTTTACATATTATTCATTATATAAAAATGTAAAATTATATTATAATGTTTTTTTAAAACTATATTTGGAAGAAAACTTTAGCCCGCAGGAGAGGCAGTTGCCCCCCCTGCCCCCCCCCCCCCCCGTGCGCACGCCTATGCCGATATCGGTTTAAATGCATATACGCGCGCGCACGAACAATGTGCACGCCTTGCTGTTTATTCAGATGCCCGTGTAGACATGTACGGCGGCGCGGCTTTTCGTCCCTATACGTCACCCTACACACAAGCTATGCGTATTTTTGGTTACTCGCGAGAAACAACGATGTGAAACAAAAAACTCACGTTATTGTTATACTCGATCCGATTTTAATAATATTTGAATAAACAATTAAACTATTCATACGTTAAAAAATACAATTTATAATTTTTCCTTTCATATAATTTTAGGCAGGGGTTTGTTGGTCCTGTGCGAGCCGCGAGCCACCACTGCCTATTTATTATACAGTTTACTTCATAGAAGCCAATCACTTCTAACAAACATTTCTTTTCTTTTTCTTTTTTTTTAAAATTATAAATAAGAATAATCTATTATATACTGTGTACATAACGATTATCGATTAGTTATATTATTGGCTTTCATTTATTTCGTTCATATGAAATTCCGTGTGATATGTCAAGAGCTGTTGTAGGTATAAATCGATTGATTATTTTAAGTATTTCAGGAACCTAAAAATTATATGTAGGATTTCACGACCTATCGTTCTAATTTACATGGTTGGAGATTCAATAGGAATGATCACATTGCCGTATATAATTGTAATGGTACGATTATTGCATTTAAATACCTAATTGTTATACAATTTCATTAGTTTTACACTGGTTTATTTATTTGGACATTTTATTGGACGAGTTTAGTGTTGTGTTAATAACGAATCATCGATTTGGAATGCTGTTTTATTCACAAATTTATGGACATTCTATGTTAATGCATATCAAATGTATATGTTTTGTAGTTCATTTCAACTTATAGACGACAAAGTACAGTATAACCGAAAGAATTTTTTGTTGGTAATTTTGTATGTTCTTCAAAAAGTTTTGTTTTACAGAAAAACAATTTAGATTTTGGATTATACAGTAGTGACTGGACATCGATGGATATTAAATTTAAAAAACTAATGTTGTTGACGATGCGAATGCACAACACAATTAACCGTAACATTATAAGTTTATCTCCGACAAAATATATAGGTTTGCCCATGCTAGCAACGGTATGTATTAAATTTACACTGTGTAACGTATTCCATTAAAACTAAACAATTGTACGTTTCATTTAGATTGTTCGGTTATCATATAAAATTACATATGTAATGATAAATTCCGACATACGCTAATCCAATTAACATTAATAACATCACGTATTTGAATAGTTGCAATTGTAGCCCACGCTTTGTCCGCAGACTTTGTATAGGTGAATGTATAGTAAAAAACAACTTTGTTTTTCAAAAAGTGAAGCCTAATTTAACATTCTAACCTATTTAAAAACGAGATGATACTGCGATTTATATTTTACAGACGCCGATTAACCATATCTTGGAAAATACTTATCAAGAATAAAATTCAACAGCAATAAAATCAATTCTGACAGAAACTACACATTGCACAAACCGAATACGACCATGTATTTCTCCAGATCTAATAAATAATTTAATAACGTAATTTTGGGAACACATTTTTACTCACGTCTGAACTGAAAAATACT
The DNA here is from genome assembly GCA_019022885.1 of Schlechtendalia chinensis. Taxonomy (NCBI): domain Eukaryota; kingdom Metazoa; phylum Arthropoda; class Insecta; order Hemiptera; family Aphididae; genus Schlechtendalia; species Schlechtendalia chinensis. Next base: position 43,234,720 of record CM032339.1, read on the forward strand.
AAGATAGTCTGAACATATTATATATACGAAGAAGATGGAAATCGAAGAATATTAGAAATCTTTCTTCACTAGGCATTAAGAGCAATATTTTTACCTGTACTTAGCATTAAAATGTATTTATAACGAATCGGATATATTGAACTTTTAATTTATTGAATTCAGTTATTTATTTATTTAAACTTTATAAAAAAAATTATTTAAATATTTTAAACAAATGTCTAATGTAAAATTGAATGAATTTTTTTGTTGCCAATAAAAAAAACATTGATAAGTAACATTCTTTTAAACAATCACTATAGTAGTAACAAATTATTATAATATGTTTGCAGTCCATTGCACCCAACTACTTTTTTAAACTTCAAATGTTTCAACCTTTTTCTATGACAACTATTGGGAAAATAAATATCACAAAGAAAGGTATTGAATTTGTATCGAATGAACGCATATCACCAAATAACTAGTCAATTTTAATTCCTCTATTAACCTTATAATGTGATCATTGTACAGTTCATCTACAATATATTTTAATACTATTATAATACACAATATATTAACACATATTTTTAATTATTTCCTTAAATTAGGTTCACATTTATTCATATTTGATTGGTGACCATTTAATTATTATAAAACATAACCAAGTTATATTTATTTATCTCGTCAGACTCGGTGCATACACCATCCTGTAAAATTAAGTTAAAATGAACAGGTCTTCAAGTACAGTGAAAACTCTCTAACGTAATCATTATTGAATATTGATTGGTTTGCAATAATATTTTGTATGAATCAACATGTATAGGAAAATACAATAAAAGTGATGGCAATGCAGTAACAACTTCAAACAATTATGACAGACTATTCTAAATGATTTTTGCGTATATAAAATATATAAAATTTATGGTTTAAGTTTCACATATGTATATGTTTAAGGTATCAAAGAATTTGAGATCGTAATTAATTTTGTTAATTCTATTTTGTTTTATTCTATGTAACTAAAACTCTTTATAATGAAAGATGTTCAAAATAACTTATGTTCACTGGAAATCAGCAAATATTCAAATTAATATACGTGTTTTACTGTTAACAATTTCTAATGTTAAAATAAATATAACTCCAATTAAATTATTTTACCTACACTAACAAGTGTAGAATCGCGTTATGTTACAGGTGAAACAAATTATTAAATTTAATTAATTCTGTGAATTTCTAGCGAAGTATCGTCTTACAAAAAATCATGTGCCATAGTGAATTTTACCAAACACAAATCAAATTCTTATTAATGATATCAATTATGTAAAAATGTCGATTTTTGATAATACATAAATCAAAATGTATAAATGTTATCCTATTTCCAGTACATAGGTGTGTCTTCGTTTGCAAACCTTCTTCAATAGATTATATAATATGATACAAGTTTTGTTAAGAGAATTTAGAATCTATTCAACTAGTTTAAAGAATAAATATAATCGTATTTTAAAAAGTGAAGAAAAAAAAGACATTGACGGAATATGTACATTTTATTTACACACGATATCCCTGTTCGTTCCCAAATCATTTGGTTACACATTTGAAATCTTTACAGTGACAATTGTGAAACTTGTAATTATTTCAAACAGTATCCGCTGCGCCATCTATTGCTTCAACCAATGAACACTGGTATCATGTGATGGCAGTTGATGTCGCTACGTAAATTTTGAGCCGATTCCTTTTCAGTTTAAATAAAAAATATTTTATAAATCGATTAATAATAGATCAATTATACAATAAAATTGTCTACAGTTTTCATGAGTATAACACTTGATTATTGTTAACACGATTGTCGAACAAAATTTTTTGTAGCCTGTTTAACCGTTATCTTATACAATATTACTGCAATTTTCACACATTTTATTATTTGTATTATTCGAAGAGTTGTATATATAAAATACTCAACAAATAGATATCATTTTCGTAGATTAAATCGTTGTAATTTTTATAAATAAATAAATATATTGAGCTACAGAGTCATGTGTTATCGCTGATTTCATATTCAATGAAATTGTGTCAGTGAATGGATAAATGTGTTTTTATCATTATTGCAGTAAATAAGCTTCTTTTAAGTTCCGTTTAAATCATTTATCTCTTTTCGACAGATTGTTAAAAGTAAAACTGAAACTCTAATATATTTTAAAATCTAATGATTAAAAAAATATATGTACATCCTAAAACACAACAATATAATGTCAATTATACTTATTTTAATTTAATAATATATTGTCTTGTGTAATATCACCACAAAAATATTGTTTTTGATTGTCCGGCTCTCCTTTAATGAATAAAATATAATAGATTAATGTGAGCAGGAATAAAATGATTTAAGTTAAGTTACATAAAGTTATTTCAAGAACGTAAAATATCGTTAGCGCGACGTATCTTATTTCAAAGTACATATGTATGATTACAAGTTCGTGAAATAATCCCCTTATTAATATAAAGGAATATTTCACAAACTTTTTATTACTCATATTATTAAATTATTAAACCATATAAGAATCGACATAAAATAGCTTGATGGCGCAACGATGCAATTGATTATTAATTAGATTTATTAATAAACTAGATTAGAATACAAATAGCAACATTGGTTTTGTTGTTGTTGTTGTTTTTTATTATTTTATTTTATTTTATTATTATTATTATTATTATTATTATTATTATTATTATTATATAAAGGTGTAATATTTTGGTTTTTGAACGTTATCTCAATATCAATCACAAATACCCAAGTGATAAATACTACAACTGACTTACTCGTTTCTCCGTGAATAATAGTTTAAAAGGTTATTCTTTTATAATAATTCATTTTATACATTATGGTGTAAAGTCGGAACACTGTTGATAAAACAATGTAATTACGAACTCTTGTTATCATCTCAAAACTGAACGACACGAGTAATTTTTATTTATCTTCAACGTAATAGAATGCCACTGGTCCAATAAAATGCCATCGCATGCACTATCTATAAACTACCTGTACATTTCGTGAAAAATATACGTCTTAATATTAATGTATAAAGCGACTTATAATTGTTTTTTGTTTTTGTTTTGTTTTTTGAACGTTAATTAAAAAATAATACACTTATCCATTACCTAGTGTAAGCGCAATACTATACAATTGTAGTTGATGACTTTACAAACGTTAACTCCATAAAATGTTGTCACTACAGAAATGTACAGCGACGAAATGAAAGCGTAAATGCTGATTAAAATTTCAAGAATTGTCTCTTCTTTCGGAATTTAATTAAGTTGCAAAGGATGTTAATTACTTCTCGGAACTTTTCTCCCTTATTACTTTGCTATTTAAAACGTTTTCCTATATTAGTAATTAATTTATACATTTCTCGTTAATTATGGCACGCAGATTTGACGTTAAAAAAAAAAATGAATAAATAAAATAAACAATGAAGATAAGTGTATAACCCTGCCTGGTAATTAAAGTTCCTAGGTAATGTAATTACAAGGAAAATCTGAATTAGTTAAGATTGTAAACAATTTTAAAACATTAACCGTTATAATTATCATGTTTTCTTTTTAATTGAAATAATAATAATAATAATAATAATATTTCATGTTTAATTGTTGTACGGTATGAATTGGCGTATCAGTAAAACATAACAACGCCTGAGTTTATGCTGTAGTGATCATCAAAAAGCTCACGAGTCAAATATCAAATGAATATAAAACACGTAACGTGTTAATCAATAGTTCAGGGCATTTGTTTTGGTAGTTTCATTAATTGATAATCGTTTAGAAATTACGATTTATTTATATAAATATATATTTATATTAATGTAGTTTATTTTATACGTTTAAAAAATGTGCTACGGATTAGTGCTCTTAATTCTTATCAATTTGTTAGATAGTAATCTGTCAAAATGAATTTTATTAAATTAAAATATTTAAGACTAAACAATTGTTATAAAAATACAAATAAATTATTATTGTTAATTTTAAAAGGTTTTTTTTAAATTTGTTGACTTTGCTTCCTTTCCTGGCAGAGGCGGCGGGTATTTCGTCAGTGGTGTACCTGTAAAACATTTTTTTTTGGGAGGGAGGGGAAGGGTGAAATATTAAATACTTCACGTTGAAATTTTTAAAATGTAAACGATGAATAACAATAGGCAATAGTAACTTCATATTATTTAATGTCAAAAATAGATATCAATTTTAAATTTTAAACAATTTAAATAGATAACATCAGCTGACGCCTGTCTTAATGTTTTCGAAAACGTCGATAAAATAGTTATTGATAATATCCTAATGCGTGATCATAACCATTACTTCTAATATTAATTTGGTCAAATTATGATATTTATATATTGATAAATCATATCAAAAATCTATAACTCAATACCCACACTATTATATTGTGGAAAACAAATTATATAATCAAAAATAAATATACATTCTTCTTCTTCGGATTTTAAAGGCCATTAAGGTCCATTACCGCAACACAAACCTGATTTCACCTGTCTCTATTCTGTGCTACTGTTTATCCGTCTCGTATTCAAATCTCCGCTAAATCCTTTTTCACTATGTCTATCCGCCTATTCTTTTGGCTTGCCTAGTGGTCTTTTTCCATGGGGTTTCCATTTTGATATCACTTGCATTAGACTATTTGACCTCCATACGTCGCTAGACCATGCGATTCTTCTATATTCTAATACTGTTACTATGTTTGGTTCTTTATATAACATTTATAATTTTATATTGCTTTTTATTTCATATTGTTGTCCGATATTATTTCTCGTTGGCCCATACGTTCTTCTTAATATTGTTCTTTCAAATTGCTATTTTGTCTTCGTCTCCTTTGGTCATTGGCCATGTTTCACACGCATACAAAATAACTGGTCTGATAACTACCTTGTATAGTGTAATTTTCGATTTGATTGATACTTGTTTTGATTTAAGGATACTCGTTAATCCATAATAGCATTAATTCGCTACAGTTATTCTTATTTTAATTTCTTCATGTTTATTATTTTTGCTATTTATTATAACGCCCAAGTATTTAAAACTATGTACTCTTTCAAACTTATAATTCTCACCTTCTAAATGTTCCCCGTGATTTTCTTGTCTTAATATTACCATATATTTGGTTTTTGATTCGTTTATTTGTAATCCGATGTCTTTACTATTTATTATTAGTTCCTTGGTGTCTTTTTTTACTTCATGACTATCTGATCTTAATATGATAAAATCACCTGCATACGCTAGTATTCCGTATTGGTTTTTGTTATCTTTCAAGTTTAACACATCATACTTGCTCTTAGTTTTTCTGACTACTGTTTCTAATGCTATATTATAAAATACTGGGATTAGAGCATCTCCCTGTCGAAATCCGGTCATAACTTCAAATTCATTTGACTTATGCTGATTGAATCTAACTTTACATCTTGTTTTATCCACACATAGTTTGAACATTTTCACTATTTTAGCTAGTATCCCAATGGTTATAAGTGCATTCCGTAGCACTTCTTTATTGAATGAATTATATGCCTGTTTAAATCAACAGGGCTCGGGACTTTATGCATTAAAAAACCTTAAAATATGTCGTTAAATATGCACTTAAAAAAGTTAATTGATGCAATTAAATATGCACTATCAATAATATATGCAGTAAAATATGCAGCTATATATATATAATTTGATGTATATATATTTATTTATTTAGCAGTGTTTGGAACTTTCACTTAAAAATTGAATTTGTTCACGTTCACGTTCATATTTTTTTAAAAGAACACGTTCACGCTCACGTTCTTTAAAAAAAATGAACGGCGTTCATTTGGTCATTCATTTATACATATGTATGAATTGTTTTTAAAATTAATCATTTAATAATTTGTGTATAAAACCCATAAATTCATTATTCGTTTGATTTTTTAGTGATAAAATTAAGCACGTGCACTTATCAATAGAATAATTTTATATATAATGAAGTTTGTTTTATGTACTTATACAAATAATAAAATAAGGATTTTCGTTTTTCTTCTGAAGCTTAAAATTAATCCATTTTTATTTTTTAGTCTACTGGCCCACGTAACAAAATTTCATATTATTACGGGTGTATTTTTAATACTGAATATAATATACATTGTTCCAATTCCAATTTATTATTTACTGATGATACAAAATCCGTAGACACCATATTATTATCCTGTTGTGATTTCGAGACGGGTTCATGGACTACTAAACGGTCGATAGTGGGCATCGAGCACATTGATAAGGATATTTTCACTGTTTCCTCGCATTATGCGGCTTCGGTGTACCGTGATGCGAGACCAAAATGGCTTCGCGAATATCGTCGTCGACTTGTGATTTTCCAATCCTGCTTGGTCCGCGGCGTGCTATTCTTCCCGTACACCGATTTGTATCACCGCCATCACCACCGGTCCAGTCGCTTTGATCCGCTTGATTTGTTTAACTGCGTGAGTCCGTCAACGTTTCGTAAACGTCTGACACTACTATAACTGTTACGACATTGTTAAAAAAAAAAAAAATGTATATCTCTTACAAATAATTGTTTTTGCGGTAAAAAAAAATAAGTACATTTAAAAAGGGCCGCGAGAAGTGATTGTTATGGATCGAATGGATCACATGATCGTGTTAGAATCGTTTATTACTTTGTTTATTATTTTATTATTTATAATTTGTCAACATTCCAAAGTCATGCGATTAAAAAAAAGAAACAAGGTTACGACAAAAGGGTTTTTTAATGTATCGTTCAATTAATTCATACATTTAAATTAAAAAATTACACGTGTTCAAAACGAATATGTTGACGATTTTACCGGTATTTTCGAAATTTCTCGGTAGCTTAAGAAAACTATTGAGAACATTGAAAAACCTATAAAAATAAAGTACCGACTAAATACGATTTTCTACCGGAAAGTAGTGTAATGATCGGAGTGCTCCTTTTATACGAAAAATCGTTCACAAATAGGATAATATATATATATATATTGTAAAACAAATACGATGTTCGTTTCACTCAAAATCTAAAATTTTAGAAAAAACACATCATTAAAAAAATAATATATTCTTTGTTTCGTATGGAACGTAAAATTCTAGGCATACCATATTTATTGTAAACGTGTATATAAGAGATTTTTTTAACAAAACATGAATATTTATATTATACGGATATTATGTATAGTGTATGTAGGCGGTTTGACAAGTGGTTTTAAATATTGCACTATTTCGACGGAAGTCTAACAAAGAAGTTATTTAAACATAATTTTGACCGGGTCGATTTGTTTTCATGCGGCTTGTTCGGCGATTCGCGATAATAATTAACACATTGTGACCATACGTCATACCACATGCGTGTCTAATGGTCGTGCCAATCACGCAAAGATACGACCTGTAGATTTGACTTTATATTATCAATAATTGCGGTTCCTATTATTTGTTAAATGTTTATATTAATAATTATTTATCAACATTTTTATCTCTGTTTCAAATGACTTTTATCAGAGAACAATTATTAATAATATATAGTATATAACAATATATAATTAGTGTTTTGTTCTTTTAACATCTTGATTCATATCTATGATAATTGATAATACCAGTATTATCATACGTATTATCACGTGGTACTAATCTTAAGTGCAGTAGATATTGTGAATATAATAATAGTTATATAATAATAGTTCTTTACAACATAATGACAGACAACATTTGAAACACGACCAACACGATTGTTCACCATTGATAGAAAGCTCATGAAAATCGATAAATAACGAAACATGTGCGAAATCTTTAAGTTTTGATTCAAATAAAGTTAAGCAAATTAAACTAGAATTATAACATGAATTAGTAAAATTTGTCATTGTAAAAATAATAATTGGTAAAAATTAATATTAAATAAGTATTTCAAATAACCTTTGTAGTCGTATAATTAATATCTATTAAATTTGTTTAACTTATAAAAATGTTAGCGCTTTTCCCGTTTATCTTTAAAAAACTAATATTGTTTATATTCTAGTAAAAAAAAAAAAAGAAAATGTTAATCACTATTAGTATTATATCATTATTATAATATCATAATAATTTTTCTCGAAAATTGAAGGTCGTATTTTATTTCTCTTTTGGTAAATCCAGTGTGACATTTTTATATTTGTTTAATTTGTTATAGTCGAAAAGGTCCGGTGACACGCCTGTGCGTCATACCGACATCATATATATGTATATAATTCGTTTCGCCGTCGTACTCGATGGAGTTGATGAAAAAACATTTTGTTCGTCGCGCAGGAATTCGTGATCCAGCGGTGAAAACCCCGCGGTAAATATTCGTGATTATTACCACTGACGTCTTCCTTTGTCAGCGAACACTAGGCCTGCCGTAGACACGTACAGATCGCGGCGACTCCGACCGCGAACCGGTTTAATTTGTGGTTTTTTTTTTTTGAAATTCCGTCGACCGTAATGAGACAATTTCGCCCCGGCTTAAAAGCAATTTTCTCTCTCCTCTCTCGTCACGTCGTTCTGTTTGTTCGTGGTCTTTAAACTCGTAGCGTGTTTTTGTAACCAGATAATCCCCGTTTCCATCAGAGTACTTAACTCTGTGAAAGGCTTAACTCAGCCGTAGCGTTTACACGCCGGGGGATAAACAGTACGGCGTACGGTACCGCGACCCGAACAATGTATACGTAATACACGTACCGCGACATAATGTAATGACATGATTTCGTTCGTTCGTTCGGTTTTTTTTTTTTTTACGCGGCAGACCTTTACGTTTCCTGCGTCCCTCCGCCCCCTGTGAGCGCCGCGGGAATCCCGGGCGAAAACGTTCACACCCCGTCACGAAACGTGTTTTGTACGCGGACGCCCGCGCGCACCGGTCGAATAGAAATAATAATAATAAAAAAATTAAAAAAAAAAAGGATCGCGAAAACGTCCGTCGCGAACCCGTCTAATCGTCTCGGTATGCGTTTTTCGCAAAGACCCTGACCTGACCTGACCTGATGGTCGTACTCGGTTGTCGTCGTCATCTGGTCCGTGGGACGCCGTGGGACAGGCGCGAACAGTGCTCGAGTCGCAAACTGTGAAGTGGCGGAGCTCGGTTGGAAATTTAAAAACAGTTCGTTAAATGAAATTGGGATGTTTCACAAAACCGTGGTGATCCCACACCCGGCGGCGTATTTAGGGACGTGGAGGGGGTGGGGGGAAGGTGGAGCAGCAAATTTTTAAGGGTTTCGTTTGAATAACATTACAACTTGTTTTTGAAATATTTGATATTCGATGTTTTATTTCACAGTTTGGAAAATAAATATCATCAGCCATTTAACCCCCTGTATCAACCCCACAATAAAAGAAAAAGGGTTTATATGTCTCAGACAATTGCTTGGTAAAGCATTTTTTTTTCTTACGTGCAGTAAGGAGGTCAGGGTGGGGGAGGTTCAACCAAAAAAAAGTGTACTTAGGACAACGGAACTCTAAATACATCACTGCCCACACCGTCCGGTTTACCACCGATATATAATCTAATTTCTAACCGTATTCTTTTTCTTTTCAATTTTAAATAATTTCTCTATACAATTTTTAAATAAACGAATTTTATTCAAATATAAATTTTCAATATCGTTTAATACAAATAAACCACTTGTTCGATCCATTCTATTATTTTACATTTCTATTATTCAGCACACGTCCTCTTTGTCGTTTGCTATTTTTTATATTATATCTATATTATGTTATAGACCAAAAAAAAGAAGAAAAAAAAATAATTGTTGTAATACTCATAGCAAACACGTATGCAATGTCGATATCAATGCTGTTATAACCGTCACCGGTCCAAATATACCTCTCGGCGCCAAACCTGCTTTTCGTCATTACGAACATTATTATGATTTTTTGTCGCCATCTGCCGCCGTGTACACCTCTGTTGTGCCCGTCACCACCATTTTTTTTTTTGGTTTTTTTTTTTTTGTTACCACTTTTTCCACCATCGCCGTCGTCGTTGTCCGCCCAAAACATTTTGGTTTTTCAGCGACGGAAGGAACCGGCTCCGGTGAGGAGGGGGGGAGGGCGGTTACGTACTTATTCCGTATGGAGGAGATTGTATTTCTCTATTTTCTATTAGATTTTTTTTATTTTATGCAATTTTTTCTTTATATTCTTACAATATCTCTTTTTACAATTATCAATTGTTTTGTTATTCTCGTTCGCTGTATAATATTAATTAACGATGTTGTTTATCGAGACAATTCGTGCCGGTACAGGCGTACGTGTATTTTTTAGTACATCATAAAAAAAATAATCGTCAAATAATATTCGGTGACAAGTGACACGGACGATTATAAATTGCCATTGTCGAGTGCGTACTCGATATAGTGACAACACATCAATATTAACAAAAATATCTTAATATTAACAATAACAACGTCAAACGTACAATTCGTTCATGATTTGTTTATTATCTACGGTCCCCGGGTATACCGGCTATAAGCGTTCGCCCGCGTTCCTTTGAAAATCGTGGTGAAGGGACGCTGATTTTTTTGTTCCCGAACTGCGTCCCCTTGCGTACCCCATCGCCCCTTCCCCAATTCGAGCACTGGGCGCGAGCGCGAACGACAAAAGCGCGGCCGCCGCCGCCGCCGCCGCCCGACGTGATCCGATAATGTTGGATAATGGGCTGAAAACCGCAGCGCGACGACAATATAAAGGGCCTTAACGTGCGGGGTGTGAACGCCGCCTAACGTACACGGCTCATTAGCAGCGAGAAACGGTGACGGTCGTCAAATGGCGGCTGGGTGGGGTGGGTAGGTGTGGGTTTCGTTGGGGAGGGGGGGGGGGAGGGCGAGTAACACGCACACGCGTGCGTATGCTAATTCGGTTTTGCTTATTGTACGTGGCCGCGGCGTAAGCCGGGAGGATAGCGGAAGAGCGCATTGTGACGGTGTTGTGTTGTGTTTTTTCCACCCCCCAAACGGATATAACCGATTCTTTCAGATCTAACGCGTTTCGTTTTAAGGTTAACGTTGTTGAACGACGTGACGGAAACGTCGTCGATTTACATCCAACCCCTCGGGCGGTCCGAACGTTCGCGGATTACACTTTTGAAACGTACACAAAACGGTTTTTGTGTGAAAAACGTTTTCAGATCGGTACAATTCTCTGACCGCGTTTAATTAACCGCTCGGAACGTGTGTATGTATACATATTTTGTTTGTTTTGTTTTGTTTTGTTCGTTCGTAAACCACAACGTAATAACACAATCGACTACGGTTATTAAACACACCGTACTGGAATGATTACGTAGTTTACGCCGAGACCCACTAATCGTGTACGTCGTCGTGTACTCTCGTTTAAGGGTGTGGTCAAGAATTTTTCGTTTATTGAAATTATCTCAGCAATTAGAAATCGGAAATTCCGTTTGAATAAAATAAAGAAAAAATTGCGCAGAAAAAAAAAATGCAGTACAACAAAATTCATACAGGCTACCGTCATACTAAAAATTCAACGGTACCAATATATATATATATAAGTGTCTCGTTAAATACCGGAGGAGAGTAGCTATTTAATATATTTAACGGATTTATTATCGGAAAATTATTATTATGGCAAAAATAGAAAAATTGACAGCTTAAAGTCGCGAGAGAAGGACAGTCCGTGATAATATGAGTGAAGTCGCATATGGTTTCGCCTTCTTGTCGAGTACAGAAAGGAGAATTATTTAGTGAGAGACGGAATGCATGCGCCGGGAGTAAATTATGGCCGTGTCTGTGCTACGAAAACGATATAATTTGATCCCTGGAAAGATGCAGGTTATAAAACCGAGGATGAACTGAAATTACCGGCGATATCTTCCTAAACCAGGAAGCGAAATCTCTGACTAAAGGCGTCCGTTTGTTTTGCCACATTTTAAGGTAGTTTTTTTTTTTTGAGTAAAGTAAGCATATCGGAAGAAATAATTTTAAGTGTAAGACTTCTTTTACTGAGATTTGTTGATATCGCGAGAAAATCGGCTATCCCGTTGCCTACGATACTTGCATGATCTGGCGTCCATAAAAACCAAACAGTAAAGCCGTGTGTATGTAGGTGAAAAAGTTTAGATTTCATACGAAAAACTAGAGGAGAAGTATCTAAAGCACTGAGAGAAGTGGAATTAATCGGCAAGCGGGCTGATTGAGAGCGTGAAAACAGTTGAATCCGTCTAGTTGCGTTATCGTTTTTGACTCGACAAACAAATATAGTTGATAATATTTGAACGGCGTTTTACCCGTAATTAACGGTGTTGTAAATGATCTTACAGGGTCGGCAATAAATCGTCCCCGAGTATTTTTATCGGGAGCGTAAAACAGCGTTACGCGCGCCCGGACACCAAACTAAACGTATGTAATATACAATACACCGACGTGAATCGAATAGGCGATGGCCGTACAAAAGACCGCGCAACAATAAAAGCTAGTCGATAATGTCGTGCGACTGTAATCGAGTAAATAATTAATAATAAATCGAGTATAAAAAAATGAAAATAAGATAAAACACGTATGCGCACACTGGCCAGCTGCCAGTAAAACTACTCGTACGTGTAGATAATAGTAATAACAGCACGCGTACAAGATTCGGAAAACCCGAACCCACATTAACAATAATATTGGTAACTTATCCGGTATCCGAGTATATAATTGTAAATGCATGCGATTATTTGATTCAATTTTACAAAAAACCAAAAACGAAATAGAAGGCAATTAAAAAACATCAATGTTCACCAACCGAGTGAAAATGTATAGGACGAAAAACATACTGGACATTAGAACGGTTATACGGTTAAACAACAATTACGATTTTCCTTTGAAAAAGACCGTACAAGACGGCGGCGTGCAACGGACGACTACTGTAAAAATAAAATTTACACGAATGAACTTGATTAATGGTATGCGATCATTTTAACAACGAACTCGTAATTGTCGGCCGTGCGCTTGATTGGCGTCAACATAGCCTAAAGTTGTACGTCACCGAAAATGTCGTTTCCCAAATTTTAACCGACTGGAAAACACTTCCATTTACGAGCAACATTCATTCTACGTTTGACGTGTGTTTGAACTTGATCAATGGAAAAATCGCGTTTCGTCCAATCGAATAATAATAATAATAATAAAAAAACTTGCGATTACGATGACAGTATTGTCTGTAGGATTCGCTGTTTGATACGCGGTAAAGTGTAACGATAAACGGATGTTGTATGATGCTGCGAACCAGATTGAAAAACAAAAATGAACCTCCCATTCGTGTCTAATATTCTACGTGAACGTGCGTGCGCGCGCCCGTGTATGTGTGTGTGTGTGTGTGTGTGTGTGTACGCATGACGATAAGGAGTAAAAAACACACACACCGTCTTGGCGGCGTTCGAACGCGTACAATAATATATTCGTGTTAATAACACGGACGGCCGTCGATCAGATCTTCGACCGGTTAGCGTTTAACCGGCCGACGGGTCCGGATCAAAGATAATTTTTCCTCGTCCGTCCATCTGGCCCGTGCGTGGCGTGCTCGCGTCGATACGACGCCGAGATAAGTCGTTCCGATAGAATAATATCGAAAAACAGCTCTCGGCGGGAGGGCGACTAGGGTATTCGTTTACGTACTAATTTGTACGTTGTCGACAAAAGCGAAAAAAGGTTAATCGGACGGCGGAAAAAAAAAAAAGAAAAAAATCTGTAACAGAGTTAAAGGTCCCGGATGCGATCCGCGAACGGAAATGCGCAAAGATCCAAAGCTCGGATAATGTTATTATGTTGTGTTTTATATGTGTTTGTATATATATATATATATGTTTTACCCTCTCTTATTATTATTTATTTTAATAATTTTTTTTTTTTAGAAAACTGTTTTGTGTTTTGTATACATGACGGCGGCAGCACATGTTACGACCGTTCACAATGGAAGACGTCCCGCGGCGATAATGACAAGTACGCACACAAACGTACACACACTGCACGCCGCCCAACTATGACAAATCGCGATTTTACGTCTGTTCGTAACCGTTCGCGGAGATTTTCCCCGCACGCTGACGAAACATAATGGAAAAATATGTATACGAAATGTATTTTTTTTTTTTTTTTTTTACACCCACAAAAACATGGTGCATTATGCGCTTATTTCCGTACCGGCAGATACAAATCGCGAACCTTTTGATACATCAGTAACGACGCAATTATATATATTCTTTCTTTCTTCCTCGGGGTTTCCTACGTTCCGCAAGGAAACACGTCTATGAGTATTTATCAGTATTATCACGTGATAATACACGTCTAGTGTGTGTATAAAACAATTAGCGGCCAAACAGAAAAAACTCACAATTTTTGCGACGAGCATATAAATTAGGCAGTTTTTTTCGCGTAATTTATGAGCCCGTGAAGTGAAACGCGACGAGCGAATCAAATTCGTACGTCGACCAATTACATTCGACACATTCAACATCAGAATTTGCCCGTCCGAAACGGTTTACCGATTTCGAATTATAGTTCAATATGTACAGACGTATGGTAATGTGTAGTAAATGTACAGACCTCTGAAGATAAAACGAAATCCAAAATAATCATTATCATATGTCAAACGCCAAAAACCTATAAGTACGTCTTATCGGATAATGGATTATTGTTTTCTGAACAACGATGAAATATTGTATGCGGTTTTCGTTCGAAACCAACGTTTACTATATTATTTTACTCTTAACTGGTTTTTAAATTATTCTATAAAAACGTTGGGATATTATGTTTCGTATAAACCGTTTTGCAAAAAGAATGTATTATAACTACGGTACATACGACATAATATTTAGTGTAGGGATTCAATTATAATAATACCGATGTATTTTATCGGGAAGAAAAAACATGTTTAGCAAGCAATTTGTCAACGAATTATTTCTAAGACATAATAATCCCCTTATACATCATTACTACGTAAATAAGTGAAATCGATTTTTGAAATTTACGATACTCATCTCGCTTAATAATAATAATAAAAATAAAACATATATGGTCATGTCTTCCTATACACGCTTTCCGGCTATCCATAAATTCTCCTCCTCTTTGTTCCAGACACGTTGAGGAGGCTGAGTGTGATGCTCAACACATTTTATTTGATTGTCCTGCCTTGTTTGTCGAAAGAAGACGTTTATTTTTAGCCCTCTTAGGATTGGGAGTTTCATGGAACCTGGAAAAGATTTTAGGATCCGCTTCTCTTAATGTAATTTCCGCCGTACTACAATATTTGTCTAAAGTTGGCTTTCTTGTTTAATCAGGTTTTTATTTAATTTTATTTAATATTAAAATCCTTTTTTTTTATTTTTTTTATTCATTATATATATTTATAACTTTTTTTTCTTCTCTCTTTTTTCTTATTATATTCATAATGCATGATTAGTACTGTTAATATTATCTTTTGTTTTGTTTATTTTTGTTTCTGGTTTTATTTTATTTTCTGTTAAACACTGTTTATTGTAATTGTTGAGCTACAATGTCTATCGGCTAAAGCTCTTTTTTTTCTCAATAAAAAAAAAAAAAAAGGTCATGTTGCACAATCAATTCATATCTTAACGTATTACGAATATATGTACAATTATTATATAATTTTTACAGATTAGATCTAAAAATCATGTCGTGACCACGTGTTTTTGAGTGGCTTAAACGATTTCATGATGGTCGCGAGGAAGTTGATGACTTGATAAAATGTTGATCGTATTTTTTGACATAATGGGTTTGTTAATGACCGAATGAGTACCTCAAGAACAAATTGTTAATCAGCATTATTATCTACAAGTTTTAACAACACTCGGAGAACGAGTAAGAAGAAAGCGGCCAGAATTGTGGGAAAACTGTTGGACAAAACGTTTGGCTCTTGCGCCGACTCATAATGCCTTATCTAATGAGTAGTTTTGGGCCAAAAATCGAACGCCTGTGTTACAACACCCCCTCCCCCCTTATTTGTCGGATATTGCTCCATATGATTTTCGGATGTTTCCAAAATTAAAAAGCGCATTAAAATAAACCCATTCAGAGTCAGTTGAAGTCGTAAAAACACAATCGATAGAGGTATTAAGGGCGCTGCAAGAAAAGGGTTTTCAAAACGAAATTGTTTCAACCAATGAAAAATACGGACGAAGCGATGTATTAAACGTGAAAAGGAGTATATAGAAGAAAAAAAAATGTTAAATCATTAAGAATTGTTAATAGAAAATTTTAAGAGCGAAAGCCTTGTTATTTGATAGCAACACCTCGTATGTACAAATTGTCGAATTCTTATGGCCGAGAATCCCCGCTAAAAACCCTAGCCGGTTCTAGAAACGTGTGAAGTTCGGTATCGTACATAATAATATTCCGTTATATCGGCGACGTACGTAAATTGTTACAGTAAATCAGTTGAAAAATAAAGATGCTCGACAAGCTAAAAAAAGGAGCTATTTTCTAAGATGAAAATTTTTTTATAAAAATGTCTTTCTATTGCATATTACTATTCCCCGGTAAATTCGTTATTTAAAAGTCATTATGGTAAAAACGAATGGATTAGAAATTTACGTCACGTTGTAATTTAACAATCAACTAAGATTTTAATATTCGATCATGTATACATTACCGCAACAACACAACCGTCAAGATGTATACGTATGTCGCGTGTCTAAATCTGCATAAGCAACAAATATCAATAATAATATACTGTCATACGTAGTTGTTAACCACAACTAGTTATCACGGATGGTGACATTACAAGACGCCGATCGTGAATTTTAGGAATTCATGCGTTTTAAGCGAAATATAATTCCACTGTGGTCATTGATGCCAATTAAGTTGCAGTAAGAAAAAAGAATTTGAAAATGTCGAGCAATACGAGTATCTAAGAAAACATAAAAAAATCCATTGAAACTAAAAAAATAAATAAAAAATATATGTTGTGTTTTTGGTAGAACCGTTGCGCGTATCGTATATAAACCTTAATTATACTTATTTTCCAACAAGAAAACACTCGTTTGAATTCTATTACACACCTATTATGTGTTTAAATAGAGTTATACTAATATAACTGTTTATGAACAATTAATTAATTTATGTATATCTAGCAATAGCAAAGCATTGCCGGGTCATCATTACTAAATATTATTAGTCGGTTAAGAAAAAACATGTATTTGAAAAATAAAAACAAACTCTAATTCAATATTATTCAAAGCTATTTAGTCTTTTAGATCATTATTTTTATAAACCGTTATTTATCAGATGGGTTACCGTTCACACGAGTAATTCAATTTGAAATATTTTACGTGACAAAACCGCACACTGGCGAAGCCGGGTAACGCAGCTATATTATATATTTACTGTTCACGAACTATTTATTTATTTGTGATATCCATCAATAGCAAAGCATCGTCGGATCGGTTAATTTATAATCATTTCATAATAAATATAAACACGTCATGCAGAGACGCGTAAAGAAAACGGTGCATACAATACGTTTTCGTAGGTGCGTTACCCATGCACAACCATTTTTCAAATTTCGATTTTTTTTGTTTTTATACACAACATTGTACTATAATTTTTATTGCTTAATTCATACTTACCATACTATTCATAATTACCATACTATTTATCTAAAAAAACAATTTCTCCGCGCGGTTGCCAGGCTAACGTTACTCAGGCACCCGTTTTTTACCAAATGGATTTTTATAAAAAAAAAAAAAAAAAAAAAATCGTAACAATTGTACCGTGATTTGTACCGATTTGTGCCACAAAATTTCCTAAGGAAATAAAAATAATGTCCATTTTCGTAAACTATGTATAGCATTTGTATTCAGTACGATAATATGAAATAGGACCTATGCGGGATATAATATTATAATTTTGTTTGCGGTGGTAAGAGACACGGCAGCAACGTGACGATTAAGTCTAATTTTTAAACATTTTATATTGTATTTGTCAGAAATCAATAGTGCATTATATTTTATAACCGCCATTGTGTATCACTGTATCGGGATAAAAACCGTATATTTTGTGTTATCTTACATTTATTCATTTTAATTAACAGAGTGTACAATTCCTGAAGTGTATAGTTTTGTCATTGACAATGAAATTATAAAATGCAGAAATTAAATCCATAAAGTCTGCTCGATAAACATTACACTAAATTACGTAATATTACTAGTTGAATTACCCGGCTTCGCCCGTGAACTGTTAAAATTGTATTGCTTCGCTTCCAACAGAAATCGTATATCAAGAGAACTCATTATATTATTGAAGTGCTTTAGAATACATAATATTTTTTGTTTTTCTTTCTGCTGTGCGTAGACGAAAAAATTCGAAGGTTTACCGACGCATGTGAAAGTGATGAACAATTCTGGGCGACCATATGCTCGGACGTATCTTGTGCGTATGCGCATGCATGTGCCGTGGACTCCCTGTAAATGTGGCCGGTAGAATACCCATTTTTTTTTAATGTATTGGCTACTGTAAATGTATATATTCCTCTGAACGCAACTTGGGTTGATTTAACCGAATGAAAAGAAGTCGTTCTGTTTCGATTTTTGCAAACATATCGACAATTCAAGATATGATTTTCAGCGTTTTTACGAACCATTAATCGATACGAATAGTAATTCATGGCACTAACTTTCTTATGCGTTTCCTCATCTGTTCGGGATTTCTCAATTTGATGTTGAAATGATATCCATCCTCTCCTCTGCAAAATAAAATCGGATATTGTAAACCGTTGTGTGAGCGATGAGTTTTCGAGAATCGATAAACATCACTATTTCAGCGATGGAGAATTATGTCACGCGAGTCAAATCCCTCACCAACTCTAACGATTTATCGTCGGTGTATTATATTGTCTTACGTGTTGGCCGATGGGTAGTTTTTCAGTTCTATCTAGTAGTATCTAACTTGTTTTACTAACTTTGCTAAACTGATTTTTTTGTTCGTTATATTTTTATTTTTCGTGCTTGAAATGTAGATCGTCTAATCGCTTTTCGTTTGAGAGGCATGATTGCATAACTGTTTGAAAAAATATACTCACCAACATATAATAAGTTTTAGTAGATTATGTTTTAAACTCAATAATAATTTAAATTGTCATTTAAAATAAATAACAATTTAAATGATCACTACGATTAACGCATTGAATTCCGAAATTTCCCGTATTAGCTACCAATATCGTTGGTCGTATTTCAAATTTTATACAACAGAAATCTTCGCGAGGGTATGCACAACAACTCTCCAAAGTTTCATTACAATCGGATCAACAGTTTAGAAACGCATGCGGGACAGACAGACAGACAGACATACATTTATATGTATATAAGATATTATCCATAAATATTATTAGATGAAAAAGTTACTTCAACACAAATAATTTGTTAAGGAGAAGGAAATTAATAAAAACAATAGAAACTAATTTAATTCTTAAATGTTAGTATAAAATATATTTAACCATGTCATAATCTTAAGATTATACCGACTTATAAATGTGTGTGAATAAGACTTGGCAAAAAAACGTCAAATAATCATGTGCAAATACTTAAAACAGTTAAATTTAATATAAGTGTTGAGGTGACGTATAGATTCGGAGAATGCTGATATAAAGAGGAATATATTTTTGGGACAAATGTCATTAGAACTATTAGTTTAGCATGTAAACGGGTCGTAACGTTACTCTGCACCCGCACGGGAAAATTTATTTTGCTTATTGTGGCACAAATTATGAAATTAGGGATACAAATCGGTACAAACTATAAAACGATTATTGTGATAAATAAAAAAAAATTGTAATTAAAATCTAAACCGTCTAAATTGTGTGTATCTTCGTATTTGATTTATTTATTGATCCATAACATTTTAAAAAACAAGATCAGCAATACAGAGTATGATAGAAAGGATTTTGTAATCGACACATCCAACTAATTTGTAGAATTAATTGTGTACTGTAATAATATAACGTAATGTTAATAATCAGGTATTTTTGTAAATATCTTTCAGTGAAATTTGTATTTTGAATTATTGACATTTCGAATTGTAAACATTATTTTGAACGTGACTTACACGCGTCACAGTGTTCGATATATTTACAGAACAATTACTTTTGTGTTTGTTTAAATTGAATAATAGTAATTATAGTTATGATGGCGCGTGCCAAGCTAAGCGAAATCAAACATTGTGTACAACATGTGTTTTACTATTTAGTTTTTACTGTTATATAAGTTCTATAATATCGTATTTAATAAATTGTAAAATTGCAGGAATTCAATTTTATGTTGAACTACATATAAATATATTTAAACACATAACGAATTCGAAAAAGATAAATCAGTATTATATTATATAAAACAAATTCATTCGCACGTCATTTAATTTACGCGTTTTATTCTAGTTATACTATTAACCTTTTATAATTTAAAAACATTAATTTACATTTAAATTATATATTCAATTTAAAACTTGGTCATTTTCAACAGCTATAAACAATTATCAACATTAGGATTTAGTGCATTTTATTATTGTCCATTTCAACTTAATAATTGTGGCGGATTAATTTACTTGTTTTCACTAAAAATTCACGAATCGAAATTATTTGTTTTGTTGCAAAATATACGTGCAGAGAGAGAAAAATTTTGACTCACTTACAAAAATGTCCTCAACAACATATATTTATTTTTTTTCTACAGCGCCTATAAAATATTGTAATTTTTTTTTTTTAACACGCCATATTTTTAGGTTACGGATAAGTAAATGGAGGTGTAAATGAATTCGTTTTATATTCTTGAAACTATATAATAGTTTTCACGCCCATCTCATTACCTATGCATCGAAAACTATTCGTGGCTGGCCCTCGAGCACTAATGACGTATTTAAATCACGTAAATACTTGATAACCAGGTTAGCTGCAGTTGTATTGTATGCCCGAGGGCCTTCACCCCTTGGTCGTATTAAAGATTGAAGTCGAAAACATATAAACAAACAACGTTATGAAAGGCGGAATTTTCACAGAGCCGCATCTGTCACTTAAAAAGTGAGACAAATGAACAGGTCTAATCGAATTCCACGTAGCCCTTGAAAAATACGAGAGAAATATTAAAGGTTTTTTTTAACATCGTCATTATTATTATTATTATTATTTTGACCGGCAAATACGGTGGTTCGGCGACCCCTCCGCACCGTTCCCCTCTGTGATCTCCGCTGATGGGCCAATTCAATTTGTAACTCATTTCGCCAACGATGAATATTGTGTCTAGTAATCGAATGTCAAATAATAATAATAATCTAATCCCGTTATGACATCGTTTAGCCTCGCTTCGACCTAATGAGTTTAGTTTTGACTCGGAGGGTCAAAGCAAACTATTATGATTGCATTTTTTTTTCATTTTTTTTTTTTATATAAACAAATTACATATTCAAAATGATATAAAATAGTCGGTAGATAATAACTCACAATTTATTTCCTCCGTGAAATTATTCATTTATTCTAATATCCGAAGAGTTGAAGTTTTCAATGTATTTATACGTGTTAAAAAAAATCTATATCCAACGCGTATTATTTCTTACAGTTTAGTCGCGTTTTAAGTATACAATTGTGTTATAAGCGTCAATATGATAAATATCCTTCGCGAAGGATATAGGAATAAATACGATTCATACATACGATACATTTATATTTTAAAACAATAAATATTTAATGTTTAAATTAATACAAACACACATATATAATATATATATATATATATATATATATATATATTTGTATATTAATGAACTGATTAAACGATTGAGATTCGTTTTACTGTTTATTTTACTCCTACGCTTCATTATACGCTGTGTAGGTACGACAAAAAAAAATATATATATACGTTATCCTAAATAAATACGCATTTATGTATACTACAAAATAAATCGAATACAAATAACCTATTTTTAATTAAATGTATTCTGCATTTATAGTGTTCATTGCCGACTTGAAAATGGACCGGCAAAATAAAAACAAACCAATTATATACATTACACGATTAGTTGAAAAACCAATGATGACGTTTTACACGAAGATAAATATTAGTATTGTAAAATAAACGATAAAAATATTTTGTCATGCGGACAAATCGCGTTGATATTTGTGCACGATAATTGTTTTTGTATGTGAATCGACTAGTCAAATCAGGTACGCCAATAAAACTCGAAATCGCTTGAAATGGTTCGTATGAAATAATAATCACACTGCAATAAAATCATAAGTCAACATCAAAAAATGTACTACACGGTTTTACCATGCAATTTTTTAGGAATGTTTAATTCTACTGGCATTTGTTGGGTATTAGTTTTGCAGTAGGTAAACAGTACGCACGATTATGGTTTTTAATTACTTTTTAATAAACGATATAATGATAATGTGTTTATTTTTCTCAATGTTTGATATACATTTTTATTTTGTGTGTATATTATCGTTTGAAGTGTATGAAAACGATCGTAAAATACGATTGTAATCGTACGTTGGTACGTTACACGTATTTAATGACTATATGGTAATAATTGTTGTTTTAAATTAATAAGTCTTGTAGTTTGTGCTTAATACGTATACTGAACGAGGTTTAGAAGCTCGCGTGTTTTACGAACATTATAAATAATAATCCTGTAGGTCCGCAATTTATGTACTTAATAAATAATGAGCAATAACAAACTACGGTTTAACAAATAACATTACCACAACAATTTAAGATTTCCAAAGCAAAAATCCCATTAATCTACTACGTTCAAGTCCAATATACGTACTCGTTACGGTTCGGTTGGGGTGCTCGCTGTTATTTAAAAGTGCGTACACCGTCGAGAACACGACATGATTCATAACTTTATAAATTTCACGAGCTATGACCGGCATCCGAATAAATAACGAGCGCTAATTATGTTGTAAAACTGAAACAAATATTTAGAACGTGGCAGAATTTTATGCTTTTAACGAATTGTCGACTTTCCCGTCCCGTCGTTATCGCATTAACTTAACACGAAGTTTGTTTCCCGTCAGAAACTCAAACACACGCTTACACTTACCAATAGGTACACTGACACGTAGCATTATACACCTTCCGAACCGACTTCCGACGAAGTTGGCCGTCAACCGCTTAAATAATACGTGAATAATCGAATTTCCAAAACATCAATACACGTACACGTACGTATACACTAATGTGAGTGTCACGCCGCATAAAAGCTGCTGTTCAATTCATCCAAAATAGTCTAAACCATAGGTTCCCAAACTGTGGGTCGCGATTATAATTTCAGTGGATCGCGTTTTTTTGTTTTTTATCGATATCATTTAATATTATGTCACTATATAACGCGCATCAGTTATAGACGAAGGTGAAAATAAAAACAGATACCGTATTTTCCGCGTTTCTATAATTATTATACGTTAACCATCATGACTTTCCGTTGATGTTCGAATTCGGTTTTATCGTAAACCGTTATCCGCGAGTGTGACCAATACGAGTTTGATATGCGACTGGTCTTTTTTTTTTTTTTTTTTTATGTTTAGTCGCGAACAACTAAAAAACACTACCGTCGTACCGCAAAGAGTTTGGTAACCTCCGGTCTAATAAACCCTTCTTCACGCTTCTTGTCCCAGTACGGGTACACAGACTGCGTCGCGCGAACGGCAACTATTTTTTTTTCCATAATTCGATCCGTTGAAACGTCAGGAGCGCGTCGAAAACAATCGAGCGACCGCCCGTTACAAACGCTTATAAACAACGTGAATCGCACTCGCGTCGACGGGCAATCATCCGCGCCGGGTTCTCAGGCGGTAAAACGCGACGTTACCAACAGCGCGTAAAAAGACCGGCTACATTTATTGGCCCGTTCACAATATAACAGCGTAACACGACACTTTCATCAGAATGTTTTCTTATCGGTCCGGCGGTAGCCGAAAAACCGTCGTCGCCGCCGCCTCCGGCCGCGTCCCGCTGTTTCCGTGTTTGTAGGTAAAGATAATACGCACGGTACGCATATTATATTGTTGTTGTTATTATTGTTGTTGTTGTTGTTATTATTATTACTGTTTTGTAGGCGTGTAAACGGAGTGCACGTGTATTATAACACGGCCGCGTTTGAAAACGACCGATAACTGGAAACCGCAGACCCGAGACCGCGGTCTTTTACTTGTTTGTTTATTATATTTTTATTCTCTCTCTCTCTCTCTTCGGCGTTCACTCGTATAAACAAACAGGACGCGCGACAATAATCTCTAAATATACACACACGTGTATAACGTTCGCGGCCAAACAAACACTTACGGGGCTGGACGTGTTCCGCGGCTGACCATTGTTGCGCGCGGCCGACACACAACACAAAGCCATTGTGATTTTCGCGGATTCAAACGCACGAACATAACGCACGCACATTGTCGCGGTCGGCTTTCATGCGAATGTTTTCCTAACCGACAATACGAGTGCGCGTCCCCCGAGCCTGATGCTGCGCGTGTGAAATCGATTTGCCTATCGATGTCGCGCGGTGCCCCGACAAAGCGCGCCGCCGCCTGAGCCGTCCGAATGTCCGCGTATGGACGACGCGACTGTTTTTACATTTACTTTTGTATCTACCTTGGTTGGGACGGCGAAAGTCTCCGGGTTTGGCTCCCAGCCAACAGGCCGCTTAAATTAGCAACGAGGCGCCACTCGAGAGCCGGGACAGAAGACGCCCCGGCCGGACTAAGCCCGTAAACCGAGACCCCGACCTCCTAAGGCAAATGCTCGGATAGGCCACAGCGCGTTTGGGTCCCGCCGTTAAACATTCAAGTACCTCGGCTGTGGATTCATTAAAACACATTCTCGTATTTTGTCTGGACAGACGAGCCCGAAACCGACGTGGCCGGTTCGATCGGAGCCGTGCTTTTCAAAAGACGTATAAATTTAAAAAAAAAAAATAGCGACGCTAATAAATAGTTTTTAGCTCCTTATTGACCGCCGAGGACCTCTCGAACAGCCCGAGGGTGTTTTTAGCTGGCAGATAACGGAAAGGCTCTGTCCCGGGGTTAGTCACGAGTATTCAAATGAGTGGTCGCCGGCCATGGGTTTCCCGTCGGGCGGCTTAGTGTACGACCACTGGTTGGAGGGAGATGGACCTCGCGCGTTAAATCCTCCCGTTGGAAAAAGAGGAGCGTAACCTTGGGTCGTGCTACGGACGGTCGGGCAGATGAGATGTCACATGTTGCCCCGGTCTGGTTTGGGTGGCTGAGAGAACTTCGGGTCTCGACACTCGGGCACGGCCCCAGAGTCTCAGAGTTTAGACTCCGATCTTACTCGCTCGCTGACACCGCGGGTGCTTAAGAGTCTGAGTAACTGATGTCTGGTGTCGTTAAGAACTGTCTTAAGACGATAGATTGGCCGAGGCAAAGGTCGCTCGAGGCGTGTCCGACTAATGACGCGAACATGAATAGCAGTACGGGTGTCGCTAAAGCCCCGTCACGAGAAACACCTCGTGACCGTAACGACACGGATCGAGTCAAGCTCGTCTGCGTTGGATTTGTACGCGCTAGGTTTTGTTCAAGATGGTCAAACCTCTGGCAAACCACACCCGTAGGTGCGCATCGACTTGTAAATACGGTACGAGAACTCGGAGGCCTCGGTCTTGATCTGCACTATGTCGATTGACGTCTCGGTCAGGGACTTATTATAAATAGCATCTCGTGCTAATAAAAGGTTCGAGGTATGTATCCTGACCATTTGGTAGGGAAGAAAACCCGGACTCATTGACCGAATTTATGACACGATGCTCGTGATAGATAGAACATTGCAGGCAGTCATTCTTTACAATTGCAGCTCTGGCGCCGAAGTAAATTTAAACTAGAGGAGCAAAGTTAACTTTGGAGTACCCACCACTTCACCATAGACATTAAGTTGTAATATATATATAATTTTTTATAAAATAAGTATCATATTATATCATTATGCATACTTATATAATACAACGAGGTACATTAAAAACACATTTAATTAAATATTGATTACTATATTATAATTTTTAGATATTAACATTTAATTGAATAAAATTATATATATATATATATATATATTATATATATATATATATATTAAATAAAATATATATATATATATATTTAAATAAAATATATATATATATATGTATACTTAAACATACAAAAAAATAACTAGAAATAATAATAAACCTGATGATGTCATTTTGTCGAAACCGGTAGTAATAAACACACATATACAACAACTTTAATATTTTCTTTTTTCTTTAATCAACGTAATATTCATTGACTTTTTGTATACTTAAGTGTACATATATATAAATATATATATATTTATTTATTTATTTAAATATATATTTTTGAATTTTATTTACGAGTATTAACTTATAATTTTTATTTCACTACTATATTATTTAATTGAATTTAAGAAAATTTAACTTAATAAACATTTTATAGTTTTAATTTCCTTGTATATTATCTTGTATTTAGACCACCAAAATGTATAAATATAACACATTATCACTGCTTAAAATCGACCTGTTTGTCATCTCTTGTTATACCTATCAACCTTAATACTACCATTATTACATCTCATAATACGTTATAACTGCAATACTGATTTTGTTGGTGAATTGATCATAGATTATTACGTTATAAATTATAATATTAATTTATAAAAACTTACGAACAAAAATTATTTTAGTTAAAGTTAAAATATTTTTATAAGTCAGTACCGAAGTGGACGACTGCCCCTCTTTGAGTATAAGTTCGGCGCCACTGACATGCAGTGTTATGAAATATTTGAGAACAGTTTCGGCGCGATCGTATTCCACACTGTATTGAATATTTCAAATACTTGTATCCTCGACTCTCTAAAGTTTTCCAACGAGGTCCAAGAACAAGTATAAATTAATTATATTTTTGTAAACATTTTTAGAAATAATATCACACCAAATAAACTGACTGTTATAAGTGATAACTGGTAAAAAATATACTGTGCGTAGAAAAATACACCACATTGTTATACTATATATTTGTATATAGTTACACACTCCTCAGTTCTCACATGATGTCATAATTAATTAAGTAATCTCAAGTGTACTAGTCTCCAAGTACGATTGGTTGCATACAGCTAACCAGAAACGGATGAAATGTTGGTTGAACATTGTATTATTACTATTTTGATATTTTTATTCGAATGCATTTGAGCAGTATACGAATACGCTCATTTTAGACAAGTAATTACATATAGTTTTTTTAAATATTTTTTTTTTTCTGGAAAATATTCATATATCGTTGTTAATATTTTAAAATCGTTTTTCTATCAACCAACGACTCTACGTCACAACATTACGCATTATTGTCGATTAACATAACGAACGCTATTAATGCGAAATTCGAAAAACTACAATAAAAGTCTACGTTGATTTTAATTTCGACAAGCGTTTAATAAGTGATCGATACTATAATTGTAATAAAACATTAATTGGAGTGCAGAACGTGGTATAAAATGTAAAAGTATGAAATATTCCATTTTCCGTATAATACGAGGTCTGTTCAAAAAGCACCGGGACAAATATTATTACGACTAATCTAGACACGGCAACGCTTTAAATTATTAATATATATATTCTCCGCGTATTAATGAACATTTAAAACAAAACCCGAAGTCGCTATCTTATCTCAGTTCAATTTTATACCTGATTAAATTGAGTTAGTTAGTTTCGTATGGCGTTTTTGTCTTGTTCGAAATTGATGAATAACGATTTGTCAAGATCTCAGAAATCGCTCTGTTGATTCTAATTTCTTAAAAAAACATTATCACAGGTGACGAGACATGGGTTTATGGGTACGATCCGGAAACAAAGGTTCAGTGGTCTCATTGGAAAACAAAATTTTTTTCTCGGCCAAAAAACACTTGCCATGTCAAGATAACGCTGGTTGTTTTTTTTTTTTAAATATTGAAGGTATTGTTCGTCATGAATTTGTGTCCGTGGACAAACAGTCAATCAGGTATCCTATAAAGACGTATTAATACGTTTACGAGAGAAGATTCGCAGGCTTCTTTTCCCGAGACTGAAATCTGCGCTCGAAGGACAACGCGTTCAAGATGTACAGGAGATTAAAACGAATACGACAACAGAACCCAAGGCCTTCGCTTCGGAACCGTTCCGAAGGACTAACGAAAAACGGCAAGATCCCCGGCACCACTGCGCATCTTCCGGGTGGAGAAATATTTTGAATGGGAACGTCTTTAAATAACGCGTAACCAGAATGTCGTATTTGTCGGTGAAATAAAATCCCGGTACTTTTTGGACAGACCACGTTGCACATACGCTTGTTACACGCCGAAGTCCGCGCGGAACGAACACCGGTACGCTTGTCTGACGCGTTGGTCGTCCGACGTGTATTTAACGTGAAAACAATGAGCCACACAATGTTTCCGTCATTGTGAACGGACGATACTCGACAATACTCAATGAATTATTGAAGGATCCGGAATGGAACGGACGGCCGCCGTACGTTGGACGCTTGAACGTTCGGCGAGCGTGTTATCGTGTCGTAACCCGAGCCGTCGCGATATAATGTTATTAGTGTATTTTGTTTTTTCTGCGTAAAAAAAAGAAAATCTCGGAATTCAAATATCGTCTTATATACAAAAAAAAAAAAAAAAAAACAAAAATAATAACAAAATCCACAAACATGTCAGATCCGCGCGTACGGTGCACCCGATATCTTATTATTATTCGTATATAATAATAATAATAATAATAATAATAATGGTAATAATGGTAATAATGGTAATAATGGTAATACGGCAGCGGCGAAGGTGCGGAGAAGCTGTTCGGCCCGGGGCATTTAGATGGTATCGAAAAACATACACGAGACCGACGCGGCGTGTGTCTGTCTCTGTCTCGCGGCCGCATAAAAACCGTATAATATTTCACAAAAGGTCCCGAAATCTCCTGGTGTCGGCTCCGTCGTCGTCGTCGTCGTCGTATTATTATTACATTACAGAAACATTGTTGTGTTTCGCGCGCGCGCGCCCGCGCGGGTACGTGTAGTGTGCACAAGCGCACAATAGCCGCCGCCGCCGCCGAAGACCAAGACGAAGACCAAGACGACGAAGACGTGCCGCACTCCAAACACCGTGTGCGCGATGGTACGTCCCGTCGTTGATCCCCCGAGAGACCTTTTTCTTCTTAGCGCACCCGCTTTTTTTTTTTTGTTTCGTCCCGTTCTCTTTCTTTCATTCTTTCTTTCGTTAACACACGCCAACCAAACGCATTACACCGATACGGGTGACAAGAGGATAATGGGTCGGCGGAAATTTCGTATCACAAAGGAGTCGTCGTACCGCGCTTCGAGCTCACAAGCGTACACGAGCGCACACAGCGGTCGAAACGGGCGGCGGCGTCCCTCCACTTATATTTTGTCCAAAACTATTACGTCCCCATTACAATTGTATACAAACATTATCGATTTATATTGGCGTTTTTCATACAAATCGTATTTTTTTTTTTTTTTACAATAATGATGTTTATTTTATTTTATTTACTTTTTTTTTAATATGAAACAAGCGTTTACCATTGTACCGCTTGACGCCTTGACCTAATAAACCTAAACGTCATTTCCTATGGTTTTATGTTGATAAAAAAGAAAAAAAATGTTAACATACAAATACAATAATTCTGATTAAGATTGTAAACCATATACGTGAGTCGTGACCAAAACGATAAATATACAATTTATTACGTTTAACACTTATGAATAATTCTGATAACGTATTTTTTCTTTCATTATTCTGTTGCGTTTATTAGTATTTAATTTGCCCGGATATTAAACAGGTAGATTATTAGTGATTTATTTACGAGGATATAACGAATATGTGTATCGTACGTAATACGATTGATTATTGGCTATCTGTAGGGTTTTACCGACTTGAAGTTTATTAAATTGGTCGACTGAATCTAACTCAAGTGCAAATAATATTACGACTTCAGAATAAAAATCTAGGCATTCCTCCGCTTATTTTGTGCCACTCCGACCACTGTACACACACACACACACACACACACACGTGATACGCGCGTATATAACACAACAGTGTCTTTTAAGACTGGTCAGACAGCTGGACGGCGTTCGGCCAGGCGTGGATGTACTTTTGAAACATTTTTTGTTTTTTTTTTTGGGCGGGGGGGGGAGGCAAAATATTAAATACCACATTTTAAAATCATTAAAATTTAAAATTCAAATGGCAACAGATAATAGTAACTTAATATTAAATGACAAAAGTGGATATAAATTTTAAACGATTGAGATACATAACATCAGTTGTTGCCTGTCTTAATGTTCGATAACGTCCTAATGTGATCATAATCATTACTTCTGATATGAATTTTTGTCAAATTATGATATTTATATATTGAAAAGTCATATCAAAAATCTATAACTCAATATCCACACGATGATATTGTGGAAAACAAATTATATAATCAAAAATAAATATGCATTAAGCAAAAAGATAAAAATGTTCTTAGGGGGCAAATGTCCCCTCCCTACGTTACGCCACTGCTAATGGTTTGACGGTCATAGAGCGGGCACGGCTGCTGTTGATTTTCGGGTGCAACAGGTTTTTTCAGACAATTTTTTCTGGGGGGGGGCATTTGAAAAAAAATTGGTGGGTATTTAAATTACATCAAAAAAAATAAATTTTTTGATAATAATTACCTTTGTCTGTTATTATGATTGTGAACATAATTCTCCCCCCCACCCCCCCCGCGTTGCCGACGAAAACCAATTTTGTGCGCGTTTTTATGAGAAATAAGAAAAAATTGGACGTGGGTTGATGGTGTCATTGATCATAATTTGGATTGTATATCAATTCATAAACAGTGTTAAAAGTACGATATTATAGACGTGATTTTATGGTTTAAAACGTTAAAAAATATTACCCGCGTACGAAAACCACCTACACCCTCTCACCACCCCAAAACCCGAAATTTAGAATGATATATAAAATATGTACGTGACTTTGAATTACTTTACATGAACGTAATACGACCAATGAACGTTTATTATTATTTACGTATTGACTATTAACGTTGGAAATTTGGAATTTTCGGAAATATTTGTTATCCGTTCTTGTTATTCTCTTTGTGTACAATAACGCTTGCAATGACTGTGTACTATTTAATCACTATACATTAAACAATTATGGATTATTCGGACACATTCGAACAGTTTTGATGAAATAAGTTCTGATTCGTTTTAAAAGTTCATCAAACCGAAAATTATCGTTCCAACGACTTCAAATTCTGATCCCGATGAATCATCCGTGTGTGGTTTACCAATAAAAAAGCAACAACTTGATGAGTCATAATCAACTACAAATTATAATGTGAGTTTTATCCATTAATTTTATTATATCAAAATTCTACCGGAAGGAGTGTTTCGATCATTACCAAAACTGTCCGCAGAAAATTATTCCGGGAGAGGGGCATCAAAAAACGTACACCATAATTTTTTTAAATATATATTCTCAGTAGAAAAACTAAAAATTATCAATCACAGATCACGGAGTCGGGAGTACAAATTATCACATGTTACAACAGCTGTTCTATAATGTTGTTTCCACGGATATGGTTATCTATAACCATGACCGTGTCGGGCGGAATTAATAGAAATGATAATCGATTATTTTATCACACGTAAAAAAAAACGCTGAAAATTATTTGACATTTAAAAGGAATATATATTATATCGCCAATTTAAACAAATATCAAATAAAATAGTGGGGGGAATGACCCCTCTCGTCACCATCTTTGGGCGACCTTGATTATTACAGTCATATCTTGTTTCCGATAACAAATACCATCTAGTTGGTACTTTAAAGATGTCATTTTTCAATTTTCTCAAAATCGTCAAGAAAAAAATTCAAAAACTACCGAAAAATTACATAAAAATGACATAAACGTGATGTCATCGAAAACGATTATCGTTATTTCTTTGTAATTTTTAAACTAATGGTTATAGAAACTTGAAATATTAACCAAAAATCAAAATGTAACTTTATAATTTATTTGGGAAAACAAATTATCAAATTTTAGACGTACGTTACTTCAACAATATTCAAAAAATCTTAAAAATCTTTAGTCACAATTTTCTTTTATAAATATCTCACGTTTTTTGACAAAGTGTATTATATTTTTTTGTCCAAAATTGCGTTATTTCAAAACTGATGTCCTAGAGCCTTGAAATGTTTACTAAATATGTAACTTTGTACCGTATTAACAAAAACAATTTTTGAAATGGTATTTCAATTTTCGGTTATTTATAGCGTTTATAGGTTTTGTGGTATTTAGTTCATAAAAATTGGTAATTTTTGTTTTTAAGACTTAACAATTTAATACAATGTTAGACGTACGTTATTTCAACTATATTCAAAAAAATCTTAAAAATCGTTAGCTATTAATAAAATTTTCAAATTTGGATGAATATTATGTACTCGTATTGATATTTTTTTCAAAACCCCCTAATTTTCTTTCCTGCGTTCGCCTCTACCCCCTCTACTCGTAAAAACGCAACCGGGTCTAATGAATAACTAGTATCCACTCGCAACTCACACATTATACGCGATGGATTGAAAAAGAGAAAAAATACCGTTGGCCGATGACGACCATAGGTTTTTATCCGGATCTTTTTTAATATATTTAAAATAATAAAATTATTTATATACATAATATATATATATATATATATTATATATATGTATGTATTTAAATATACAAAAAAGCCAATGAGTATTACGTTGATTAAAGAAAAAAGAAAGAAAATATAAAAGTGGTTGTATATGTGTATTTATTACTACCGGCTTCGAGAAAATGTCATCATCAGGTTAATACAAATAAAATACAACTGAAGAATAAATTAAAAATAAAGTTAATAAGAAAAAAATTCATAAAGAAATAAGACAAAAATTACATAGAGAATATTATGAATATTACAATAAAAAGACATAGAGTTAGATGAAAAGAAAAAAAATAATTATGTAATAAAAATATATCAAAAAGCACAGAAATTGTGTATATAATGAAAACAAACTATGTGATATTAATATTATCTAATATAAATTGATATAGAATGCTATTTTTAAAATTTGTTTGTATATTTAAGATATTTTTGTAATTTATTGTGTTTAATTTCTTTAAAAATATGTAGTTCTTCCAAAACGGAATCGATATAAATTTCTAAATCATTATCTATATTAAAGTAATAAAATGATTATTTTCTAAAACATGTCTTGCGAAATTTGAATTTGGATTAATTTTTTTTAATCTTATTTCAGAGATGTGTCCTTTTTGCTGTTTATTTATTTTTTCTTTTATTTTCACTAATTTATTTAATCGTAACGTTAACTGGGTATGGTGTATAGAAAAAAAAATGTGCAGATTACTCCGGAAGTACAAGATCTATATTATATGTCTATGGTTCACATTTGTTAATTTGTCATAATATAAATAATAATTGTTAGTTATTTAACGTCATTTTGACGATCTCAATAATCGTATATTCCGTGTCTATGGGGTTTTTCATGTAACCGATAAGAATTGCAACAGTTCGTTCTGTTTTTAAAATACAACAACAACATTGGCGGACTGGCGGCAGACTCTCTCACACCTATCATATCAAAAATAAATAGTCTGTATTAAATTCTGAGGCCACCTGCAATTGTTGGTCTTTCCCCCGTACTCCGGTGGCCTAGTCTAACCCTGCTAGTATGGTTGTTGTTGTACCTTTTTTTATAAGTATCAAATTCGTTACTGCGAAAACCTAAACGCTTATAAATTATGTTTCGTTTTCAGTGCATTCGAATAAGTAACAAACTTTCTATTTAATTTTGTACCGGTTGTGAATGAATGAAATCGTATTTCTCGAAACACTCGTCATCGTAGTTATCGTTCTAAACTATAACGCAGATATCTGAATCAAATCATATATTTATTTACATCTATTCAGTAAATATGCAATTATGAGTTTCATACAGTTAAACCGACATACGGATTTATAGAATTAAACGGAGTTCTCAGCGTTTTCCAAAATGTACCCGTGTACTTTTCAATCGAAATAATAATTGTATTATTACATTTTAAACGCGTTTCTGTTTTACGCGCCTGATTGAAAATTAGGTTTTATTCACATTTAGTCCAATTGATAAACAATCCTATGATTGTACGAAAAACTATGTTATATTAAAAATATGAATATTATGCATTCCATCGTAGTTATTTTTTCTTTATAATCGATAATAATTTATACTTACAGTTCTTGGTTTTTATGAAGTTATCAATTAATTACCGTGTAATAAAAAAAATGACTTGCCTACAACAACATCAATGAACACTCAAAAGAACCCGGTGGAGGACCGCCGGTAAAACTCTGTGTAATATCGTGCCGACCAGTTTGTGTTTGATCAAATAATACGTATTAAACTTCGCTAAGACTTTCAACGTTTATGACGATAATATAATTAATAAGTATATTATAAAAGACACTGATGATAATTTAATATTTACCAGACCAAAAGAATTGAATACTCCTCAATCGTTTTAACAACGGTGACAAATTAAACGTTATACGCGAAATACTGATAATAGTCTTTGAATATTTATGAACTCAAATTAAAAATAACAACTATATAACATTTAATATATTGTATTGTGATTATGTTGATAAATTGAAGCCCAGAGAAGTGTTTGCCGTATCTGAACTGTGATTGCACACGTACATCCATAACTCGTGATATGAGATTGTCAAAACCGATACACAGAGCCTCCAAAAAGGAGAGAGGGGGTCAGTGAGTACTATGGTCCCGGAGCTCGAGCTCTCAGGGGACCCGGAAAAAAAACATAATATATAAAAATAATATTACATAATATATACATATTATTAATTTAAATTAGAAAAATAAAATGAGTCGTGCCACCGCAGTCAGCATATTTTTATACAATATTGGTATATAAATAATTTGATTTCTTACTACACAATTTTGTGTAACAATCTACGTATATATTATTTTTTTATTATTATTATTATTCATAAAAAATTTTTTTAACAAAATTGTGATTTTTATATTAAACTGCAGTAAATCAGTGTACTCGTGTACCAAAACGTATTTTGGGGTAACTAAAATGTCTGATGTTTTATGGAGGCGCAAAACAGCAAAATAAGCCGTGTAGCCAATATTTTAGGTAGCTTTTGTAAAAACAATAAGTTAAACGTTGGAATTTATGCGGAAACTATTGACGAATAATACTAGTGTACAACGAGGGCCCGGGTTTATTTACAGTATCGTAGTTGAAGGATTCACGTGTGGGGACGCGTGCGCCGTGCACGTTTGATAGATTTCGGCGTTTCGACAAAACGCTTGAGGA
This sequence comes from Schlechtendalia chinensis, assembly GCA_019022885.1. Lineage (NCBI taxonomy): Eukaryota > Metazoa > Arthropoda > Insecta > Hemiptera > Aphididae > Schlechtendalia > Schlechtendalia chinensis. The sequence goes on from CM032339.1 coordinate 43,270,158, forward strand.
TTCGCAAGCCCCGGGCAAATTGTTTGGGAAAAACAACGCTACGTCGGACGTCCGGAAGACGACGTGATCCGCGTGGGGCACGCACGCCGCCGTGTGTTTTGTCGCGTACGAACGGAACGACGGCGGGTTCCGTTGTCGAAAATATTGCCGACGTTCGATTATTGTTTTAAGCGAACGAATAAAGACGTACGAACAAACGATACGACCCGCGAACGGCGTGTGCTCGCGCCCGTCCCGTCCGACCGTTATTGTCGCCTTCGCCTTGACCGGCGCGTACGGATTGATTTTCTCTCGTTCCCGCCGTGCCGTTCGGCTGCGCGCGCGATTCACACGTTCGCATTTCGTTCCCGAAGAATCGCGGTACCCGCGCGTGGGCGGTTGTCCCCCTCTCACCCCGACAGTTTTCGGTCTCGGGTCTCTTTCGGCCGACCTAAAACGTCCCGGGGCGAAAACGTCCTGAAACGGGATGGGGATCGGGTGAAAATCCATAAACACCACGGTCGTCGGTCGTTTGGCAGTGACGGAATCGACGGGTCACCCCGTCAAACGAACACCGAACAACGCCCGTTTCGACGACGCAGACGTTACGTTCGCTACGCGCGCGCCAACGGTGGCGTGCTGCGTACGACGCTCGCGATTTTTCATTCCTTTTCCTAGCCGCCCCGTCCATCCGTTTCGCCCCGGCCGCCCCGTTTCGTCGGCACGCGTTCCCGTCGGAGTCCCGTCGGCATCCGTCGGAATCCGGTGTAATACGTGCCGACGGCGGATACGATACTGCCACTGCGATACGATTTCCGTCTCGTGTTCGCGGGTTCTCGTCCAATAACATGGCAAAAGAGTAATGTTTCGATAGGTTTTTTTTTTTTTTTTTTTAGTGCGTACATAAGTCCGTGCTCTAAGTCACGAGGTTCGTCTTGACACGCGTAGAGTGAGATATTTGCACGAACTCCGAACAGGTTGAACGACTCCACAACGGACATACGAAACACAAAACATACACTGACGAGTCCACGCAGTGCTGTATGATACACTGCACGTACCGAGGACTTCTCGAACCGGTTCCCAAGGGTGTTTCAAGAACCGGAACCGTATAGATTAAAATTTTCGGTACTTTTGGATTCCGAACGGTCATCGAGTCGTTGGAATTACCTAGATTTGTTGAAGATTAATTTCTGTCTATTGGTTCAACTCGATAGTTTGAAACCGTTTTAAAATTCTCAGTCTACAATTCGTGAGCGTCATAAATTATAACGATAATAAAATCTATAGTGAATTTTTCATCAAAAAACCTCATTATCCCTAATTGATTGGAACAATCCTTTAATTAAAATTGTTGGTATAGACATAAAAAAAAAGAAATTAAAATAACACACTATTGTAAAACGTATACATTCCTCGCTAATATCAGAATCTAATATATTCAAAATCAAATCATCAACACTGATGGACGATAAGAAGAATCGAAAGAAAAATATTCTCACAAGTGATTGTGTGAGAGTCTTATAAATGTCTCAAAAAAAGTATGAAAATGTTTAACGATCAGTCAGGCTAAGTAATAATAATCGGTACTATTACTTGTGAGCCGAAGACGGCTAAACACATTATTAAACCTTTAATAATTACACCGCGGTATAATTGATAAATTTTTCACTTTTCAGTCCTGATTTCAATAGTTTTAAGAACCGGTTAACATCGTTATTAACCGAAACCGGAACTGATTTTTTTTTTTTTAAGAACCAAACCGAAACCAGAACCGATAATATCACTAAGGTTCCAGTCCCTGATATGTACACTGCAATGAATCAACGGCCGTGTGTGCCGCGCGTTCGGTCCAGAGCGTCTGTTTTAATGTGCACGGGCCCAAACGTCAGAAGACCGAAACCAACAGATTTTAGTTACGGATTTTTACTGTCGTTCTAACGCGAACACCGAAACAGATTTGATTGTAAACATTTAGTAAAACGCGAAAACATTTTCAATAACATTCCAGTTTTGAAAAATGTCAAAGGACGTGTTATCGCGACTTCCCACAATAAACAATATTGGTTTTAAAATAAAAAGAAAATATCTAAGTGCGCGGAAATAAACGATTTATCTCTCCGGAATTCAAACTTTTAAAAAACAAAGCATACGATAAAGGTTTTATGAAGTTTTCGAGTGTTACATTTCTAAAATTAATTTTATGATACTACAAATAAAGAGATTGTACACTCAGCTGCAAGCGTATAGATCAGTAGATTTATCGTGTAAGTTCGATACTGAATACAATAAAATGTTCAAGTGTTTTGAACTTCAAAAAAAAAATTATTTTATAGTATTATACACGTTAAAAGACTTAGAAGATGTAACCGACTACCCTATGATATTGTCTAAAAAGTAGACGAATATTAAACATCGTTTGATTATGTTTCACTAAAGTTATACTCTACCGTATATGTATTTCCTTGTTATTGTTACGATTTTCTATTTTGTAATATTCGATGATTTATTTGTTTCGAACACATACCTCGAGTGTTAATAAAGAATAACCGTAGTTTTTTTTGCAGTTTTTTTTTACAGATGATAAAAATATTCAATGCTATTGGAATAGCATTAAAAAAAATTAATTATTTTTTATAACACAGGTAATATGTACAGGTATGTAGTACAAACGTAATTTTACAGTTTTGACGCGAGATTTATAGTTGTGGCACATTGTGTTCGCACAGCACTACGGAAATGAAACAATAAAAAAATAATAATAATACTAATAATAATAATAGGACCTCTTAGACATTTAATCAATAATTGCTCGATCGATAATTTATAGTGTTACAATTGGATAATACGGCCGTTTTAATGTGTTTCAGATTTAAACATCGCTGAACGCAAATGGAAATACACGTCCAATACGTTTATAGACATTATAATACATAACATGTTTATGTCCAGCTACAGCTATAATACAGTTTACGTTTTATTATTCACGATATTTCTGGTTTAAAACGTGCCTTTGATGTTGACGTAATATTTTATTAAACGATAACAGCGGGACGTAGATTGCACGTTAGGTTTATAATAAAGGGATCAAAGAAGAAGAAGAAAAAAAAAAAAAGGCATCTGCGCACTCGGATGTCCACGAATAGGTGCGCGACAAACAATAACGTTGCTGCAGACAAGTTGCTTGTCCGTGCGACATAACTACGTATAATATACGTATTTGCGCGAATACCACGTATTGCAATCAAAACGCAGTGCGCCGTACACGAGCGCGTACAACAACAAACCTTCTCCCCACCACCACCGGACACAATGTACGTAGGGATTAGGGTCATTAAATTCGCTTTTGGAATCGTTTTTTACTCGGTTAGGCGCACGCGTTCGGTCATTTAGTTTCGAATCAAACGAATTCAAAACGAATTAGCGCGTTGCGCGCGCCGCCACACGGTTTTCGTTCGTTCGTTTACCTTTTTATTTTTTTTTTTTTTGCGTTTCTGTGAAAAATGACATTGTTTTACGTATGTACGCTATTCATTGAACACGGCTACTTGGAAAACATTATGAATTCATTTTTTTTTTTTTTTTTAGGGATGGTGGGACAGATTGATCTATGCCAAGAGAAATTCATTTCAAACGTCAAACATTATCGTTTACATGTTAATCAATCACGTTATTTCCATTTATCGTTTGACATAGGTTATTTGATGATAATATTTGGTTTTTTTAAATCAAAAACTACGTTTATATTAAAAACAGGTAAATAAAATATAGTAACGTTTCACAGTGATATAGTACCCATACGATTACAAATATATATATATGTACATATGTGTGTGTGTCTGTGAGGACGTAATTCTCAATAACGTTCACATTCTGTCAGATGTCTGACCTTTTTTTATTTTTAGGAAACAACTGAAGACCTTAAATACTTGCCTGGGCAAGTCTGTGCCATACACCGGCCCAAGCAGTCCTAGGGCGTCCGTAGCTAGCAGATAACGGAAAGCCTCTTTCGCGGGATGAGCCACGAATATTCAAATGAGTTGTCGCCGACCACGAGTCTCCTGACGATCGGCTTAGGGTACGGTCCCCGACTGGGAGGAGGTGGACCTCACGTTGGAAAAAGAGGAGACTAGCCTATTAACTACGGATGGTCGGGCAGATGAGGCGTCACATGTTGTCCGGTCGAAACGGTGCCCGAGTCAGATCCCTGGTATTAGCTTGGACGGTGAGAAAACTACAGATCTCGACACTCGGGCAGGGTCCCAGAGTCTCCGAGCTTAGACTCCGACCTTACTCGCTCGCAGGCACCGCGAGAGTTTAAAAGTCTGGGCAACTGATGTCTGGTGTCACTAAAAACTGTCTTAAGACGGTAGAGCGGCTGAGATGAAGTTCGCTCGAGGCTATGTCCGACTAATAACGCGAGCAAGAACAACAAGTACGGGTGTCGCGAAAGCACCGTCACGAGGACCACCTCGTGATCATAGCGACACGGATCGAGTGCGAGCTCGTCTGGGTTGGATTCGTACGGGCTGGGTTTCGTTCAACATTGATAAAACCCTCTGGTAAACCATACCCGCGTGTGCGCATCGACTTGCAAATGCGGTACGAGGACCTCGAAGGCCCAGGTCTTGGTCGGCGTCACGTTGACTGGCGTCCTTTGTCTCGACCCTTGATTAGAACCACGTGCTAAGGTTCGAAGTATAGGTATCCTGACCGTTTGGTCGGGAAGTAAACCACGTTCGGGACGAAGACCTTAAATAAACAGCAACTTAACGCATAGCCAATTATTTCGAGAAATCTGCATGTTTCGGCCTTAATTGTACTTCAACATACGTGGTCTACGACCATGGTTCCCAATTATTATTATTCACGGACCCCCCACTGGTCTAGCGTCATGTTGCAAACAAATTAAATGTTATTTCTCAGGTTATTATTACAAAAAGTGTCCACAATAATGTCGTACTACTTATTTAAGACCACTGATGATTAACGTTACGAGCTATTCGTAAGCCATTCGCATTGATCACCTACGGTCAGCATATTTAATCAATAATAATTAATCATTATTGACAACGCGAAAACAAAATCGAAATCATTTGATTTGATTTCCTATAAATTGTTTATGCCGTTTCGATAGGGACATAACACGTTACGAATGTTTCGTTTGAATTGAAATTAATGCGCTCACGTGTGCAAAAGAAAACTGTAAATATGACGCGCGTGTTCCGTGTGTATTTTCTACGTAGGGAACGGTTCGAAAGGTGCTGACGAATGAGATGTAACTCAATGGTTTTCAAGGACGTGAAAGCGATTTGGCCGGGTCTCGAAATCGGGAAAAATCACATTTCGATTAGGCGTCACCATAGCAACCGTGGAAACGAATTATTAAACGTCGATATTATTTAACGTTCGATTTCGCACGTTTGTAATATAATTAATTTTGTTTAATGATCATCACGCTTGATGTTCGACGATAAACAGCACCCGACGTGACGTAATAATTATTATGCATTGGCAGGCCATTAGGGCTTTCAATTCGAATTGATTTTGTGCAATCCACAGATAACGGAAACGACAAAAGAAAATATTCAACAGAGTAGAGCGAGATGTTTTTGTCGCGGTGTGTACGTCCTCCGGTTTCAACGTAACGTCTATTAAATACATTTTTCTCCGGTAAATAAATGTTTCCCATACCGGCCGAGGGGGGTGCGGGGGGGGGTGGCTTTATTATGTACAGGGGATTATTAACCGTTCGAATATATATATATATATATATATTGCACGTTAACAAACGACGTGTGCGTACAGATATTATCACGAAACGCTATCCCTCTTCTGGGGGGAGTTGTGAATATCAAGCGTTACCGTAACGACATTACAAGAACGCCGCGCGTATCGGTCGTGACGCGGTACTCGAAAAACCGGTCTCGGGGTGGAACGAACAAACAAAAAAAAAAAAACGGTCCCTCGTTTGCCCGGAGGAAAGGCGTGTCACGCTCCGTTCCGGGGACGTTCGTCACGTTGTTTTGGCGTGTCGGCCAATTAAAATTTTCACCGGGCGACTATTCATCGTCATTTCGGACGCGCGACAATATCCGTACGCAGGCCCAGCAGGACGACGCATTCATTTTAAAAGGACAAAAAAGGATTGACGTGTCGGGCCCGATCTGTTATTATTATGTAACGCCGTTCCGCGGTCTTGCTGCGGCGGCCGGCGGCGTTTACGAGTGTTTTCGACTTGAAGTCGACATGAAACGTCGACGCGTATCCGTTCGAACGTGCCGCGGATGTCGTACGGTATCGAAATGGGAGAGGGAACGAGAGAGAGAGAGAGAGAGAGAGCAAACGTTGGCCATATAAGAAAAAAATATATATCGACGAGGTACGTGCGTTTTTCGACGTCGTCCGTCGGGTAAATACAGTGGATTTCGCTTAATGTGGGCACATTAAAAAAAAACTTTTTTTTTTGATACATAAAATAGTTCATATTGAATAATACACATTGCTTAGAACTGAATAAAATCACTGTTCTGACGTGGAAGGTGTACAATAGAATATAATGGCGCGTCGTCTAATCTGATTAGTGTGAACTCGGTTGACGGAGTGTGCACGGTAAGCTCGAAGCTTATCATACGGACCATTTTCGTGGCCTTCTTATCCGTTACTAGTAGTGGGTCAGCATCCAGATCGTTGTCTTCTTCGACGTATTAAAGAAAACACGACAACGAGCGCGCGAAGACGAGAACGCGATTTCGTGTCGAATTATTGTTTTGAATCACTTCTGATGAACCGAGATATCATCTGGGGTATTGATTAAGCCGACAACGACATTCTTCAGATCCGGACAAATATTCGTTGAAAATTTCAAGTCAACCGATTGAACGGTTCCTGAGAAAATTGGTTACAAAAACAACGGCTACTATATTTTATTATTTGTATGAATGAAATTTAATAATACAAAATATAACAAACTAAAACTAATCTTTCATTTAATAAAAATTGAATGCTGTTCATTGATAACGGCATTACTTAAGAACGGAAATTTGAATTCGGAAATTTGCCGGGAAAATTGAAAAATTCGAAAAAGTTTTGTTGGCAACGTAATATAATAATAATAACAATAATAATAACCAATTTTCTTCGTGTGAAATATTCTTCCGAGTTCATCACTCTTTCACCACCAGACGGATATGTTTCAAACTATGCCTATAAACGTAGATTAATCTATAAATCAAAATCAAATTGCAAGACGATTGGATAAGTAATTTCCGAGATTAGCCGTTACCAACAAAACTTTTCGAATTTTCCCATTTTTCCGTCAAATTTCCACTTTTTCTTTTCCAAAAACCATACTCGGAATGTTACGAACATTAAAGAAAAAAAAATTAGCCAAATCGGGCCAGCCGTTCTCATATGACGCGGTTACCAACAAACAGCATTTCATTTTTATTTACATTTATATAATAGATAAATAATAACATAACTCACGACGATGTCGTGTCGTGTCGTGTTGTGCGTCGAGCCAAAAGGAATTGGCATATCGAGCCGATCTATTATTACATATCATGCAGTGTAAACGAAACGCTGTGCGTGGTCTTGTTTGAGAGAGAGAGAAGAGAGAGAGAGAGAGTGGCGTATTTATGGTGTGCCTAGGGAGGGGCAATTGCCCCGGGCATCACGTTTTTGGGGTCAGAAAATTTTTAAGGGTTTTGTTTGAATAATATTACTACTTGTTTTTGAAATATTTGATATTCGATGTTTTATTTCACAGTTTGTAAAACTCTGTATATACCCTATAATGAATTGTATGTTATTAATGTATAGTTATATACATTTTAAACATTAAAAATAAACATTTATAAACATTAGCATAATATTGATTTATATAATTTATTTAATATTACATTTACATAAAGTATTAATATATGTCATAAAAGGGAAGTGGTTTTGTATGTCTCGGAAAATTGCTTGATAAAGCATTTTTTTTTTTACATGCAGTAAAGAGGTCAGAAGAGGGGACAGCAAATAAATGTGTATCTAGAGAAATAAAATGCTAAATACATCACTGGAGAGAGAGAGAGAGAGAGCAAATGTTGGCCATAAAAAAAAAAAATTGACGAGGTACGTGCGTTGTTCGACGTCGTCCGTCGGGTAAATACAGTGGATTTTGCTTAATGTGGACACGTTGGGACCAGTTATATTTGTTCGTAAAAACCGAAATAAGTAAAAAAAGATTTTTTTTTTTTTTTGAGACATAAAATAATTCATATTAAGTAAAACACATTACTTAGAGACTAAATAAAATTATTGCTCTGGCGTGGAAGGTATACAATAGAATATAATAGCGCGTCGTCTAAACTGATTAGTGTGAACTCGGTTGACGAAATGTGCTTGGTATTCGAGCTTATCATACGGACTATTTTCATTAATTTTTTGCACGGAGAACTTTCTTAACGTTTCGACGCATTTTCGAACTTCTCTATCCGTTACTAGTAGTGGATCAGCATCCAGATCGTTGTCTTCTTCTTCTTCTTCTTCTTCTTCTTCGACGTATTAAAGAAAACACAACACTGTGCATGCGCGCCCGACGAAGACGAGAACGCGATTTCGTGCCAAATTATTATTAATAATGATAAATTGTCGAATGAGCCAATTAAAATTGGAGGAGAAACGGGAAAAATAATGAAAAAATAAATTCAAAAAACAAATATAGAAAATAAACTGAAACAAAATAAATCTAAAATCATTCCAGTAGGCAAATCAAATTCTATTGTTAGTGCATATTTTTATATTGTTTTCAAATATATCCATGTGTATAGTTTTCTATGTGTGTAGTTTTCAAAACTACACACATGAATATGTCTGAAAACAATCTGAAGATATTAACAATCCATGAAAGTTTTAACACATTCATGTTATTACATATACTAATAATATTCGAAACAAAACTTTAGATTTTATAAATAAAAATAGTATCAATATTTTAACATCTGACCCTTCTACAATTTATTTAAAACAAATTTATAATTTAATTAATAAAGCAACCGCAATTACACCTTAAAACCCGACAAGATTTTTATTAAATAATAAAAACGTTACAGCTCCACTATTACACCCTTTTATAAGATTACATAAAGACAATCATCCAATCAGACCATTAATTAATTTTAGAACTGCTCCTTCATATAAATTAGATAAATTTTTAGATCAACCAATAAAACTTTAATTAAAATTTGCTGATGAAACACCAGTAGGAAATTCTTATGATTACATTAAAAAAATAAATAATATTAATATTATACTTGGCTGTAGAACGATTTCCCTTGAAGTAAAAAATTTATATACATCTATTCCTAAATTCGATGCATTAGATATACTCAAAAATAAGCTTATTCTTATTAATGATTTCAATCCAATTGAAATTCGTGAAATTATACAATCAATTAACGTTATTATTAACCAAAATTATTTCCAATATAATGGAAGGGTATATAAAGATGGTCCATTAAGCGCACTTTTATCGCAATTATACTTGATAGTATATGAAAAAAATAATACACTTTTCAACAAACCGTATAGTCCATTTATTAAAGCTTGTTTCGGATATGTAGACGATACATTCATTTCGTTCAGAGGTACAAGTAGACAAGCAGAAATTATGGTTAACAGTTCAAATGAAATGAATGAACATATTAATACAACCACTTTTGTATTTTCTTTCATTTTTCTTTAATCAACGTAATACTCATTGGCTTTTCGTATACATAAGTATTAATTAATTGAAATATATATATATATATATTTGTTTTATTTACGAGTGTGAACTTATAATTTGTTATTTCGTTTGTCGTCGTTAGTTCTTATATTTCTCTTCTTTTATATTTCTTTAATTTTTAATTCATTTTTTTTTCACTACTATAATAAAATTATTAGTGTACGTTTTTAAAGATTAATCCCGAATTTTATTTTTCGTATGGTCCGCTCTCGCGACGACGCCCTTTGCCCCCGTGGATTTGACGGTCTAATGGGATCGAGCGGTCCCGCCGCGGCGTTCTCGTCTTGTGCAAACGTCGCCGCGGAAATCGCCCGGGATCGAGTGGACAGACGGCGCGCGTAGCTCCGTATCGAAACGATTCGACGGGGTCAACGGCAAACGGGAAACGCGACGAAGACGTGGACGCGATTTCGTGTCGAACCGTTATTGTCGTTATTCGTAATAACATAATATACGACGTTGTCGTCGTCGTCGTCGTCGTCGCGCCGTCGCGTCGTGTTTGTGCGTCGGGCCAAACAATAACATCTCATTTAAACATTACACGCTAGTAAATAAATAAGAGGGACCGGAGAGGGTGGGTGACGTCCCGTCCCTTTTTGCGTGTGTGTGTGCGCGCGCGCGCGCGCACACCCCCGGACCCCTCGGGGGCATTTAGGGTTTTGAAAAGAACATTTATCGAATTACCACCCCGGAGCCCGGTCTGGTCGGGCGGTGAGGCGGACGACCGTGCACAAGTGGCCCGTTCGTTCCGCCACTTCGGCCGTGACGTTCGTGGGGTGGGGGGGAAGCTGGGGGGTGAAGGGGCGCCCGGAGCCGCACCATTGGTCCGCGGTGGCCGCGCCCCCGCCCCGGCGGGCCGATACGCGCGACCGCGGGTCCCGGAGACCGGTACGGCCGCGGCCGACGAACAGTAGGACTCCGGTTCTTGTCGCGGTCGTTTGTCGTCGTCGTCGTCGTCGATCAAAACGCCGTACCGTAAATTGAAATCGTAAACCCGCTACCGCAGTATATATACCGTGTATACCGTATCGGTTACCGCGAACGTTGTGGTTATTTATCCGTTTCTCGTGTCCCGCACACCGTCGGCCGGACGATGGACACGGACAGCAACAGCGACAACGACACGGCGCCCGCCGTCGCCGCGCAAATGCCGCCCTACAGCCGGGCCAACATCGAGATGCTCATCCGGAGGCACCAGGCGGCCGTCACCGCGCTCGGTCTGGCGTTCAACGGGCAACAGCACCGACAGCAACAGGCGAACGCAACCGCCACGTCCGTGCCGCCGCCCAAACACCACACCATCGACGCCATACTGGGCCTGAAACGGGACGACCGGAAGGACAGGGAATCCGGCGGCAAGTATAACGGTCTACGGTTAAGCGCGCGCCGGACTCGCGGTAGCTCGCCGAACCCGCGGTAGCTCGCCGAACTCGCGGTAGCTCGCCGAACCCGCGGCTTAGGCGCGTCGTCTGTCGGCGGTCGGGGCCGGACCGGGCCGCCGGGCTACTGTTCTGCAGCGCGGCGGCTCGTTTGGAAAATACGTAAACACAAATCGTGTTGAAATTCGCAAATCCCATCGTTTTATGGTATACAACAAATTTAACGCGCTTAATTAGGTCGTTTACGAAAACGGCAATGATATTGGTTAACTTGTTTTGGACGCGGGTTTCGGGACCGTTGTTCACCGAGAACAGTGGTCGCGGTTGAGACGACGACAGCCGTACCGTCATCGATTACCGATCATCCGGGTTTCGCGGCCCGAGCCCACCCCGTCTAACCTAACCTACCCCTGAGCCTAGTCCGCCCCCCCCCCTACCCCCGCTACCGTGGTACCGTCTAGGTATTGAGTTGAGGTCTTGCGCCCCTCAAACCGTTCTGGCAACCACGCCATGGGCCATGGCCGCACGAACATTTTTTAGAGCACACGAAAAGCTGTTTAATTGGTTTTGTCTCGCGCAACGAAACGACGTCCGCAAATCTAGCCGACCATGAAGACGCCGTGAAAATCGGCGTGGCGTCTAAGGCGGAACTCCCAGATTGTCGTCTTGTCGTACAACACACGTGTTCCGCGGCCAATCGTTGGACGCGGCCTAACCCGGCGGAACTTCGGTTGATACCGCGTTCCGTAATACCGCGTTCCCGTGTAAAACCGACCCTCGGACGCGCGTCAGTACGTGACGGTGTGCGTATCCGCGCGTGTCGGTCGCCCGCGACGCCCGTCCCGGCGGGATTGATCAGTCCCGTTGCCGGGCGGCGCGCGCACAAACCCGTCCGTCGTGCGTCATTCCGTAATTACACAATTTGCGTACGAGCATCGGGTCGTCCGGGTGAACGGCGCACGCGGGAAAAAGCGACAATGCCGTACGTAACAACAACAACAACAACAACAACAACAACAACAGTAACGGCAGTACCGGTGGGAGAGGGATGGGGGGGGGGGAGGCTAGCGTGCGCGCGTCATTAAAAGGGTAATGGGATGGGGGGAAACAAAACAATACGAGAATTGTGTTTGGCGAAAAGCCTAATTCGTGCCGCTATCGACGCCGTTATCGGTTCGCGTGTCGTCGGCTCGTAACAATATTATAATTACGGACAATTAAATTGATTAAAACATAATATTTTAATCAGACGTCTTATCGCCGCCGTTCCAATTATTAATTAAAATATCGAAATTAATGCGCAAATTTTTTTTTTATTTATTTTTTTTTATGACTCCCGTCCGTACGGCACGCGGTCACATGACATTCTGTTGTGCGTATTCCCGTGTCCGCGTACGCACTACGACGCGTGGACGACTCAAACGACTAACTTTTTTAACGTATGCGTGCGCCCAATGCGAGTTCGACAGCCGTATACCCGCGGGCTCGTACTCGAACTGCTAATTTCCGGAAGGAAAAAGTAACGGGGAAACCGACTAGATGTATCAAATAAGCAGCGCAACGATCGTCTCGTCGTTCCACCAATACTAAATTCCCGTACGCCCAGCCCCAGTGCCGCGTGTTTTAACAGACTGGAAAACGAAATCAAGTAATGGGAATGATCATTTTTTTTTTCTTACGCGTTTTCTTGATCTTCCAGCGGAAACACGTCTGGAATTTTAAACCCCCTTGTGGACTAATCGTGATTACGTGCCCGATGTCGGGCGTGCCCACGTTAGTGCTCGAATTGGATAACGTAAAATAGTAGAACTCAATTGGAAATTTCAAAAAATAGTTTTCCAAATGAAATATTCTATAATAACCCCCATATCCTCCCCCTCATCTTCGGTTTACCACTGATTTCTAACCGTATTTCTCCATACGATTTTTAACAGAATAATATTCCACAACACTTTATATAAATAAACACCTAATAAACCCGTTTTAAATTTGAGTAAGAATAATAACATGTAAAAATCAATTATACGATGATTAGTATTCACACTACACGGGGATACATCGACACATGACGATCACGAATGAAATATTATTTTCAAAACGGTTCGCCAGTTAACGACGTTGTTTGTCGAGACAATGTGTGCCGTCACAGGTATTCAGTTTTACGGTATATCTGTGAACAAATCTAAAAATAATTGTCAAATGACATATGAACAATATTCTGTGGTAAGTCGTATAGAAGATTATAAATTGCCATTATCGATCAGGTACTTGATAAAGCAATAAGGTGTTGATAATATCGGATATACATTTTTGCTTCGTGTTTTTTTTTATCTACGGTCCCCAGGCATGTCGGTTATAAGAAGCGCTCACCCGCGTTCCTTTGAAAATCGCAGTAAAGGGACGCTAATTTTTTATTGAATATAGTAGAAGATCTTCCGTCCCCCGCCCAATTCGAGCACTAATGCCCACTAATTTACTTACGACTGCTACATCACCGCGTAAACGTATCGACCGGTGTTCACGCGGTATGTACTAGGGCTCTCCGTTTCGTACGTGTATTGATGATGTACACGTGCAGTCCGTTCCTTAAATCGAGAAAATCTATGAATACAATCCGTGTGTTTATCTACACGTGTTTTTAACGTTCGTGTACACGTGTATTAAAATTACCCGTGCATTAAGGGTCCGGTAGTTTGTATAAAATTTTTTTAAAAAAAAATTTAGGAACATTACCGTGTAATTCTGTCGTGTACTAAAAAATCTTCGTGTTATAATTTTATTGAGTTAGTGTGGTTAATCAATATTTTGTGTAAACAAAAAAAAACCAAACGCCGTTCACGCGTAATGTGTCGGCTTCTACGTTGTTGTCGTTGTTTTTTTAATTGTTATCAATTGGAAATCTCGCGGATAAAAGCGTATTTCATGAACATTGCGATTTTACGAACACGGCCGTCTCGCGTCTACCGGACAACCGTACGTAACGTGACGGATCCGAAAACATTGTTGACGCGTTTTACGGCGGCGGCCACTCCTCTGAACGGTGCCAACCGGTGGCGAACGCACGGGGGTAGCGGGCTGGGTCGAAACCCTCGAAATTCAGGACGACTTATAAAATATGCACGTGATTTTGAATTGTTTCACATTGGAAGTAATGGACGTTTTTCGTTATTATTATTTACGTATTCGCGTATTTACTTTAGACGTTTGGAATTTTCCGAAATATTTGTCATCCGTTATTGAATGTGATTCAACGCTTTTGCGTACAGTACGTTTATACCGTTGCGGGTATCGTCGCCGGCGTGTGAACTATCGAACTGCGTAATCAGGCCCGGTTCAATGGGTAGGCGACATAGGCACACTCGCGTGGCGGCGTTTCGAGATAACATTTTGGTACGCGATCTGTATGAAAATTATTTCACATGTAATATTGATATCGAACGAGACACATTGCACATAAAATACTAGGTGCCCGCCAAGAGAAAACGTTATGCATTTATAAACATGTGACGTGGCGGGCAAATCTCCATTTCGTAAACACACGCCCGAGCCGGTGTTAATCGTTCAACCGTTATATCTTCGACTATTGTGGCACGTGCACGTTCGGACCGATTCGTCAACACACAATGAGAGTTCCGGTTCGATTGTGAAGTTCTCCAAACCGAAAAATACAATCGCCGTCCCAACGGCATCGAATCCGTTCGTCGTTTACACTCGCATAATGGTGTAACGGCTGAATTACATGGCATGACGGATATTCCAATACAATAATCGTTGACAAGACTCTCTGGAACGAGTTCGTACGAGTTCGTACGTTCACTGCGTCCGCATCTGGCGCTCAGACCGGGCCGGACTATCGTCGGCGGTCACGCGGTGCACCGCTCGCGTTCGGAACAGCGTGCGAAGTTTCGGTCGCCTAGTGTTTATCGATCACGCGCGATAGAGTGCATCACGTCACGCCGCCGTACGCGGTCCGCTGACGTTTCCGCGCTCCACGGTGACCGACGCCGGTAAGCAAACACAACCGTGCGTTGAGTTTTAGACAATTAGACACGTCGAACACAACGTCACGCCGTCGTCACAACAAAAACCGTAACGTCCAAAACGCATTACCGGCGGTTGGGTAGGGACGGCCGCGGTTCGGTACCGGCTTGCAAGAATGTTTACTGACTTCGGGTGATATAGTTTTCGTCGGCGAGTTGCGATGAATTAACATTGCGATTTCAAACCACCTAACACAAGCCGCGACCGACACAATTTGGGCTTTGGCGGTTATAACGTATTGTGCGTTGTGATAATGACGGTGTTCAGGTAGGCGCGTACGGCCGAGAAGAGACGGCCCAACAGCAGTTCGGTGTGAAGCAGTTGACGACGACTGGTTAAATCCATAACATTCCGACGGTCTGAATTATACGAGAGATAATATTACAAGGAAATTTCAAAATGTTTTGTCAAGTTTATAGTTTCAACTGAATGTTAACATCCGAATGTCGACGTGAATGTGAAGTCAACGTTATTATTTTTTGTTGTCGTCTATTAGATCGAAAAGTCGATGTCGACCACGACAATCCGACGAAGACACAAAAATCGATCTCGAGTCCATTGAAGTTGGCGACCCCTGGCCCACGGTGTGGCAGTGGTCGTGCGGGTACTCCAAAATTAATCCAGAGCCCCTTCAGTTTAAATTTAGTTCGGCGCCACCGCACTACGGTATTAACCGCGAGCGCGCGGGTTCCGATCGACTGTTTCGGACGTACTCCGCCCGCGTTCGGTACGCACACTCGCGGTCGACATTTGCCCGCAAATCGTCGCCCACCCGACTTAACCTAAACACGCGGGTCGGACCCGACTTTCCGACCCGGCGGCACGCGTAAAACCCGAAACCGACGGCGTCGTTATGCGTTGTCGACGTGTGCTCCGAACGCCACGCGAAATTCACCTGGCGTACGCGGCGCGTCGGGCGTTTTAGACTTTACGTCTGTAGTTCGTCAAGTGGATAGACGTAGTGGAAATCTGTACCGCCCGTTTTCATATTATCGTACGTACAGGCCCGGCTCGAGCGTTTACACACACCTAGGCGAAGTTAAGATTTGCCGCCCCCCTCTTCCCCCCACACGTGTTTATAAATACAATGTTTTCAAGTAGTTTCCAAGTCCAGAGCAGTTTATTGTTGGCATATAAAATCAAAGAGCATATTACACGAGCACGACGCGTCGTTCGATATAAATATTATAGCAAAATAATTTTTAGATTCGTATTTTTATCACACGATATAATATGCAATAATTTTGTATAAAAATCACGTATAATACCAAATGCGTGTGCCTGTGTCGCCTACCCCTTGAACCGGGCCTGGGTGCGTACAATAACGACTGAAAACTACACGTTGTCGTGCCGGCATGTTAAGCGACAGTACTTCGAATTATCAAAATATAAATAATTGTTTTATTTCCATGCCGTTTAAATGGAAATCGATACGTTCGTATTATCTTAACGGATTAAGGCAATTATCGACGATTATATAGAGAATACGCGGAAACTCTCAAACGTTTACTAAAAAACGATCCGACGTCTTACGTCAATCACAACTATGCGCAATATATAGGAATAAAAACGTTTTGTTTGTAATAACCACGTTATTCGTTTTTTTCGACTCGTTTCACGATTTACCTATTTGAATGTTATATTGTATTACGAATGTGTCCACGACCACATGTTACACGTGTTGAGCTGTGTGTGCCGTTCTTAATTTACCCGTGTTATATTTTACTAGAAATTCCGCGATCATATGATGTATACGTAAGTCGTTTAAACGATACTGTCGATATTTGAATAAAAATAAACACAAATGTTTTTAACTTGATAGCTAAAAAACAATACATTCTGTCATTTGGACGTTTTACACGCACTCGAAAGGAACATCGGTGAATAACGATTTTCGAAAATATATCAAACGTTCATATTGTTTTTACTAATATTTCTCAAATCACAAATATCACGTGGTTTTACAGCTAGACGTTCATTATACAAAATGTATACATAGATTAATAATATGTCCACTTAAAAATGTATATTGTATCTAAATATACTATAAAATACGCTTATGTCACATTTATATGACAATTAAAATACGCTTATCACTTTATGGTCGTTTTTAATATCATGACCTCTATATTTTTACTGTGAGTGTGTCAAATGAAATATTTACATATTTCAAAAACTGATGGACTATAATTACTTTTATTTTATACACTATATGTGAATGCGCCCAGATTTTATTTCGCATTTATTACATAAAAAAATCAAAACATTTTTCTTTTATGAAAATCTGATATTTACTCGAAACATGTCTCGCAATACTTTACGTCAATGAAATAATGTAACATGACGTAACGCTATACATCGAGTTTTTCAAATTATCTAAATGATCAGAATAATATTTGAAATAGTTCAAAGTTTCAAATATTATTTACTTATTAAGTATTGAAAAAATAATAAAGACATACTGCGAATACAACCTAAAAGTTTCAAATTATTCGTCGACAAACTAAAATTATTTTTATTTAACCATCGAGTTTATAACAGTTTCTTTTAACTTTGCGCGAGCGAATAACATAAAAATAGTTAATTTTCGCATTAAAATTCTTATTTGAAATTAGTTTTTATATTTTTGTAAACAATCAAAGTTTATTTTCCGGTTTACTTGCTCACTATACAGTTGTTCGGGTTCACCGGGTTATTTAATTATTTTCTGAAACTTTATACGTTTCATTAACTGAATTGAACAGATTAAAACGTGTTAATGATTTTGTTTTTAGTTTTTTCTTTAATATTAATGAAGTAAAACGTTAATTACACGGTTCTCTGTTGTTTTAAACCTCGTACTTGATACACATAACTCTGTCCGACATGCGTTGTTATCGGACGCGTGATAACACGACGATCGGCTGTTGTATACGTATTCCGCGCGATTGAGTGCATGGGCGGACCTTCTAGAAATTTCGTACTTGAGCTATATTTTTTAATATGGCCTATCGGCCTACACAAAATAACACCTAATACCTAATATAGAAATCACAACGATGTTCTAAAAGATTTTTAATATTTGTTAATCAAGATTTTCGTGAATTATTTCACGCTTCTTGTGGTGCGTTTTGTTCAAAGTCGGTTATATATTTTCCAAAAAAAAAAAAAAAAAATGTTATGTTATACATTATCAAGTTATTTAGTTTGCTTAGAGTTGTGAAAATCGTCCCGGAAACTTACACCCGCCCGGGCCTCAGTCGGCCCGCGATCGAGCGCAAAAGGTTTCACGACGTACGTTTCGGTAAGTCACCAGAACACTCGTACGACGGGCGGCCGCCTTTACTTCTAAGGTCCAGGTTAGGACCCGGGCGTTATCCGCCGGGGCGTACGCGATTGGACACGGGCGGCCGGGCGGCGTAAGGAGCTTTGCGTCTGTCGCACGTCGAACGACGACCGGGAAACACGTGTAATCTGGATTTGTCCCGGGTTCGTTTCCGCTCGCCGCGTTCGTCGCCGCAGACCCCAAAAACGGCCTCGCGCGCGCGCTCTTCGTTAGGGGCCCGTCAGCTTTCGGCCCGCGGTCCTCCGACGTTGGGTCGCCTCTAGTTTAATGACGACGCGAACAACACGCGCGCGTCCCGAGGTCCCCGCCGGACGCCGCGCACGGCCGCCCGTAATTGGCCGGGTCCGGGGACTTCGTTCCCGTCCGGGCGGACGCTAAGCCGCTTTTCCCGGATCGTTTTACCAGCGCCGTCGTTGCCCCGGATCAGGACGTCGCCAAGCCCGAAACCCGTCCGGCCGGCCGTATCGATCCGTCGTCGTATCCGCCGCGATTACGTTGCGCGACCGTCTCGATTCGCCGCTCGCTGCGGTGTCGGTACGGTACATTGGCCGTATGTAAACTGCAACAGTGGCGTGGGTTTGGGGTTTTGGGTTCAAACCTTGCTCGTTTCGAAAAATACCAATAAGTAAGTAAATATAAATAATAATAATAACAACAATAAAGTCTTTAACTAATATATTCGTGCGATGTTGCACGATTATTATGTACTGTTTGTATTCAACTCCTGATTATAAGGTTCTTGTCAGAGCCTGTTATCGGTAATTGCACGCCGACCCCACACCATGGATAATGTACCGGTAGATGGTAAACTGCGACAAAATTAACCTTTTTATAAAATCATACATGGTGTAAACTGCGACAAATTCTTAGATCTACATCGGGTAAACTGCGACAAATAAGTAAACGAACATTATACAAACTGTGATAACTATTTTATTTTAAAAACTTATAAATATTTACATAGTACTATTATACAATTTTTAATTAATGTAATTTCTTTTGTTTGTTTTTAAGGCGAATAGATTTAATAAAATCATATCTAGTGATATCCTTTTTTATGTATTTTTTTCGTTCTTCGTTAATAAATTCATACTTCTTAGTTGTATATTTATTTCTTTGCTGAACGAGACCCTTTTCCGCACTTCTTATTTTTACATAAGTATCATCTTGAATATCTTGTAGAGCATCGATAAAAGTATACAAAGATGGGTGGTGATGATAAAAATAAGCATTAAATTTCGAATGAAAAGATTCACACACGTTATTGGTTATTACTTCTGTAGACGATGCCCATAGTGTAGGGGGGAAAATACCTTCAATATAGTAATCAGTAATATAATCACAAAATTCTACTATTGTATCATTAGAAGGTAAATCAGCCATTAAGTCGTAAACAAAACAGTCTTCAACTTCCTCAGGTTCTAAAGCCCAAAACTCGCAGTTTACTCTATGTAGGTCTGTGAATTTGTCGCAGTTTACACGATGTACGATTTATAAAAAGGTTAATTTTGTCGCAGTTTACCATCTACCGGTACCATTATCCATGGTGTGGGGTCGGCGTGCAATTACCGATAACAGGCTCTGACAAGAACATTATAATCAGGAGTTGAATGCAAACAGTACATAATAATCGTGCAACACCGCACGAATGTATTAGTTAAAGACTTTATTGTTGTTATTATTATTATTATTTATATTTATTTACTTATTGGTATTTTTTGAAACGAGCAAGGTTTGAACTCAAAACCCTAAACCCACGCCACTGTCCGCTACCGAACTCGCTCGATGTAAAATCGCCTACAGGCGAATAACCAAACAGTTAACGTTTAATTAATTACGCGACGACAAATGCATCGAATGCGTGTGCGAGCGGGCGAGTAAAATCGTCAAATGTAATCGACGCTCGTGGTCGACCAGTGGCGATGAAACGTTTTGGTCACGGGGATGAGGCTGATGTTTCAACATGAAGTCTGATCATTGCAAACACAAGTCACCATTCGAGTATATGAGATCACTTTATTAAATAATTTTATTACGGTACTTCATCCGGGGTAAGTGGGGCGGCGAACGTTTTAAAGCGGACTATTTTTCCCACTAAAAATATATATCGTTTTTTAAACGCTTTCTCCTAAATTCTAACCAACGTTTTTCACTGACAAGTCGGGTAGGACTTAAAGGATAATTCGCCATTATTATTTTTTTATAATTATTACAGTAGTAAAACAATTAATATTATACACTATTGTTTGTGCAATATTCTTTCCCGCCAATTCGTTATTTCAAAATACAAAATACATTTCCATTTGTTCTGTTCAAATGAACAATAATTTTGGGCGGCAAACTCTTACGTGCGTTACGATTTTTACCATCTACGGACGAACGAAACTGATGTGCTAAGCGCATTTTCGTAGAAACGAAAATATATTTTTAAAAACTCGTCAAAACATAACACAACGTCGTAAAAGTGTTTGAGAAACGACCTGTATATATTTTTATTTTCTACGGATAATTTTTATTTTCACTTTCCATAACATATAATAACCGGTCCGGAATCAATGTTGCCTTGAAACTATTAAACATCGACAATAAAAAACACTCCGGGATATCTTATCGTAAAACTCATTTACGCATTTTCGTCTTCGTTGATTTTGTAACCGACTCACATAAGCTATGGGCTACGATTAGTCTGTCGTTTAATTATAATAATATTATAAAAAACAGTGATTGTTTTTGGTTTTTTTTTTTTTTTTGAAACACTTACAATGATTTTCGAATATTTTTGGAACCCTCGGAAAAAACCCCTTTCGACACTACACTTATAACCCCATACTCTACTACAGGACAGCCAGCACTCGCAAATGCTGTCGACAGTAACTAACGACTGTACGCCATGGTTTGACACTTTGACATACGAATGTATTGTAATATATATAAATATATATAGACAAATGCTAATTTCATACACAAGTATGTTAAACGATTTCTAAAAACTGTTCAGTGACGTTACCATACGTGTATAAATAGAAACTACGTTTTTATATGACATGACGGGCGGTTGGGCGATTATATTTTAAACGTAAACAACGTTTGAATGAATTATTATTATAATAAAATAATATATTCTGACAAAAAGCGACGGGTAATCGTTAATTAAACGATTTACATTGATGCAACCGGTTTAAGAGTATTTCATTGCCACTGAAAGCATCCGACGACCATTTGAAATTATTTCTGTGAACATCTGAAGAAGTCTTAAAGATAGTTTTGATATTTCTTACAATTATTATTATATTATGTCTCTTGTTGTTGTTGTTGTTGTTGTTCTTCTTCTTCTTCTCCCTCCCCCACGCCTTTATCTCGGCTATTTGGGATTGGCCACCTTTGTCCTAAATATCCACTTGACACGATCTCCCACATCATCCACGCACACACCAGCAGTCCTCATATCACGCTCAATCGCATCCGACCACTTTTTCTTCGGTCTTCCTTCAACCGTTCATTTCCATAACCGTTCGTACCGCTTCCGAATTTTCTATCCTCATTACATGGCCAGACCATCCAAGTCCATTCTCTCTCATCTAATGCACGATCGACGCTACGCCTATGTTTCTCTTACATAATCATTCCTTATCCTATCTTCTCTTGTCGCTCCACTAATCCATCTTAGTATTCTCACCTGCGCTACGCTCATTCTCTGCTTCGTTTTCTTGTCAACACTCTGAACCATACAACATAGTTGGTCTCTTATGTATAATTATATGGTTATTTTTTTTTATTAATTTATTATTTCAAAAATACTATAATTGTTCACATATTTAAACTATGTATGTATCACTGAGATTATATTATTTAAACATGTGTCTAACTATTGAAAAACTTTCAGTTTTTGGTTTCAGTTCAATAATTTTCCACTATTAATTTTTATTAAAAACATATTTTAAAAAATGTATTTATACAAAACTTAGTAGCCACCATTTATCATCTAATCAATACGACAACAGTAAAAACCAAACAAATTCAGATCATCGTATCAAATAATTATTAAGTAAACATCTAACATACAACAATTTTAAGAACTATCTGCGTACATAATAATTTAATTGATTTAATTTGTTAATTGAAATTAAAATTGTATTCTTAAAAAAATATCATATTTCAACTAAAATATCCATAAAACAATAATAAATGAAGAAGTAAAGAAAACAAAAATGTATTATACTATATGTCATAATCATATAACATAATACAAACGACGCTCTGTAACGTGAGCTTTTTTATTGACAAAAGAATATACCATAATTCCCAGTTGGATAATTAGTTGATAGTCAACGAAAATTAATCTTATTACGATGAGTTTTTCCTTCGGATTTTATTTAATTCTTTGTGAAAAGACATTGTTAGACAATTATTTGAGAAAATTGGAATATAATGTGACTCGGAAATTGATAGAAATCAACGGAAGGAAGTAATTTTGGGGACCAATAATTTTTTTAACAACTAAGCTTCAAAATGTCTAAAGCTTATCTTTGTGTTTATGATTTACGACATTAATAAAAGTAAACTTTTCAAACGGAAATAAAATTAAGTACGAGTTATAAAATAAAAGTACGTGCCAGCACATAAGTCAATGGCATCAACTGGGTTTGCATGGAATCGTACTTACAATTTTAAGACAAAATGTCGATTATGCAAAAGTATATTTCGCATGTCTAGAAACGTCTGCAATATAAAAAAAAAAATGTTTTGGTAAATATTCTATGGTTTACATTAATTTACCCCACTGCGTGTAATATAATTTAATTAAATATTTTTGGGTTATTGAGTTAACAACTTGTAATGACAATAATTATAAGAATTAGTAATAATTAGTATCAGTACCAATGCACTTAGATTTAGTCTTCTAATTTCTAGTTAGAGTTAAAAAACTTTTTTATTTATATTTCCAAGAAAATTCATAAATCTCACACAACATATTTGTTAGTAGTACATTTCTGTATACGCGTCTGTGTGTTTTCGACTACGATTCGTAACATAGGTATGTTTCTTTGACGTTTAATTATAGTTTTACTCTCGCTCGAACTTGACATTATATTTTATCGTTTCAACTCAATTTATTGAACTAATAACGTATTAAATACACGGAAATAATAATTGAAAATAGTTATTTGTTTCCATACTGAAAAGTTTTCGCTTTCGAAAAATCATCATTATTTTC
The DNA here is from genome assembly GCA_019022885.1 of Schlechtendalia chinensis. NCBI lineage: Eukaryota > Metazoa > Arthropoda > Insecta > Hemiptera > Aphididae > Schlechtendalia > Schlechtendalia chinensis. The sequence goes on from CM032339.1 coordinate 43,293,872, forward strand.
TGGATGAAAATACGTTTTCGGGATACTTCTACGTATTATCGGATTACTTATCATGACGGTAATCCACTTTGAATTATTATTCATTAGTTTTTGTTGGTTGTATTATTCAATGATTTTAATCTCGTTTTTATGAATGAGGATGAAAATTACGATCCTTGTCGGCGTAAAAAAAAAATTACAAATTTAAAAGCATCAAACAATATTAAAAAAAAAAAACCCCAATACATGTCTGCGAAACGTGCTATTTTTGTGTAATTTATAAATTCGTGACAGGCAATATATCATATAATGACAGAATAAGTTGACTAAACATAACGCGTTATTACTTTGATAAGAATAATTTGTATTGATTAAAACGTAAACCGTTGTCCCCTCTCTCATGCAAATTTATGTGGCCAATCGTATTGGGACGACCGTTGCTCATTTCTGTATGTGTTTTGCGTACCTATCAAACGTAATTCGTGGTTCGCGGTTATATTTTACTGTTGTTCAAAAAGTAAAATAAATTGGTAGACTAGCGTTTTAAAACGTTCGCCTTGAGCATGAGCGTATAATAAAAAAAAAATTCGATTTATTAGTAAATAATTGAAAAAAAAAAAATGATTTTTTGTAACAACTATCCGAGTGTTTGTGAACGATAGTCGACATACTAGAATCATCCGTCATCGCGCGTGTACGGAACTCACTTGAATAGCTGTAGCCCATATCGTTTATCGTCTACTCGCAAACCGTGTAGATCGTCTGTCCCTTTTCAACGCGTCGTGCTCCGGCCTCGTGTCGAACCCACCCGTTCCTTAATGGTCGTTTATCGTGTGGCAGCCGACCGCCGCGGACGGCCGTGTCATTAGACACGTAGAGAGAAAAAATAAACACAATAACGTTTGTTACGTATCCGGGGACGACAGTGTTTCGTAACGATTACCGTAACGACCCAGTGGCACGACCAGGAGACGGAGTAGTGGTGGGGGGAGGGGGGGGAGGGGGTTACGACACCCGCCGAAATTTTTTTTATTTCGCATATTCTTTAGTGTGTACAATATACATGGAAAAATTCTAACTCCCCCGAAATATGTTCCTGGTCGCGACACCGTAACGACCGTCCTGCGGTCCACGTCGAACCAACGACGTGATAACACCGCTGGATCGCGCGCAAAGTTTGCAGGCCGAGGGGGCTTGAGAGGGCTGAGCCTACCATTGTGTTTTTTAACTTCCCCTCCTCCCTCACAGGAATTTTAGTTTCTTTACGTCATAAAAGTACCTTATAGTAATTTATCGATACGTTGTTTATACCTATTTTAATGTATGGTCATTATTTCGATAACAATATTTTTAGCGTGAATAATTTTTGTTCCCAGATCTATACAATGTACGATTTCAACATTTCCAAATCTTTTCAAAGTTTTAAATTTGGCGCTAACCACCCCAATATCTTCAGCATCGTGTGAAAGTTCGTTTTTCACAATGCGAAGAATTAAAACATATGTAAGATCAACTATGATCCGGAATAGATTTCTGTCTCTTGCCTTTTTAAATATCGACGTGTCTAACGATGTCCAATCTAAAGATTCTTTAGTGGTATAATCTAAACAAAACGGACGTTTACATTTATTAATTTGAAAAAAAAAAAACATTATCTCGAGTGTTGAAAATAATTGAATATTTATTAATCAAATAGTTATGAGTTATGATATTCTGTATTATTATTTATTAATACATACCTGCCGAATTTGTTGTTTTTAGTTTTTCATGTAAAAATATAATATTGTATATAGGTGTACATTATATTACCTATTAATAATTTATATTACATGTATATGAGGGTTACAAATGATTCATAGACACTATTTAAACGTTTGTAGTGGAATGGGCTACAGACACCCCCACGCCCCTCCCCAAACATATTTTATCACCCTACGCCTATGCGGATCGGGTTCACTTGAGCGATCGTTTGACGTCGCCGCCGATCCAGTGGCCGTTCGCGATCCAACATAATAATTATTCGGTTGGTCCGAAGGCGTACGTTTCGGTCGGGCGACGGTCACGGCGGTTTGTCCGAGGCACGCCGCAAAATCCATGACGATGTGCACCTCTAAAAGCGTTTGGAACTACATACGGGACAGGTCGGTTCGCTATCGTTTTAAGACCGGTAATCTGACGTGCAGTCTTTTTGTTGATCTGAGGCGATTTTGAGATGTCGGTCGCGTCGGATATTCGACGATATTTCACCGTCGGTTCGAGCGATACGGACGTGTTTCACTTGCATTTCAGGAGGACCGACAGTTTGTTTTGGAGTGGAGTTAGTTCAATTTTTTTCAAATATTTGAGCGTACATCTACCGTTTTTTTTTTTTTTTTTTTTTTGAAGAGGAACGCGAGGGACAGTATTCGAAATATAAAATAATACTGTTATATTGACGAAATAATATATATTTAATATTACCGCCAGTCGCCATAATATGCCAGCAGATGCCGATTATGGCCTATGGCTATTTCCCACGGTTTGTCAGTCCACAAACGCGACTATCGGCCTTTAAATGACCTACACTAGTATTTTATATTATTCCCCACGCTCGAGTTATTGGTAAACGTGACAGACGGCAGTGACGAACTTTTCGAGTATCCACACCGTCTATAAAAATGTATCGCGGACGCAACTGTTTTGTAAGCCTTCGGAGTACCCCTACTATATTTTTCCCCGATTCAACCACTGAGGAGGACCGACCGTCGATCGGCACACCGGACGAAATCCAAAGCTGTTACCTGATCAAAGCCAACTTGAGTCTTTAACTTTTGACTCGTTACTGTCCGTGTGTTGGACGATGCACAGTACACGATCACTTCGTCGCTATTAACAAGTGTTGACTGGCGACTGATTGGCCACGCGATTATCGGGGTCGAATAGTTTTTGTAACGTCGGTTCGGCGTGGGAAAATATTAGACAGAAAGTAATTTATGAGTCGTCGATCCTATGACCTACACGTACTGCAAATATTACAAGAACAGCGATCTCTTTACCTACCCGGTCGTCACGAGTTAGACGCCCTTTCGCCGTCCGCTTAGACTTCCGGACGCGATGTTGAGAACGGTCTTATTTATTTCATCCGACCGAACGCCGCACGGCTGCTAGTTAGATTGTGGACCTGTTCGCGATGGTCGTTCCTTGTTTATCAAAACCAGACATCGTTTTGTGTAAACCGACACTTGGCGTTAGTCCGTGCTACGACAGTTCGATTACCTGACGGGATGCGAACCAGTAATTATGCCTTACTTACTAACTCGCGGTAAAGCCGATCAAACGGGATCGTGAGTACGTCGTCGTTGTGCCGGACAGTTGCGTTGGATTGGATTTTCGAACAACGAGGAGATGCGGTCGAGACGAATCGTTTGCGGTAAAACAAAACGCGAAAATGGAAATCGCCAGAAGCCAAATAAACATCAAGTGTAAAACGTTTCGGATTCCGATACCATGTAGCGCTCTGTCCGCTCTGTCTCTGGACGATAATTCCCAAGTACAGAGGATTCGGAAACGTCGAAAACGTCTACTGCGCAACTGCATTCCAAAAACAACCGATCGGATCGCTATCTAAACGTCTTTCGGGATTTTCGACACACGATCGTGTAGACCAGGGGTTCCCAAACTTATTTCCCTTAAATAATCAATTAATAAGTATATATAAAACTGTGCAACAACGTATTTATTTATTTTTGGATTTATATTTGAACGACTTGTCTATGATAAAAATAAAAATAAATATACATTTTAATGGGAAGGATGTATCTGATGGGTTTTCATCAATTCAATAACGTTCGGCTCTCGGAGAAACATTCTTTCATTTTTTTTTTTATTAAAAGCCATCGAATTGCGCTTGTAGAACTATTGCCCACTTGAATCACACCAGCGCCCCCTTGGACTGTAATATCGTCTGTTTTCGGGAACCACTGGTGTAGTCTGCACCCGTCTCTGGACACGCCGGTATACCGTATAACGCGCGCGAATACATGTTGCATCGTGGACATGTTTTTCCAGAGACTCGCGAACAATTTCTCAAGGAAACTAAACATCTGAACATCAGAGACGGAACTCGGTGGAAGTTCCGAAAATAAGTGAAAAAAAAAAAAATGTTAATAAAACATGAAATAATTTATAATACAATGTATGAACTGTACGTTAATATCAGCGGCGCCGAATACATACTTAAAGGCAGTGCATTTGCACCGTCTAAAATTATCGGTGCGTGCTGGGTCGACATATTTTCAGATTGTCGCTTCTGACGGATATTGGGTACACGAATGTTTCGTTTGGTTAGTATAACAAGTCGTCAAAAACCAATGGTTTAAGCGTAAACCGTTTTAAACAGCACACACTAGAGCACTATAAAGCTACAGGGCAGTTGGTTAATTTGTTACAGATCGAAGTAATTTAGTATTATCATTAAACCATTATGGAGTCATCGTTGTGGACCGTACTCGTGGAATACTGATTACTGGACAACTGCAACAGCCGCTGACGTGTTTTTCACGTTTAAGAATAGATTTATATAATTGTGTTATTACAATATTTTATATTTCACACTGCGTTGTACGAATTTTCGAGGGAAGGAATGGGCGATGGTAAAAATTTGTGCGTCGCATCACATACTTAAAAATAGTTCGGCGCCACTGGTCGATGTCAGTATCTTCCCTGCATAGCGATTATCGTGTTGTACATGATCAATAACTAAAAGATGACTTTGAAATCGAAGGAAAGGGATGATGATCATTGATCGCCGACCACTCTCCATCCCTTAAATCGAGGCACGTACCTCACTCGAATTGTATACGGTCCCGGCCGACTTGCGGTGACGACGGTTCCTATTTACCGAACGCGGCAATGACGGCGCAGAAAAATATTTCGGTCGAGTTTGTTTTTGATATACTCTCGATATAAAAACTAAAAATGTTTGAATCACAGATAACGTAATCGGAAGTACAAGTGATCACAGGTCTATAAAGTTAGGTTTTTTTTAATAGCTTCTAGTACAAACTATTTAGCTCGACAGTAATAATAACGATATGATACGGAAAAAGAATTCGCGGTTATATAATAAAGCCGGCTTCCGAGATAAACGAATAAATGAAATTCATGACCGGTTCGAAATAAGAACAGTAGGGAGATCGGTTGAAACGTTTAAAGTGTTTAGGGAATTGAATGAAGACAAGCGCCGGACGGATAGATAGGGACAATCGAATGAGATATGCGGGAGTAAAAGCGACCGATTAAAACCAACGACGGAACGTGTCGCCGGACTTAAGTCGTTGAACGAGATCTGGACGGGGGGGATTCCGGTGAAGTCGTCTCCGCGGATACGCGCGGTTATCTAATTTTCCGGACGGGATCGGACGTCGCCGGTGTTGGGTGAGAAACGCGTTGCGTTTTGTTTTTTTGCGATTCTCTCGTCCTCGAGGTCGTCGTCCGACGCGTGCACGCACACACATGCACACACGGTGTACCGTGCGAACGCGAACCCGTGTTGCGCCGTCGACCATTCGTCACGGCGAGAAAATACATATAACGTAATCCCCACGCGCGCGCGCGTCACGTTAATTCTCTCGTGTTTTGCACGCGTCGTAACGATCCGACGCGTTATCAGACGTCATAAAACGCCCAATAACAGTCGTAAACGACGGCGGCAACGTCCCGGGGCCGCGGACCCCGCGGCACTCGAGCGTGACGTTTATCGAGCGCGAGGTCTTTTTTTTCTTTTTTTTTTTTTGATGAAGCCCTCGCGCCGGGACAACGGTAATCCCCGTAGCCGTCGCTCTGCCGACGTTATAAATCAACGTGACGCGTTTATTGTCGGGATCAACAGATTTCGCGCTCGACAATAACCTCAAACGATAACCGCCCGCAGGGAGAGACCGCGGTCGCGACGCGAGTGTTTTTCCGTACGTTACGAGCGCGGTTTCAGCCCGTCGACGGCTAACGGACGGAAAATCGTCGGTATCCGTCGCTCTGTGACGTGGTTGAGCTCGCCTCGCGGTCGTGTAGACAGACTTGAACGCGCCGTGCGTACTTGTCGTACGAAATCGCCGAATCGCCAAACACTCGATCGCCCTTTAAAAACTAGGTTTTTTTTTTTTTTTTTTTTGGGCTTTGAAGAACGTTTGTCAGTCGTTGAAACGACATTCTAGTCGCGTACAGTTTTACAGCTTTGTAGTAAACAGGTTCTAGAACAGTTCCAACAGTTATTGTTGGCGAATCAATGTAAAATAAAAATTATCTCAAACGATTACATTTGCTTTTGTCCACAAACTATCTGTTCAACCAATTTGATTTTTGTATGAAATAGATATTTTAAAGAGTACCCTCGTCCCAACAATGTTTTATTGAACTAGTCGGTTAAATCATTCATTGTCCACGCTCTTGTTTTATTAGGAATATTATATTATATTGTAAGTATTTTGTTGAGTTAATTTTCAACAAAATAAACTTAGTAAAGTAAAGTAAGTGTGCTTTTTGTGGTACTTTAGGGGCGAAACAATGATTATCGGATAAATGAATTTATAAATAAATACCTTACGAGAATAAAATTGTCTTAGTGCTGGGCGCAACACAAAGTTAGTGAAATTTACGAATAAAAACGTCAACAATTTAATGCGAAAATATCGTCTACCCGCGAAGAGAAATATCAGTTCTTCCGTGTTTCCGGGGATAATTTACACGAGTTGAAACCGCGCGAACAGAAACGCCTCCCGGTTCGCTAGTCGTTTCCGTAGGCATAATTGAAATAAGTTTAAATCAACGCCTAAAATAACAAAACGAAAAATACCAAATTCAAACACCCAAAGCGCGTAAGAACAGTGACATACACCTCTTACATCTATTTTTATTTATTTTTTAATTTTTTTGATATTTCGTAAGCGAGGCGACCTTTATTGTCTATCTCCGTTATCTCCAACGAAATGCAGCCGCCGAACGCCGACGGACTTACATACTGGTTTTCGGGCAACGTGTATACCTGTACGACTTGTACGTCGTGCGATGGCGTATTATCGATGACGATTGATTTCTACGCGAGGGCGGAGGCGCGAAATTGGGGAGACGACTCCCCCCCTAGCTTCTGTACGTAAGAAGAACTCGATTTCGAGAAGAAAAAGTTGTTGACCAATTCGCGAATCAGTTATTAGTTATAAACAGTTACCGACTTATATGCAGCAAGCGTAATAAGTAGAATTGCAATGCACAAATACCTTTTCAACTTGGTTGTGATAATAACACGTTAGCAATAGCGTTTTTGGTTTTCAATGCAAATCAAGACTGTCCGCCCCCTCGCCCGGAATTTTCACCCTTGTTCTCGCATATTGTTATTCTTACTAGAACGCGTTTGTTGGTGGCTGCGTTCGAAAAAAAAAAATAATTAACGTCCCTCTACTACGACTCTCGACGGAGCGCGGACGGATGGATAAATAGATCACGAAAAAAATTGCGTATTTGATGTTCATTAACACCTTATTGCTGTATCGAGCTCCGTATGTACTCGACAAACGACAAACGACAATTGTTTATTAGATTTGCCCACGGGTTAGAAAAACGTGTATAGCCTGTACGGTTACTTCGATAACTCGTGAGACGACTTTTAATGCGTGCCGGGTGATTCTTGCATGAACGGATCGGTTAGTGGTTTTGTTGACGTTGAACGTTTGAATCACACGGTGGCGAATCGGCCCGCGGGGGTAAAAAGAAGAAGAAGAAGAAGAATAATAAAATAAAAAAAAAATAATAAATAATAATGATAAATAAAACGGGGTGAAAATAATAATAATAATAATAATTATAATAATAAACGGAGGCCAATTTCGTAGTCGTGCGAGGGCGCCGTCCAATTAAACGTAATTCGGATTATTATTAAAACGGGATCGCGTGTCGAATTACGTTTTCGTAGTTTACACGCGTACACGTAAACAAAAATAATAATAACAATAATAATAATAATAATGACGACGACGACGACGACGGCGGCCTCGGTGTTGCGGGAGAGGGTGAAAATTAAACCATACCCGTTACCGTTAGCCGTTCGATTATTCGGGCACGTCGGCGGCGGTGTGCGGCAACTGTTTATAATATTGTAAGCAACTCCGGCGTGTACGGCGATAACGCTCGTATCACGTACCCGTACGGGGTAATATTATAAAGGCGCGCGCGCACACACACACACGTATATGTGTGTACGTGTGTGATCCGCTAACGAGCGTATCGCGTGCGTCGTCCGGACATAAAGGTTATGTCGTTTTTTTTTTGACTGACGGACCGACGTTAATCTGATTAGCGCGAAAAAATGTAAAAAAAAAAAAAAAAACTTTTGTTTTTTTTCTTTTTCCACGATAACGATACGGACCGGGGCACGCGTTCTCGAGGGCGACAAAACGAACCCTCCCCCCCACAAAAAAAAAAAAAAAAAATATACAACGTTTTCGTTAAAACTACAAAATAAGTTCGATTAAAGGGCGTTCAAAATCGAAGTCCGCCCCGTAGCCCGCGCGTATTTCAAACACAACTCCGGCCAGGAACCTAACCTAACGCCGTACCTCGCCATCGATTTCGCTGCGGAACTGCACACGTTTTCACCAGACACATCGATCTCTCGCGAGACGTCTCAGAGTCGACAACGACGGACAGCTAAAACCGGTACTACTGCACGCATGGGCGCCCATAGGATAATATTTAGGGGTGAGGGGACAAAATAATTTATTATTTTTGATAAGCAAAAAAAAGATTAGGTTCAATAATTTAACGTAGTCTTGTGTTATTTCATCAATGTATAATTTTAATTTCCAATAATCATACCAAATTGAACCATTTATATTTAGCTGTTGTATCTTCACTGTTGTATTATCACAGAAGAAACAGAAGGGAAATTTGTTCAATAAACAAATATATTAATAATGCTTATTAATATATATATAAAATCACTTAAAATATTTTTATTTATGTTAAAAAAATAAAACGTTGACCTTTACAACGGCAATGTGAAAATACCAATTTTAGCGACTATACTTATTTTCCAGGGGGGGCATGTCCCCCTTGCCCCCCCCCCCAATGGGCGCCCATGACTGCACGTGTTCCGGCCTGCAGACGCGAACTCCATCGCGCTGTTATCGACGCAACGTGTCCAGAGACCAGAGGTTCCCAAACTTTTTTCCCCGTAGACCACTTGCTAATTTTTCCTGTATTTTGTACACCCCTTGGATTTAATTTTCCTGCAAATTCGTCGTCAACTCACACGGAGCTGCACAGATTGAATTGGGTTTGCTGCGGAGTAAAAGAAATTTGAAATGAAAAACGCGTTAAGTTTTTTTTTTTCATACACACCTTTATGTCATTAATAACGACAATGTGTACTGTACGTTTTAATTATTTGAAAATAAGTAAACGAGTAAAAATTTTCGTAAAAATCGATGACGCGCGCTAAATAACTCTCGTGGACCCCTGACTGAATCGCACGCGCGCCCAATTTGTTTTTTCGTTGACGTGGACCCCTCGCAGGTACAGAATCGATCCCCAGACGGACGATGCAGACCACTCTGGGAACCTCTGGTCCGGGCGACACGTGAGAACCGGCGCTGCGGACGCCCGTCACGGATATCCGCGTCGCGCGCACACGCGGGACTGGCATTTCTAACCTACACGTGGTTTCCGCAAGACTCATCGCGTGACGAGTAACACGCACCCGAACATTATTCTCCTACGACACCGACGTCGAACATAACACGCTGCAACCTCTGGTCTTAAGTTCCAGCAACGAATCAACTAGGAACGCCCCGTCGAGAGAAACTAACGGATTCGGTTAAGCACGCGGCTGGGGCGGCAAATCTTAATTTCGCGTGGCCGCGTTTCGACGCTCCAGCCGCCCCGGACAATACGCGATTGTTTGATCGAACGACTGCCGCCGTACGTTTTTCACCGTGAAACCCGTCGGGCTCGAGCCGTATGCAAATTCTTACCGACTCCGTTCACGTCCCACGGCGGTCGGCACCTAACCTAACCTAAGACGACACGCAGGGCCTCCACAAAGTGGGGGGGGGACGCGGGTGGGGTCAGTGAATACTGTGGTGCCGGAGCTATCCGGAGAAAAGAAGAAAACACACGATGCACACGTATTATTGATTTAAATTAGAAAAATAAAACGATTCGTGCCACCCCGGTCACCGTATCTGTACGCAACGTTGGCGTGTAAATAATTTGATTTCTTATTACATAATTTCTGGTAACAATCAATGTGTATATTATTTTTATTTCGTTTCACGACGGCCATGACTTGGCGTCGGTAGGCGGGTTCGGGCGTGTTTAAAAAAAAAAATATCGATTTTTATATCAAATTAAGTGTACTCGCGTTTCACGCATTCGTCCCAGGGCAATTAAAATAGCTGATGTCTTGTTGAGGCGTATAACGGCAAAAGAAGCCGTGTACCCGATATTTCAAGTGGCTTTTGTAAAAACAAAAAATTGAACGTCAGAATTCATATCGAAATCATTGTGAATACTGTGATAGACAATGAGATTCATTCACAGTACAGTACGGTATTGAAAAATCCATGTGCAGGGGCCTGCCGGGACGAGCCATCGTGGACCGACGTGAAATCGAAAACTCTTATTGAAACACAAACCGAACGCATTCGATTCGAATCGGTCGTATCGTTGTTATTTTTGTTTTTATTATTTTTTACGCGGTTTAGTGGCGACAGTCAGAAGCCGCTTCCACGTTTACGCCTGCCCCCCCCCCGTCCCCAACCAAGGTTCACAACCCCCTCATCATCCCCCTTGGCCGTCGATTAACTTGTCACGGTCGTCGGGAACTTACGACGGACGGCTTATTGTTTTGTACGCGCGTGCCGCACACGGGACGGGACGAAAAACCACCGAGTCACGCGCTGTGCCTCCGTTTTACGAAACGCTTTTACCGTTCGCGGCGATACGCACGGGTCTACGGTCGTTTCCGAATCCTTTTCCTGCCCGAACGGTTCGCTTCGTTTCATTGACGGTACACGTGTATTTGGTCCCAGCGCGTGGTATTATTATCATTATCATTATCATTATCATCATCATTATTATTTTGATCGCGCTACCGGTCGCGTCCGCTTGTCATATCGTCGGGCGCGCCCACGAAAAATTATTTATCCCGTACGATCGACGGCGGCGGCGGCGGTAGCGTTTTTCGACGGCCGATTGCTGTACGATAACATTAGATTTCTGTGCGTCCGAGTGCGCCCGGGTGTGTACACTATATTATATAACGCACACACACACACACCTACCCGCTGTTAGCCGATAAACATCTGGTTAATGCGACGCGGTCCGAATTAAAAAGGTTTCGGAATGAAATCACTTACGCGCGACGGAATTTTCATTTCGTGGGCGGAGTCCGTGTAAATTAAGTGGTTATTCAAATCTAATAAAACGATCGTTCGGATAATACGTGTGTGTGTGTGTATACGGTGTGTATTTTACGTCGCAACAAAAAACCGTCGGTCAATAAAATATTACTGAATTCAATACGGTTTGTTTTGGTATTAAACGCACTGAGAACGTTTCGAATCCGTCCGTCTCGATTCGGATCGATTCGGTAAAAAAGTGTTGGTTCGTACTGGTCTCCGTGATCAAACGTAACCGGCCCAAGCGAATAACGTGTTGCTGCGTTTGAAACAGAACAGAAAATACACGTTTTTCAAGAGGGTCGTCGTGTCGTGTATAAGATGTCCCTACTCGACAAAACGCTCGGGCGACGACGACGACGCTCGAAATCCCGTTTCCAAACTTTGTTTTTCCATTTGCAACGCAAACAAACGAGTAAACACGCTTTATTCATAGCTCGCAGTGAATACGATCGATTTCGTTTTACTAGAAAACGACAACAACCAAAAAAAAAAACCACCAACAAAAAATTATAGTAATAAACGGTTCCGTTTGAACGATTCAGTTACGTCGAAATGTGTATTAATTAATTAGGTATTTAATGGGTACGCCGTGCGCGTAATGGGTGTAATGCGCTACAAACAAACAAAAAGTTCTTGTCTTAATTTTTCGATAGAGACACTAAAAGTCGTTAGGAGAGCTTTAAAATACATATAATTTCTGTTTGATGACTTTACGTTCTCAACTATGTTCGTAAACGCTCAACGTTTAGTTCGATTAATTGTATTATGTTTATTTTTCAAATTATATTTCTTATTTGTTACGCGTGTAATTCAAAAGCAACACTTTTAAAACGTTATTATTCATAAAATTCCTATATCACATCGTGCTAATATTTTTTGATGATTTTATTCGACGACGTCGCTAATTGAAATTATACTTTCGTTCCTTTTTCACTCTATGACCGAAAAATAAATAGTAATTTGTTCCGTTTCGATTGTTCGAGTATTCAGATAACGTTCAAACAATTGCGCTGCCGCGTTCTTATCGATATCACAACGGAAATTTGAAAAACGTTTCTTTTTACGTGTTAATGAAAACACTTCATTGAAACGGAAGTGGAATGCGCGTTATGTAATCGCTGTATCGATGTTGGAACACGTGCACGTTTCTGCACGCGTTTCCGATTTCAGAAACGGACAGAAAAACAAAGACGGTGGCTGTGGGTCGGGGTTGGACTAGCTCTCTGTTGCGGTCCGGGGAAAAATATTTTTAGAAGCCTCTAAATGAGACCAATCAACAATCATAACATAATAAAATTATTGGCTTATATAATATTTAGTTTTTTTTTTTTATTATATTATTGATACATTTTTTAACACAGTACTTTGCTGGACGCTTCACGAAGGATTCCTTCAAACGTAAGAGATGCCAAAATATCTTTGTTTAAATTCATATCAGTCATATTAAGCCTGTTTTCTCTAATGCGTTGGTGTACTTTACAATTTATAAGTCTATATTTTTCACCAATATGCTATGTTATAAAAGTAATCAAATATGTATTCGACGTTCTCAAATGGTAAAATGACAATTTAAAACAATGTTTTCAAATGCTGACAATATATCAAACGTTCTTAAATAGAACTTTTTAAAACTAAAATTATAAAAATAAATTATTTATTTAATCGTAACGCTGACTGGGTATGGTGTATAGAAAAAAAGAATGTGCTGATAATTCCTCGTGATATAAACAATAATTGTTAGGTATGTGAAATCACGAACGTCGTTTTGACAATCTCAACAATCGTACGTTTTGTCTCTATGGGGTTTTTCATGTAACCGATATGAAACGCAACAGTTCATTCTGCGTTTAAAATACAATCGAATCAAAATAAATAGTGTGGATGAAAATGCTGAGGCCACCTGTAATTGAATTTCCGGGGGCCTCTGCCCGGTACCCCGGTGGCTTGAGTCCAACTGTGCTGCGAATGAGAGTTTTAGGTTAGGTGCCGTTGTTTTGTTCCGAAAGCAACGATAAACCATCGTTAACTCGTCGTAGTTGATTATAATTCACGAACGCGATGGATGTCGTTGCGTTTTGAGTGTTTTCGACAATTACGAAAATCGTTACGAAGTTTTCGCCGTTTTCGTGTTGTGCAGGCTCAAAACGAAACTAATGGGGAAATCGAAAAACCGGCTAAACACGATTTTCCGCCGGAACGTCAACACGTCATCGCACTCGAGCCAGTCGGTACACTCGAGTGCTGTGGACGCCGGTTCGAGTGAACTAGTGTTACATAATTATTCCGGTTAAAAAACCAAACACGAGTTAAAAATACTAAAAAAAAATAAAAGATAAATAAAGATAAATGATTTTGTTTGAACGGTCGAAACGAATTCGCGCGACCGTTGTGTTAGAACTTTTCGTTTCGTTCGCAGGCGAGAACAGTTGCAACTCGAGCGATACGGAACAAAACCGTCGTCACCATCGCACGCCGTCGGACCAGCAGCAAATGTGTAGCGGCGGCGGCGGCGGAGGAGGAGGAGGAGGAGGAGGAGATGGCGGTGTCGGTGGAGGAGGAGGTGGATGCGGCGGCGGCGGAGGATGTGGAGGCGGAGGCGGAGGCGGAGGAGGCTACTGCCCGCCGCAGCGGCGGTCCGGCGACACGGACGACGGGGGCGGCGGTTGCGCCGACAGCAGCGACGGCGAACAGGACGACGACCGTCTGTCGGGCGGCCGGGCGAGCGCGTCGCCCGCGGCCGCGGCCGGCGGCATGTCGCCGCCCGACAAGAAGAAGCACCGTCGCAACCGCACCACGTTCACCACGTATCAGCTGCACGAGCTCGAGCGGGCGTTCGAGAAGTCGCACTACCCGGACGTGTACAGCCGCGAGGAGCTGGCCATGAAGGTCAACTTGCCGGAAGTCAGGGTCCAGGTGAGCCTATCTCCCTTTATTTGCGAATACCGTTGTTTTTTTTTCGTCCGTCTGAACGTCTCACCGCGTGTTCATCTCGGAGGGGAGGTGGGACACAACTTTGGCAATCGTCAACATCGGTAACAGTCCGATAACAACAGACAACAGTGACTCGATGTCGAACAGATGCACGTTTTTGATTTTGAACGATCGGGATGGATGACTTGATGTCCGATGAAAACGTCGATAAAAAAGTTTGAAATATGAATTCGGTCGAATCACGATATTTTGATATGTCGATAAGTCGTATCAAAAATCTACAACTGAATGCCCACACGATTTTATATCGTGGAAAACAAATCGTACGAACAAAAACAAATACGCATCGAGCGAAAGAATAAAAACGTTCTTGGAATGATTGTACGCGAACCGTAAACGTTCGCACGCCGTCTCGTGGGACTTGTTTTGATTTAGGAATTTTTTTTTTAAATTTAACATTGAATCGTAGCCGATCCGTTTTTCAACACATAGCGCATTGAATCCGGTAGTGTGAGTGTTTTGGCGAAACCCGGCTGACGACGCACGTCTCCGACGAATGTTCGGTCGGCATTTAGAATTAATTTGTACGCGCGGAGTCTCGTAACTACCGGCCACACGCACCAAACACGGTTACGTTGGAACGTTCCTTGTCCGTTATCAAACTATTTCGGGTGACGAACTCGTTCCAATTGCGTTACTTTTTGTGCGTAATGTGTGCAGGGTGGCCCCAGACGTGCCGCGTGTTATACGGGAAAGTACCGTGTTTCAAAAGTCTGTCCCGCCGTCTCGGCAAATGCCTTTGGGACGCGCTAAATACGTCCCGTTTCCTCATTGAAATAATAAAAAAATAAAAAAAACCAAAAAAATATCGACATTATCGGTTGTTATAATTTTTCCCATTTTTCTTCGCTCGAGTCTGCGCCGTAAAACATAATCGTATCTGACGATATTGTAACGACCTGGTGTTTACGTACACCGTGTTTTTAATTTTCATCACGGAATACAATTTTTCAATACAGAAGAATATTTTTATTATTTATAATCTGGTCACGTTATACTGTATGTGCCGACACGTCCTTTGCGTAAACATTTCCGTCCGGCTATCCGTACTACGGTCTCCAAAGCCGCGCGCAGAAAAATATTTCAGGGCATCGAAAAATGTACATCCTAATTTTTTTTTTTTTGTTGATATACTCTCAGTATAAAAACTAAAAATTATAAATCACAGAACACGGAGTGGCAAGTACAAATTATCACGTGTTACAACGGCTGTTCTATAAAGTCGTTTCCTCGGATATGGTTATCTATGGCCGTGACTGTTTCGGACGGGATCAGTAGAAATAATTATATTATCACACGTAAAACAAAAAAAAAGAAACACTGAAAACCGGTTGACATCGAAAAGGAATTGTATCGCCAGTTTAAACAAATATCAAATAAAATAGCGTGTGGGGGGGGGGGGGGGCACGACCCCTCTCGCCGCCTCCTGCCGAAGGCCTTGACGGTTTCGCACTCTTGCCGCGAACGTCGTGTGGAAATACTATTTTATGGTTTTCAACGCTCTTCTCCGGCTGTACACTAATGCATCGGACATACTAAACTCGACGCGATAAAACCAAAACGGCGAACGGTTCAAATGGGCAACGATGAATACGTCCGTGAAGTTAGCGGCGCAAAGTTAATATTTTTCAATAAAACCTTTCCAACAAATTTGTTGGTCATTTGTTGGATAAGTCCCGAAATTTGTTGGACGTTTTTTTCAAGGTTATTGGCTTTTTTTTTATTTTGCGCCGCTAACTTCACGCCAACTTCAGCAACTTCAAAAAAACCCCAAGAAAAACCATCCAACATTGTTGTACTCGATTTGTTGATCATTGTTGGAAGGTCCCGAAATTTGTTGGACCTTAGTTTTTTTTTATATAAATTTTTTTAAATGCGTCGCCAACTTCACGCTAGCGGACGTTCGTACCGGATCGAGTGACGCGGATGAGTTGTGTCGTGAGCACCGTTGTCGTGTGCCGGGTTTTAATATCCCCGCCACTTGTCGTATCGACCGGTCCGGTCGAGTCCGTTGGGTCGAGGAATTCGGTAGCGTATGTGTCCCGGTATGGCGAAATTTACTTTACTCCGAAGACGTGGAAGTTAATAGCATTTTATTGAGTCGGTTGGTACATACACAAACATGAATTATCTTAACGATAGAACTGACACCGTGTGTGTTAGTGTTAAGTTAAGTCACTTATGCTTAGTCAGCGTCCATAACAGTTGTCGCCGGATATCATTCGCCGGAACAAAGGACGCGTCACCGATTTTTTCCGTAAGGTGTTCTCGTGATCCGGTGTGTGTGCGCGCGTGTTAGTGATGGGAATTTTCGTTCCAGGTCCACAAAAGGGACGATTCCAAATGACTCGTTCCATCGTTGTTTTCAGTACTTTTTACTGTCATTATCTACCAAGGTTATCGATGCCGAACCGAAATTCCGACTCGTTCCTCCATCGAATTACCGACTGTGCAAATAAATGATATTTACATATAGTCTGCGTCTGAAGAACTGTCAACTCGTAAAAAAATAGTATGAATGAAAACACGAAACCAGCCTAATGACGGCAGGCCCAGGTTAATATAAATAGATCGTTACTACGCGTTAACCTTGGTGTCGGACAACAGAATTGATAGTGTTTTATTAAATGATAAACAACGCGCGCATTTCGTCGGTCTCGGTATTCGGTATTTCTTAGTTGTTAGTGCGTGTCGTACGAGTATGGAACGATTTGGTTTTAGACCTATTGGATTCGTTCCCCCTCTGTACTCGTTCCAAAGGAACGATTCGTTCATGAACGACCCACCACTAGTGTGTATCTATAAACCATGACATAGTATTTCTAGACGACGGTATTCGTACACGATAATGACGAAACGATAGTTCAATAGTATAACGGTCTGCTCTTCACGTTTTGCTCAATGTCGCGCGATTATTCCGTTATTATTTGCTTCTTCTATTGTTTTTTTTTTTTTTTTTAAGAATTTCATAATCATCTATCTAACCATTGCTATTATTATCACGTACGTTATGTGTAACGAGCATGACTTCGGAGTGTTAAACAATGGACCGCTATTAAATACGGACAATATATCGTTATTATTATTATTTTTTTTTTTATTAGCATATCGTTATCGAAAAAAAATATATTAAATACAATTTAACTGGCTATAATAAAAAAACCGATAACGATACCGACGGGCTTGTTATTAAATCATGTACGTTTAATTGTCCACATATTTCTGACGTTTATTTCTGTTCTGCTATCAAACAAACGAACGTGATTGATTATTAGCGATTGGACGATTCCGCGAACTTCGGCCGTTGCAAACGCGTTGTAAACGGATTCTATACGAACTATTTGTAAAGCCAGTGATAACGTAAATAAATTTAACGAATAATCACGCGAATAAGGCGGTCCCGGCAAACGCCGTTCCGTTCGACCGACGAAATGTGATTTGGCCGACGAGAGCGTCACCGCGAAATCGGACGTTCGGACGTCCATTCGCACGTCCATTCGCACGTCGGCTATTCGCGTTTAATTGCGCGAACCCGATCGTGTCGCGCACGTCTGCGTTAACGTAATCCGGTTCCATAATTGTGTAGTACGCGAATGGCACTCGAACGACGAACAGGTCTCCAGGTTCTCCGCGCGCAATCTAAAACCTAATTCGGTTATTCGATCACCGGCCTTAATTGATAATACTGCGATTGAATCAGTCGGATCGATTAAAACGGTTAACGCGCGGATTCAGAAATCCCGCCGGAGCGTAAACGAATATTTACGTCTCCTCCACGGCGTTCGGCGAAACCGTGATATAATGTAACGCACGTGCCCGTCCCTCGCTGTTCACGTTTATCGCGCGAAACCCGTTAGATAACGTTTGCGTTCGATCAGTAGCGGGTCGGTGAAAGTAGTCTCATTTGATTGGTACGAAACCGTCGTTTCGTGTCGGACGCGACGTTATTCATTCGATTTTACTTCGATAGATCAGGGGCGTCATTTGGGGGGTGGCAGGGTGGGCATTTGCCCCCCCTCCCTTGTTAACAGTGGGCCGGTGCCCGACATCGAGCTCGTTATTGTTATATTAATTATCATGAACAAAGTGAACTTTTTTCTTTAAAAATCCGCCTTGATTACGGTATCATAGATTAATAGAATAAATAAAGTAATGAGTTCTACACTGATAACATTTGGAACAAGTTACACATAACATTGTGGAACAAGTTACTGCTATTTTGGGGCAGTAGGACTAAAGAAGGCCGCTTAAACTTTATTATCTGTTTTTTGTGAACCGGTCATACGTCTTATACCAATAGACGGAGCATGGTAGTAGTTCACGCGGTCAACGGTGGCTGCACTGCACATGATTTTCCACAATTTTGGACTTGTGCAAAGGATAAACCAAGTTGTGCAGTATTTCGATACAAACGTACATTATGTGGGCCGGTCAAAACTTTTGCCACCCCCTCTCAAGAACTGAAATGACGCCATTTCGATAGATATTATTACGCGGGCATCGTTTACGTGTACAATATTCTGGAAACGTATACGTACGACAATGGAGAAATACGACACGAGCTGATTATTACATTGAAAGTTACAATGCTGTTTAGCATATTATTACGATGAAATTGCCCATGACTGTTACAAGCTATCATATTTTCGTGTAATTTTTTTCTTCAAAAATAATAATAATAATAATGTAAAAATTATATTTCGATAGAAATCGATGTTTGACAAAGATTTGCGAGTGTGTACAGGTGACCGGGTGACGTATACCGAAATAATACTAAAAATGTGTTTTCACGATTTCTATACAGGACGTGTGAATTACAGAAACGTTAAACGACAAAGACGATCTGACTGATTTTCTAACGGTTTTATGGGACATATTCCGTGCAATTGACAACGTCGGACTTGGTTTGTTGAAATTTATGCAAAAACAGCGTTTGAATTATCCGACCGCCATTGACAAATTTCGAATGTAATTTCAAAAGAAAAACGTTAAACCGCAATCTGCGATCATTCAGACGGTTGTTCGACTCGTCAATAACAGCGTTTCTTATACTGCGGGAACTGGTGGGTCCCCGGGTCAATTTTTAGTGGGTCGCGAGAAAGTTTTTCAATTATGTAGATTCTAAGAAATTTATGTTTCAACATTTTTTTTTTATTCTGTAAATTTAAAACCATGTGGGTCGCGTAAGATTTTCGGGTAAGAATTTGGGTTGCAGTCCAAAAAATATTGAGAATCACTGGTCTGTAAGACAGCGTACGGTGTGCATATGAGAGATTCGTCTATAAGACAGTTATACTGTGTTTATGAGAAATTTGTCTATAAGACAGCCGTACTGTGTGTTTATGAGAAACTCGTCTATAAGACAACGTATGGTGTGTTTAAGAGAAATTCGTCAATAAGACAGCCGTACGGTGTGTTTATGAGAAATTCGTCTATAAGATAGCTATACTGTGTTTATGAGAAATTTGTCTATAAGACAGTTGTACTGTGTGTTTATGAGAAACTCGTCAATAAGACAGCCGTACTGTGTGTTTATGAGAAACTCGTCGAGAAATTCGTCTATAAGGCAGCTGTACTATGTGTTTATGAGAAACTCGTCTATAAGACAGTTATACTGTGTTTAAGAGAAATTCGTCAATAAGACAACCGTACGGTGTGTTTACGAGAAACTCGTCGAGAAATGGGTCCGCGGAAGGGTTGTTATTATGATTTGTTTCCGGTCGGCGCGCGCAGAGAAAACGCGTCTCGCCGCGCGCGCGACGTTACGAACACAGTCGTCGCGGATAACGAAACACTGGTCGTTCGGCGGAGACGAGCTGGCGAACCCGGTGGGATTACGGTTTCGTCGGACGGGACGACGAGGTTTCCGGATGAGCGTATATCGCGGTGGCCGCCGACGACGACGGTTCGTCTCGCGGAAGGGACGGGCGCGTTAATCGTATCGTGTTCGCTCGATCGCGACGACGGACGGGCGGGAAAATAAAGTAAGCGAGAGAAAAAAAAAGAGGAAAAAAAACGGCAACAGTCGTATTTGCCGCGCCGCTTCTTCCGCCGTCACGATTATGTACGTTATATATACATACGTATATCCGTTTTCTGCCCGGCACACTTGACTCGTTTCCCACAAGAATGTTTCTCGGGGCCCCGCCGTGCCGTTCGTTTAACACCGTTATCCGCGCGTGCAGGGACGACGGTCGTTATATTAGACGCGCTTTTGGACGACGACAAACGCGGGACGGGCGCCCTCGTGACCGACGAACGGATCGATCGGCCGAACCGCGCGCGCCCCCGCTCCGTTCTCTGACGATCGTTTCTGGTTTTTTTTCTTTTTTTTTTTTTCTGCCAATCCCGTCGCGATTCGTGAACTCCACGCGGTAACAACTAGCAGAGAACTAAACTAGAAATCCCGGACTGTTGAAAATAGGATAAAACGGATAAAACGAGTGGCGGCTGTTGGGAGAGGAAAATGCGTTTCACGTCGAAAGGAACACCGGAAGAATCGCAAATGGAGTTTCGGGCATGTAAAACGGAAGAGGGGCTGGAAATTGTTCGACTAGAGAAGGTTACGTACAAATGTCGTACGTACGACGGGGGATCACCGAAATCGACGCGTGGCCGTGTATTAAACACCTAGAAAATCTCTCGACGTCCTCGTACGCGTTCGCGTTCGCAATCGATTACACTAACGTAGCGACGCCAATTTAAAATTGCATACGTTTTTCTAACAACGACGGCCGTAATCGCCGTCCGAATAGACCATCGACGGTGTCCACGCGCGTTACTGCGAGACGTACGCGGGACACTCGATCTCAAGGAATCTCAATGAAATCACGGCAGAGCACGTGTTACATCACTAGCGTACGGACCGCGAACGCAATATGTCGACACGTGTCGACAATTTCAATACATATCGGTTTTTCGTAACTATTTTGACAACGTTTATTACACACGTCGCGTGTTCTTTGAAACCGATCGTGACCGTAAACTGATGATTTGAAATATGAAATACGAAACAAAATGATTGCGAAAAACCCACTTGCCAACGACTACAACCATAAAACGGATATAGCATACATTGATTATCCCGCCCGGGCGCGGTACATCGACACGGATAAAAGCCCCGAACGGTAAAACGTTTCTGTCGATCTACACACACGTGTTTTGCAGTGGCGGCTGGTGGGTGTTGTGAGTAATGAGGCAAAACTTTTATATATATTAAGAAGTTGAAACGAATTTCATTGTTACATCGGATAAATAAATATGAAGCAACCTGCCTATCAAACAGTGTTAATATGGTATTTCTTACTAAACATTGTACACACTTATATAATTAAAAGTCATTTGATAGGTGTCTATAATATAATATCAGAAAATCATACAAAACATATTAAATTAATTGTAACAAAACATAAATGAAAACGGAAAAATTATTTATTTTTTTAAATTATTTTAGTATTTATAGAAGTTTTAAGTTTAACAAAATGATAAAAAGTTCGATTTTTCAACACGGAGGTACCGGCACCTATATAGCGTCCGTGTATTTTCATAAACGTGGATTATGATAAGAGTTTAATTGTGATAAATGACTATTATAATCACCTTGATTATAATATTAACATAGCTCCGAGCAGAGAACACAATTTTTACGTGATATTTTGTCGTTTGGTATTAGAAATTATATGGGACATAATGGTGTGTACCTATGAGGAAATTTCTTATCTGCCTCAGTCTACCAAATAAAATTTCGAGCTCCCCACCACTTGACATTAATATTTCTATAGAGCAATATACGAACCTAAATATTTGTTGCCTCTCGACGTTTCTCGGGCTTCTTCGCTGTTGCCATCATCAACGGTCTTTGCCAATGTTATTATTTATTATGCTACGGCGCAGCTGAATATTTTTTGCCTCTCTCACGCCTTGTTTGATTACCGGCGCGGCGGTCGGCGGCCGACTCGATACATACATACGATTGTGCACATTCCATCCGGGTTATATCGGTGTTATCAATGAAAACTTGATGTTTTTTTTTTCCGAATCGTTTAAACTCGAAACGTGATTGAATTTCTGTAATAGATTTTATTCATTTATTGTACTGGGTGGCGGTTTTGGTTCTTTGCCTAGGGGTTGCACGTAACGCGACGACTCCGAATCGCACGTCCCGGAAATCGAGACGTGACCCCCCGCCGGTCGACGTTCGAAAACGCGTTTCAAAGCTCGCGCGTTTAATCGTCGTGCCGGCGCAGCGGTTGAAAACGATCGGGCGGCGTTCGCTGGAGACGCATAAATAAAACGGCCGAAACGATCATCCCCCTCCCACCCCCACCAACCCTTCGGCCGTGCGCGTATTTGCCTTCCGCTCGCAGCGCACGTGTAGGCCCCGCGCCGCCTATTCGATGAGTCTCGCCCAGCCGCGGATCGCATACGCGGCGCCGTGCGCCGTAAATTAATTAAGTTCCCCTACGACGTGCTCGGGGGCGGTTTTCGCGGGGCCTTTATTGAACGCGCGCGCGGAACGACTCGGTCTCGCCGCCCGTCCGGCGGTTAGGCGCGGTGTGGGGGTTACCGCGAATATATTGGCGACCGGTCGATAACCAACGGAACCAACGCGGACGCGCACGGAACGACCAAGACCAACGCCGACGGTTTGGAAACGGTTTGGAAATCTCACGGCGAACGATGAAGACTCTTGGAGCGGCCGCTCGTAGTTCGAATTTGGCGGTAAATGATTACGAGACAAATCATGTTTACCTGGACTTGTTAGTGAAAAACGTTGATTGGAATTTGGGAGTTTTATTATTTTTTTTTACTCGTGTGTCGTTTTTGTAGAGGGAGTGGAAAAAACTGTCCGCTCCTCGTCTGTAAAAGGTTCGCCGCGTCGCTGGGCGCGACAATAAACATAATCAAACGTGTGGATTATTTATAATTTAATTTCATAAACGTGTTTTGGAAATTTTTTTTAAATTTCCCACGTGACCCACGACAGCTGATTGAATGTGTTGGTGGTGGTGGGGGAGGGGAATAAAGGATACGTTTTTTTCTGCGTTGGGATTTTCCAAAAGTATTGTGGGGTAATCGACAGAAAACATGTGATTATCAAACGGTTCTGGCTAAACATTTTATAGTTATAAGTTATACAGTATTGTCTGACAATGTCTCCATGTATATCCATGTGCGTTGCATTAAATCCACGAAATTAAAAATCCATGAAAGTTTCAACACATTCTCATACAGTATTATATTGTTCGCGATTTGAGGCGTGTTCAGGGATTTCGAATGTTGAAATGTTTTTTTATTGTTATTCATATATTGTGCGATACGTCTTGTCAGCAACGCACCCAGGATTTTTTCAAGGCCGGGGTTGGGGGGAGAGGGTTCCTAGAATAATATGAAAACCCGATTTGTACAATAAAGATAATTTTTACTTTTCATCGTTAAAGAAGTATTTACTTTTTTTGATATCGAAAACCATAAGACAAAAGAAACCACGAAATCGATTACATACGAAATCTAATCGACGTTCGTCTGTTGCCGATAATTAAAACTATCGTACACAATTTTCCACATAAGAAATACTCAATGGGTGAGAGGGAGGGGGGGGGAGGTAAGGACCCGAGGATCGCCTCTTGGTTACGCCACCTGACATATTTCATTTCCGTCGACAATCCACGGACGTTATGGAACGGAATGAATGATTCGTTCAAGGGTATCGGCGATTTTCAGCAACGGACGTCTCTGGGAACGTTCGGGCGCGTACACCCCCCCCCCCCCCGTCACCCTATCCCATTTTGTTCATCAAAGTACCTTTGAAGACGGCAAATTTGATTGTAATGAACGACGTTCGTCTCAAATCGGTAAGAAGGGGGAAACAAATGGCAAATCCGTATGCACGTATTAAGTGCCCGTTCGGGCTAATTAACAACATTGAAAAGTCGGCGATTTCACTTATTCTACGCCGTCTCTCCCACGTCGGCCCTGGTTACGAGTTACACGTGTTAAGCGTTACGAAATCGAAACGAGATTTACGATAATGTGTAGGTGTTGCGACGTTGCATGGCATTCCATCTGTTTGCCACCGCACTTTACCATTAGTTCACCGCAGTGGGTAGTACGTTTTTCGACAGTTTTGACGGTAACTATTGATTACAACCGAATACACGACTTTTAACTACGAATAATTTACAAATTATCGCTGCAGCATATGTATATATATACACACACACGTATATATTCGTTAAACGTTAAAAAAAAAAAAACCTCATCAGCTGTAAAACCTATTTCTTTCGCCGTGTCTTCCCAAGCATCACGACCTTCTCATTTTATTATAATGCTGACGGTGTTTTGCATATCAAAGCGTTTCATGTTCACGTAGATAAATCCTATTGTATTTTATTCGTTTCATTCCATATCGAAACATTTAAAATACAATTGAACACAGTGCCTAGTGCTAGTCGTGTTGTCGCCCTGGGCTAAATTATAAATGTCGCTCTATCAAAACAGTACGTTGTAAATATGCCTGGCCTCCAAATCTAATCATTTTTTAGTCATAAATGATATATAATAATAATGATTTAATCATAATACATAACGATTTCTTGCCGAAACGCAACAGTGTCGAGCCATACAGATTATACTGGTTACTTGTGAAGTAATCACAGTACAAACCAAATTTCGACTGGCGAGTAATATAAAATCCTAACGAATTATTGCAGCGATCGAAGTTACGTGTAGAATTACATACTGCGTGTTGATTATATTTTATAGTAAGCGTGATAGTCTCGAAAATTACGTTATTATTACAAGAATACGTTATTGGGAATCGATGTCATCTTATACGTTATTTATATAAACTAAACGTACATAAACGCAGAGAACAAAGTTCGTTAATAAGTAACCTACCTAGTTGTAGGTACAAAGTATTGTATTTATTTAGGTATGAAGTGTTTTTATTATTTATTTTCATTTACCACAAATGATCGTGAACGGCTTGTAATGGACGTTCGATTGAAATGTGAAACGTGTAAAATGTTTTCAAATTCGATTACTAAAAGGTTTTGAAATGCCGGCCAAAGACTTTTGGACGAAAATTGCCGTCCCTGCCTGACGGCGTTTGTTTCTTTACGAATATCGTTCTTCAATCATTTCCAGTGGCGGTCAAACGGGGGTGGGGGTTGATGAGAGGATATACCCCCCCCAAAATGACCTTATGATTATTATGGTATGCCGTTTATTACCTGTTTATTGATGATAATAAAAAAATTATATATTATTTAATAACGAAAAAGGGCACTGCGTTCGCCCCCACCACAGATGAAGTATTGGACGAATCGGCAAAAAAAAAAAATAATAGATTTAATAATAATAAAATTATTTTAATAAAGTGAACTTATATCCTTAAATTAAAAATCAGAGATCATGTTGAAAAATCATCCTCCCCGCCGCCAGTCACGACTAAATCATTTGACCGTCACCGGTCTTTTCGACGCGGTACCGAAATTTGCCGACCACTCGTGGCGTGCGCGGTCGGAACCGTCGATACCGACGACGACCGTGACGACGACCACCACCGGCGACGGCGGCTGAGAGCGAACCTCGGCTGACGGCGGCGCGGCGCTGAAAATGGCGACCGAAAGAGCGCCCCGACCGATCGGCCGCCATTAGTACCCTCCCCGCGCGCGCGGGGCCCGGCCGAACCCGCCGGCTCGCTCGTGCACCGTCTCCGCCGCCGTCCGCGTGTGCGTCTCTCCGGCCGCGGAGACGTCCCCTTCGTCGCGTCGTCGCCGCGGGCGCGCTGCGCGAAATTTAATGAATTTAACGCTCGATTAGCCCGTCACTAATCCGACGTTTAATTAAGCGCCGGTCCGCCGTGTGGGCGGAACCGACGGACGGACGACCGGGTGGGCACGTTCGAACGGCCGGACGACGGCGGTCGATAATCGACCGTCCGACGCGATGATAACGCGATAATCGCGATCGACGGCGCGTAAATAACGTTATCGTTTATTATCGTTCGTTATCCGAACATCCGGCGCGCGTCGAGAACGCGTAAAAACGTATATCAACACGGGTGCGACGCCTGGCTCGCCTTGTTCTGGACGGCGGGGTGACGGTTATACCGAAGTCAGGTTAGGTTAACCCCCCCCCGGATACTGATCGTTCCACGGGAGTTGTTTGCTGCGAGTTGTCGATTACGCCGGTACGTCGACGTACGGTTTACAACGCGAAAACGACGTTAGTGACATTAAAAATCACAATTTAATCGACGCGCTAACTACGTACGGTGCTTCGAGGCGACGCGAGCGCAGTGCTCGAATTAGCGTCCGTTTAATAGGGTTTTCAAATGAAACGCGGGGGGGGGGGAGCGCTTATAACCGGTATACCCCGGGGACCGTAGACAAAAAAAAAAAAAAATCATGAACAAATTGTTTATTTGATGTTATTATTTTTAATATCGTTATCGTTTAATAAAACAGCTCATTGCTATATATCAAGCACCCACTCGATAATGACCATTTATCATCTTGTATATCACTCGTGTGCCAGTGATCGAAGCGGCTCAAAACAATTGGAGGGATACCCACATTTTTATTCCGAAGTCGTAATATTATTTGTACTTGAGTTCGATTTAGTCAACCAATTTAGCAAAGACACGTTTACTAATGCTGTAACTTTAAGTCGGTAAAACCGTACAGATAGCAGATGATTAACCGTATTATGCACGACACACTAAATATTCGCGATATTCTCGTAAATAAATCAGTAATAACAACTACTACTTATTTAATAGTTGGTAAATCAAATACTAATAAAAGCAACGAAATGCATATTTTAATGTACTAAAAATAACGAAAGAAAAAATACGTGATCAGAATTATTCATAAGTGATAAGTTATAACGTTAGAAATTGTAAATTTATTTATTTATTGTATTCGTATTTACATTTTCTTATTGGGTTTATTAGATTTAGGCGTCAAGCGATTCAATTTAAATGAGATGAAAGTACTTGTTTCATGTCAAAAAAATAACAAATAAATAAATAAATAAACATCATTTTATTCGTGTAAAACGAATTGAACAATCAACGTAAAAAATAAAATTTCGGCCCGGCCAGTCCGCCCCCGGTCTGGATTAAATTACTGGGGCCACCTGCAATCGACATTTTGGCCACATTCACGTTAGGTTAGTTTAGGTACACCGGTGGCTTGAGTCACACGAAATCGCACATATTACGTACAGCCGTTGATGGCCGGCACGATTGGCTCGGACTTGGTCTAAGTCGGACTGTCGGCGTGGGTTCACCGGAATTCGAAATAAATCTGTCGCGTTCAAATAAGTCGTACGAGACGGCCGCAGGGGAAAATACACGCGCGGGCTTGCGATTCATTGTACTCGGACGTTGTTCTCTCTTGGGGACGGGAGGCACAATGAAAGACGGAATCGGTACAATACGAATTCACCGACTTTGCTATACACGTATGTACAAAAACTAAAAAGATAATTGCACTCGGCGGTTCAGCTTACGGAAAACATAATTAAAATCAATGTTAAATGTTTTTAAAAAATGTATCGATCACGTAAAACGCACGCGGCGAATGTTCGTCGGTTGCATACAAGCCGACAACCTGTTCGTTGTACTCGACTGGTGGACCTCCGTCACCTTATCACACTCGTTCCCGTACGGTGTTGAAGAGTATTCGGTGACGGGGTTCTCGCCGTAATTCTGTTCGTTGCGCGATATTCGCGGTCGAATGAATTATAAACAATGAACAACACTACCGTGACAACAATCACGGTCTCTATCGAATACAAAAGGCACTCGTAACAGCGGCACGGACCGATCAAAACACGAATATCCGTTTTATATCGTGCCGATACCGGATCGCGATTTTCAATTACATCGTGTTATTGTCGACGGGCCGTGCAAACATTTACTATGACCCGGTAAAAAGTCGTTTTGTTAATTTAATCGTCGTTTATTCACACGCGTTTAACATCGGGCAAACATTAAATTTCACGGGAGGTCACTGCCTCCCCTCGTGATGCACGTCTGGGTTCGACACTGTGTGTACGTGGTGCCGGACCGTTGTTTCGTACGTAACGCACTCTGAACACGACGACGGGACGGCCGGAAAACGGTCGGGAACGGAAGAAAAGCGCGCCGTAAACGAGAATCGTTTCGATACGAGACGTGAGGCTCGCGAGAGGAGCCGTCGCCGTCAGGTGGCGAAGGGCGTAAAGAGAGAGCGAGAGGGAGAGACGGATATATCCCCGGGGGTGGATCCGCGAATCGCGTTTTCCGGGGACGTGAATGGCAGATTAACAAGCAATTCGGGTTTGCGGCCAAACGGACGGGGCGTGCGGCGAAGTCGCGACGAGGAGAAAAATAACCTCCGGCGCGCTCTCGCGTCCGGACGCCCCGCGGGGACCCGGCCGAATAGCGCCCGACTCCTTTTACCCCGGCACGTATCGCCTGCCCCGTGACGATTCGCCGACCGCGGCGAAATAACCAAACATAATGCACACGTCGTTCCGGGTACTTTGCCACGTTCTTTTTCGCTTTCACTTTGCCGTTTGTCCTATTCGTCCGTTCCCGAGATCGGAAACCCGTTTTTTATCGTACGGCACGCGGGCGTCTTTCCGATCGAATTCAACGTAACCGTTTAAAACATACAAAACCTACAATCGTCCATACGAATAACCAAAAATTGAAAAAAAAAATAAATCCAAAAACCGTTTTCGTCAATACGGTACAAAGTTAGTTTTGAAATAACGTGATTTCGCACAAAAAAAAAATAAAACACACTTTGTCGAAAAACCAGACGTGTTTATGAAAGACAATCGTGGCTAACGATTTTCGACGAAATCGCGTTTATACCGTTTTGATGTAATCCTTCGGTAGTTTTTGAATTTTTTTTTTCCGAAAAACATTCGAGAAAATCGAAAAATGATCTCTCCAAAGTACCATTACTAGATCCTATTCGCTATCGGAAACAATACATGACTGTCGAAACTCTCCTTCTGGTAGAATTTCGATGTTATGAACTCACGTTATAATTTACAGGTCGATTGTGACCAATTGAGTTTTTGCTTTTTTTGTTGGTATACTGCCCATGGACGATTCGTCGGGATCAGAATTCCAAGTCGTCGGGACGGTGATTGTATTTTTCGGTTTGAAGAATTTTAAAATCGAACCACATGTCATTTGAACAAAACTGTCCGAATGTGTGTAATCCAGAATAGTTGAAGATATTAGTCGCAACGGTTTTAAACACCGATTGAATACGATATCCGTAACGGAATAAGCGCGTTGTGCACATAAAGCGAATAATATTCAATAACAGATAGCAAATATTTTCGACAACTTCCAAATTTCCAACGTTAATAGTTTGCACGTAAACAATAATAAACGTTCATTGGTCGTGTTGCTTTCGCGTAGAGTGATCCAAAATCACGTGCATATTTTTGTACATCGTCCTAAGTCCGGGGGTGGGGGGGGGTGTTCAACACCCGAAACCCCCTCCAGCGTTCGCCCTTGGCGTTGCGCGTACACAGCAAGTACCATATTTATCCTTTTCTTGTTTTAAAAAAATCGAACGAATTAAAAACATTCGTATTCACATACGTTGTTGCCTCTGTATGCATTTCGATCGCGTCGACCGGATCGTTTTATTCCACTTTGTGTGGGCAAACGAACGAACAATAATAATGATTAAATAAACGATCAATTTGCGTACGTCTCGGAATAATGATTTACATAATTGTCGTAATCGGACGATCGAACCGGTTAAAAGCGATGGCAATCAAATTGTCGAAGAAAATTACCGTCAATTAATATCACGAGATAATATAATCGCGCTCGGTCTGATATCAGACTAATCGTATCATCATCGAGTCAATACATCAATTATATATATATATATTAATTAATACGCTTCGAAGAAATGACGAATTACAAACGTACCGTAAACCGTGTGCATTTTGATTGCTCGTGATAACCGCATAGTTCAGTCGACCGATTTAATAAAGACGTGTTTACTGACGCTATGACTTTAAGCCGGTACAATCCAAGCCTTACAGTCCATCCGCTTTCGACTAATTTCCTCTGCGCCCTGGTAAATTACCAACTACAATCTTCAAAAAGATCTTAAAATTCAAAATTCAAATCCGATTTCCAAAACGTATTACACCGGATTTCATAACAAACCACAATCACATATTAAGTCACTAATCGCTGAACTATCAACTAGCACACTTCCCGTTAATCCACGCGGTAGACTTAAAATACGGTACTTATTGTACTATTTTTGTGTATAGATTACAGATGTAATTAAAGTCATTAAAAACAAAAAACTTATAGTCTGTAAAACTGTACAAATAGCAGATGATTAATCGTATTATGCATGATACACTAAACATTCGTAATATTCTCGTAAATAAACAATTAATAATTTTTTAGAAAAAATACGTTATTAGAATTAATCATAAGTGATCAGTTACAACATTATAAATTGTATATATTTATTTATTGTATTCGTATTTACATTTTCTTATCATTTTAAAATTACAAGAAATTACGTTTGGGTTTATTAGATTTAGGCGTCAAGCGATTCAATTTAAACGAGATAAAAATACTTGTTTCGTATCAAAAAATAAATAAACATCATTGTATTCTTGTAAAACTAATTAAAAAATCACCGTAAAAAATACAATCTTTATGAGAAATACCAATATAAATCGATAATCTTTGTATACAATTATAAGAGGGATGTATTATTTTGGACAAAATAAGTGGAGGGATGAAAAATGTAGATTATAATAAGTGGAGGGATCCCTCCCCAACTTCGACCGCTGATGATAACACTGTACGCGGACCAACAACTGTTGATTTGTCGTACAGTCGAAAACGACCGTAAGGCCTGCTAAGATGACTAGAGCTAGGATTTATGTGCATTGGCATATTTTTTTTTCTAACTTCTGATTGATGCTTTTGTTTGAAATCTTCACGAATTACATCACGATAAAGCAAACGGTGGTTATTTTATTATGCATATTTTTGTATATTTTGAATAAAATGCATATTATTGCATATTTCAACAATAAACACTTAAAATGCATGTTTTATGGCATATTTTAGCCGTGGTGGTTGGTAAAAGAAGACAATTTTATCAATCCAAAAATAAATAAATAAATAAAATACCCAAGTATAGGTATAGTTATTTCATTTATATCTTATCTTAATTGTCATAAATTCGTATAACTGCAACAGATTATTTTACAATTACAGCATTTGAGTTGGTGTAGTCATAGTCGTTGTCGTTTATTGTCAGTGCGTTATGTGTTGTTTGTGATTCTACTTAATTTAAACTTTCATCGTTGTCAAAATGTCGAAAATACAAAACAACAGTGCGAAACTTGGACAATATGTCGAAGAATTTTCCAATACAGTTCTTAAAATCGATGGAAAAAACACTATTTCGTAATATATGTGACCTACTAGTTGTAGCAAATAAGTGATTTCAAGTCCAATAGTATCACATTTTTTCACATTTTTTGTTGCATATTTTTGCACACTTTTAATAAAACAAATGTATATTTTATCATTTTCTATTACATATAAATCCTAGCCCTAATTATGTGAAGAATATAACACGTGTAATTCAGTGAAAACCTGCACACTGATGAGTCATCATGGTCAAAACTAGAACGCGCGCTATTCGATCGGCCAAAACAAAACATGTTTCATCGGTCAGAACCATTATTTTCTCTCACGTTGCGCTGCTATCACACGGTTTTTGCGTGTTTATCATTGATTATATTACGAACTGTTTGAATTTCTTCAAAAATTATGTTCAAAATACAATCGAATGTTTCAGAACTTACTAAATTTTTTAACTTTAACTCGTCATCATATTATTTTTCGGTACGTTTTCGATTTGAGGGATGTACCCACATTCTTTCTGGTTTTTCATTTCCCGTCGGTAATCGACAGACAAAGACCACAAAATCGGGACGATAACGTCTTCTTCGTCGGGAGACTAAAATGCTGACGACTAAATACGAATTAGCTATTCTTGCTTTTTTTGGTGCGCTGCATAATAACGATTGAAGTCGGGCGAAAGCAAAATGACTCAAACCGCTTCGAGCAGTTTTGCTCGTTTGGCGTGCGGCCGGCCTAACCCATAAAAATTATGTGACGTCACCGAACACGACGAATACGATCACAACGGTACTCTTGACGTGTTACGACTGTGATCGAACGATGCGAATATCAATCGTATATTTTAGACCCGGACGGGCCCGCGGGAAATTTAATAAAAAAACGAACGCGAGTTTCACCAGTACGAATTCTGACGGTCCGCGACGGCCCGTGTCTCGTGTCTCGTCACTTACCGATCCGCGTTGTTTGTGAACGGTCTGAAAAAAACAATAAACAAATGTTATTTTTACGTTCATCAAACACGCGTTTCACGACGAGGGGGTCGTTCGGGATACAAGAGACTACAATAGGCCTCTACTCGGAATCGTTCCGCACCTGGCGTGTGCGACGGATATCGTTTCGCGACGAACGGTACCGCGCGTGTCAACTCCGTCGTCCGTACGGGACGGGATCCGACCATGTGTGACGTGACGACGTCCCTGTCGGCAGCTCGAGGGAACGCGCGCGGGAGATGAAAACCGTCATGATCGTCGGAGTCCCTCCGGCCGACACTTCTGGGCGGAATCGCGACGAGAAGGTCGCGGGACACGGAGAATGGTTGGCGAGGCGGGGACGAGTTCTCGGGACGAAACCCGAGAGCGTGTCGTCGCGCCATCCGACTGCAAGGCGTTCGAAACCTATTCGGTTCAAAAGACCGCGATCGATCGGTTCCGCGGCCTACCGTGACACCCTCGTGAACCGGCGGAAAAAAAAACCACCTTCGCGACAACGACGGACAGTGCCGCCGAACCTATACACTCAAAGGGGGTGAGGGGGGGCAGCTTATTTTAAGGTGGATGGCGGTCGGCTAACTCATAAAAGTATTTTGACTCCGGGTGATTTAATTTTTGTTGATGAGTGTTTATGAATTAACATTTTGATTTCGAACCCAATAAGCCATGACCAATTCACTAACACAATCGGTTTAGCAGTTAAAACGTATTATAAGTGGTAATAACGGTGGTTTGCAGAGATGGCAAATAGGTCGGTTTCACGGAGTTATAATAAGTTAAATTTATAACATTTTGATGGTCCAAATACAAGATATGTACAAGGAAATTAAAATTATAAAATGTTTTATTGAGTTAAATCTCCTTAAATTTCAATTAAACGTTAATATCCAAATAATATAATATAGTAATCAATATTAATGAAGTAATTAATATTTAATTAAAATATGTTTTGAATGTACATCGTCGTCATGTCTAATGTCTTTAACTAACGCAATCAACACAAACAAGCGACTTGATGTTACGATTTTCCATTTTAAATCAAATAAATGACTCGATAAGGTATAACATAAATAATTTCTGGAAAAAAATAAAACCTACTTCGAAAAAAATGCACTAAAAAGTGTGAAATAATTCACAAAAATCTTGTCGTCAGATTCGAAATTGACACATAGTATCTTGCCTATATCACTCCCAGACCAAATATTCAAGATACTTTATATTTAGTTTTCAATTACGCGTTACTTAAGAATAACGCCGACTTGGACAAGATTTTCGTGAATTATTTTTTAGTGCATTTTTTCGGTTTTATTTTTTTCCAATAAAATTGTTTTTATTTACGCGTTTTTAGTTGTAACGGTTCGATTGAATTTACACGATAACATAGATTTCATTTAAAATATTAGGTTTTGTGTAGACCAATAGGCCATAATAGCTCGAGGCCCGATCACGAAATTTCCAGAGTGTCTGACCCGTCGCTGAGTACAGGCGCGGATCCAGAACTTATTTACGGGGGGGGGAGGGCATCTTAATCAAAACAACTTTAATCCTCATTTTGTCGCATCGAATAATAAAATATTTTCCAAAACGTTTTATTGGAAATCGTTTGCGATACACCGAAAAGTCTCATAGCTACAACTTCATTTTAAATTGTCTTTGTATAGTATCATAAATAAGAGTTAGAATTGTAAAACGATACTTATAAAAAAATTTAACAAGAGTCCCCCTCGCCCCCCCCTTCGATCCGCCCCGCCCCTGAGTACGCATAGTGATATAATTGTATACTCGATTCGTGAGAGAAAAAAATATATATGTTACAAATCAATGTCTACGGCAGGCATGTCAAACTCAAAGTATCAAGTGGGCCAAATATATTGAATAGTTTACTACGCGGGCCGCTCACAAACATTTAATGGAAAAAAATATATTTTGTACAAATTTTTTAATTTTATTCTTTACAAAATTACAAATTACAAAACAAAATCGTATTAATAATTTAAAATAAAATAAATTTGTTATAATTTTTTTTTATTTTGTCCATTACTATTGGTAGCCGCGGGCCGCGTGTTTGACGTGCCTGGTCTGGCGGACGGTGGATACTTTAAAAGTCGATTTCGCCGCGGCGATTTGAAAATGCAGTGTTCGTCGCCGGCGCCACGACGGGCACGTAAAAGCCGAAGCCCAAACCGCCTGACGATAACTACATAATACACACGTTGTTCTTACCGAACGTTCAACGAAAACGTACGGGCTTCGTTTATTTATTTATTTCTTTGGGAAACGTCCCCGCGCGTCCGGGGTCGCCGGCGCGATTGCACGGAATCAACTCGATTACGGCCACGCCGGGGCGGACGGATCGTAATAAACCGAGCGGGACGTAAATTGAATCACGGTCGCCAACCGTGAACGGCCGCGGCGGCAATAACGTTTTATTGTGTTGTCCACGGTAAACATTGTGCGCACGGCGTTCGGTCTCCCGGCCCGCACGTGATTCGTATTTAATTGATCGCGCGTTCACGGTCCCCGAGCACGGTAATCCGGACGCGGACGCGGACGGGACGGGACGGTGGCGGGCTCGGCTTGACGGGCGGACGGCGAGGTTCCCGGGGTATTCTGTTTGAACGATGTTTGCCCGCTTGTTTTCCGAAACGTTCGACGTTCTGTTGCACGGTTCGGAAAATAAATATCATATCCGACTCGCAAACGTTCCAAATGACGTTTGTTATTGCTTTTACGTCAAACATTATGCCGCGCGACTTGAAACGCACGGGGTTGCTGCTGCGTGCACGTCTCGGAAAACCGCTTGTTGACGGTCAGTGGGGGGAGAGGCAGGACGAGTGGAGATAATATCGTGACCCTCCCCCTCCCCCATCCCCAAGGGTCGTGCTTTTCTCGTATTCCCGCGTTTACGAAATTTCGACAAAAATTTCGAGAAATACATAAACGATCAATTTTCATTGATGATGATATTATAAAATATAAATAAAAATCAATACTGTTACTCTTTTATAAAGTACTTAATAAAAACAACAAATTTTAATTCGCCCACCCCCGCTCTTTACACGACCACTGTGATCCGATCGGTTTTGTATGCCGTTTATTATCTATTTATTAACAACAACAACAACAACAAAAATTATATTAACGTAGATAATTTTTGTTTACAATACAAACTATTCACAAATTTTGGTATCAATTTTTTTTTAATTTTTTTTGTGTGATGATATAAACAATCAATTGCCGACTTCATGGTTTTCACTCAGTTATTAAATTTTCTATGTTATCTAGCTGGGTGTGAATACATATGAACAAACA
The DNA here is from genome assembly GCA_019022885.1 of Schlechtendalia chinensis. NCBI lineage: Eukaryota > Metazoa > Arthropoda > Insecta > Hemiptera > Aphididae > Schlechtendalia > Schlechtendalia chinensis. Next base: position 43,330,015 of record CM032339.1, read on the forward strand.
TATTCGTATACGTCGTCAAATAAACCGAGAGAATAATAATAATACAATTATATAATTAAGTGATCTTAAATCCTTAAGCTATGACTTATGTTTTCGATCGTTCATGTTGCCGGAATCAGCCTCATCCCCTCCTCTCACACGACTGAATCATTTGACCGCCACTGTTGGGACGTTTTAGTGAATCACGCTAAAAGATATTCTAGAGGCCCAAATAAAATTGCCCGTTTGCCCATCTGCTACCAAGGAAAAAAAATTTTCAATTACTATGATTTTTACACGTGTTATCGATTCATAGTTATTATATTTTACTTTGTACTCGGAACACGGTATTATCGTGTTTTTACAGTATCGAAAATTATATTTAACACAACGGATCGTTTATAATTATCCGAACAATACGTTTGTTAACGACGTACTCTTCTCCGCGACAATTTGAATCACACGTCTTCATATTTTTTATCGGCCGAAACGTCTTTTTCAACGTACATTAATAACGATGTTTCCAATTTTTCTCCAGACAAGCAACTACGCAATCTTCAATTCACGGGGCCGCAACGCTCGTATTTACACGATAAAACACTCCGCACTTCCGTGTTTTGAATGTGTCGATCAGGTGCGGTTTTAATGTTTGTAAACATAAATCAATTGGTCTGCTTTGCCGAAATACCGATCGGAAAAAATAAGCCATTAATTAACGAGCTAAACATCTCGTTTTTTCGTGTTTTAAATTCCGAAGCGTTTGTCACGAAAACGGAAAAGCTTACGTACCGCCGTCGGTCCGTTAATGTGGCGGCCCCGTCAACGTATATTTCGATTCGGGAAACGGAGTTTCGCGACGAACTCGAGTGCACGGAAGGAAATAGACGCGAACTGATGATGAACGCGAATGAAAATATTACAGTTGGTCGGTCGGTCGGTGCCGGTACAGTTGGTCGTGCGGTTAGGTTAGGTTAGGTCCGTAACCGACGTTGGACGATGATAGACGCAAAACGCGAACGCGACGACGACGGGTGAGACGACGACGACGACGTTTGATACCGGGGGTGGACGGCACGCGTCCGTCGCAGTGCCACGGGGGCGGATAACGCAAGGGCGACAACGGCAATAATAATCGTCGTCGTCGGGGACTTCGGGCGTACGGAACCGGGAGGTCGGGCCGACGTCGCCTCGGGGCCGCGCGGGCAAACGACGCGTCCGTGGGACCTCCGGACGTCGTCGTCGTCGTCGCCCCCGGTCGGCCGTCGCGTCCCCGCAGGATCGCGCGCGGCGAGTATGCGGCGCTTTTGTCGGTGCGCACGGTGTCACACCGGTCGCGGCACGTGCGCGGTCCTCCGGGTCGCAGTTATTAAGTTGACACAAACAAACTGAGTAACCGGCTAATTCCCGTTATATTGGCCGGGCCCGGCGGGCCGCGGGCGGTCCGAGGGACCGCGGCGCTCGGTCCGAGGGACGGCCGGAAATGTCTCTCCGGCCCGCGGGCGACGTCGCGCAACACACTTCGCCCACCCGTCCGTCCGTCCACCGGGTCCGCGTGATCGTCGCGAACTTCACTTCGCCTCACGGACGTTCAGTCCGTTTTTCACTTCGCCGACGCGGTCCGGCACGACGTCCTTCGGGTTCGGGCGTTTTACGCGTCCGCGCCGCAAATTATCAACCGTGCACGCACGACCGGCGTTTCAAACCGGAACAGCGAATGACACAAGTACACGTTGATCTCCCCGACGTTAGACGCACCGGTGCGCGTTGTTGATAATCAAAAAAAACAAAAAATAATGAAATGTCCTTTTTATCGAAAAAATAGGTTTGTCATTTTCACCCGTCTTATCGAATACCATTACTTTTATGACCACGTTCGCGTTTTGCCGACAACGAATTGTATTCGCGACAATCAAAACGAGCATTTCAAATTATTATCGTTATTCAGAAAGAAAAAAAATGCTTTTAAAAATACTCATTAAAATACACCCTATACAAACATTGACTCGAATAGCGGGAGAATGGCACGGCCTCCTATTTCCTCACTCCCGGCCGCCCTTGCCAAGCCGTTAACACCGTTCTGAAATAACGTCATCACACGACCGATACACATTTTACGTGCTGATGTTATCATGTCAAACACGTTTTCGGTTTAACATTGTAGAATACGATAAACGTTTTGAACTGTTGATTAAATCGTTCGTCCGGTTATGGTCAAGTATATTTTAATTACGTTTTCGACCGTTTCGGGCGTGAAAAACATCCTTTCTGGTTCGGCTGCGCACGACAAAAAGCTCACGGGGGCGCGGACGGGGAGAAGGAGGATATGTCTCCCTCATCCCTCCCCACCCACCCACCGTTCGACCGCCACTGTTCCCTTTCAGTTCGATTTTTCGCCAGAAAACCGATTCTCGATCCTGACGATCGTTTTCCACACGATTCGGGCCGCTTTCCGTACTAGAAGCTAACAAAACCGAAAAAGAAACGCAAGTAAACCACCGTACCTAACCCAACCAAATTCGAATCGGTCGCGATCCGCGGTTAGGTTAGCCGGCCCCGCGTTAGTAGATCCCACGGACCGTGTTCGCGTGATAGATTCGTCGATAACATTACAGTATCGTTACAGCGATTAACACGTGTGCGGTGCGTGTTTTCGGTCACTTCAGAGCTTAACCCGAACGATAACCGTCGGCGATTACGTGAAATAGGCGCGTCACGGTCATTACAATGGTATTTACGAGAGCAGGCGCAAAGTGGCAGTTTTGCTGACGCAAAACTACTTACGGTTTACTGGGATGTCAATCTGATTGTATACCCTAACTCCGGTAAGGGGAAAAAACTCATTTTTATCTATCGGGAAGCAACGACACGCGCGCTGTACGTTTATTCAGAGATAGTGGGTAAACCTACCGGTGACGTTTAACCGTTATTGTTCATTAGCGGTCGAATAAATCAAACATCACACTGTTATGATTACTCTGAATAGAAAACGGTCATTTTTTTTAACTTGAAAAAATTTATTAAACCGTTTAATTATAATTTAAAAGGATCGGTTATCCAAATGGGGAAATTCCGTTACGCACAAAACCGATTTACTACCAACGTTGACCACAAATTGAAAACGATTAATACTGGACGAGACGTCAATGAACGTAGTAATTATGTAATGTAATTAGTGACGTTACGAACTGTTTGATTTTCCAACCGAACCGAACACAAAATAGTCCGGTTATCGAACCAAGGAAAACGGAATTTGTGCTCCGGTATCCAAATTTTTTATTATGACTCAAAAACAAAACCTAAATCGATTCTAAACACCGAATAAACCTATGTTATTTATTTTATGAATTAATAATTACTTGTTTAGGTCGAACAACGTTTAAATCAAATTCGGATGTTTCGCAAATCAATCCTTTGAACTTTTTATGAAGTTCGCGTTCGATATTTATCAAGTCGATTGGTTCGGTTCGGTCCGGGTTAGGCTTTAGATAGTTATCTCTGCCATACGTTTATGGGTTATACCGTTTTTAGTTTTTAATCAATTTTATTATTTTATTGGCACCGGCCCAAGTTAATGATAAGATACAACTCTGGATTAAATTAGCGAAATAATAATCATAACCAAATACTATAGGTGCTATTGATTCGACGTTAATTTTGTTTCGAAATGCTATAGCTACACAAAAACAAACGCTCAAGGGAGGGATTCGACACCCAGATACCGTCCCATGATTACGTCATTGGGGGCGAGTACGAAAAACGAAAATATTGTACCGTTCGGTCGCGTTCGCGTTTCTCGAGTAGTACAAGACGGATTAGTCGGCGATTCGATTTCATGAAGACGTCAGAGGGGAGCTACGTACATTTAAACGACCCTAAACGCGCACGGACACGGTCCGCATACCCAGAGCCGTATTAAGGTTATGTGAGGCTCAAGGGCCCAAAATATTTGGGGGCCTTTAAATACTTGGATTATGAAATATATTTTAACACATTAAATTAGCTGTTGAAAATTATACATTATCAATAAAAATTAAAAAGTCAATTTTTATTGGAATCTCTGTAACTTTATTGTTTATTGTGATAATTTGAAAAATGTATGATCACAAAAAGTACTTTCCTATTGATTTAAATAGCTACTAGTCATTTATTTATAAATTAATACTTTGAGTAGTTAATAAAAAAACTTTCCTCTTTGAGAGGAATAGTAAAAAAAACTTCTGTTAACTTAGGTAAGGCATTTATGACTTTTATTTTTCGTTAATTTCTTTTGCGATTGCTTTCTGCCCCATTGAAACACCACTTGGATATAAACGCTTCGACATTATTATACTTTTATAATTTATTGATAATCAAACTATCTGGAAAAAAATTACAAACGTAAAAGATGAAGATTTTACATGTCGTAGAATATATGTCGGTCGACTAACTTTTTCCACTCACAACCAATATAATATCAATGATAATATCAAGCCGGTATAGTGTTAAATTTACTTGCGAAAAACAAATTGATCATACACCTTTTGAAGTCAAAATTAATCTGCACGTTTAGATATAGCTAGTACGACGAGTGAGGCACGCTTCCAACTGTCGGGTATCGGCCGGGCTTATAAGATAAGATATTTATAAATAAATACGCTCGCAATACTCACTCACATATTACACATATTAGGTAAGATATTTTATCAGTTCTATACAATTTCGACGCGTAGCTTTTATACATTTTGGCTAATTTTAATATTTTTTTTTCATCATTTGAGATTTATTTATGATTTTCGAATTCTAAAAACCAATTTGCAATTATTTGCAATTAATTTGCTTAATGTTGGCATTTGTTTGGAACCGTTCGAAGAAAGTGCGGGGGCTAACTTCACGAGCATCCTGCCGCCGGGTCAATAAAATACCGTGGCACACGCGCGTACCACGCGGCCCAAGTCGTGTACTTACGACACGTGTACGGTTCGTGTATGCGGCGACTCGGCCGCGAGCTGAAAACTTTGCTCGTAAAATAAATCGTTAAATGCCTTCAAAACATGTTGTGCAATGCGTTTTTACCGTTTTGGCCCGTAACGACGTAACTAATGTTCCGACGTTTAATGAATATTTTATTAATTCGTTTTTACTTCCACCCCAATCCCCCCCCCCTCTCCCGAATCCCGGCCCCAGACTTTATTGCTTTATAACTGGCATTACATACGTAACGTAATAACATTCCGAAAACGATTTTACTTAACCGTAAACAGACGTTACAAATCGGATTAATTTGAAGACGGCCCCGAGAAAAACTTTTGATAACGTCGCCGCAATCAAAACGGAATTCAATTACGTGCGTTTCGGGACTTGAACGCGATAAATCGTCGACGGCCGAAAAAAACGAAAATAAAGTTTACCCGATTTCGGGTTCCTACAGTCGCGCGATCGTCGTCATCCGGAAGTCGTGCACGGTTCTCGACGCGCGGTGTAACGTACGACGGTCGATCAAAAAGTAAGTCGCATTGGGCCATAAGTCAGAAAGTACTACGATTTAAAAAAAAAAAAAATGATTTTATTACAAAGTACATAAAATGAATTGTGAAATTTTCACATTTCACGTATCTGTACAAGTTTACAAATCCCTTGTTTAAATAACCTCCGTCCAGTTAAGGAACACCATCAAACCTTACAATATACAAGGCAATGACGTACTTTAGGGGGGGGGGGGCAACAGGGACATTTGCCCCCACCCAAGAAGCTATTTATTTTTTTGCTTAATGCATATTTATTTTTGATTAAATTTTTTGTTTTTCACAATATAATCGTGTGGATATTCGGCTATAGATTTTTGATATAACTTATCAATGTACAAATATCATAATTTGACTAAATTCATATCAGAATTGATGGTTATGGTCACATTAGGACGTTATCAATTACCATTTTATCGATGTTTTCAAACATTCAGACAGGCGACGGCCGATGTTATCTATTTCAATCGTTTAAAATTTTTAAATTTATATCTATTTAATATTAAGTTACTATTATCTATTGTTATTGGACTTTTAAAGTGATTTTAAAGTGAGGTATTTAATGTTTTGCCCTCCCCCCCATTCCCAAAAAAATGATCTGAGGTTTTCCCGTAATGATTTCATGAGTACTGCCCAAAAGAAATTCCCAGTGTCTCAGCGATTTCATCAACTGTTACTCGCCGATTCATTTGAATGGTATCGTACACGCGTGCAATGTTGTCAATTGTTGTTTGATTGTGTGACCGTTTTCCCACGCAGTGCTCATCGTTGAAATCCGTTCGGCCATTCTTGAACATATCGCGGGCACATTTCGTTTGCTTGCCTTGAAATAATTTTTTCTTCATAAATTTCACATACCACCCTGTGAATTTCTTATGGCTTATAACTCTTTAACCATGAAAATCGTATTACTGCGCAAACTTCGAATTACTTGGACGACCAGACACTAGTAGACAGCAGTGGCGTGTCGAGCTAATAATTTTCTAGAGGCACGTGACAAGTTTCCCAAGGATCCACCCACCCGCCCGCTAAACATTTTAACATCAGGGCGGAATTCGGTGGTTAGGTTAACCGAATGCTAATACCTAAGGATTTTACGTAACTTACATTTTTTTATATTATAATTAGTTAGGTTGGGTTAGGTTGTAACCTACGGTGCAATAAAACATGGAATAATTTATAATACAGTGGATTCCGCTTAATGTGGGTGCACAAGTTCCATTTGTCCACATTAAGCTGTTGCCCATAAAACCCGAAATGAGTGAATAAATGGCGTGGTTTAAATATAGTTGAGGCTCATAATATGTTATCACATTTTTGTTACCCGCCCCCTCAATAGTCCATGAATACACTTGTTATCAACACCACAATAATTTACACATAAATAACACGCAATGCGCAGTCCATTAGTTTATAGGTTTATGGTTACAATGTCTATTGTACGTTAATATCAATATGTTCCCTACATAGTGAATATTGTATTACACATATTCAATAACTAAAAGATAACCCTTTAAAATAAAGGAAAGGGATGATAATCATTGATCACTGACCATCCACCACCCTTTGAGTTGAGACACGTGCCTCAAATTATGTTGTCCGCCACGCCACTGGTAGACGACGATGATTATCGACTGATAACTTCGGGCGTCGACAATTCAAAAGAATAACGCGAACAGTGTCGTCGTAAAATTTCATTTAAAAATATTGACTCCTAAAAGAAAAAAAAAACGTGGTTGCATTTTGCTTTGTTGTAAAAAATACTTTTAAAATGTATTTAAACTCAATATTTTTAAATACGTTTAAAAAAGTGTTTAAACACCAAATAAAATTATTATCATACCGAAACCAATTACTTCCATATTGTTAACAAGTTTGACTAGTTAAAATGTCAGATGCTGGAGTTTGTCCAATAAACATATATTGATATCGATATCGGTACACGCGTTTAATGATTTATTGATAAAAAATCGGATTTGGGGGTACTTTTTTTTGATTTGTCACTGATATCGTGCCATATTGTCCGATATATACCCGCGGGGTTCCCGACTGTTTTCACACGGATAACGATTCGATAGATAAACGACGGACGGACGACAATCGACGGCGATGACATCAAAGGCGTGTTGAAAACGGAATCGTCCCCGTACGGAAACGGAAAGGGTTTGAAACCGTCGCCGAACGCTGTCGAGATCGTGTTTAGAAATTTATTTTACGCGCGCGCGCGCGCCGAATAGCGTTCGAAACAATACCGGACGTCCTCGCGCGATACCGGCGCGCGCATTGCTCTACTCTCCGCTCGGTTCGGACGAGACGTTCCGAAATTAGCTGTCCGTCAACGACGCCGCGGGCCGAGATCAATCGGACGGAAATTGGAAAAAAGGGGTTTGCGGGCGCAGCATGTTTTTTCTCTCACGGTCCCCCGGCAAACGGTTTTCGGGTCCGGGAACCCGATTAGTCATTACGTTCGGACGCGCGGAAAACGAACGCTCGGCGATTGACGTCAAATGAATTCGTGTCGCGGCCGTTACGACGTCACGTTTCCGATCGTTTTCCGGGATGAAAAAGATCACGGCGGACATTGTGGCGGTGGTGAATAGGAGAACCAGTCCGTGCCGGTCAACGACGTCCGTCTATAACGTTGTATCGAAAAGTTACGTGTTTAGTGTAAACGTTTCAACACTCCTGCGGACGTGGGTATTGAATTGACTGAATTTCGCACGGGAAAATCGATATACAATACGCTTCGGTGAAAGACTCGGGAGGTTTATAACAGAAAAATAACGATTCCAAAGATTTCTCGAATGTACCGGAAGTCTGAATTTCGGAAAATCTGTTTTCCCAGACATAATACAATGTTGTTTTCGGTGGATATTTCTTACAGCCGACAATCGTTTTTCGATGTGATTTTTCGGTAGTTTTTGAATTTCAATGTTTTTACCAGAACGTAAAAAAAGGATATTAGCTAATGTTTAACGAAATATTATTACGGTAAGACGTGTAGAAGTCGAACAAACATGAACGAACGTTGAACCGACTCCGTATTATGATTACCGATCTAATTTGCTCGGCGTTGTCCCCGGGACTTGACGGCGTCCCGCGCAACAAAAACCAAAACAACAAATCGTGCGCGTCCGCCGTCACGGACGTCCGTCACGGGCAGAGAGTAGTCGGAGAGCCTGATGTCTGGTGTCGCGTGTCGCGTCCGAGACGGTAGAGCGGCTGAGACACTGAGGGTCTGCTCGGTGCGCGTCCTACTATTGACGCGAGCACGAACCAGAAGTACGGGTAGGTCGCCAGAGCCCCGTCACGGGGACGCGGATCGAACCTGGTTCGTTGCGGTACGAGGACTCGGATTCCGGTGGCGACCCTTGAGTAGCTCCTCCTAGCTAGTGAAATGGCCCGTCGCTTGTGGCCCTCGCCACGGAGGGAGCAAACCCAAAAGATGCTCCGCCGTCACGGACGTCCGTCACGGGCAGAGAGTAGTCGGAGAGCCTGATGTCTGGTGTCGCGTGTCACGTCGGAGACGGTAGAGCGGCTGAGGCTCTGAGGGTCTGCTCGGTGCGCGTCCTACCATTGACGTACTATTTAAGTACGGGTAGGTCGCCAGAGCCCCGTCACGGGGACGCGGATCGAACCTGGTTCGTTCTGGGTTGGATTCGTACGGGCTGGGTTTCGCCGAGGTTAGTGCGAATGCGGTACGAGGATCTCGGAGCGCTCGGTCTTGATCGGCGCCACGTCGCCGGGAACGTATTCCGGTGGCGACCCTCGAGTGGCTCCTCCGAGCTAGTGAAATGGCCCGTCGCTTGTGGCCCTCGCAAACCCAAAAGGTGCTCCGCCGTCACGGACGTCCGTCACGGGCGAGACCGTGTTAGCAGACGTGGTGTTGACGTTCGAACGACCGACGGAGAACGCGAGACTGCCGTTTCGTGTGCCGTCCGAAACCGCGGCGGGGTTGCGTGGCACGGTCGCGGTGGACCCCGTCGGCAACCGCGTGTGATAATTAAAGAATGGTTAACGACGTGGCTTCGCGACCCCCGCCCCCCCCTGATCGAAATTGACGTTCCGAGCGTTTTTCCGCGTGTCCACGCAGGTTCCGAAAACCGAACTAATCGAATGACGGCGGAGGGTTCGCACCGGAAAATCCGACAGACGTTTTTTAAGAACATAATTGCATTTTAAACCGGGACTTTCGCCGCGGGTCATAAAACAAAAAACAAGATCCGTCGTTGACGATTATCGTCGCCGTCGTCGGGACGGCCGGCGTTTTTTTTTTTTTTAAAACATTAATAAAAAATCGATTTTCGTTTTTAATCGCGCGTCCGTCACGGGCGCGGTGGACGTGGGGATATATCTTGCATCGTCGTACGCCGTTTATCAATAATAACGAACACGATTATGGTCACGTAGACGATTTTCTGATAAAACCATTCGCACAAGTTTCGGTGTCGATTTTTTTTTTTTTTTTTTGTCATGATAAACACAATTGATTACGTATTGTCAGGCCCGCCTCGAGCGTTTGAACGCACCTAGGCGAAATTAATATTTTCCCACACACCGGGGGAGGGGATGTTTATATTTTCTCTTAGGCGTAAACGAGGGCGGGAGCTTCTAGTAATTACGAGTGCAGCGCGTCGTCTGATATCGATATCGTAGCAAAACCAACGTTTTTGACCCGTACCTGTTATCATACGCGATATAACGCGTAATGATTGCGATAATAATCACGCGCAACACCAAACCCTGAAAACGCGGCCTACCCCTCGAGCCGCGTACGTCCTTCCGACCACGGATTTCCGAACGACGCGACCTAAGCGACCGTTTCGGTCCATTATAGAGTACGAAATTTGTTGTAAAAAAAAAAAAAAAACAATAACAACCCGCTCTCTCTGTCACTCTCTCTCGGCCAACCCCAATCGACGCGGACCCTTTTACAGCGCGACATGTATTATATTCTGTTATTGTAACGAAATCAGATAACGAAAACGAGAAAAACACACATAATCGAATGCCCCTCGCCGAGCGAACCCTTTACCCGACGAACCAACTGTCGCAGTTGTGATGGGTGGGGGGGCTGTGTTGGTGAAACAAAAAGTCTTCACGTCCGTTCCCCGTGTGTTCACACCGTTTGCCGGGGGTGTGGGTGGGGGGGGGCTTTTTCGGTACGCCGAGACGACGGTGCCCGAGGCCCGACGGTCCGGAACCGTTACACAGTTGGACACGATTTCCCGTTCGGTTCGGAATTGTCGGTAAACTCAAAAAATTCTCATTTTCTATCCCGAGGTCACTCGGACTCAGCACAGTGTTATGCACGACGGTTGTGTCGTGATTGCCGTACCGAAACTATAAATGGTCCGTTCGCGCGGGGCTGGGCAAGACACACCGAAAAAAAAAACGAAAAAAAAACAAAAAGCATCTGGACACTAGATCACACGAAATTATTTGGTCATCGAGAAAAGATACTGAATACCGGATACGTGTATCGGAGATAACAAAAAAAGATACACCGAACTTTCAATTTATTTATGTAAAATCTAAATCTACCACTTTACATGATTTCGTTAAATAAAATTTGTACAAATCAAAAAGAAAACAAACGTTCAACAGCATATTGCCAACCGTACTCGTTTGATTTTCCGTAATTTTTAAACTACCTGATTTTACTCAGATTGGGTCCGGACTACTATGGTAACAGCTAACCGACCAAACAGGTGTAATCGGCGATAAGCGATCCACAATCGCTATTATCTTGTCGAACCGAAGTCGTGGCAAATGATAATCAGGAAAAAAAAAATGTTTTTAAATGTAACGTCATAACTGTCGAATGCGTCTTGCACCTCAAAACGTTATTTTAGATACAAGCGAATAGATACAGTATCTAAATACAAGCCACAAGACACGATCGTACCTTGCCCGGCCTGCGTTCGTGTAGACGGTTTCGCGTTCGTCACGTCGGCCGGCCCGCACACGGGACACACGGGAATAACGGGCGCGAATAAGACCAACGAACACGTTCGATTGGCTTCACGACTACAGTCCAGCGGCGCTTACGTACCGGCGGTTCGTTATTTCGGAACGTAACACCCGGTGGCGTCATTTCAGTTCCTGCGAGGGGGTGGCAAAAGTTTTGACCGGCCCACATAATGTACGTTTGTATCGAAATACTGCACAACTCGGTTTATCCTTTGCACAAGTCCGAAATTGTGGAAAATCACGTGCAGTGCAGCCACCGTTGACCGCGTGAACTACTACCATGCTCCGTCTATTAGTATAAGACGTATGACCGGTTCACAAAAAACAGATAATAAAGTTTAAGCGGCCTTTATTAGTCCTACTCTCCATCACTGCCCCAAAATAGCATCAACTTGTTCCACAATGTTATCAGTGTAGAACTCATTACTTTATTTATTCTATTAATCTATGATACCGTAATCAAGGCGGATTTTTAAAGAAAAAAGTTCACTTTGTTCATAATAATTAATATAACAATAACGAGCCCGATGTCGGGCACCGGCCCACTGTTAACAAGGGGGGGGGGCAAATACCCACCCTGCCACCCCCTAAATGACGCCCCTGGTAAGACCCATTTAAAGCGCGGGTCGCGAACAAGTACAGCGTGTCGTTGTTATGGCGAAATGACGTTCGGTTTCGTTACGCGGATACTAACCCACGAGGATCACGTACAACGACGGACCTTGAGACGCGGTTTCCGTCGTTCGCGTGCCAGTCGACACCGGCAGGGGCGGACCGGCGGGCCGGGTAAGTGGCCATACCCGCCCGGGCCCTTTAGACATTTTGTACTTGGGCCTCAAGCTATTTATTTTATTATGGCCTATTGGCTTACACAAAATAATATGCCTAACAGAAAAATTATTACGATATTCTAAACGATTTTTAACACGAGTATTTGTTATCTTTCGCACATCACACCGTAATCGTTGCCAGATGTCGATGACCGAAATCGAAAAATCAAAATTTTTGTGAATCATTTCAACACTTTTTAGTTCATTTTTTTCGAAATCGGTTTTATTTTGATCCAATCATTTTTTTTTATGTGATACATTATCAAGTTATTCGTTTTATCAAGTCGCTTGTTTGTATTGATTACGTTAGTTTAAGGCCTCCTAAAAACTTACCCGCCTGGGCCTCCAGAGTCTCAGTCCGCCGCTGGACACCAGACCCGGTTGACTCGACGACGCGCCGTTACCGGTGGGGTGTTTAGGTGGCAGGCAGGTGCGGTTAAAACCGCGTTGAAACGGACCATACGTCGGTTCCGGACGACGCGGACGGAGACCGTGATAATTCGTATTTCGTTTACACCGGCACGATTTCCAGCCGCCGAAACGAAAATACGATTTTGATTAACAAATCTTTTTTTTTTTTTTTGCCCCGCCGTGACGTTTGAATCGGATAATGAGGAAAAAGAAAAAAAAAGGTCGTGCGTCGGGTCGCGTAGGTTAGGTACCTGTACGCGCGTAGACATCAAACGTTTCCCGTGCTTTTTCGTAAACGTCAATTTTCTTTCCGACCTTAAGATATTAAAAAAAAAATAAAAAAAAAAAACCTCCGGGTAAAAGTAAATATATAATATTTACGCTGGTCGCGTTGAAAACGTTTTACGTTCCAGTAATCGCTAAATCGAGTTACGCTCTAGAAAAATGGATATAAATCGAGTTACCGAAGATATTTTGTCTTTTTCTCCGTTCCGCGTTTTTTTTTTTTTTTTTTTTAAATATATATATATATAGTGTTTTTTATTTTCTCTCGGTGCGACGGCCATGCTGGTTTTTCTTGCCGCGCTTTATTGAGTTGACTTTCGTTTTTATTTCGTTTTGCCGCTCCACCCACACACGTTCACTATAATAACAACAATAACGATAACGATAACGATAATAAAAAAAATAATAACAACAATAGAAATAAAATCAATTTCGTCGCCGCGCGAACCCCCGCGCGTGAAACGCCGCGACAAGGTGCCGCGGTCGTTTTATTTTCGTTTAGTTTCTTTCGTCCGCCTCGCGTACTCTGATCTCGTCACGTCCAGAGACATTTCCGCCCCACCCCCCCGGGAAATCCGTTACGCCGGACGTCCACGTCGTCCTTCTCTTCCTCGTCGTCGTCGTCGTCGTCGTCGTCCCCCACACGAACGTGTTTCTGACAGCGCGGAAATGCAATCGCGCCGCGCTCAAAAGTCGATTCGCACGGACCGGTCGCGTATTTAGCAGACTCCGGGGAAAACGCTTTTTCAGAGTGTTTGAAATACGTTTTCCGAATACATCGGAAAAAAAATTGTTCAGAACACGCGTTGTCCCGAATACCCAGTGGCAACAGTACTCTGAAAACTTCACGTGAAGCATTTCGAATATTTTTTTTTTTTGCTGGTTTTCAGTAACGCGGATACCAGATATAGTAATCCATATCGTTATTTAACGGAATCGACACGGTAACTAAATTAATAATACCGACCGGTTATTATATTACGTATTACACGATTACGATAACGCGACGAAATCAAATATACTATACATTATTTGAATAACGCTGGACTGAAACACCCAAATACAGCAAGACTATTGATAAAATAATTGACGTCGTTTTAAAATACCTACCGCTTGCTATTTGCTAATTGTTGTATTTTTTTTCTTTTTTTTAAGTCATTGTTTTTTAGATTAAAGTTATACGTTATGATTTTTTGTAAAACTTAATAGCAGTTTTTTATACGCTCAATGACGTATAGTCTATTATATTCTGCTTTACGTTCTAAATTCTCAAAACGATTTTTGTCTTATAATATTTAATAATATAATATATGATCCCACACTACTAGTTATAAAATGTATTATGATAAAATGATATTAATACTTTAAATATATTAACAAAACACAATAGGTACTTTAAAACTGTTTATGTCATCAAAAACAAACAGATATTAAAAACTAATATGAATCTAATAAAAATAACATGAAATATCACGTAGATACTATTTAAAATATGTTTGAGCTGTAAAAAGTATTCGGGATACTACCCAAGTCTGGTATTTAGGGGTGGTGGAGGGCGGGGGGCTAGTTTTGAACATTAAAAATAAACATTCATAAACATGAACATGATACTGATTCATATAAATTTTGTATTACTACTTTTACACCAAATATTAATATATGTCTTGAAACGGATGGGGCTGTGTGTATGTCTCAGAAAAATGCTTGGTGAGGAATTTTTTTGTTTTTTCATGCAGTAAGGAGGTCAGTGGAGGGGGGGGGGGGCAACAAATAAATGTGTACTTAGGGCAACGAAATTCTAAACACATCACCGCGTACGGAACGGACGGATCGTGTCGGACCGGCCGAAGCGGTGAACGAGATGTGGTGGTCCGGACCGGCGAGGTGGGTAGGAGGCCAGGCCCTGTAGAAATTCTGTACTTGGTCCTCGAGCTATGTTTTTTATTACGGCGTATTGGCCCACACTAAATAATACAATACCTATGGTTTTCAAACGTAACCCGTATGTAGTACATCACCGTGTAAATCGAATCGAACCGTTACGACTAAAAACTTGTAAATAGAAAGAAAAGGTTGGGAAAATTATATTACGTTAATGACTTATGAATAATTTTGATAACGAAATTTTATTTTGTTTCTGTTATCAGTATTTAATTTACCAACGTATTGAATAGGTAGTGATTTATTTACGAGAATATTACGAATATGTTTAGTGTATCGTGCATAATACGATTGATTGTTTGTACAGTTTTACAGACTTAATGTTACAGTATTGGTAAACGTGTCTTTGTTAAATTGGCTCGACTAAATCGAACTCGAGTACAAATAATATTACGACTTCAGAATAAAAATATAGGGATCACTTTTTTGAGCCACTTCGACCACTGGGTTATACGATCAATCACGATTAGCAGTGATGTTTAGATTCATATCACAAACCACAAACGGTTGCACGTATGTATGTGATTGACACTGAGGAGTTGGTTAAAAATCAACATACGTACTAACATTACATATGTTCAGCGGTCGATATGGGAGAAATAATGCATCCCTCTTATTCAAAGATACATCGCCTGTACACGAAAATTATCGAATTATATCGGTGTTTTTCATAAAAATTGTATATTTTTTACGATAATATTTTAATTGGTCTTACAAGAATGATGTTTAGTTTTTTTTGATATGAAACAAGAATTTTTATCTCATTTGAATTGGACCACTTGACGCCTTTTTATTTAAATCGGCAATACACCCACCGCCCTGAAAGCCTATCAAGCAGTACTTGGGGCAGTGAGTCGCCATCGTTTATTTATTAAAACAATACAATATTTCACCGGGGTGGATGACCGGACAATCCTCGGCCACACCACCCCTCACAAAAGTATATACACAAACATCAGTGCCTACTGCTCCTCCACTCAAAGATCCCGATTGAGGGCGGTATACGACCGCCCTTCTCTTCCTCCAACCGCGCGATGGAGCTATACCAGGACTGCCTCTCCCGCTCCGCTTTCGCCTTCGTACCCATCACGGCTTCCCACTTGGCCGTGGACTCCAGCATTTGGGCGACGAGATCGCGCGTATAAGATCGTTTCTGGCCCACTCGAACGCCTCGCAGCGAACGACCGTGTGAGACGCGTCGTCGTCCTCCTCGCTGTAAGAGTCGGGCGGTCCGCAATGGTAACCGGTTGAAACAGCCGTGTCCCGTTAACAGCTGGAAGAGATGGAACGTCGTCTCACCGTGCGGTCTGCTCACTCGCCGGTCGAGTAACGTGGGGGTCCACTCCAGGCCGTTACCTGCGGGAACGTCCCATCTCGCTGTCCTCCGTGCCCACTCGTCCGTCGTCGAGGCTCTCGGGTTGCCCGACGTCGCCGGAGTTCCCGAAGGCCGTAGACCACTTGACGCCTAAATCTAATAAATCCAGACGTTATTTCCCATAGTTTTATGTCGATAAGAAAATGTAAATACGAATACAATAATTCACCATGATATTTCAAACGGCGGGGGTTACTGTATATATCCCCCCCTCCGATGACCTTTTTGTTATCATGTATTAGTTTCAACGGTATATCGTTTATCACCTATTTATTGATAATAAAAAAATTAATTATGTTATTAAACAATAAAAAGGGGTCCTGCGTTCGCTCCGGCCACAGATGAAGTATTGGACGAATTGGCAAAACAAAATAAAGTAGATTTAATGACTCACGTTTTAAGTGATTAAAGTTCATGTCGAAAAATCAGCCTCACCTTCCCCCCCCCCCGCCACACGACTAAATCATTTGACCCCCACCGCTCACTTTTGCTCACTTTTACCGACTGAAACAATGATACAGATCCACCACGGACGTGATAAAAACCAACAAAATGTGGACAGACGATAAGTGTGTATGTTGTTTTTAGTGATAAATTGTTTAACTCTTATCGCTCGTCGTACAAATAGCTACGGTCGGGTGGTCACGATAACGCGTGTGACGAGCGGATGAAAAAAAAAATTTGCGTTCTCGCCGCCAGCAACCAAACGCGCGCGAGTTCAACCGAGTTTTCGACGTACTCCGGGGGCCGCCGGGGGGGAAAAACCACGGGTCACGCGTTGCTAACGGTCGCGGTCGCGTTGTTCGCAGGTGTGGTTCCAGAACAGGCGGGCCAAGTGGCGCCGGCAGGAGAAGATGGAAGCGGCCAGGCTGGGCCTGAACGACTACGTGCACTCGACGATGTCCGGCTCGATGAACCGCATGCCCGGCTGTTCCGGCCTGGCGCTGCCGGTCGACCCGTGGCTGTCGCCGCCGCTGCTGTCCGCGCTGCCGGGCTTCCTGTCGCACCCGCAGACCGGCTACCCCAGCTACCTGACGCCGCCCGTCGTCGTGCACGGCCCGCCGACGGTCAAGTCGCCGCCGCCGTCGCCGCGACGGGTGGCCGTCACGCCGCCGTCGTCGTCGTCCTCGTCCTCGTTGTCCACGTCGTCGTCCGCCGCAGCGGCCGCCACAGCCGCAGCCGCCGCAGCCGCCGCCACAGCCGCAGCCGCCGCCGCGGCCGTCGACCCGAGGACCTCGTCCATAGCGGTGCTCAGGCTCAAGGCCAAAGAGCACGTCGAGTCGATCACCAAAGGCATGCAGATGGTCTAAGTCGCGCCGTGGCTAGAGGCCGGGCTAACCGACACGGAAACGGCGTTTCCAGATTTCCTACTGCGTATTGTATCGGACCGCACGTTTAACTTGTACAATACGCTATTTTGTTTTTATCGATCCAACAGTAGTAAACTAATAGAATCCCTACCCCCTACTCCCCTAAATTCACCGTTCGTGTACGCCTAAAAGAAAATATTGTATTCATAAAAACACGTGAGGCAAGCGTAAAACGATTTCGAACGCTCAAGCCGGGCCCACCCGCCACATTGTTACACTCGTCACCGGTCGATTTCCTGAATCGTCGAACCCCTACCGCTCCCCACAACGTTTTTTCGGCGTTGCGATCGCACTGGAAAACAACGTTTTGTTTCCGGTTGTAAAATTGCAAAAAACCCCCGTACCACGCGGTCCGTTGCCAAACCCTACTGAATGACGCGTCGCATCATTTTCCACCGGATCGTTCGTTTCAAATGTACACGGTGACGTGGCGAACCTTTCGAAGACAAGGGCCGAGCAATTTTTTCGTAAACACCCGCCCTCTCCATAAAAACGACAAATAAGTAAAAACAAAAAAATAATATGTATCGTTTGTTCAAACGCTTTCTTCTGGCTTTTGTTTCAATCGAGCAGTAATAATTTGTTCATATGGTCATTTGGCACCCGTCATCCACCGGCCCACCCGATTCGAACCAGAAACGACCACTTCAAAATCGCCCTTTCGCCACGTCACTGTTTATACATATATATATATATGTGTGTTCACGATGTACGTTTAAACTTTTACTCTCCCGTTTTCCCGAACACATTTTTTACGAATCATAATTAATCGTACGATCATTTTCTTTTTTTAAAGCGAAAACCTGGACCCGTCGGACTCCCGTCGTTTTGGTGGGAAAACCATTTTTCAAGAAATAGTGGAAGGTGGGGTGGGGGGTCCAAGAATAATATGAAAACCCGATTTCCACAACAAGGTTAATTCAAATGTACAGTTAAAAAAAAAATATATATAAATTTACTTATTTTTGACATTGAAATCCACAAAACAAAAGAAACCACAAAATCTAATCAAATCGTTGTTATCTGCTGCCGACAATCGAAATTATCGTACACGATTTTCCACCTGAGAAATCACTCGAGGTGATGGATGGGGTCTGGACCCGAGGACCACCACCTTGGTTAGGGGGCCCACCTAACCTAACCGCGGCACGCCATTTCAGGGTAGGATTTCGCGACGGGACGCGTGGTGCGCGTCGTTCACACGGCTTGGAACGTCATGCGACGTGCGATACCGAAATATCGGCGACGAACGGCGAGCCGGACGACAAGTTTCTCGCCCTGCGGAACCCCAGCCGTTTCCCGTTTCCGGTTTCCGACGAGTTTGCCCGGACGGTTTTGTTACTTCGGCGCGCCGTCGAGTCCGTACCGTAGCGCCATTTTTATTTTTATTTTATTTTTCGACCGTGCTGAACGCGCGCGCACGAGGGCCATCTCGAAATCCATCTCCGACGTGTCACGCAACCGCGGGCGCTACCAGACTTTAAATTTTTAATTATTATTTTTTTTTTGGGGAGGAGGAGGAGGAGGAGGAGGGATGCCGAAATCACGGAACGCTCGTAGTAACCCCCGAGTGCACTAGACACCGTACGATTACGATCTGTAGGACCGTCGAACTTCCGTATCCGTTTCGAGCACAAAAAGTATAAAAATAAACTTATTTTATAGTAAACGAATTCTTAAAAAAAAAAGAAAAATGAAAAACTTTCCTGCATCAGCGTTTAACATCTTAATCCAATAACGTTTTTCGATTCTGTTTTTCGATTCTGTTTTTCACCGCATTACAGAACGAACAAACGCGTGACGGGATAGATATACGGTCAATGCCAGGTTACACAATCTGTGTAGACCTCGACGGAACGCTGCGATTCATTTTCCGGAAATTCGTTTACCGCCCGGTGACGTAACGGCACGCCGGGACGTTTTTCATTCAAAATCGATAAGTGAACAATTATATTTTCGTATTTTTATAAAACGGATCGGCACGGACCACAAAAAATGAATGCACAAACATAAAATAAATAAAAAAATCAGTCGAATAATTTCGCGATGCTACGTGGACGGTTTAAAAACGTACGCACGGACGTGGATGGGATGGGGTGGGCGAGGGCGCGGATCGATCACGACCGGAGTCGACCGATTCGTTCGAGAAAACGGGCGTGTTCACGATTTCGGATGTTTAATCAGGATTTCGTCCAAGAATCTCCTCGCAGTGCACCCTATGCGGTGATGATCACACGGCTCTCTTTCATTCCGAAAACGAAATCGTCCGATCGCACCGCGACGGTTAGGAACTCGCGAACCGAGCACGAAACGATGGCTCGGGAACACCGTCCGCGCCATATTTTTTTAGGGACGGTACACGAAAACCGTTGAGATAATACTATTTCACGCGGTTAATTATTGTTTTTCGTTTGTTAATAATTTTTTTGCAAAAATATTTTCCCCTTTGGAGGTTGATTTTGTGACAGCCCTCGTCCTAATACGTACGAATCGTGCGATAATTGTGTTATTTCCGTAACGGAAAACGCGTACGATTATTTATTTATTTATTTGTTTCTCAACGAAAAGGATGGTTGTCATTTTTATCCGACTAATCGTAAGCTATACAATAATATTATATTTATATATATATCATTCGAATGTAAAACCCGTGCGCCCGGCAGTCCGCGACTCGTGTACGCGAACCGTACACGTGCTTAGACATTATTACACGTACGGTTTTATATTATCCACACGATTTATGTATCGTAACTACGTGTATTTCTTACATTTACCATAAGAATTATTAGTAAATAGGTATTAGACGTTTTTGTTGTTCTCGCCGCGATACCAACCGTAAGATTATTGTAATTTTCGTAAATATTGTTTTTAATTATATCGAGCTAGTCATTTGAATATATATATATATATATATATATGTACGTTTTCTTTTCCTCACGGTCGGCCTCGGCGTGTTTACCCTTGTAGGCACGGCACAGCGGCGGTCAAATGATTTGGTCATGGTGGGGGAATGGGATGAGGCTGATATTTCAACATGAACTTCGATCATCGAAGACATAAGTTCACTTTAATAAATAATTTTATCAATATTTAATCATTAAACCTATTTTTATTTATTTTTTTTTTTGACAATTCATCCAATACTTCATCTGTGGCTGGGGCGAACGCAGTGCCCCCTTTTATTGTTTAATAATATAATTTTTTTTTATTATTAATAAATAGATAATAAACGGCATGCCGTCAAAACCGATACGTAATAACAAAAAGGTCGTTGGGGGATATATATCCCCTTATCCCCTCCCCCGTTTGACCGCCACTGGCACTGCATACGTGAAATCGTCGTCGTCGTCGTTTGATTGAACACGGTCGTTTACGGCGATACCGCAGCTAGACAGACCGAACAGGAATCATCAAAAAACGCCTCGAAATCGTCGTAATTTTAACGGTTCGATCGTTTTTTTTTATGGTCCGGTTAAATTACACGACCTATGTCACCCACCGATTGAATTCATGACCAGCAAAAAGTCGTTTGTGTACAATTTTCCATCAAGCAACAAATAATATATATATATGTAAATTAATGTTTCTATAAAAATATGTGGATAAAGCGTTACTGGATATTTTCGAACTTTTTTTCCCCCCGGAATTTGATGTTTTTTAATTTTACGATACACGATACAACTAAATGTAAAAAACAGAAAAACGTCTTACACGACGTGAAACGATTCAGCACACGTTCAGCAAACGTCCACAGCTGCAGCTGAAACAGTGATGACGATCGTTGCGGCAACACGACAAAATAATTGTTTATCGCAACGAATGAATAGTGTTTTGAGGAAATAATTTTGGGTTTAGATAGGCGTGCAAGGTCTGACGAGAAAAAACAATGCTTTTTTTTCATACGACTATTATTCGTTCTGAAGGTTTGCTCATCGTCTAAGCTACGAAATACGCCAACGACGAGTATGTCCGCGTTCACACGTGTCGGCCGATTCGTAGTCCCGGGGACTAATGTCGGAAGACGGATGAGCGTTGTATCTCGCTGAACGGCGGGGGCTACACGACGAGAGCGTTCGACCCTCCGGAGTGGGCAACCGGCGTGCTCAGCTCGTGCCGCTCGGACGACCGTTTTCACGCGCGGTCGATCGTAACCCGCGGTTAGGACCGGCACCGTCATTACCGTAGACGTGCCGCGGGGGTAAGTCTACCCTCCGGCGTCGATAGGGTACGGCCGAGAGGTGATTTCCGGGTCTCGCTCGATGGCACGGCCATGCCCCGCCGCCGTCCCGCACTCACCGAGATGTTCCCCCCGGCCGTCTCGCGTGCCCGGCGTCTGGTTCGCGAGGGCTTTCGCCGCGCGGACAAGCTCCGACACGTGACCGGTCCCGGCAGCGACGTGGCAAAACTGTTATCGATCGCGAAGGCTCAAACGGCGTTCATATCGTTCCGGAGACGATTAATGATGATGGTTCGGATCGTAGACGCGCGCGCGCGCAGGGTGCTCCAGGTGTGCTGTGGACCGTGTTTTTTGTTTTTTATACGACTCTTGTTCGTTCCGGAGCTACAAAACGTAGATACCCAATAAAATAAACCGACCGGCTACCACTAACCGTAATATTACCATATGATTTTTTTTATGAATTGATATTTTACATAAAATTTCTAATTTTTTTTTTTTTTGATGGGAGGAAGGTTATAGGGATCGTTTAAGGAAAAGCGGCCCATTTTCATTACGGCACACTCCGTGCCAAATGTCTGCGATATAGTGTTTTTAAAAGATACATCGGACCGATATCATTTTGACCGCAGAACAAAACGAGATAATAGACAATGAATTCAGGTGTTATTTTCGTGCTTGATATTTTGTCGGTGTAACTGGCAGGGTAAATTTTGTACTTGGGCCTCGAGTCAATATTTTTAATTAGCCTACATAAGTTTATAAAATACCGAATATTTTAAACGAAAGCTGTATAATACAATAGTGTGTAAATCGAATTAACCCGTTGAAAGTAAAAACTTGTAACTAACTAAAAAAAAAATTGTTTGAAAAAAATCACGCCGAAAAAAATGCACCAAAAAAAGTGTGAAATAATTCACAAAAATCTTGTCGAAGTGGGCGTTGTTTTTAAGTAATACGTGATCGAAAATCAAACGTAATAGTATCGAACAATATTCGGTCCGGGAGTGATACCGATCGCAATGCCGTGCGTCAATTTGGAATACGGCGTCGACTTCGAGAAGATTTTCGTGCATCATCAAGTCGCTTAATTCTGTTTGAAATTGAAAATAACAAACGTCGAGTCGCTCGTTTGTGTTGATTGCGTTAGCTTGATGACTCCCGAAAACTTACCCACCCGGCAAGACCGTATCTAGATGTTTTTCGATTATCATGCTGAATTTATCGATTAAATGATAATTTGTTCTGTGGTTCATTTGACGATCGTCTGGCATAGTGTTCGTGTCAAAAAGCGACGCTTTATTTATCATATTAAAAAAAAAAAAAAACGATTAAACGTCTCCCCTTCGATCACCAAATACGGCCTTTCCGTGCCCGTGAAGTGAGTACGTGACGAAATATCGTAACCACCCCAAAATTACGGTCTGGTCGCGAGGAACCGAACCGAACGGAACGCCGCGGATATTTATTCGGGTTCGGGACGGGCGCCGCGTGTACGAACGCAAACACGGCGCGCGCGCGCGCGCGATTAATTAAAACGGTCGTCGCGTCGTCGTCGTCGTTCGGCTCTTTCGCGATTCCGCTCTGCCGCTCTTGGCCGGGACGCTCGCCGAGCGAATAACGGGACACGTTCATTACCGGGCCGGCAAACACTGCATTAGCATTTTATTAGCTTTTCCCGGCACCGGAAAAAGCGCACGGGACCCGACCGCGCGCCGGCCCTTTGATAGACCTTTTGAGGGCGACCCGAAAACCGAGTCATCCGGACGGAAAATGCCTCTGAAAGCGGCCGGCCGACCGGCCTCCATCCGCCCTCCGTAACGCCGCCGGGCGAATCCCGTTCCCGTTTCGCCGCAACCTAACCCGCGCCGTCGTCCCACGAAACGTCTTCGGCGTCACACGGGTCCTCGAGTCGATGAGACCCGGGAGCGCGCGCCCCAGAACTTATTTACGGGGGGGGGGGGGGGTGATCTTAATCAAAACCGTTTTTTTATCCTCGTTTCGTCGCATCGAGTGACGGAATATTTTCCAAAACGTTTTCTTGTAAATCGTTTGCGATACAATCGCAACAATAAAGTCTGTCTTCGTATCTAAAATCGAATTGTACGAATCGCGTGGCGGTTGCGGCTGCTGTCGGAACGGTTCATTGTCCTCCACGGAGATGTTCGAGATATTCAAGAGCCATGCTGTAGGTATATTATATTATGTGTGTTCAATAAACCGTACAATACACGTATGAAAACAGTTATACGCACTTTGATAAAACGAGGTATTTATCTTTGTTGGTTATGAAAAACGTTAAAACCGAAAAAATCCCATAGCTACAACTTCATTTTAAACCGTTTTTCTATAGTGTCATGGATACGAGTTTTTTTTTTTTTATTGAATATTTACAATCTGTAGCATCTGTACAATAAGCAAATTTGATGTTTTAAACGATTTACATAGCTGGATTTTTATGAGGAGGGAGACTGTACCCTCGGAGTAGGAAATTTAAAGCTCGGAAATTAATTGATCCCTACACCAACGTCTTTTTAATCGACGCGGGTGATTGTTGCGGATGTTTGCACTGCCTTGGATAGAGATAAGTGGGTTTGGGATGACTGGTTAGTTTGGTGTGGAATTTTTCGTAACGGATGTTTGCAATTTTGTTTATGGTATCGACGTTGAGATCTTTGTGGAGCGAGTAATTTGAAACATACCAGAGGGCAGAGGTTATTGCACGGAGAGAAATGGATTGAAATGATTGTACAGTTTGAATTTGAGAGGGGGATACGAGTTAGAATTATAAAACGATACTAATAAAAAAATTTAACAAGAGTCTACGGGGGGGGGATGTGTTTGATTGCATACGTGTACATAACGGTACATCGGTTTCTTCCCGAAACGCGTCGGGTACGGAGCCGTGTACAAATAATACATGGTCGCCCATCAGGTAATCACGGTGGTCGAAGTGGCTCGAAATAAGCGGAGGGACGCCGTCATCCTCCCCCATCCCTCACCACGCACTGCGCATTTCGACCAACGAGTAATCATGATAAAATCAATGATACCGTCGAGAATACCGTCATCAAAACGGGTGCGAGTAACAAGGTTATTCAAATAATATTTTTTTTTTCTGGCCCGGGCGTTTGCGAATTCTCTCGCGGACTCGACGGACGGTCGATTGACGTTGTTGCCGATCCGCCAAGACGGCCGTCGTCGGACGTACGTCGATTGATT
Organism: Schlechtendalia chinensis; assembly: GCA_019022885.1. NCBI lineage: Eukaryota > Metazoa > Arthropoda > Insecta > Hemiptera > Aphididae > Schlechtendalia > Schlechtendalia chinensis. The sequence continues at coordinate 43,355,079 of CM032339.1, forward strand.
TCTCATTTAGAAAAACCCATTTAGTCCGCCTGCCACCGCGACAGGTAACGTAAATAGTCAACGTAAGGCGACGGAAACACCTTTGGTGCAAGGTGTTCTACGTCGGTGATGGATCTTGAAGGATCCAACGGAGATAACTTGTAATCGACATACACACATAAATTAAACGTACATAATCGCGAATAAGTAACCTACTACTAAACGTTTTTATTATTTACGTGGACGGATTGTATTCATCGCCAACGCTTGTAGTAGACCAGTGGTTTTCAACCATTTTTTTTTATTCACGACATCCTTATCCACGAGGATCCGACACCGCGTCGCCCCGACGTCAAAATATTGAACAGTTTTAGACTACCGTTCGTTTTACAAGAGAAATACGAGCGCTTTGAAAAAATACAGTGCGCAGAAAAATAATAATTAAACGTTTTGTTTCAGTTGTAGTGTTGAATAAACATCGACGCTTTAAATTGAAAAAAAAATAATAATAATAATATTGAATTGTATAAAATCTGAAAGATTAATGAGAAATTTGACTCTGGACGGTTTTTACGGAGTCGGAGAATTCGACAGTGATGACAGTGAAAGGAGCGACTCGTTATATCTTCACGTGCTTTAGTGTAAATCAGGAGTCGGCCAACAGCGTCTCGCGAAGCAATTTTTTATGGCCTCCGCACAAAGATGTCAAGTTAAAAAAAAACAATTATTTTATCAATATAAATGTAGATATTTATGAGGTTTTTCCTTCAAATCTAACCTTATCTCGCGCGTGTATATGCGGCCGCAGTCGAATTGAACGACGATTGCAAACATACTTCGCGTCTGTATCGATTAGTGTCCGTGATCACTAGGTTTTAAAAACATTTTTTTTTTGGGCGAGGCTTTCTAATTTATCTCAATTTTATAGTTGTTTTCCCCATTGTTTACGTGCCCGGGAATCAGACAATTCGCAAAAAAACTTATAGCGGCGTCTGCAAGTGCATATATATATATATTTGTCAGCAAACATTTTCGATTGTGAAGTACAGAAAAAATAAACACTCTTCACGCATTGGTAACGAACGCAGCGCGCATTAAGAATTTAAACGGCAAGTTTGGAAAGCTGATATCGAAAAATCAACAAATGAATTGCAGGTACAGAAATCGCATCGGTTTACAGTTTTACATTTTTTTAAATTTTTTCTTAAAAGCAAATGTTTCTACTTAGAAACGTGTTTTTTTTTCCATACTCATATTTAACATTAAAATAACACTGACGTGAACTGAATTGTTCTGAATTGAATAGTATTCAAACCATTAGCGTAACATTTGTTTATTATTTATTAATGTGGCCCACGACGAAAAGCTGAACAAAAAAAAAAATGTTTGGTCTAAAAGTCGCCTAACCTAACCCCCGGTGTAAAAACAATTGTTGTCGTGTTGTCCCGACGGCGGCGGCCGCGGCAATAACGCGATCGTGTTTTCCGTTTCTTTCCTACGGGATATTCGTGTCTCCCCGACACTGGACCCGTCGACGACCCGGTCGACGGTCACCGCGGCAGACGTTTGCTCGACATTTGAAACGCGTGAAATTCGTATAAAATCAATAAACGATCGGGTTGGTTGGTTTGACGGTTGCTCGCGAACACAAACAGTAAATCGCAATGGAACCAGAGTTGAACCCGATCGGTGTTCACGCCGCTGAAGTTACAACGAGCGGAACGAGAGCCGGGAATATGACGTGCGAGGGGATGTTGTTGGCGGTAGTGGCGCGGCGGACCTTTTAAACACGAGGGACGGACAATTTTTTCCGACACCCGCCCCCTCTATGAAAAACGACAAATAAGTAAAAAAAAAAAAAATACATATATAAATGTATTTATCGTTTTTTTTAAATAACTTTCTGGCTTTTGTTTTCTTCCGAGTTTCATCTTCTAATAAATCGAGTAGTAGTAATTTATTCATATTTCGACCCACCCCAAACTGAACGACGAGCCGCTGATCCAAAATTACCTCTTTCAGCCACGCCGCTGGTCGGAGGGATAGTAACTAAAAGACAGTTTCGCTATTGTGTTTATACAACGTACTTAACGCTCGTGACCTACCGGACATATTTCCACATGGTGTTTCAACGATCAATCATATAATTTTGTATTCGTAGCCCAGCGTTTCCCGACGCTTCCCGTTCCCCTCACGGCACACTTGACACTCACTTATATACGTACATATTGTGGTAATCAATAAGATAAAAATTGGTATCGTCGCGAGTGCGTGGCGATCGATTCATTATGTAATTCGTATAATAATCATACAATTCCTTGGAACAAGAGCGCAGGTATAGATTATTCATATGGGGGGAGGAGGTTGACTTGCAATTATTAGTAACAGGCTGACGTGAAAAAAAAAATATATAATTAGGAGTGAATCAAGAGTTGAAAAAAAATTGTTATAAGTAAATAATTGTGTAACACATACGAATGGATTTATTAAAGACTTTACTATTATTATTTATTTACTAAATGGTATTTTTGAAATAAGGGGTGGGGATTTAAATCTACTTACCTACGCATCTGCCTTTGAACTTCCGTTTGTATAAAAACACAATGATAACATTCAATTTACTTGACGACGGACGAGTGGATAATACAGTTTCATAAGAAATTGTGAACGAAAACAATTTTGATTACACTGTGTTTCAATGAATTCAAAACAACACGAGTAGGAAATCGCCGGTAAGAGAATCGTTATGGATATTTTTGACATCGAAATTTTACGAAAGTTTTATTGATAACCATGATATTTCGCGGCACACCTGTGAAGGCATCACTGACGTGCCGCGGGCAGTAGTCCGACCAATCGGTAACGGACACACCGGGAGTATGTTGCAAATAAACCCATTACAAGCTCACCGGTTTCGGTACGAGATGGACGTCAACGGATTTAGCGAAAACGACGTAAAAATCTGTTTGAAACTTCATTGGCGTTGGAAATTCGTGCGATTCGCCGTTTGATTACACGATTCTCCGGGTTCCGTTTACAGGCGCTCGAATCGAATTTAATATCTCGAAAAAGTAATTTGTCCTGTTCAATCATAAGAGCGGCACGGTTTCTAGAAGGTATTGTGTATAAACGTTCGTTCCGATGTATTTCGAAATGTTAATATAAATTAAAACAAAACGAATTCGACGGTTCTGTTGAGATTGTACGCAAAGGAAATAAAAAATAGGTCGGAAAACCAAAAGATTAAGATGGTATCATCATGGGATGTTTATTAATTTTTTTTTTTATTTCTTCAAAAACGACGTTTGTATACGTCCGTGAATTTATTCGAGTTGAAAAACGAGTCGGAGCGCAACGACGAAATGGCGATCTGTCGTGCCGGTAACCGGCCGCCAGTGTTTGTTTAACCGGCAAAACCAAGTCCGACCGGAGTTCACTTTATTAATAATATCACCCCTTTAAACGTTTACGTCTCGAGAGATCCTTTTTTTCCGTTCCCGTGGTTAGACAAAGAGTGGTGTTACGTAAGAAGCCCGCAATCGTCCGTCTTGCCGTCGCCCTCCGCGGTCGGCCATTTTGTTTTAATAACAACGTCGACCCCGGGATGCCGTCATTACGGTACGAAATGAAAAATAGTTCAACTACCGGGGCGGTATCGCGTTTGAATCTAACCATAGACCTTTTTAGCCGGCAAGACAAGTATACAAACGTGACACTAGATTTACCGGAAGGGAAATAAAATAGGACACTCGATTTTCAAAAAATTATCATCACCTTTATAATACAAATAGTGATTGATATTTTTTTTTTTTTTACTAGAACATAAACAATATTAGTTTTATAAAGACAAACGTAAAAAGCGCTTGAATTTGTATAAGTTAAACAAATCGAATAGACATTAATTATATATAACTACAAAGGTGATTCGAAATACTTATTAAATATTAATTTTTACTAAAATTATTTTTACAATGACAAAATTTACTAATTCATATTATAGTTCTAATCTAATTTGCTTACCATTGTTGGAATTAAAGAACTTATAGATTTCTTTATAAAAAAGTCATGAATAGTTTTTCTAATATTCATTCTTTTCGTTTAACAAAAAATTAGTTTTAAAATTATTAGATATCGTATTGTCTGTTGGGTTTATTCGCACACGTTTCGTTCAATCTATTATCAATGGTGAATATATGGTTATATAATATTCACAATACCTACTGCACTGAAAATTAGTACCACGGGATAATACGTATGATAGTAATCGTATTATCAAATGTCATAGATAAGTGTCAAGATGTTAAAAGTACGAAACAACTAATTATAAATTGTTACGCACTATATATTACTAATAATTGTTCTATGATAAAAGTGATATGAAACATAGAGATAAAAACGTTGAAGAATAATTATTAATATTAACATTTAACAAATAATAGGAACCGCAATAATTGATAACATAAAGTCAAATTTGCAGGCATGATCCGTAGAAACGCCTATGAATCTAAGGATTTTCAGAAAAAGAAAAAAATCGATAAACATCAGTCGAACCGAATCGATGTTTATATCTGAAGGACGACAATTACGTAGACAAGCGCCAACAAGCGATAGGAAGTCTGCCGCCACTTCATTTAATCATAAAATTTTTTTTTATTTTTTTTTAACCGATCAAGATACATAAAGAAATGTATTGTTAATTAAACTTATTGTTTAAAAATATATACAATTTTACTAACCATAAAACGTCAAAACGTGAATAGTTAAATATTTGCATTTATAAAAAAGTTTCATTCGGCTTCTAAGATTTGAAAATTCTTCAATTATGTCCAATAGAAGGCTAGAAAATTCAATCGATTCTCACCGACAGAAGATCGCAAATACGTTTTGATCCTTTTGTGACACGAAAATGATCTCTACATTTCGGAAGGGGTTAGTTCACTTCCCCCCTACGTTCGTTCCTGGCACAGATGAAGTATTGGATGAATCGGCAAAAAAAATAAATAAATAGATTTAATAATTAAATAAAGTGATCTTAGATCCTTAAATTATGACTTATCATTTTCAATGATCAAAGTTCATGTTAAAAAATCAGTCTCATCCCCCCCCATGACTAAATCATTTGACCGCCACTGACGACGAGTTAGTGTCGAACGGCCATTACATATTTTTCCATTTTACTTTCGACGAACTTAGTGCAACGCTTTTCGCCAGCCAATGTACACACTGCACAAGTACATCGTTAATTAATTATTAATAAGTCAGCAATAAATAGCAAAATAGTTATGAAAATAGCAGAAAAAAAATGTACAAACCCTAAAATATGGACCAAAAACTTTTGGAATTGAATTCCTTTTAGTATAAAACGGACGTGTAGTTTATTTCGCTACGTTCAAATGTACTACAAACTAGAAATCTCGAGCGTCGATTTTGCTGTACTACAATAGCGAAGCGAACATCGAGTACCGGGTTTTGCGGCCGAAGCCTACTGACCACACACCTTCTATTAGCCCGAGGAGCTAATTCAACTATTCAAGGTATATGACGGGACTAAGACCGGATTGTTCTGTCCGGTCAAGCCCCGAGTCGTCATGATGGACCGCCAGCACCGAGTTCCAGCCCGTAACCGTACTTTCAAGGAAGAGGCACGACTCAATTAAACGCCGTGTTGGTCCCTCCTCCCTACCACCGGGTCTTATGGTTCGGTTACTGTCTACCGTTCGTCACATGGCCACCGCGTTTCAGGCCACCGCGAAACTAAACGCGTATGTGTTTAATAACTGATTTTTCCTATATACATATATGTATTAATCAGAGTTGAGTTCGAAGTCGGACTGAGCACGGACTGAAGAGCATGAGTTTGCGTTAATTTTATATTTATACATATTTATAGGATTGATAAGAAATATATTGTGTGATAATACAATGTCATGAGACGTGACGTGGAATGATAAGAGTTAACAACTGATAAGCAATAATTATTGATAAGAGATAAGATGTATTCTGATAAGAATAAGGGGAATCCGGATAAGACTAATGATTGTGAAAAGGAGTGAAGAGGATTTTGAGAGGAAGGAGGATCGTTACCTGATTTAGAATTCTCCTTTTTATTCTACTGGCAGACTATTACCATAGTATCATTTGCGATCAAAATTATTATCAAATAATACAGGACTCGTAAGAAAAAAAAATTATGTAATGGCCTGATATCAGATATGAGACCTAGAATACAGTTAAGTACGTAAAAACGATATATTTTCAAAAGTCAATGGGGGGTATGAACCCCTAACCTCCTACCCCCCCCCCTTGAGCACGCCCACGGTCGTCGCCACACAGTAACATATTCTTAGAACAACGCTCGCGTTCGGAAACGGTTCTTCCGAATTCTGGTTTCGAAAAAACGTAAACGTAAACTTGATCTGGTCGTCTTCTTTCTGTTGTGTTCTATATTTATTTTGCGGAAAATTGCCGTTCCTAAAATTTTGCCGCTCCAACCCAGCCGCTTCGTTCTGCTTGTAGGTAAACCCGACGCTGACGGAGACGGTTTCTCTTGAATCGTGTTCACAAACGGATATTATGGTTTTTCACGCGGACGTGAAACAATTGCACGACGAAGAACGTACGGTAACGAAACGTGCCACGACGAATGGGCATTTCGTTCGTACGTGGACTTATGCGATCGGTCCACGGAAATGTTATTTTTTTTTTTTTTTAAATGAAATTGTTTTAAACGTAAAATTCGTTTTCCGAAACACCGCGTTTGACTGAAAAGAAAACACGGTCGTGGGAAATTGATATAAATATATATTACTCGTAGATATATCGACATGGAGTCTGATAATCGTTTTACAACATTCTCTAGATCGAAACTGAAGAGAACGAATTCAGATGCGCGAAAAACACAGAAAACACATAACAATATTAGTGCGTATAAATTTAATATCACTCGATTTCATTGTATTTGAAATGTTTTGCGTTTATCGTTTAAAAACATTGATCATACACGTTTAATTTACCAAAAAAAAAAAATAAATAAATAAAACAACGGCGATTATGAACCCGTAACGAACCATGTTCGTTTAAACATCGTATAATCAGAATGCCGTTCCACCGATAACTATTGTTTGGATACTCAAAGTCCTAAATAAACCTAGTTTTATGGCAAACCACACCAATTGTACATTTTTTAGCACTCTATCACATAACGATCAATGATTTGTGTACGCAGTGTTGTTCGCTTTGTTCCGGTGGCGTAATTGAGTTGTTTTTACGGGAGTGGGGGGGGGGGGATATAAAAATAAAAACTTCAAGATAAACACGTGAGGGATTTTATCTCCCATTCTCTCCTTTACAAAAATTTTGAAAACCCATCACCTATCGACACAGTACTTGCTATGTTACATAAAAATAATGAGTTACACACTACAATAATGTTTCCGAATTTCTCGGCTTCTTGGTAAGTATATTGATCTAACCTCATCATTCGAAAATTCAATATCGCGGTGAATGTCCAACATTGCCAGACCATTAAGTCGTTTCTATAAACAAAATGAATAAACTATTAACTTATTAGGTATGTATTAAGAAAATTATTACTTTTAAGCACAACAGTATTTTATAGAAACAGGAAGTGTACAAAGTGTTTTTAAAATAAGATGCACATGCTATACGTACTTAATGCTTTAATTCGTATTCGTTCGTTCAAGTTTTGTCTACCACAATTTTAATTCTGCTGTTGAATTGTTAACATCCAAAGTAGTTGAATAGAACTCAAGTAATTTTCTAAATGACAATTCTTCGTTAGAAGATAATGTATTTGAAAATAAACATCGAAATCCTATACAAAATTACATACGAGTATGAACGCATACAATTTAAGGTGGTAATAGGTTGCGCTAGGTGTCCTTGATGGGATCTCGTTAAAAAAAAATTGATTTCCCAATATGAGGGGTTAGCGTTGGCCCCCGATTTAAAATAGTTGTACTAGCTTAACCAATTTAACGCACCCTACAATTTAAGTTCTAATTGTGACAATAAATAGTAGATAGATGCAAATCTTTCTTTATATTAGTAATTTGTTTTTAATTTACAAATTACAATTAAAAATGATATAATAATAATTCAACACACCTTCAAAAATTTCAGAATGGACTGGAAATCTGTCTTCCGGTTGATTCATAAAACAGTCTAGGAAAGGTATAAATACTGATACTTTATAGTGTTCTTCCACACCTGAGAGTGGAATCTGTATTTGTTCGATTTACTTGTTTTCGAATTATTCTTTCGGTATGTAAGTCAACGTCTAGCCTAACAACATATGTGGGATCTATCCGCCCCCCCCTCCGTAATTACGCCCCTGTTCTGTTCACGTGTGTCAATCGAAAAAGTAATTGTGCCGATGAAAATCTAGTAAAATACAAAACGTCTCATGAGATCGCTCTCGTTTTACACGCGTTATTAATCGTATTCACTTTAACAATATATGTATAGGTACGGTATTATAAATAGATTATTTAAGTCCTCGGTTCATATATTTACATAACGGTTAGCTCGTAATCGTTTCGGTCACGACGGCACAAAACCTATTAATCTAAAATGTATAAATTATACGCGCTGATGAATACTATACACTCGATAGCGATCAAGTAGAGGACGCGAAAATACACGACGCATTTGTGTATTCAATTACAACGCACGCGTATAAGGTTAGGCGATATGAAAAACGGACCTTCGATACGGGCGAAACAAAAACGCGAAACGGACCGGGAGCATAAATTGATATTACGCGCGCCCGGATACGAAAACTACAGGTAATGTTTAATTTTTTTCGACACGACTAAGGGACCTGATGGTCTTAAGATCACGTGAAAAAAAAAACGGTACGGCACTGATTTCAATCGGTTTGCCGGTGTAATCGACCTGAAATGAATTGACTACACGCAATCGATGTGCGTGACGGCATAAAAGTATGAAGATCATATGCACGTAATAAATACAATAAATAAAAGCACGAACGACCCTGTCGGTCGAGCGGTTAACGTGACAAAACGGAACGCTCGCGATTTCGACGTCGAACCGTTGCAATACAAACGGTAAGGGAAATCGGTATGAACGAAAATTATTTGTATGATAATCGTAGGCGGAAATAACGTTCGAGATTTGAGGTGGCTGAAGTCTATATCGATCTCAAAACAATCGTACGAGATTTTCATACCGATTCAGAACGCTCGACAACGTCATAACGCACAACAATGTTGACTGGCCAGTGACGGTCGTCATTTTTTTATTTTTTGGAGCGGCTACGCCTATGATAACAACAACGGTATTAATAGCTTAATGGCGATAAGAAGGAGAAAAAGGCAAATCCTTATGCACGTATTTATAGCCCATTGGGGGTTATTGACGATGTTGAACAGTCGGGCAGTTTCACTTAACTGACAAAGCCCGGCGTTTATTCGCGCTGACCACTTACGGCTATCTCAATTAAACAATAAACAACAAAAACAGACACGTAACACTAATAATGTTGGAAATCCACACGTGCGCACGTGTTTACGCCCGTTCGTTTGACGCTCGTTATTGTGGTTAACGGTCAGGGTTTCGCGTCAGACGTTAACTTTGACATCGGAGACCCGGTACTTTTTGGATTGTGAGCGTGCAACACATTCGAAAACAAACCGCACCGCACGAAAAAACAACAACAAAAAAAACGCAATTTTAACATTGGCAAAACGAATATCACATTTAAAATCTTGATTATCGGGTAGTGAAAATGATATGAAATGTATATTTTTGAGGTTAAGTTGGGCTCAAAAAAAAAAGGGGGAGGGGGCGCGGTTGATTTTCCGATTCCAATGACGTTTCGATGTAATACATCGAATTACACGTTTCTGAGGTCTGAAAATTCGAATTTCTTGCCGCGGCGGTACGTGTCCGTTCACTTGAAGACCGTCGTGCGGTTACGACCGGAGTGATTGTGTGCCCGGCGCACACGATATTTTCGGGAAATAAAGAGAAAACCCGTCGCCGGGCACTGGTGGCGATGGGGGGACGCGTGCGAATGTCGTTTGTGTCTGCGTTTACAATACGGGCAATCGATTGTCGTTAAAAAGCGGTTTAGTGGCGTTTACGACCCCGCGCGCCGCCGTCACAGTGACCCGATTGTTCCCGACGGTTTGTTATTAACGCGCGTTTAAACGTCCGATAATTAGCGAAAAACAGAGTTCGCGTGTTGAAATCAACTCGACCCGGTGTGTACGCGACTTATTATACACACACACACACACACACACATATATATATATTTACGTGTGCACGCCTCCGCCCACCCGGGTCGCGTGATCACAGTCCATCAAACGAGCGCGGCGTATATATAATCCGACTTTACCGTTTTCGTACCGGCCCGACACTCGGGTAATTCTTATTTTTTGTTTATTTTTTATTTATTTTTTTTAATGCCGCGTAATTTATAATTGCGTTAATAAAAAAACCCCTAATCCGCCGTCCGTGGAAAGGGTCTCTGCGCGTGTGTAACGATCGAAATCGTGCGTGAACGGTATTCCGCGTACAACAGCAGTCGGAACACGTGGTTCGCGTTCGTGAAAATCGGAATGTTATCCTATTCTAACCTCGGACTCGGAAAAAAAACCTATCAACGCGAACCCGAATGATTGTAAACGATCAAATCGAATACACGTGTACAGTGTTCGAATTGGCGGTGGAGGGTGCGCGCTGGTGGAAACTACGTCCGACATCGTTTTTCGTAAAACGTACATTTACACTGTCGTCGGTTAAACGAATTTAAATATTTCTTATCATCGAGATATTTTAGTTGGTTCCGATGATAACATCATGTGACGCTTGTTCCGTGCGCATAGTTGCAGTATTCGTTGTACGTATTCCGTGGTCCGGTGCGCTCGTTGAACGCAGTGTTATCAGTTTAAGTTATCATCACTAGGGTTTTCGCATATCATCTGTTCTTGAATTCGTTGTGAATATTGGGTCAATGGGACATTCGCTTAAATGGATTATATTTGGAATTTATATGCATGCGGCTAAAATGTAATTTTCGTTTTTAATTAGTCTTGTCTTGTGGGAGAGATGGTGTGATACCAAACCCACGGGTTCGTTTTAGATAGTTTCGCACTCGGAACGCAGTTTTTAACTCGTTCGGTTGAACTCCTCTGCGTGTTTTTTATACACCGACGATGTGAATCATTAGGCATTACGCATAGTGCCGAAAATGATCAGGAAACGAACGTAATAATCACATTTTGACCAGGCACTATGAATTACGCCTAACACAAATCAGGAAACGTAAACATACTTAATTGTAATTCGATATATTCATATGTAAATATTAGCTGTCCGTGCACTTCGTTGCCTGTAAAAAATGCCACCTCTTATACGACACGGATTTCGTTCAATTCGTTATTCAATACTCGGTGTAAGGATATCAGAATTTTTTAAAAAAAAAATGAGAAAATATTTAAGTTCAACTATGATTTTTATTCTTGTTTTCAACGCAATAATCATATTTTACACGTTTGGGCACGTTTTGGGCTGTCAAATGCAAAGATAATTTTTTTTAAATCCGGCTGGTAGTTCCAGAGATTAACGGACGGATGATTTTTACCAGCTTGGTACAAGGCACGGTGTAATAAAACAATTGTATAGTAGTAGGAGTCGGTTTGCCGTATGCAAGAAGAGTTTATTAGCTATTAACGAGGTATCCCAAAAAGAAGTTGCCCTTGGAACAGTTGCAACCAAACAATCCTTGGGCACGGGTCAAGGTTTTTTAAAATGTTCCTGTAAAAATTAATGTATGAACAAAAAATGTATTTGCCTAAAAAAAACAATATTATTCGTGATTCTAAATGGCATTCATCATTAATGCGTACTAATAAATTCAATCGAATATACTATTTGATATTTATGCATAAGAACGTATACCAAATTTCCAATTTTGTGCTTTGCCAAATGGTGTTTGGGACAAAAATGTCTAATTGTTCACATTCCCGGTAACGTATACACCAACTACTCCGTCACCCCCCGCTCTACAACTACGAATTAGGTAAATATAATAATTCTACTGTCTATAAATCGTGATGTTTAATATAAATATAATGTAAAAAAATACGAGATTTTCTCGACGAATTTTGAAATTTAAAAATATTGAAAACGAGGCAAACATTTCAGTCGTGAGGCGCACTCTGTGCGTTCGAAACACAAACGCTGTCGTATTAATCACGTTCAACCCATTGAACATGAAATATCAAACGAATTGTCATGAAATGTATTCTATAATCAATGGTTCGGACGTTATAACCGCTTACGATACATTATAGGTACATTTTCATTGTTCGATAAAACGCGTCTGAGCTGTCAAAAACATTGAACGGATATTCTGATCTTTATTTTGCATTACGATACTCGTTCTGTACTATTGTATCTATTGTCGTTTTTGTCGGTTTTACGTGCGAGCGAAACCGTGTAAACAGTGCCCGAGTTGGAAAACATTAAGTAGTGGAGCTCGATTGGAAATTTACAAATAGCGTTCCGAAGGAAATATTCCGTGTGACGAAACCGTGGGTATCCCGGCTTACCACTGATATGTAATCTAATTTCTAACCTTTTTTTCGATCGAAATAATGTCTCTATACGGTTATCAATATTCTACAACGTTTTATGTAAATACACGACTGATAAACCCATTTCAATTCAAGTAAGAATAAAAATATGTAAAAATCAATTATACGATCATACGCTATCGCAACTTATAAAATAAAAAAAATCATAATGTATTCACGCTACACGACGATACACCATGGGCATATGGTAAAACAGAATTTTCAAAACGATTCGCCAATAAACGACGTTGTTTATCGACGATTTGTGCCGTCACAGATGTACACGTTTTACAGTGTAACGAGGTCGAGAATGACCATATTTAAATATAAGTTGTTCGTCGAAGGTTTTTAACCTTTTGAATGACAAGATTCACCGTAGCTCGGGAGCAATTCTAGGATGTTAACAATAGCCGGAATAACGAAGTATCAGTTACAGTCGTTATTACGTCGTTACGCCTATTTATCAATAAACGATTGTAACTCACAAGTTTGGCGAATGAAATAAGCGTAATGAATGGTTCTGACGGAGTCCAGTCAGTGTCGCCAAGCGGTGTTCGCGCGCACAACTGATTATCTCTTGAAAATACGTTTATTGACTAATTGAGTCTCACGTGAATATCGATAGAGTGGGAATTGTCGCCGGTCAACATTAACACTGCACACGCCTATAGGTGATATAATTACGTGTGTAGTACATATGTATACACTCGACTATATAACCACGTGCACTATGTGACGGGACCGTTACAATAGTATATCTGTGGGCAAGTCTAAGAATAATTGTCGTATGGCGTATGAATAATATTCTTCTCTTGTTAACAGCAATTTTCCACTCCTGACTCTTTTCTTCTTTCTTTTTTAGTTCACGATACGATATGCATCCCATATCTCTTACTGTTTGACTCGTGTAGTCCAGTGGCGGTCGTCCTCTGCTGTTATTCCCCTCAGAGGCATCTTATATTATTCTGTGAAGTAGTGTGTTATGGCGTAGTACGTGTCCAACTAACTTGGCTCTTCTTGTTTTTAAGTACTCCGGATAGCTTCTTGTTTCTCCGGCTCTTCGATAAACGTCTTCGTTTGTTACGTGTTCTGTCCAGTTTATTCTGAGCATCCTCCTGTAACGCCATGTCTCAAACGCTAGGAGTCTTTTTTCTTCTATTCTACCTATGGTCCATATCTCACCCCCATACAGTACTATGTTCCAAACATAAGCCTTTAGTAGGCTTTTTCTCGTTTCTATGTCAATATTTCTAGATGTAAACATATTTTTCTTGCTTTGAAATGCACATTTAGACGAGTAATATTCAAGACAATAAATTTCAAATATCAATTAGATACTTGACATAGAAATAAGGTATGAGTAACAATAAGAATATTAAAACTAATAATATCAATACCGGTTATATAAACGCTCCCCCGCGTCCTTTTGAAAACCGTAGTAGAGGAACTTCGTCGTACGCGTTACAAGTAAACAATAAGCGCGACGAGTACGTGCACGCCCGTGAGGACGTATTTCGTCACGTGCAAAACTATATAAATGTGATTTAGTTTCCGTCCGTTCGAGTGGAAAACCGATTGTTTGCTTACACGACCGTTTTAAATGTATTACGTCGACGACAAAACCCGCCATGACAGTAAATGAACGACACGGCGTCGGACGAGGAGTATTTATTGTTCCGTTGAGCTGGGTGACACACGTGCCGGTCAAAACGTTCATTATGTTCGTTTTTGACGGCAATAATTTTCACCGAGCGAATCGCGGTTCAACGGAAAACCTTCTCGACGAACAGTCGTCGTACGATGGTTGGTACGTACATGGCCCTTCCTGCGATAACGAGTCGACATCCGCTTTACCGATAGTCCGCGATGCCGAATTCACAGACATCTTTGACACCGACCGGTATCGGAATTAATACGTGCTCAGATATCGAAATATATTAAACCCGACGAATCCCAAGCGGAACACGTACGATTTCCCTCGCGTGTCTCCTGTTTTCTGTAACCGTCACTGGTTATAGTCCATAAACACTCTTGTTGTCCGTGTTGGTCCGAAATCGGGTTCCACACAATCGTCACGCCACTCCAAACACCATATTCGAAAAAAAAAAACAAAATGAATAATTAACAATAATATACAAATTATACAACGGACACGCGTTCGCACGTTAGGTGACCTGTTCGGGTTTTTGATGGATCAGTTTTAATAATGAACGTTTTAACCGACACGTGTGAACTCGGCTCGACGCTGTAGACGGCGACTGCGTTGCGTCTGTTCTGCTTTGTGCGGTGTGCCAAAACGCGTCGCACGACCAGTGAGGACACGTCCGAACCTCGTCGTGTTGAATCAGGGACGTACACAGGGGGGGGTGTTTTGGGTGTTTAAACACCCCCCCCAAAATGTTTGGTTATTTACCTATTCAATTTTAATATTATATTATACAGATCATGTTATATTATTAGACAGGTTTAATACTACATTATGTTTGTGTACCACTGGCTAAAGCAATATAAAAATATGTTAAATATACATAGAGATATGGAAGTTAACTATGAAGATATTCTTAACATAATGGCTAAAACGTCACGAAAATTAAATTTAGTTCTTTGACTTTATGTTTAATCTATATTTATATTAGAAAAACGTATTGTAAGTAAAGCAAATGTTCATAATAAAATTTCGTATATTTATTAAAATAAAAAGTACTAACTTTCAATTAATGATTTTCAAAATCACCCTCCAAAACGTTTTTCTGTGTACGTCCCTGTGTTGAATGCATACTTTCCTCCATTTATATATGTATATAACGTGATAGTCTGATAGATAAACGTGATTATTTAATAACCTAGCTGTATAAACAGTGTTCATTAGTCTTAAAGGCCTTAAACAGTAAAGACTAATATAATTTAAATACTAAAAAAAAGAACCACGTGAGTGCGTTCCGTGCAATGTGATGCAACAACTATAGAAAAATAAGGCATTTAAAATGGGAAAAATAGTTTTGGGAGTTGATTATCACGCCTATCATGCAACACAATGTTAACTTTTTGACATTGATAAGAGCCAAAAGCCGGTGCTACACGATGTGCCGAACGGTGACGTACACGTCGTGTTAGACGCATACTTCTCTCTCTCTATATATATATATATGCATGTATGTATAACGTGATAAATAAATGTGATTATTCGATAATAACGAACAATTTCATCGTGTTTGCAAGCTAAACTAACCTTTGTAGTCGAGGCTTAAGATTTAAAAAGAGGGGAAAAAAATGTTATCAATCTAACATCGATCGAGAGTCAAATGCACGGGTAAACTCGATTTCGAGATACCTGTGGACCCCGGGCTACACGTCGTATACCAAATGCTGGTTGCGACTCGGTTCCACCAACGTCCTTTGACGCGGGTCGAAAACGCCGACTTTCGGCCACGGGACGCTTGTCGATATCGACGCGGATTTCATAGCATTTGCTACTCGTTATAGGATAGAGATAAAAATAGCAGAGTGGGCTATAAATTTGTTTTATACACCAGGCACTCTAAATATGAAATTTTGGTGCTATTTTTTGCTAATATTCTTAATTCAACGCTTTATTTTATATTTTTCATAAATCTCGTTTATATTGAATGACAAATAGTATTCATTTATGTGAATCAATAAGAAAAATTGCCACATTTTCGTTTCATATTGAAAATTGATAAATAATATGATATTACTTAACACGTCGTAATCTCTTTTTAAATAGCCCGGCGATGTCGAATATATTTATACACTTATACCTTCTTATCTGTTATCGTTTCACATAATTGTAGATTCTATAATATACCGTCGACTATGTCGTACGTATTTCGGCGGACGCGAGTATTCTGTTTTGCAAATTGTATGAATGTAAGGTTAATAGCGACATTTTATAAATATACGATTTAATAAAGTTATATGATAAATTGAATAAAATTTTGATTTGTTGCTATTTTTTCGATGTTTTTAGGGCATATTTATAGAGCGTATTTTACGGTTTTTTTTTTTTTGGTCATAATACAGCGCATATTTTAGGATTTTCGGTGCCATAAAATCCGGACCCCGGTCATTACTAATCGCGTGGCCGTGTGCAGCATCCGGCTTTAGTCCACGGTCTTGTACCGTGGTTCTGACTATACCGTATTGCGTTCGAACGGTTGCCCGGCCAGATGTCGCCCTCGTTTACACGAAGCCAGACGGTCGCCGTCACCCCGTCGAACGCGTTCGGGACGAGCGAGCATCGTTCCATGCTATAGGTCTGGGGGGACTTATCGCGCCTGATGACCAGATGACCGTGGTTGAATGAGGCGGTGCACGTGTATGATCTCGTAAAAGTTTCGCGCATAAAATTCGTTTCATTAACAATAGGTTCGACACATATTTTTTGCGTATTTCCCGTACGCGAAGTGGTTCTCCTCGATGGCGACGTTGCACGCAAATGGCCATTTTTGTTTTCTTCTTCTCCGATCCGTTGGCCCTGGGGCCCCGAATCGAATCGGACGGCGTTAAAGCGGAGCGGACCGTTAAAACACGAACTCGGCGTCACTGAACAAAACGTCATTGGAGTTAAAACGTTTGTAAGAAGTTTTCGTTCAGAAGTGTTTGTAACTCTAGTACAAATACCTACGAAATAACAATTTAAACGCTTTATCTAAAATGTATTTAAAAAAAAGTATCCTAAACACCATAAGAGTGTTTAAATACTTCGCAAGACTGCCGCGCGTTTCAACGCGACGACAGTCTTATCGGCTGAACAATAATCCGTCTCGGTGGCGGCTCGATGGAGATTATCTGAATCCCGTGATTCGCAAGAATGTTAATTTGTCTTGGAAAAACAGGTTGCAACTATTTATGAAGGTTGATAATTTGGTTGGAAATAATGTAATATATAATTACCAAGGTTTATTATCTAGATAACAGATAAAAAAAATTCTTTTTATATCACATGAAATTTGTTGAAATTTTTGGATTATGATTTGTACTTGTACCATACAAAATTATCATAATTTAATTCAAACAATAACTGTGGAAGATAACATTGCATTGTTTGTAACGATAAACAATTTGTTTTGATAAAGTGATTGGAGAAAACTTGATAGGTAAATTTGTAGTGCATACACGATACACCTGTATATAAGTTACAACTGTAACTATTATCATTGTCAAAAAAATCATTATGTACATGGTGTGTACAACAATAAAAAAAATAATCTGGGAAAATTTGAAAGTTTTTAAAAATGTACGAAGGAATACCCAGTTATTTCGGTCTATCGTTTGTTTTTTTCTTTTACGTTTATTGAAGAAGTTGACCTGTTAAATTTGCTACCAGAAAGTGGGTACACACGTGCAAGTTGTTACAGGGTTTTCTTATTTAAAATTAATTCTGTCCTTGTGGATAATGCCGTTGTAATAGTCGGTTGTTTCGAAGACAGTTGCTTTAGAACCGCTCGATATTAATATTTTATAATTTGTAAATAACCATTAAATCCAGTTTAAAATGTTGTAACTGTAGTAAGCTAAAAAACATATATATACACCGGCTCAAAACAACAATCGACAGAAAACCAGCGAGTCGGCGGTTCAGTCGGTTCACGACCGGAGTAAACATGTACCGACGCGAACGTGCGTACTATCATTCAAATTTGAAATATACCGATTCGAATGCTGAACTCGTGATAATATTCACCGACTACTGACCGGCCGGTGGGGAAAACTCGACTATTCTACTCGTGTCGGAGTCGTTCGATTCGGTTACTCGAAACAGAAGTATCTCGATGACGCCCCGGTATATCACGGTAGTCGTCACCGACCGTTAAACGAGTGCCCGGCCGAATTGTCCGTGAACGTTAATCGACTTAGACGCGGCGTATTCCGTCGATGTTTAATCACGACGTCGGGCTAACGCGGCGACGCTCCGTTGGGTTTTAAACAAAGTAAATATACCGAAGTAACAGCCACCGACCAGTTAAAGACGGGGAAATAAGAACAAAAGATTCTAAAAAAAAAAAAACCCTATAATTTATTTTGTTCATTGAACGTTTAAACAGTTCTTTGAATTGATGTCTGAACGTTTTGTTTTTTTAATTTCTCATACGATTTGCTGGGCTCTGTCGTTGCGCGTTCAAAAAATCGAATCCGTAGGCACGTTCTACTAATAAACGTATTGTTTTTTTTTTTTTTGAAAATCGTATTACAGTTATAAGAACGTATAATACAAGTAAATCGAAAAGAAAACGGTTCATCATACAAATTGTTAAATTGTATTCTGACCATGAAAAAAAAAAAAACAACATGTGTATAGACGGTTCAATTTTTTTTCGTCGTCGGCCAAAAAATATTTATCGAGTCTATTGACTTTCGTTACCCGTACACCGCAAACAACGAGAAGGGAACGTTATTTGTACATTTATCGTATTCTGTTCGTTAACCGTCACAGCTTCTTTCGAATTTCACGATTACACGTCATTCGTATTGTCTGTTTGATTTTTTTTAAGTGAATCGATTCATAAAATGGATCGACCAAAAAAACATCAAAACATAAGTATGTATGATTTACATACCGAACCGACAAGGGCGCTCGCAGTAATATCGATCGGGGGGGGGGAGGGGGGGAGGCACAATACTTATGAGTTATACGCGCACACACACACACACACATATGTATGCACGTATATTTATATAAATCATAAGAAACAACGTACACATTAAGTGTTTTGCATTTGTTTATTATGTGAAATACGAATTTATCAAACTAACAAAACTATTACAACTAAATATTTACCTACTATATTTTTATTATGTTTTGATATTGGCTGTGAGAACAATGAAAAAAAAAATTGTATGTATCTATCACAGTGTAGTATTGTTGTGAGCACGTTCGTTTGAGTTCGTTTGGGCTCGAGTAACGTTTTGAATTCACACTCCAGATCCCATTCAGAGGAAGGTGGATCGATTTATTCGATGAAATAAGAATAATTAACTTCACAATAAAACATGTATATGAATTGGTAGACTACACACTACTGGTCATTTGTCGTCGTCGTACGTATTCGTAAATTCCTAAAAAAAAAATTAGTATATTTTTTTCGTTTTATTCTTTAGTTTTTAAGTGATAAAAAGTATATTGTACCTACGCCCAACAGTTGTCGACCTTAATTATTATTAGAAAATTAGTAAAAAAAAAAAATGTCATCAGCTCATTGGCTCCCTCCAAATTTAAATGCTAGAGCCGCCACTGCCGCCAACTAATCGTTTATTTAGTCAGTGGTTCTATTAGTTATATAATGCTTATGATAATAATTTAGTGTGTTCATAACGGTATTGTTAACAATCAAATAATGAAATATTGTTTTTACTTTTTATTTATACTATTATCAAACAATTTTATTTATATGACGAAGCAGTGCAATTAAAATGACCACTACTTGTATATCGTGTTGACAATTTTGAAATCGCGTTTGTCAAGAATAATTGTTTCGCGGTGACCGCCGAATCGTGACGATAGATCATACAATATTGAAAACTTTCAAACTATTATTATTTAGAACTTGCACAAATAATGATTTTTCATTGGGCAAAAAAAATACTTTTAAAAATGTTTATTAAAGTACACCCTACACAAACATTGACTCAAACAGCGGGGGAGGCCGTTGCCTCCTCTCCCCTCCCCTCCCCCCCCTCCTAACCGACTCGATTATTTGTAAGAAATAGCGATTCGCGAAAAGCGATTTCCTATACAAACGTATTAACAAACGACATCTAACGTGTCGTATGCTTCATGTTCAATTAAACGGTACCTACCTATTTATTTAATCGTGTGCAATGTGATCAATAACTAAAACGCACACGGGAAATATTACGTAATAACGTTTAAACCGTCTTATCATCTAACTTATCATAGCTAGGATAGTGTTATTTTTTGTATATTGTTTTTTTTTTTTTAAGATTAGTCATCCTCCGACAGGTTTACGTATTATTTTTCTATTGGTTATTATCTGGTCCAGCGTTTCTCAAACTGTGGACGGCGGAACGGTTTTTTTAATTATGTTGGTTATAAGAAATTTATGTTTTTTTAAACGTTTCCATCCTGTAAACGTAAAACCAAAACTGTGGGTCAGTGGTAGATTTTTCGGTGGAGAATTTCGGTCTCAATTCTAAAAAGATCGAGAACCACCGATCTAGTCATTTGCTCATCCGTACGCCTTATATCGGTGACAAATAAAAACAATTACAGTATTAAACGGTGTGTGTACATTTTTAATCTATTTTACAGGTATCCAACCGATGAACATCCGTCCGCGTTCTGTTAGCAAAACATCCGAAGTATGTTTTATTATTATTTTAAGATGAATATTTGTTATTTAAATTTGCTGAAAACACAATTTTTATTTGTCGAAAAACGATTTATGTTTTCTTGAACGTTTCGTCGCATGGCCGTAACAGTTGTTTATCACGTATTGTCATTAGTTGCCGAAAGAAAATGTCAACGAAGGTGACTTATGTCGAAATTCGACTTCAGATAGAACGAAACGCCGAGTGTCGCACATTGCGTCGACCCAAAATCCGACAGCACCGGTTTTTGAACAACTAACGGCTAAATTATCAAGATCAAAGTATCTTCCTGAAAACGTTAACGTACAAGTATGCACATTGTATACACACGCTTAACTTAATTTTTTCTAATAAATAAAAACCCTAAATTTAAATTATAATCAGTGCTCGAATTGGAAAAAGAATAAGTAGCACATAACGATTTAAAAACTGTGTTCCGAGCGCAAAATTATTTAACACAAATGATAAGTGAAAACCCTAGCAATGATGACTGAAACTGATAACATGGTATTCAACGAGTACACTAGACCAGTAGTGACCAACAGGTCGATCGCGACTCAACTTCATCTTTACTTTAATTTTAAAATCCCATTTTCTTTATCGACCCTGTCCGTATCGACTGCTGCCCTTATCGTATCGTAAATACCACTGGTCTGCAACAATCAGTGGCGGATTTAAAGGGGGAGGGTCTTGAGGTATTGGACCCCCTCCCCCACACACTCTGTACTGATCCATATTCTACTAACAATAATAGTAAACTACTATTTTTTATATTAATTTGTTGTACTATTTTTTTTTTCGACCTCCTCAGAAAATTTTTGAAAATACGCCACTGACGACAATTCAGAAAAACTCAGAAGTCGACTTCAAGTCCATTAAAATTGGCCTCCCCTGCACTTAACCATAATTTATTGTACATATCTATGCACTGCTTTTCTAGGCACAAAACAAGCGTGATATGATGTTATTATCGTATAAACAAACTATAAAACAATTTTGAATAAAACATATTTAAAATTGTAAAATTTACAACAAATTAAATCTACATTTTAAGAAAAATTATTTCGGCCGTAGTTTCTACCGTCCCAGTAAAAAAAAGTAGTTGGGGTGCGCAAAAAAAAAAAATAAAATAATAGGAGCTCCGTCCCCCTGCGCACCCCTCGTCCACCGATTCGAACACCGAATATAATAATAACAACTATAATAACGGAACGTTAAATGATTTTTAATCGATATGTTTTAATCAACTGGTTGGTTTGAGTAAAGCGAAATCAACATTTCTGAACGAATCAAACGATTTCGATTTTTATTTCATAATCTGAATTTCGATTCTGACTGGCTATAAGTAATCAATAAATTCCATAACGTAACAGTAAGACTGGATTAAAAAAAAAAAAAAATGTATATACGTATGCATATATATTACAATAAAAGTGTTTCTATTATGAATTGGAAATTTATTTCATTTCAGTGTTCGAATAAGAAATTATACGATATAAAAAAGCTGAAAAAAAGAATGGGTGCCGTGATTTCATGGGCCTACAGTAAGTAGTCGGGTTCCGGTAGATATATATAGTAAATGCAGTAAAACGAAATACACTCGTACGCGCATTGTGTTCACTTTAAGTAGCATGAAATGATACGATATTATATTTTATATATACATTACATGTTTTTGTTCAGAGTTTACTGCACATTACAGGTTTCTTGCGAACAGCATTGTAGAATTTTTAATCTCGTATCCATTATCGTACGAGAACAATATTAAGTCGTTCCGTGTAATTCAACGTGATATTTTAATATACTAAAATATAATTCGAGATTTGTTTAACATGAGATTAGCGTTACGCGGACGATTTGATGCCGCGAACACCAAGTGACTATATGTCGGAAAAGTTTATGAAACGTTTTATTATTTTCCACAGTTGAAGAGAGAACTCGGGCAAGAGAAAAGACGAACGGAACACGACAGTGGGCGAAAACAAGAACAATATAACCACTTCTGTCCACACGTTTCGATAATAGTTTCTAAAAACTTTTTCACGATGTTTTCGTTTTGTGTACTTTGGGACTGGAGGGTCGACAATTTCGGTTTACCTGTTTTTTTTTTCGAATTCGCTACAAATGGGTAGTATCGCATATTTTTATAATCTGTTTTCTTGAAATTGTTATCGTGATGTAAACGTATGTAAAATGTATGTGATTTGTTTGATTGTAATAAAGTGTTTACAGTTGTGACACAGTTTTGTTAAAACGAGTTCTGGTCGGATTTTAGAGTTTTTTAAGCCGAACAACACAATCACCGTGTACCGAGGACTTCAAATTCTGATCCCGACGGGTCGTCCGCGGGTTGGTCTATCGGTAAAAAAAGCAAAAACTCGATGAGACACGATCAACCGTACGAATCGCAATGCGAGTTTTAAAACACCGGAACATAAATCGGAAAACAGCATCTGGTTCGGTACTTCGGAGATTTTCTCGCAAGCGTTTGGAAGTTCAAAACCTACCGAAAAATTACGCGAAAACGGTATGTTATTGGTTATATTCACGCGTGTGACTTCGTGACCGTACGAACGAAAACGATTGTAGGTTTTAAACGGGTGATTTTCGGTTTTCAAGGTTTAAAAATGAGAATCGACATTCGTTTATTGACATATTTTTTCGCCGCGAAACCGACCGGCGTGACGGTAACCGACGTCGACGTGATTTGAAACGATCGCACCGTGCGTCTCGCGTGTGTTCTCTTGGCGGCCGTTTACACGCGACCGGGCGCGCGTTAGGCGTCTGGTCGTTCGTCGGCCCGCGGACAACAACACACCTGGCACCGCGGGTGCTCGCAACGATCGTCAATGATCGCGATAACGGGACGTTAACAACGCGTTCATTGCGGTCCGTCCCTCGGGGTGTTGGGGGGGGGGGCACCGACGACAAACACGCGCGCCATCCGGAAACCGTTCGAACCGAAAACGATATTTTTTTCCATACACTTTTTACGTGTCGCCGTCGTTCTTGGCGTGTCGAACTGCCCGCGAATGGGGCCTATCGTCCGCGACGACACTCGAATCCGGTGGTACTCGGGAGACCGGCCGGCCGAGATTGTGCCGTCTGTGGTCGGGGACGGGGAACGACGAGCTCCTTGCCGAGCTCGGTAGCCGGTCATACGGCTCAACAACGCGAAGACCGTGATCTTTCTCCGGAGATGACTACACCGAGCACATCACTGGCACCCGTCGATCGTAATAATAACAACGCCCTCCCATACATTCATACAGTATTTTTAGATTTATACGTATTTATTTTTAATTTAATTATTTTCTACTGGCTTTGTACACACACACACACACACACACGTTTATTTTATACGCAACCATGCTTCGATTTTTTTTTATTAGTACATATTGATACGTGTTTGGTATTCGTTGCGAATTATTTACATATTTTTACTTTATTTTAGTTATTTATTCATCTTTTCCATATATTTTGACGACTATTATCTTTTTTTTATTTTACTCATGATAATTTTTTGTTTTTTGTTTTTTGTATTATTATTTCCCCCTCCCCCCTTTTTTTTATATATATTATTGTGAATTATTGCTGATAAGAAGAATTGTAAACCACAAACAAATATATTTCTCACTAATAAATCCGTCGAGAAGTCCCTTCGTTCCTTAGCGGGTTAAACTGCCGAGAACGGCCTATCGTCCGGCCGTCGACTAAAACCCATACGCGCGTGTATATATAAACACAACCGACGTATCTTATAACGTGTATTCGTTCGTCGGGTACTTTTTAATATATATTTGTATATATATGTTCTATAAACTGGATTAACAATAGATAAGTCACTCGAAAGCGAGAACCTACAATCTCGATCCGACTTTCAAGAAACAAAAACAAAATCAACGCCTTCAACACGGTTCGATTTCAATGTTATTAGCGATTGCCCGTAAAATAACGTTTTCGAGTGCACGTCAATGCCGGTCGACTGAATTCCAAGGCATTGCACCTCGATTCAACCGCACAACCGGCGAGCACTCCGTATTCGTATGCGATATCGTTCAATTTCCAATGGACGTCATCGACGACTGTTGGTCCGTGACGGCACTGCGACGTTCGTCGGACAACGGACATGCACTGGCGGTGTCCCGAAACGAAATTTTGGCCGACGAGCGCTCTGGATTCGCGTACGGTCCTCCGGCAACGCGCGGTATACAGAAACGGCGCTGATGCCGTCTCGGCTTCGGCAAGGCGTTGTGCGACCGCTTTCGCGAATCACACCGTACTTACCGTACTTACCGTACTTGCCGTACTCGCCGTACTTGCCGGGGTGCCCATCCTACAATCCGGTGTCGTGACCGCGACGGGCATGGTTTCCGGGTCTCCCGGAGGTCGGCGCGGCTTCGTGTCTTCTGGCTAACGATGCTCTCGCCGCGCGGACGGCTCTGCCGCTTGTCCGCCAACGCCGCGTGACCGATCCCGACCGACGATTCTGTACACCTCGTGGTACCGGGCGGAGGCGTGATTGACGACGTTTTACTAGGGGGGAATATAAAAAACCCGTAGAGGATTTTACATAAAAATAATGAGTAACATAATGTTCCCGAATTTCTCGGCTTCGTGGCAAGTGTACAACGATGACCTCATCGTTCGCAAATTCAATATCGCTGTGAATGGCCAACATTGCCAGACCGTTAAGTCGTTATCGTTCACATATTAGGTATGTATTGAGAACATTATTACAAGCACAAGATTATTAGACATTTACCTCTGGCGTGTTGTTTCGAAGACGAGAAAACATTCTTTCGGGTGTACCAGTAGAAACGGGAAGTTTACAAAGTATTTTCAAAATGAATTGTTTAATTAAGATAGATATCCACGTTACACGTATTTAATACTTTAATTCCGGTTTCTAGAATCGTAGTCGTTCGTTCAAGTTTTGTCTTCCGCAATTCTGCTATTGGGTTGTTAACGTTCGAAGTAGTAGTTGAATGGAACGCGAGTGATTTTCAATGTGACGCTTCTTCATTAGAAGATAATGTGTTAGAAAACAAACTTCGAAATCCTAGGGTACAAACTTACACGTGGGCATACAAAATTTAAGTTTGAATTTCGACAATAAATAGCAGATAGATACAAATCGTTTATATGAGTAATTTGTTTTTCCATTTCATG
This sequence comes from Schlechtendalia chinensis, assembly GCA_019022885.1. Classification (NCBI taxonomy): domain Eukaryota; kingdom Metazoa; phylum Arthropoda; class Insecta; order Hemiptera; family Aphididae; genus Schlechtendalia; species Schlechtendalia chinensis. Next base: position 43,381,205 of record CM032339.1, read on the forward strand.
TTATTACAAATGGCAATTTAAAAATTATATAATAATAATTCAACACACCTTCAAAAATTTCAGAATGAACTGAAAACCTTTTTCCAGTCGAAGAACTTCCAGTTTATGAAATGGTCTAGGTAAGAACCACCGGAAGATCACACTTAAAGTGGAATCTGGATTTGTTCGATTTACTTGTTTTTTAATTATTCTTTTGGTATATAAGCCAACGCTTTACCTAACAGCATATTGGAAGGTGAGGGAAAATCCATGCCCATATTTTCCCCGACCATCGTGATTACGTCACTGCTGTTTGTGTTGTCACGTTTATAAATAAATAGGTTTAAAATCTCTCTCGAGTCTTAAAAAGCCTGAATATAAAAAAAAAACCAAAAAAAAAAAAAACAAATCTCGAGTTATTCGGGCGGTCTGAAAATAACGTAAAAGATCACCCCTGACGATACCGTTTGAACGCATCCAAGTTGTCAACGACGACTTGCCAAAGAAGAGATTGGCTGCTCTACAACAACTAAATTCGGCCAAACGATTTTATAAAGCAATAAATACGATTGCCAAACATATTACAACAATGTGAACGTCGTGTCATTACGGTTGTTACTTTTACGCTTTTTATTTATATACATTACGATTTGTTTGAACATCGAATTTCAAGTGTTAATTGTTAGGGGTGTATTTTACGTACTTTCGATAATTTCGCTATCGGAAATACATTGACAAATACTCGAATCGATATCAATAACAGCACATGTCTTGGTATAATAATCGCAGCGCACATTTTAAACCGTCTTGTTGTCGGATTTCACCCCGTTTTCTACTTACTGTCTGCATTTTGACGCCGCCGCGTTAATAACAATAATAACGTATAATAAATACTGTTGATCGTGTTTGTTTGTATTATTTGATCATCACACATTTGATTTATTAAATTATCTTTTAAAGTCAAAAAAAAATATATATATTTATACATATATTACATGACATCGACGTTTAAGGACACGCTGCAGACGTGTGACCCGGCGATTACAAATTCCAATGTGCGTTCGTTCATTTTGATCATTTAGTCTGGGATGTTTCTGTATTCGATCATTGGTCCGTTGAATACAAGGCGGGCCCCAGCTATCTAACGCAACGCAATCGGAAACAGCGGAAGCCCGCGACTGTATGAGATACGGCGGCGGAACGTGTCCAACCGTTAATCAACCGGTACCACGGTCGAGGGGATAGCCCGGGTCGGGTCAAAAGCACACCCGGTGTCGACCCGCTCGGGCAGTGTTTTCCGTTCGGGATCGGTTACGCAAAAAGCCAGACGAGGTAGAAACAACGCGTGTGACTAAACAAATATAGCACCTGCTTGAAATAGACTTTCCCCCCGAGTTTGTCCCTATTTCGCGACATCGCTTTTCACGCGGAGAAAAAGAAATGAAATGAAAAAAACACCGGATGTGATCAGCCGTCAAACGGTCCAAACGATAAACGAGGGAACCACCACGGATATATATATATGTATACTTTGAATTAAGGTTAATAATTTACGCGCTGCCTTTAATGATGACCATTAACCGTGTCAATTGAAAAAGCAAACGACTTTACGACTACGGTTTAAGATCACGTAACCGTGGTTTTAATCATACATTTGATAAAGTTCAACTGATATTGTTACGTTTTACGTCCACCGTTTGCCATGAGGTTCGTCATTAAAATCTAAGGTTATTACCATGAATACAATGTATTCGTTCAACGGGCAGAATTAGGATATAACCTATTTAGCATTTTACGTTTAAACACGAATCATGTCGGCGGCCCGCTGATAATAAGGGGGTGGATAGGGCAAATGCCCCCCCCCGCCCCCCCCAAGTGACGCCGCTGGTGCGTACCACGTGTGTCGATTGTTGGACGACGGCGCGAAAACCAAAACGGACGAGAACTGAACACAATGTTTCCGATAAACGCGCGTTAGACGCCTGCAAAATGCAGATTTTATTTCTCAGCCGAATCACGACGAGCACAACGACAGAACGCGACGGGTCGTGTCGGACGGCAATTTCCGCGTGTGTGTCAGCCCGACAAAGGTGCACACACGCGTTCGTACAAAAGGCGTCTCTGTACATTATACGTATAACGCACATTATAGGTATCGCGCAGGTTTTTCGATATTTTCCGGACCGACGGTCGCGTTATTCCGAACACGATCGGAATCCGTACACAATAATATAATAATAATAATAATAATAATAATAATAATAATGGTAATAATAATAATATGTACGCCCGAGGTTGTGAACAGCGTGGGATTCGCGTGGAGCAAGACCACCGTCGTTTTCCCGCGGCGGCTTCCCGCGTCCGATTATTAACACAATGTTCGTCCAATTATATACATATATATATAGGACGGGGAGAGGACAAATCGCGTGTGCACATAAACGATATTATTATGGCCGCTGATTAACAACAATAATGACGACGACGACGACGACGACGACACGTTCGTTCGGCTATTGTGTTCCACACCGTACCGTTTATATTATTATTGGCTTCCAGTCTCCGCACACGCGACGACAGACTCGCCGCCGCGGCCGCGTGTTCGCCCCGTGCAACGAACGAACGCGCGCACGCATACATTATACCGTACCGTTGAATGCGTTGAAAACGTAACGTCCGCTGGGTTCGCTTAAAAACAGTGAACGTCCCCGTCAGTTCGCATTCGGATCGAACGTTTTTCAAAGAAAAAAAAATAGAAAAAAAAGCGTTTTCTCGTTAGAAAACCTTTAGAAAATTTTACGTCGAGGTCTCCCCGTATGGAGCCGACGTCGAACAGAAAACATTTCGATCACATTTTCGATCACTAAACAAAAATTAAAAAACACCCTCAAAAAATACACGTCTTCGCCCGCTCTGAGGCCTGAATTCGTTTGCCCGGACCGGATCGGGTTTTCTCGTTCGAAACGCCAAACGAAGTTGTTGACCACACTCAGGGGCGATTGGACGGGTGGGTTCAGGGTGGTGGTGGCGAGACAAAATTTTAGGATAAGCAAGTATGCTGTTTGCCGTGTCCTTGACTAGTTTTTTAACAAATATTTTAAGTGCCAATACTAATTCCTTTTTTTTTAAATTTCACAGTACACATAAAGAATTCAATATTATGATAAAAACTATTCTTAGATTCTATTAGGTTGAATTGTGTTAGGCACATCATACGTTTTTACTTACAACTGAAATACAATTTTACGATTTTCGACAAATAACGATATGATAACGTAGAAAAAGAAAATCGTTTTATTTTTATTTAAAATTGTCGTTAGTTTTTAAAACTCTAATTAACTAGTTCCTCCATATCTAATTGGTCGGACATATATTTTTCAATTGAAATCATTGCCATTCCAACGATATGTGTCTGCGAAATTTAACGATCGAAGATAGTTTTGAAAGACTTCTTACATTGATTTCGTATTTCGCGCCGCTTAAAATTGTAGTGGGCACCTCCAGAATATTCTAAAAGTCCAACTCTTGTCTAAGGTGTACACATTTATATTTCGTCTCGTGTTTTGTACCTGAAACGCGGTCCTGAGCAAGTGCCAACCCCTTGCGCCGGTCCCGGTGGCGATCGGTGGACGACGTGTAGTAAATGATTATGAATACATTATCGTTGCTCGACTTGTCAGTGAAAAATGTCGGTTAGAATTTAAAAGATAGAACTCGGAAGAAAACAGAAGCCAGAAAGTGTTTAAAAAAAACGATACGTATTTTTTGTTTTTACTTGTTTCTAGTTGTTATAGACGGATACATAATCTTATAGATTTCATAGTTATAAAATAGTCCGCTTCTTGTGTTTAAAATGTTCGCCACGCCACCGATACCGCACACGTATACTCGTACGTCGCGTTATATCCGCGTTTCCCGACCGGTGTGCCGTGATTGCATGTAATTTTGAATTACTTTACACGAAAGTAACACGACCGATGAACGTTTATTATTATTATTATTATTCACGTATTGGCCGCCGTTAACGTCGGACGTTTGGAATTTTCCGAAATATTTGTTATTGAATATTATTCGCATCATTCCGTTACGGATATCGCGCTCGATCGTTGTTTGATCGTTGCGATTTACGACACGTGAACTATTGAACAGCGTATTGTTTGATCGGTTACGTCTTCAACTGTTGCGGATAAAATCGCCGTCCCGACGACTTTGAATTGTGCTCCCGACGAATCATCCGTGCGCAGTATACCAACAAAAAAAAGCAAATACTTTACGCGTCGCAATCGACTGCAAATTATAATGCGAGTTTTTCATTCATTACTTTTATGACATCGGAATTTTGCCGGAAGCAGTGTTACAGCCATATTTTGTTTCCGATTTCAAATAGCATCTGGTTGGTCATTTCGAAGAGGTCATTTTTCGATTTTCTCCAAAACGTCCAGGAAAAGAATTCAAAAACTACCGAAAAATGGTATAAACGTGATTTCGTCGAAAACGATCATCGTTATTTCTACGTAATTTCGAAAAAAATCAATATGTAACTTTATATTATATTTGGGAAAACTAATTTTCAAATTTTTGACATACGTTACTTCAAGTATATACAAAAAAATTTTAAAAATCGTTATTCACAATTTTCTTTTATAAACATCTCAAGTGTATTATATGTTTTGCGCAAAATTACGTTATTTCAAAACTATTGAACTTGGAGGCTTGAAATTCTTACGAATTATGTAACATTGTACACATTTGTGAAAATGAGTTCCGGTTCGATTTTAAAGTTCTTTAAACCGAAAAATACAATCACCGTTCCAAAGACTTCAGGCTCTCCATTATTAAACTCGTACAGAGACGTTGACGTCACACGCGAGGAAATTGTTGATATAATGGCTAAATTACCTCGAATAATGGACATTCTTATATAATGTTCATTAATTAAACGTTCAGATTTGGATGAATATTATTCGTTTGTCTTGATATTTTTTTCAAACCCCTTCCCAAAGGTTTTTTTTTCTGCGTTCGCCCCAGACCGAAAAGCCTTCATAGGTGCGCCGCGAAATAACATGATTATTAATAACCGCGTAAAATGTCGGTGCTAAAAATATTTTTAACGATTCTCCGGTCGGTGACTTCCTAACTCATATTATTTGGAACTCTTTAATATAAATTAAAATGTAATCACAAATTAATATCATAACATGCTCATAAAACTTGCATAAATATTTGATTTTAAATTTGTAAATTAGAGGGAATTAAAATAATATGTCGATGCATTATCAAAGAACTTATCCTATCATAATGATAAATTATCAGCACTTTAAATTGTTAAAAATAAGTCGCTATGTTGAAATTTAATTTTAATTTTTTCCAAATTTGCTGAAAAAAATCTCAAAAAACTGCAACATAAATACAAATTGATCATTTTTGTTTTTTTTTGGTGAAATTAAATTTGAATTCTTACTTGTTCCGACTTTCTTTTAATTTAAAACTATAATTAATAATTTTAATGTATTTGTGATTTAAATGTTTAAATCTATATCAATTTGAATTCCTAAATGATAAAATCAGAAAAGTTAAAAAAAAAAAAATTTTAATTTTGAGGTGATCAAAGTGGTTTTGCATTATTTTGTGGTTTTTTTAGTTAAAATTAAATTCAAAATATCATAATCAATTGCCCGTACGGTTGAACCAATACGATATACTATTTAAAAACATGATGTTAATCAACAATCACGTTATGATATTCGATTGCCGATTTGTAAACCGCCATTCGGGTAATCGTTGACACTGAATTTCTAAACAAAGGTATCGAAACAAAACTAGGCGATTGAACGTGAAAACCCGTTCCGACAGGCCGCTGAATTCAAACGCTGTCTGTTGATATTGAATTACTTACTAACGGAACGGGCAGATAATCGAATAAAAAATACCGTGCACGGACTCGGTTCAACGCGATGTGCAACTGTAAGTTGCATCTCTTTACTCACACGGCCGGCCGCCCGTGAAAAAGTCCCGGTCGCGTCACCGAGCGGTTGTCAAGTTTTCGTGCCGCGAGTTAAAATCGATAGGTCGCTCGCCGACCGGCCGCCGTCACGTCGAATCGTTCCGCTCGTATCGACACCCGATTCGACGAGTAATTACGAATGCCGAACACAAAAGAGTTTTATTCAACTCGAGATTTATTACGAACGTTGTAGAACGGGACGGCCGCGCGCCCGCCGGAGTATTGTTTCTAAGTGCCCTATTGAAACCTTTGACTCCGCGCTAATGGAAAACCGTTTCGCCCGAGCCCGCCCGCGTTTCTGTTCCCGCGGGTTCCCGGTTCTCTGCGCGGTCCGTACACGCATACACGCATACTTACTTACTTACTTACTTACTTGCCTACCTATTTATTTATCGGAACGTATCGACGAAACGCGGACGGCGACGTTTTTTATATACACCCGTTCGATTTTATTTCATTCGTCTTATACGATTCGTTTCCCGGACGGCGGGAAACACGTTTTACAAACCGTTTCGGACAACAACGATGTTGGTCTTGACCGTTTGGAAACGCGGTACAAACCGCCCCTACGCTCTCCGCCTTCCGCCCCAAACGGTTACGCTGACCCGTCGGCTCGTCTGGCTGCGGCGCACGGCCCGAACGCACGTCCGACCACGTTCGACTCCGACTCGTTCGCCACGATACTCACGCGTAATCACGTCAAACTTCCCGCGAAACCCGTGCTTCACAAACGACTCTCAATACCTGTACGCACCTGCGGCGTCCAGCTGTTTTCGGCGGTGCCGGAATCCCCAAAATACTGCGGTTGATCACCCTCCACGCACTCCGCACCACCGAAGTCCTCTGATCTCTGTGTACTTTCTACTGTTCCTGGCGACACACGTCGTGGTTCGTCCTCCCCCCCATACTCCCGTCACACAAAAACGCGTGTAAATAACCCGAAACCAAAACACTATCACAGAAAACACGAATACGCGTTGTTAAAAATACGAAACGTTTCGCGGTGCGCGTGAAAGACCGCGAGCAAATCGCCGTCCGGTCACATAACAATAACGACAACGATGTGTCCGTCGTGCACGTGTACTTCTCGGTTAGCGCGTTGACACGCCGTAAAAGGATAACTCTCTTGGACACCGTCTCGTGAAACGCGCCGCGTTTTATCTCGCGTCTTACAAAACGAGCACAATAGCTCGTTGTTGTCGATACGTTGTGCCGTTACGTTTCGTCCCGAGAAAAACGTGAACGGTCGCGCGGACCACCCCCGCGATAACGTGTCGGCACTCCTTTCGGACCGATGGCGTGCACGGTTTCCAGGCGCACATCCAGAACTTATTTACGGGGGGGGGGCATGATCTTAATCAAAACCGTTTTTTATCCTCGTTTCGTCGCATCGAGTGTGGAAATGTTTTCCAAAACGTTTTCTTGTGAATCGTTTGCGATACACCGAAATAAAAAAAAACAAAGTCTGTCTTCGTATCTTTAATCGAATGCATGAATCGCGTGGCGGTTGCGGCTGCCGTCGGAACAATTTATTGTCCTCCACGGAGATGCACGATTATATGCACTTTGATAAAATGAGGTATTTATCTTTATCGGTTATGAAAAACGTTAAAACCGAAAAATCCCATAGCTACATAACTTCATTTTAAATTGTCTTTCTGTAGTATCATGGATACGAGTTAGAATTATAAAACGATACTAATAAAAAAATCACGAGCGGCGAGCGGCACCATCGTTACCGTAGACCGTGTCGTAACCGCGCCGGAACACGGGGACGTTCTCCGGGTCTGTCTCCGAGGTACGGACGTCCGTGATCGATAGCGTCCGGGTCGGACGGACGTGTCTCGGCCTACGGTTTTGAAATTCGCCGCGTGCTTAGGTAGTCGGGACACGGGGTTTAATAAAAATTTTATAACCTAACCGCGAAACCAAACGGCGAAACGCGAACGGGGACGTCGTGCGGCGCGGCCGCGGGCAGACGTGTAATTCCGTTTTTATTAATATTCCCCCGGACGACCGACGACCCGACGTGTTTAATATGGCTTAAGACCCGCGAAATCGTTCCGCTGACGTTGCGCCGCAATCGGATTATTGGCGCGCCGTTTTTTTTTTTTTAAAAAATAAGTACGTAGAACACGTCACGCGCCGCGCATATTGCTGTACACACGTGCACTTAATATCCTCCGCGGTACGTTTTCCGGTATCGGCTTTTGTTTGTTCGCCCGCCGCGTACCGTATTGTTTGCTTGACGAGCAATAAATCGCGCAAATCCGCGCTGAATGCGATGTTCACGACGCGTCTCCACGCCGTCTTAAAAAAATACTCGCGCGCGCATATTGAAATGTCGAGTGCCGCCCCGCGTGCAACGGTGACGGCGTCGGCGAAATGGCGCGTCGGGCGGTTTACGCGCCCGTCCCGTCTCGTCTCTTTTTTTTCTTTCCGTAGACCACGTTTGAACGAAGTTTACGACTCGTCGCCAAATCAAACACGATCCTACGGGACGTTCGTCAGTCGTTCCCGTTCCCGTCCCGGTCGTCAGTTGCCGCCCGTCTCGTTTCCAAGGACACTAACCGCGGACGGCCATCACTAAGAGCCCCGAACGTCGTTCGTCTTTGAGCGTCCGACGTGGCACGCGTTTGGAAAAGACCCGAGGATCGTTATCTCTCGGTCCCGTCGCAACGCCGTCTTACATGACTTACCGTTCAACACCCCCGCCGTCCACTTGACGTGAAACAGTGCGCACTGCGCGTGACGGACTCCGACGTTACCGGGTTTCCGTTTTTTTTTCCACCTTTCGCGCCTTCCCGCCTTCTCCGCGAATACACTCCACAGACCTAACCTAATGCCCGTGACGAACGAAGTCGCCAAAACCAATCGTACACGATCTCGTAAACGCCCAAAGCCCCCACGCCGGCTTACCGACAATTCATCTACGACCGTCAATTCTAGTACCCAGTCGTGTTTTATCTGTATAAACGACGATTAAATCGAGTGCCGTGTCGCCGGACGGTCTCTTCGATCAAACCGACGTGACCCAAAATATCGTTAAATGCCTCTGCGGCTTGTTGTGCTGAACACGATGTACAGATTGTCAAGCTTTCTAATCGAAAATCTAAAAAAAAAAACAATAAATTCTTCTCCCTTCCGTTCTCGTCGCGGCACGTGATTTTGCCCAGTCCGTTGTCCCGACTCGAATCCCGGCCGCGTTCGTGGATCATCCCGCGTCTCCGTTCATTTGAAAATAAATCAATTCCCTTTACGTACAGTTCCGGCGTTTTCCGAACAGTCCATTTAAATGTAAGCCGTCGGTTGTTGTACGTTTCATTTCAACTGTTCGACGTAGGCTATCTTTTTTTTATAGTAAATAAATAGTTGAAAAAAAAAACAATACGAACGTACACATTAAGACAACGTTTTTTTAAAATTTTTTTTTACGGGAACGTTCGTAAGACCGCGGCGGTTTAATTAATTGCGTTTCCATTTGTCGCGCGATATCTCGTATCGAACAGACTTCATCCGGGTGTCCCAAGTCGTCATATCCAAATCCGCGTCCGCGACGTTTCACTACAAGGGAATGATGAGTTGAGACGCGGGTCACGGTTACAGCTACGCCGCCGTTACGTTATTTAAACACGAAAGTAAGGCTAGTTATTGATGACGTACATTGTTAAATAGTTCGTAATTGAACCGGAACGTCGTCACTCGGACGGCACGGATCAGTGGCGTAACCAGGATTTTTCGTTTGTGAGTGGATAAGGGGGGGGGGAGGCTAAATAATTTTTTTACCTAGTCGTTGGCGTAGGTAAAAAGTGGTTTTGGGAGGTTAACCCCGACGGAATTTATATAATGTGTTGGCATCAAAATGGATTTTATTTATTAATGTACTTATATATATATATACAGGGTGTTTCTTAACTGAATACCGTGAATCCGTACACATACTCGGTGGGGTGACCCGATGACTAAAGTTTTGAAAATTTTCTTCTACCAAGTTTTCGAATTTTTATTCATAGAATTTTGATATAAATGTAAAAATAAATACACCGTGATGTAAGTACACGTGATACACTTGTATCAGTGATACGGATCCACTTCGGATATATGATAGAAACCAACAAAATACGAACGGATGACAAAAGTGTTTTATCTTTAGTGATAACATTTTATCGTTATCATTTATCGCTCGTCATGCAAACTTTTCGAACATTTATAGTTTACACTTCAATCGTAAAATACAATATATATTAGCCCCCGTAGCCATCCTCCCCGTTGGTTCCCTGCGTACACCACCGGGTCAGAAGAAATACGCGGTAAGCACCAGTGGCGAACGCAGCGGGGGGTTTTGATGTTAAAACCCTTTACACGAAAGTAATCCGACCAATAAGCATTTATTGTTAATAGGGTTAGGATTTGTATACAATAAAAAATGGTAAAATATGCAAAAATACGGGACAAAAAAAAAAAATGTGAACAAATATGACAAGCTATGGCAAAAATATTATGAACTGTTAACGTTATTCAAAAGTATTACACGAAACAATGATGTGGTGTTTGAACGTTTCAAAAATGAAATATCTTCTGTTAGACGTTAATATGTTGTTATACTTGATGAAACTACGTTCAACATCACATGACGTAATTTTTGCGTTTTTTAATTTTGCGATTTCCCCAGGAGTTAGAATGGTATGCAAATTTTCATCCAGGTTACTTCCGTTTGAAGTATCACGTGTTATGAACACAGATTGTAGTCCTCGACTTTTTTCTAAAACGTTTAGGAAATTTTTGTTGGCCATTTCCGCAGTTTTTCCTTTGTTTTGGCAACGTTTGATTTTGGTGTTTTCGACAATTTCTAGACTTCGATCGAGTGAAAGTGACGCAATTTTATAGTTTTAAAAAAAAGCTAAAACTACTATTTGTACAAGCCAAATCATTTTTTTTTATATTCGTATTTTCAAATGAAGCTATCGCGTTTTTTGTGGACTTCGCAGTGTTTTCGTCCAAAGACAAAAGTACTGGTACATCGAATACTTCAAAAACCAGTAGTAATATTATCCAAACAAACTCGACGAGTCCGCGACCAACTGCGCAAATGATAATGCGAGTATTATCTTTTAATTTTATAACACCAAAGTCCACACCAGGTAGAGTGATTTCGATCGTTGCAATCATATCCTATTGGTATTTCGGGTCGTTTTTCGATTTTCTCGAAAGCGCCTAGAAAAACGATTATCGTTTACATGATATTTGGGGGGGGGGGAAATGATTTTCGAATTTTATGCGTAGGCGTCGAGTGCGTTCAAAAAACCAAAAAGAAAAATCATCTCGAAAACCGTCGAACGACACGAGAATAAAAGCCGTCGGATCCGGACGGACGTTAAACGCGGGGGACTCGTATCGGGATTATTGTTGCCGTCGGCCGCGAAACCGTCACCGTATCGTTTTCCCGCGCGAACCGTTCGGAAACGCGGGTCGCGACAGTTGGCCACACTGGCCCGTACCGGTCGCGCGACCGCCGGATGATAACACGACGGAACGGCCGATAACCGGACGCGACGCCGTCCGCGTTTTCGTCACGCGCGTCCCCCGACCGTATTGCCGTCCGTCGTCGTCGTCGTGCCCGAAACGTTTTGCGACTTCGCCTTTTCGTTTTTCGACTGACCGACACAGCGTGTTCCGGCCCGGCGGACCCGGCGGCCGAAATGAGCCGCAAAGAAGCGCTGACGCAGTTCATACAGCAAATCCACGGCCGTCCGGTCGTGGTGAAACTGAACAGCGGAGTGGATTACAGAGGTAAGCGCCGTGCCCCCGTGTCCCCGTCGTTCGCTGACCGTGTTTGCGTGATCCGTTAGGCGTGATGGCGTGCATCGACGGCTACATGAACATCGCCCTGGAACAGACCGAGGAGTACATAAACGGCGAGCTCAAGAACAAGTTCGGCGACTCGTTCATTCGCGGCAACAACGTGCTGTACATCAGCACGCAGAAAAGGAAAGGCGTGTGAACGTGGGAAGGCTTTTTCTGTAACGCCGCGTTTGTATGCGTAATTTTTTTTTCCTTCTTTCCCCCTATTAATAAACGTCGATGGTGAAATCGTTATTCGACGGCTATTTATTTCTAGCTATAGTACCTGTTCGAAACGTTATTTCCGTCTGGCCTTTTAGTCGCCTCGTACCCAATCGGAGACACGTTTACCCGTTTTCTAATAATCGTGTACGGACATTGAATTCAAAAGCAAGCGACCACTGCGAACGTGCTGAATTCGTCGTGTTCGTTGTCGTGGTTGTACGGTACACGATGTATCTTATATTACCGTTTAGTGCCCATAACAAATTGGAATACCGAAATCATTGTAACGAATAGTTTTATTATCACACAGCGTTGTTGAACATTACAATATATTCTCAAAGACCCTTTTTTAAACAAAACAATCTATAACCGACCTTATTGTCTTAAATTCTGAAAATTGCAAGTTTAATCAACACATAATACTATATTGGTGAAAATTTTACGATAAATCTCAGTCTTTGAAATGGAAAAGTTACTTACAAAATACACATTTGAAACAAGGCTGTGCAAATAACTTTTAACTGTAAACTAGCTTAAAAAAAAAATTAACTCTGTTAAGTTGAAGTTATTTTTGAAAATCGAGAACAAATGTAAGTTTGTCGAGTTATATGAGTTTCTTTTTTTTTTAAATAACATGAATTTAAGTTTTCTCAGTTAAACATAGTTGCACAAAACTAAGCTGTTGGTAAAGTATGTTACTGCCGTTTCACTGTATGATTGAATTGCTGCTCAGATGAATATAATATAATATCACAATACAAGGACAAGGTAATCGTACGAAAAAGTTGGACAAACTGATCATTTAATGTTTATGATATATATATTTTAATAAAATGTTTTGATTTCTTAAGTTTGTAGTTTTTAATAATGACTTCCAACTTTTCGCCTGCAGGCAAAATAGGAGATAAAAATCTAGTAAATGTTATTCGTTTAGTCGTTTGGTAAAGTGACTTTGAAAAAGTCGACGGACGATCAACATATAATCATATGAATCCTACACGAGGTTTTAAGAGATCATATTCCATATTGGAAATTTACATTTGCATTTTTTTTTTTTCGATCTCGTATGGAATTCGTACGGTACGCGGAATACTCAATTATTGCAAATTTGAAATCACAATTGAAACAGAACGTACTCATGTCACTTAAACACTCGCGTACTGGCAACCGTCTGTGCGCGCGTGTTGGTTGCGTTTACGAACGAGTGTAAACAATATTCTCGGGGATCACGTCGTCGTCACCAGCGCGCCGAACACGTTGTCGGGAACCGGAGTCGCGCGCCGACCTACACGTTGGCCACCAGGTCGGGCGAAGTGTTTTTGGTCTGGTTCGCGCGGTCGTGGTGATAAGACGTCTCGACATTCGGTCACCCCGGACGTTTTTGAAACGCCGTCACGGATACACGCGTTCGATCGTTGCCGGTCGGGACTTGACGATGAGGGGATTTTTTTTTTTTTGTGGTTATCGCGCACCAGTGATCTATGCCGTTCGTTACCTCCCCGTTGATCGACAAATAGAAAACGAAAATAATTATATCGTTAAATAATAAAAAGGGGCTCGGCGTTCGTCCCCGCCACGGATGAAGTACTGAACATAACCTAACGGATTAGCAAAACAAAAAAAATTTAAATAAATAGATTTAATAATAATAAAATTATTTAATACAGTGAACTCACGTCTTCGAATTATGACTTGTGTTTTCGATCGATCACGGTTCGTGTTGAAAAACAAGCCTCGTCTTCCGCCGACCAAAACGATTGCTGGCACGTATTAAGATTGTACACGTTTGGACAATTTTCATTGAAAACGAGTTCTGGTTCGATTTTCAAGTTCTTTAAACCGAAAAATACCATCACCGTCACGACGACTTCAAATTCCGATCCCGACGGATCGTCCGTGTGTAGTTTACCAATAAAAAACAAAAAACAAAAACTTGATCAGTCACGATCAACTGCACAAATTGATAATGCGAGTTTTATCCATTCATTTTATAACATCAAAATTCTACCGGAAGGAGTGTTTTATCGGAAAACAGCATCTGGTTGGTACTTTAGAGAGGTCATTTTTCGATTTTCTCAAAAGCGCCTGGAACATGAAGAAATTCAAAAACGACTATCGGTATTTCTTCGTAATTTCGAAACTAATGGTTGTAGAAATATTCACCAATAACCAATATGTAACTTTATATATTATTTGGAAAAACAAATTTTCAAATCTTAGACGTACGTCACTTCGAGTGTATTTGAAACATTTTTAAAATCGTTAGTCACGATTTTTTTTTTTAAACATCTTAAGTTTTTCGACAAAGCGTACTAAATTTGTTGTGCAAAATTACGTTATTTCATAACTAATGGACCTAGAGTCTTGAAACGTTTACTAAATTCTTAACTCTGGTACTATATTAACGAAAACGGTTTTGTGAAATTTTTTTCAATTTCGGGTTATTTATAGCGATTATAGGTATTTAATTCATAAAAAGTGGTAATTTTTGTTTTTAAGGCTTAAAAATTTAATACGATTTTAGACGTACGTTACTTCAACTACATTAAAAACAAAATTTTTTCTAAACCGTTAGTCATTAATAAAACTTTCGAACTGGCATGAATATTGTTTACTCGTATTGATATTTTTTTCAAACCCCCCCCCCCCTCCAAATCTTTTTTCTGCGTTCGCCCCTGATTACGGCGGTTGCCGTGGAAGCGCGAACGATCGAACGTCAACCGTTCACAAACTTTAATATTACAAGTTCATAAAATAAAATAAAAAATTATTATTTCCTTTCATGTTTTAACGTTTTGAAGCAAACCAAACGAGACTCGGCCCGGCCGGTCTCCGTAGCCGCCGTGCTACTCCATTAATGACTTAACGTCCGACAGGCGATTTCCGTTTTCAAATCACTTTATTACTTTCGAGAAACGTAAGTTCGCCAACAATATCGTATAACGATTTAAAAACGCTTATACGTAAATCGTGATTAAACACTTGAAACGCATTTCATAATATCACGCCGCGAAATATACAGCGCCGGAGTAACGTAATACAGGCCTGAACTAATTTGTTATGGGAAATATAGTCTTTTCAATGATTCCCTCGGTTACTTTTCGCAACTTTTCTCTTTATTGAACACAACCGAGTGCTTAAACGTTTCAAAAACTATTTTACTTGATTAAAATGTAAAATCGACTATACGCTGAAGACAAAATGAATAAAAAATAAAAAATAAAACCAGCTTTTTTATATTAACAAGGCGTGTGCACAGGCTGTTATTGTAAATCGGTGCTGGATGGTGGGAGGGGGTGTGCGATAGTGCTGAGCACGTTATCATTAATTTGGGCTAACATCAATAAAACAATAAAATAGGCAAAAATCTAAAATGAAAAAAAAATGGTATAATCCTTATACTTTGGCGGACATAACTAGCTAAATAATTACTAAAAATTCATTACCAACAATTATGAACTTGAATATTTCAGAATCTAAAAATGTCGAAGAAAACATCAACTCTAGTGCTAAAAACTGTACAACTAAGTCAGTAAAACACAATTTTTACATTGTACGTTATTTTTAAGTTTTGACAAAATATAATTTGCATTCAACGTCGTATTCGCGTCTATTTCTAGCATATAAGTTCATTTTAACGTTATCGTGCACTCAAGTTTGTTGCGAAACTTCATTTTCCGAATTAAAATATACATTAAATAGATTGCGCAGTGGCTTGTCTCGAGAAAAATTAGAAATTTTTTTATTAATGAACATTAAAAAGACATTTCGGTCAATGTAGAGAATGAAAATGCGATTCGACTTATTGCAGAGAAGAGTATATTGTTAACGTTTTCTATTGATAGAATAATTAAAAAAAAAAAAATGGAACGTTATAAATGTTTCGATATATTAAATATAATGTATGATACTGTGAAAACATAGCAATACGATGTACCCGGTCAAAAGTAAAATATAATAATAAATTGATTACACGTGTGTAAAGTTAAAGTGGTTGAAAAAATTTTATACGGGCCGCGTAACATATTTTTTAACACGATTGGCTAAAATGTCCCGATCCGGCCCGGGTTGTACGTTAATCAGCACTAAATTTATATTTGTAAATTTCATGTTTTCGAACTACTCCGACCACGTAAATACTGTGTAAATGTTTTGTGGCCATACGTACACTTAACGTGTTCTTATACCGTTGTCGATTACGATTCACAACCGTTCACAGTTCTCAATTCGATCATCTGAACGTGCGAGAGTACTGTCACACGTATTTAATGTGTTTTATCATATCAATATGATGTGTGGTATAAGGTATTATTTATGATTATGGGGGAAAAGAAAAAATTAAAAACTAAAGAAAAAAACTAAATCGAGAGAATGAAAAATAGTTGGCACACAAGTATACCAGCGGCAGGCACGCACTCAGGGGGGTGTTTGAACACCCCCCTCCCTCCAAAACGTTTAATTTTTATGTCTGATCATTTACTTATTAAATTTTAATGTTCTATTATACTTTAATAGACAGGTATAATATTACACTATGTTTGTGGAACACCGGCCGAAGCGAAATAAAAATTTAATACTAACAAATTTTAATTTTAATTTAATTAAAAAAAATAAAAAAATACTTAAACAGGATTTATGAATAAAATAAAATCACACCTATTGTGTATTGACGTGGGTACAAAAAAAATTCTAAAATGTACACAGACACTATTTACACAACAAAACAGGCGAAGAAAGATTAAACGGATTAACGTTGTTAAACGTACATAGAGACATATTAGTGTAATCGTGAAGATATTCTTAACATAATGGCTAAAACTTCACGAAAATTAGATTTAGTTCTGTGATTTTTTGTTATATAAATGTTTATGTTATAAAAAAAAAAAATATTGTAAGTATAGCTAGTTTTCATAATAAAATTTCGTGTGTTTATTAAAAAAAAAAAAAAAACTTTTTTCTGCGTACGTCCCTGACCAGAGGACCTCGCGGACACAACATTTATTGGTTCCGTCGACTTCAACCCGGGTGTAACACGGAAACACACTAATATCCAATAAGTGATAATTAAATATTTCGTGCATTGGAATCGATTGGACGGATTGGCTATTGTCGTGTAGTAGCATAGGCGTCAGTGGAATATTAGTATTACAAGTCATCGTGTTTTAAGCGAGTGGCGTACGTGACCACGAGACTGAACCGTCGAGCTGGAATCCGCTGGATTAGCTGTTCCCAGGCGGTGGTGTCAGCTCGATGACGAAGATCTAGAACGATACGACCGAGCAGAAGCTCATCCGTTATGAATAAATTGAATTCGATAATTTCATCTGAATAGAAAAGTATTTCAATTGTGTCTAATGCCGTTTTGCAAATCACATCCCAGACACATCACCGTGTTAACTGTTCGCCAGTGTCGGACTGACTTCAAAGAGCACCGTCCGCGATTTTTCCAAAAAGGATGTAATTAGGTTACAGCGGGAGGTGGACGGGGGGGAAGGTTAGGTATCACCAAGAAGTTAATAAGCAACAAAAAAAAAAGATTGATAACTCGTTTCACTGATTTGCCAGCATTCAAATCGTTATTAAAAGCTCCCCTTTTTCTCGGGACATTCTCTAGTCTGATCGCGATAGAGGGCGGCACCAGCTAATGGTCGGGTAGCGCGGTACAATTTGTCACAACCCATTCTAACGAGTGTAATAACATCGAATAATTGTTATCATTTAGTTATTTTTTGTCGTTTAAATCGGCATTAGCGGGTGTTTACAAAAATAGACGCCCATAGATCCCCGATGACGCTGGCGGAACGGAACGGCTCCGCAGCCGGGAAGAGTGGATCTTGTGATCGTTCACGACGATTTCGTTGCGACACAACCGCGCGTCCGTTCCCGTTTTTCGGCACACACATCCCACAAACCCATTCGCGCGTCGCCGTTACGCGCTCGCCTTATTTCGAGTGGCGGATGCCGGTTTTTTTTGATTTTTTGATTTTTCCCTACCGAACTGCCGCGTCCCGTGCGACATCTCTCGCGCGGCGGAAACAATAACGGGTACGGCGTCGTCGCTCGCCCTCGTACGTTTAAAAACCCTATAAGACCGACCATTGACGTTGGTTACCGGCGTGTGAAATTTCCGTCGGCTCGTTTTCACGCGTTATTAGCTCGTTTAATTCTGAACCGTGTCGAACGCGAGCGAACGTTCTCGTGGTGCACGTTGGGGGGGGGAGTTGGAAGTTTTATTTATTTTTTTTCGTATTCAAACGTTCGTCGTATTATTATTATTAGCTCGCCTTAATAACCTTATATTGGATGCGATGTACCGAATACACGTGTACGTGGGCAAACAACAACCGAACGTATTTCAATATCCACCGCGAACGTCGACAAAGAACGGTCGCTTTCAATACAAACGTTTGTTTGATTTCGCGTGCAACACAAGAGGAGGGGAAACGAAATCACTGCGTGTGCACGAGTTCGAGACGTTCGAACTCATACGGCGGTGTCGTTTTTTTTTTTGTTTTTATTTCGTTAATACTATCGTCGCGTTTTAAAAAACAAAAAAAAAAACCGAGTGGGACGGACGAGTTTTTTTTTCCTGTACGTGTGCCGTTCGAATAACAACGGCAAGCGGGTAAATATACCGAATGATAATCAACGTTTCACGTATGGGACGTATCCTTTGACATGACGGGGGGTGGGCGTTCCAAAATTGTATCACAAACAAATGCATTTTTTCATTCGAATACAAATTATAAAATAAAATCCAAACGACGTTTCCAAGTGGCTACACGGCGTATTACACAAAACTATCATTACACATCACCAAAACGGATAAATATTTTTTTACTGTACGATATAAATCAGACAATAATTAAAATCGTCTTGCACGGTTTTGAAAATATTCAAAAGGGTGATGGGGTCTGAATCCGTGTACCACCCCCTCCCACCCCTTGGTCGTGTGATCCGGCGGGGAAGCAAATACAGACCGCATAACGGTCGGGCGGATCGGGCGACTAAATAACGCGGTCGTTGTGAACGCGATATTCGATAAGGCGAATTCGTTCGATGCATTTCGTAGCGAACGCGGTCGAGGGGTGGCGGCGACCGCCACCCTAAACGCGTTCGCGGGGTCACGAGAGTGTAATTTCGTCACCCCGAACGATTTCGAGGTTAATAACAAATGCGCGCGTTATATTTTCGTACCCACCAGACCGTCAGTTGTCAGTATAGCCGGCGACGACAGTAGTACGGTCGCGTGGACATTATATCACAGGTATTTGGTTTGTAGCGCCGGAATCGGCGACCGGGCACCCTAACGATCTTGTCGGTTCCGGTTAATACCCGGTACCGACCGGTTCTTAAAATTATAGAAATCAGGATTGAAAAGTGATAATCGATCAATTATACTGTGCCGTGATTATTGAAGGTTTAATAATTGGTATAGCCATCTTCAGCTCACGAGTAATAGTACCGATTGTTACCTAGCCTGAATGATCGTTAAAGTTTTATACGTTTTCATACGTTTTCGAGAGATTTATAAGACTTTTACACAACCAATATTGTGAACATGTTTTTGTTGTTATTTTGATTTTTTTTTTATGGTCTTTACCAAAGATTTTATTTAAAGGACTTCTCCAATCGTTTAGGGGTAATGAGGTGATTTTTTGATGAAAAATTCATTCCAGATTTTATTACTATTATAATTTATGACACCCGCAAAATGAAATCTGAGAATTTTAAAACGGTTTCAAAATATCGAATCGAACCAACAGATAAAAATTAAACTTCAAAATATCTAGGTAATTTCAAACTCGATGACCGTTCGGGACCCAAAGGAACCGAAAATTTTAATTTTATACGGTTCCGGTTCCGGTACGGGTTCTATGGAATATAGGTTCGGATATCGGTTCCGGTTCTTGAAATACCCTCAGGAACCGGTTCGAGAACCACTTCTATTGGGTTCGGTTCCAGACCCTGGTTGAAATGCGTCCGCGTGTTAGATTCGATTTCGTTTCGGGGTCGTATCCGTTAAGCCGTGTCCACGCTATGTCGATCGACACGGTCGACTTTCAACCTGTCCACATAACCTCAATATGTGTGGACTAGTCGACCGACACACGTCGGTAAAAAGTCAATTTAAATACCTAGTTTTAATATAATTCAATTTTAAAATTTCAATCAAAGAAATCGTTTGTTCGTCACTCCAATTCATTGTGACCAAAACTAATAACACTCAAAACCAAAAATAAATGCACTCAGCAAAACAAAACGGACGGAATGAATATTTTGTAGTTTTCATCAATTTTTGTAACAGATTAAGTTATGTGATAACATCAGCTGTGCAGCTGATAAGTCGAGCAACGTGCTTCGGCACGTCCACACAATACCGTTGTCGATCCGATTCCCTTTGATCCGTACCGACTTGATTCGGTTTGCGTTCGGTTCGGTCCGACATGTTTCCAGTGGCGTATTTAGGAGGGGTCTAGGGTGGGCAATTGCCATCACGTTTTTGGGAGCAACAAATTTTTATGGGTTTTGTTTGAATAATATCACTACTTGTTTTTGGTAATATTTGATATACGATATGTTTTATTTCACAGTTTGGAAAATAAATATTATCATCCATTAATTTGTATGTTATTATTTTATAGTTATAAACATTGTAAACATTAAAAATAAACATTTATAAACATTAACATAATATTGATTTATTATAAGGGAAGTTTCAGAAATGTCTCAGAAAATTGCTTGGTAGAGCATTTTTTTTTTTTACGTGCAGTAAGTAGTTCAGAGGGATAAGGGGACGACAAATAAAAATAATATAATATAATTAAAATAAATGTGTACTCAGCGCAACGAAATTCTAAATACATCACTGCAATGTTGAACAAAGCCGGGCGACACCATTCGGCATAGTGTGGACGCGGCCTTACGGTTGCAGCGTCTCGACGTTGTCGTCGTCCAGTTCAGGAAACGTTGTGTTGTCAATACCGTTTAATAGCCGTCACGATCGGGGACGGACTAGCTCTCTGTTGCGACCCGGGGGAAAAATATTTTTAGAGGCCTCTATGAGACTAATATATTTATCAATAACCAGTGGAATAAAAATATTAATGCGTGGAATGTTTGGGGGGTTTTTTTTTTAATCCTATTAATGCATTTTTTAACATAGTATTTTGCTGGACCACACATTTTCTCTAATGCATAAAAGTATACTTAAAAATTCATCACATAAATCTATAGGTTACGTGTACGTTGACATCGTTTTCAGATACTGACAATATGTTAAACTTCTTTAAATAGTACGATTTAAAATAAAAACAGATGATTTGTTTAGTCATAACGCTGACTGGGTCCGGTGTATAGAAAAGAAAAATGTGCGGCTAACGTAGAAAGTACAATATATATATATATAATATGGTTCACATTTTTCATGATATAAATAATAATTGTTGGGCATGTGAAATTACCAAAATCGTTCAATTCATAAATCTCGTACATTCCGTCTTCATGGGGATTTTCGTGTTCAACAAAAACCGTTCTTAAAATACGATAACAATATTGGCCACCCGGCGGCAGACTCCCACCCGCCTATCGTATCGAAATAAACAGTCTGGATTGAATTCTGAGGCCACCTGCAATTGTACTTGTAGTGACCACGTTTGGGTATGATGTTCGCGGCCCACCAGGTACCCCGGTGGTTCGAGTCCAACCCTGGTCACGAACTGTTACCGATCGTATTTACACGATACGTTACCCTCGAAGACACCCGCGGGCGTTTCCACGAGGAGTTGGCCGAATTCACGGTCACGAAAACACTTACTAGGAGTCCGTCGGTCCCGTTTTCAATACGCGTCGAACCACCGACGAACGGTTTGCACCGGCTCGAACGCTCGTCTGAAATAAAAAAATTAAGAAAACCTCTCCCTCGGGCACTGGCGCACGGCGTCCTCTCTTATATATGTATATATATATATCAGGGGTGGCGAACCTAAGCGGCACGGCAAAAATTAAAATTCATTAAAATATTTATCGTAAAAAAAAATTAATTGTATTTGAAAATTTCAGTAGAAGAAATTTGAAGAAACAGTTTTAAAGTTTGTCATATTAGGAAAATGACCATATAAATTTAATGGATATTTGTTGACTTATATTGTTTACGATTATTGTATTCGTTTCGCGATTGCTTTTGCGATAACTGCAACACACTAGTCAGCTATTCAAACATACCTAACCAGTTACCCGTTGTCAACCGTGGTGATGTTTTGAAATATGATAATGATATGTCGCTTTCACAGAAAAAAAAAATGAAATTTTCTGGAGAATCGTCAAATCGAGATTTTCAAGAACGGCGGACACCGAAATATGGTATTGTATATCTAAATACATTTGAATTTAAGTTGATTGATCGCCGACCCGGTAACACGCGGACACAAAAATTCATTGATGAAAACTAATCGAAGAATTAGAAATCAACCGCCTTCAAGAAAACGTGGTGAAAAATGCATATAATGAAATTATTAAAGTCTGGAACTCGCTTCCACACACGTTTAATACATTTAAAAAAAAAGAAATGGCTTATTCTATATTTTCAATTTTTTCGTCCACTCACGCTTGTAAAAGTATATTCTCCACGATGAATTTAATAAAAACGAAGCGGAAAAATGCTTTGATCGAAGTGAAACCGGTGGTGCTTGAAAATTACAAACTATGCATCAGATATCAAAATTTTATCTTAAAAAAAAAACAACAACGGAAATCACATTAAAAGTATAATATTATAAGTAATAACTATAAAATAAAATGGTCTTGCTGTAATGTTTTGAACGAAAACAAAATGAAAAAACAAAAAGTAATAACTAATAGTAATATAATATTTAATACCTAATGATAATTTAAGAATCTATTTTATAGAATAAAAGTTAACAAATAAACGTTCAACAAAATGTTTATCTAAAACTATTGCTTACTTAAATAAAAATATTCTCGGTAAAAGGACTTTTTTTTCGTGGCACTCAAACATATTTTAAAAATTTTAATTTCAAATTAAGTCGGCACTTGACCTGAAAAACGTTCGCCACCCCTGATGTATATATATATATTCTATACACGTATAACAAAATCAATCGGTCTGTTGGTTACTTGTTGATCACCAGTGAAGCAATTGTTTTCGACGCGGGGTCACGTGTTTCTGTGTCCGTCCCGGCGAAACGAAAATCGGATCGTGCCCAGGACGTCAACAACTTATTGCACCGATAAAAGTGCAACGGGGCTTTGTCCATAGTTAGAGCGTGTGCAATATGGGTTAGTTTTCCGTTATTGTTGACGTAAAACTATACGTCTCGCAACAAATTACATTTTCCATGATAATTTTCGGGGGTAGAGGTTAACCCTTCCCGGTGGCGTCTGGAACCCCCCATTGATATCTACTCAAACTTGTTATATTTAGTGTATTTATTTGTTCTGTATGGGTCTATGTTCTGAAAATTATTTGGACCCCCCCCCCTCCATGACGAATTCCTAAATACGCCACGTATGCGCGCGCGGACAGAGCGTCGGGAATCCAACAGGGGGTGGTTCGTTTCGTTTCGTCGCCGTCGGTAAAGTACTCTCCGAGACGGACGGAATGAAAACAAACGTACGTTCGTACGCCTCGTAACGGGCTGGAGACTACGTGCGTGCCGGTTTTGTACAAAGGAGCCATCATAATGTCCCCGGCGATCGACGGGACGAACAATGGACAACGGTTCGCGTTGCGCGCGCGCGGACCGCTGAAAACTACGGGCGGCCCCGTGTGCGCGAGACTATTGAGTATCCATCACTCGCAGAGCAGCGCACCAACAAGTAACGATTTCAACGGGCGCGCCGATTTTCGCTAATTACGACGAATATCAACCCCGCGGCCACACGCTGAGACGTTCATTCGATAATAACGTCGTCGTGCCCTTCGTTAGCCCGTGATGTGTACACGTACCTCCGTCGTGCACAGGTCGAGCTAGAGAGAGAGAGATGGAGGGAAATCCGGCGGTGCTTTCAGCCGCAGACATGTCGTTTGCCGACGAGTGACTACTCTCGATGATCGCAATTATCGTGGTACAAAAGAGTCTCGCCGGTCACGGGAGACGAGAGGGCGGAAAGAACAGGGGAACACGGTCTCCAACCCGTCCCACCCCGATGGTTTTGCGGAGCCGCCCGTAAATCCTTTAAACACCGACGACGTTATTGTTTGTTTGTTTTTTTTTTCCGCGCATTTGCAAATCGTTACCGTTTCGTTATCGGAAAAATTGTGCGAGAAAAAAGATAAATAAAAAGCATCCGTGGATTACGTCGCGGTCGACCAGCTTACCGGACCGACAAGCCCTTGCACCGAAAATCTACCGTGACCCACACGGTCTTACACATACCGGCAGTGCTCGAATCGGAAAATACGAAAATAGCGTTCCAAATGAAATTTTCTGCGATAACCACCCACACCTCCCCCCCCCCACCCAGTTGACCACTGATATAAAATCAAATTTCATATCGTATTCTATTTTTTTTTTCAAACATTTCTCTATACAATTTTTAACAGAACAGTATTCTATAACATTTTATACAGACAAACAACCAAATAAGCTCGTTTAAATTCAAGTACGAACTTCAAGTATGTAAAAATCAATTACACGACCATATGCTATAACAACTCATACAAAAAAAAAAAATTATAATTTTAATTAACGACGTCGTTTATCGAGACAGTTTGTGCCGCCACGGACGTACGTGTTTCATTGTACATCCGTGGGTCAATATAAAAATAATTGTCAAATGACGTATGAATAATGTTCTGTGACGAGTGATGTCTAAGAAAATACATCGTCATTATCAAGTAGATATATGATATGGAAATAAGGTATCAATAATTATAAAAATATTATTTGTGATAATATACAATTTTTTTCATGATCTATTTATCTACGATGCTCGGGCGTACCGGTTATATAAACGCTCGCCCGCGTTCCTTTGAAAATTGTGCTAAATGGACGCTAATTTTTTTCAAAACGTAGTAGAGGAGCTACGTCTCCTAACTACGTCCCCCCACCAATTCGAGCACTGCTTACAGGATAGAAAAGTTTAAAAAAACATTAATTTCTTAGAAACCATGTGATTGAAAAAACTTCTCGCGATCCATCAAAAATTGACTCAGGACCCATCGGTGGGCAGTGGCGGATATCTGGGGGGGGGGGGCGGTAGATGTATTGCCCCCCATTGGAGTTTTATTCACTTTTTATTCGTTTTTATTACCTACCGGCTTTGTATAAAATATTTTTTTTCTGATCTAAAGCAGTGGTTAGGTTATATTCCGGCGTACTTTTTGATATCTAAATACATATTTTAAATTATGAAACGCCTATCCTAAACTTTTAAAAAAGTGAAGTATTTTAATACAGGTCTGCTCACGAAGTGTTAATGGAAGGGTATGTAGATTTTTGTTTCGTTCAATGGAAATATTTAAAACATCCGTACTGCCCGTAATTAATTTGAGCCATAAACTTCTAACACCGATAATGGGGAGGTGGCCGAGGTCGAACTCCGTGATCGAGAGGAAGGAGGTCGTTAGCTCACCACCGAGTTTGGGGTCGCCTCTTCCCCTCAAGACTTTGTTATAACCGCCATCGTCGGTGGCTCGTCACCCACAGTTTGAGAAACGCTGTATCGGTGTAATTGTTGCGAACCGTTTGCTATATCCTTTTAACGCGAATGGCGTCGTGAAATTGATTTAACACATAGACACACGGAATGTACGACGGAATCGGTGTCATGATAACCGGACGTGTCGACAAAACGGGTTCTGCATTCACGTTGTACCTAAAAGGGCCAAAAATGTAAATTAAAACCAATTATAGAAAAAATAGAATAAAAAAAAAAAAAAATAAACGACATGAACATCACAGTACCGATTGTAAATAATTACTGGACGAATCACTTGATTTGAATCGCGTTGATTTAAATCGATAATGGAAAATCAGCAATTTCCGCTCAAACGTTTTAATAAACCTTCGCCGTTTTAATTGGAAACGATTTACATCTCGTAAATCCAAATTTAAAAACAAACAATTTATATGTAATAACAATCATAATTCGTTTTAGTAAAACTTATTTAATCGTATACAACTATTGTACTAATCCAAAATAAGATGGTGGCGTTATGATTAAACGAGAACGCGAAAAAGGCGAGGTGTAGGTCCGATAATTGTTCAAGAAAGAAGTCATAGAAAAAAAAAAATAGAAAAAATGAATAGAACGTTTTTTCTTGCCTTGCTGCTCGTACCCGACTTTTTGTTATGTCTGTGAATGTAATTGACCATGCAAACAGGATTGAGAGAACAGGTCGAGTCGGTGCCTTCACTCCAAAATAAGCCGCTACGTTGATGCGCCAAACTGAAGTCGTCCTACTGAAGACCGATTTCGTCGCGAGTAGTGGCTCGTAGCTGGAGTGCGCGCACACTGACGAGGAGACGTGCTCATGGTCTACGGTGCAGTTTTTTGTGTTTTTCGTAACAGTTTTCTGCTAGATCATTGTCATTGGATTTTCCGCACATTGCCCATGCAGTAATGTTGATATTCAAGGTTATGACGACTATTCGTCTTCGGTTCGTTCTCACGCATATTTTGTTTTGTTTAAGTTAAGCATAGTAATGTGTTGTGTTTATGTGGCAAGTTTATATTTTTTTGCCACGCCGATGATCAATATCTCTCGTGTGTGCTGGTCGCTTATTATTTCGTTTTTATTCAGATAGTCCGCGGGGAAGTTATTCGATATTTGTATTATGGCTTAAGAATTTTTTTTCCCCGCAAATTTAATCGGCGTTCCGAAAGGAGCAAACATCAGTATATTATTATTTAGCAAAAAAATGTACGAAATAATTTCGTTCGGTATTTATACATGAATACATCAATACATAAAATGTTTTCTACTAATAATGATTATAATAGTGATGACGTGTGCATATCATTACACTATAAATAGAAAAAAAAACACGAAATAAAAAAAAGCTACAGAGTTCGCTAATAATATTTTAATAAATAAATAATTTTATCGTGCGCCGCAATTTTCAGATATTTTGGATTATTACTTTTTGAATCATAACAAAAAACCAAATTCGTTATTGTGAAAACGGTCGTTTTGGAGTTATCCTCGCGCATGAAAATGTTCGTGCAAAACATGAAACATTATACGTCTAGAGAGCAGGCCTACTACATTACAGACTTTCGACCTAAAGTGTTCTTTTATCGATAGGAGCACTCTGTCTCTGCACCGACCAGTTTATAGACGACAAAAAAGTAATCATTCGAAATGCTCGTCTGTGGCACTGGACCAGATACATTTACATACAATAGACCAGTACGGATATAGCATGACGATCAATGGCACGTAGTGAAACAGACGGTTTTGGTGTGTACATCCGTCAAAACTAGTTTTTACCGATAGATCCCTAGGTGGTTTACCGCAACGTCGTTATTTTCGAAACGAATTCGTCAGTGTTAAAATTAAAACACGCAACGTCATACGAATAGGCTAAAATCGAAAGTCACGTGTTTCAGAAAACTAGTGGAAAGGGTTCCGAAACGGTAAACGAATGAATACCAGTTTGGTATGGAATTCCAACTGGGCATTCTGATTTCTGAAACGAACCGAAAATGGATTCGATTTTGTTGTAGAAAATTATTGACGGTGTTTCCTGCAACTCATTTAATCATTTTTTGGAACACGTGACTTTTGATTCCGGCATGTTCAACACACGGAACGTTTATAAAAATTCACCGACCGACATCGACTCGGGTTCGTTTCGTCGTGGTCGCGTGCGTTTTTGTTGCGCCCGGCGACCCCGTTCGGCGCGACCCCGTCCGGGTGTAAAGACGCGCGAGCGCGGAACATTATCCGTTCGACGCTGTGTAGCACGTTCCGCGTCACCGGATGAAACCCGTATTTCAATAAGCCGGCTGGCGGGCGTAGCGCGAGACGGGCAAACGTTTTGATGTCGCGAGATCCGTTTTAAATTGAAATCCCTTCCGACCGCGCACTGCCGGCGCGGTTTCGGGTTTCAGCGGAGTTCGCGTCACACGTCCCATCCGGCTCACCGTCATCGGTTCGTAAACGACGTGTTTCTAAACGCGTCTGTGAAATCGTCCCGTTGTTTCGAATAGCCAAAAGTAATCCGTCGTAGAGAAATCACGTCGCTTCGTGCCCGGCAGATTTGATATCGAACGGCATCGGTCTCGCGGTAGGCAAAATACATAACCGTCAAACGGCGCGGAATATATATAATAATTAACGTTGTCATCGTCGAAACGAAACACACGTTTCCGAAGTTTTAACATGTCCGGGCGTCGCGTATTGTTTTTATATTGCCGGCACACCGAATTGAATATTGTTCGCGAAAAACGTCACGTCGGCACACGCGTTTTGTAAACGATTTTTTTTAATAAATAACGAAAAAAAAAAAGCCGTTTTCATTTTGTTCGCGTATCGGTGGGCTACGAAACGAGTGCCACTCGATTAATCACGGCTCGATACGGAAGGGTTACGGTGTTCGACGTTTCCGACCGGCATCATCTGCTGTCGAATTCGTTTTCAAAGGGTCACGGCGTCGTCGCGAGTACAAAAGTCGAGTATTCGGTGTGTTTTTTTCTTCGGTTCTCGTCGAGTGTTTACGCGCGATTGGACGGTGCACGTTATAGAACGGCGAAACGGTCAATCGAATCGCCGACGAAAATGTATCGCGACCCGCGAGCGTTCGTTCTCCGGACAATAGCTACAGTGATAAATGTCATTAAAAATCATTTTTAAAATAAAACTGACACGCTGATTACGGTACGTAATATTCGACTTGAACCGGAGTTGCATATTTTTTCTCTTTCGACGGAATGCGTAACCAACACGATATCGGACGGTAACCATTCACCTAGGTTAGTATATTAGCGTGTCGTACGGACGAAACGATAGAGGGATTTGATGAATACACGTTTAAACGTCGTCGTTGTCGGCTATTTTTTATTATTTTTGTTACTGCACGTCACAGTATTAATAAGGTGGTGGGTAAATGAGAGGGGCCCCAATGCTTTTGTGCCGATAATGATGAAAATAACCGTTTAGCTTCCAAAATAACAGCACGCACACGAACGTGCTGCTACACACTCGTATTTTGCTACTGCACTTTGCGTGCTATAACACACGAAAATAGGTCCCCCGTATCAGACCGTGCATTCTTGTTCGCCATTTCCGTCGGATTTCTAGCCGTCCGCTGTTTATGAATACTTGTTGATTATCGCTATACGTTCAAACGGAGGTTTTTCAAAATGTTGCCCGTTGTCAGATGTCCGATTGGAAACGACTGAAATCGTCAGTTACAATTCAGGCGTAATCTGCACGATGTAGCGCGATAATACTCAATACAACGATTCGTGAATGTTTCAATGATATTGTTTTACTGACAAATCACGTATTTCGTATCTGGACGCGTAGAATCAAATCGTAAACATATTATAGCGAAGATTTTCGCATGATGTATCGACTTTTGTAATGTCGCAGTTCATATTTTTAGTTTATGGAAAAATATACAATGCTTCATCTACATATACGCAACGGGCGCCCATAGGGAAAGTTTGGGGGGGGAGCAAAAAAATATTTAAAATGTAAATCATCCGAATAAAGGTTTAATGTTATTTCACGAATTTAAATAAATACAAATAATAGTTAATAAATAAAATACAGCTGATCAAATGCGTTATTTAAATATATTTATTATTCGGCGAATGAGAAGTGCAAATTTCTATGTTTCGTTCCGAACATACTTATCATTTCCGAAATAAAATTATTCTTGTGCGTGTTCACGCATTCACGATGAACGCTCAACATACACAAACCGTTTGAACGATCTTCACGTGTAGTCGAACGAAGCCATGTGTTTACTCTTGTCGGTGTGCCGAAACGTCTTTCTATTGTGCACGTAGTTGGAGGCAGTGAAAAGAAAACACTCGGTATTTGACCGAGGTAATAAATCGACAAACGAAATCTCATCACATTGGGATTCGATCAGATTTCTATTAATCCAATACTGACACCAAAAATAGCAGATTCCTCTATAATATATTCAATTTGACGGTGTTCTCTAATTTCCCATTGATTATCTTCGATTAATAATAATCGTTAATTCGATAACAATTGGGTTTTTTTTTAACTTATTTCCTACACTAACATTATTAATAATAATGATATTGATAAATTACAAATTTATAATATCCCCCCCCCCCCCAATGGTCGCCTATGTATATAATTATATATTGGTTATTAGATGTTAACACGAGTTTGCTAATACAACGGAGGTAGGCATTGTAAAATAATTATTATACTCGTGGTTTGAAAAGAAAATAATCGAAACGGACCTGCTTACAAGTATCATGATGTCTGTTGTCTCGACGTGCATGTACTTAACGTGTTTTTAACGTTAAGGGCGAACGTAGAAAAACATTTTTTTTTTTTGGGGGGAGGGGTTTGAAAAAAATATCAATACAAGTAAATACTATTCATCCGAATTTGAAAATGTCATTAATAATAAACGATTTTTAAGATTTTTTTTGAATATAATTGAAGTAACGTACGTCTAAAACTTGAAAATTTATTTTCTCAAATACGAGGTACGAAAGTATGAATACTCAATTTTTGTACTTTTAAAAAAAAAATTACAAAATATTCTGTTTCACCTACTCATCGGTTAGAAAATTTTTCCATTGTGACTGGTGATGAAACATGTGTGGCTCATTACACCCCTGAGACAAAAAGACAGTCATCACAGTGGCAGCACACTGGTTTCCCATCTGCCGAAAAATTCAAAACCTCAATTTCGGCCAAAAAAAATCATGGCATCCGTGTTTTGGGATAATTTTGATTGATTTTTCGCCTCAGATGGAAACGATTACTGCAGAACGATACTGTGAGGTCCTACAAAAACTTAAGAGAGCAATCCAAAACAAACGGAGGGGAATGTTGACGAAGAGAGTGTGTTTGTTGCACGACAATGCCCGCCCGCACACGGCCAACGCCACCAAAGCGCGTTTGAACTCGGTTTGGGTAAGACATTTTGAACCACTCTGCATACTCCCCCTGATTTAGCGCCTTTAGATTTTCATCTTTTCACCTTTTTGAAGACTCACATGGATGGAAAAAATTTCTAACCGATGAGGAGGTGAAATAAAAGGTCTTGAAGTGGACGAAGTAGATGGCGGAAGAGTTCTATGAGGAGGGCATCAAAAAGCTTGTGCCACGACTCACAACCTGCATAGAACGGTAAGATTAAGACTACGTGGAAAAATAAGTAATATTTATTTACAATGTGCTGTAATTTTTTTTTAAATAAAATTTTTTTTAAAAAATACAAAAATCGAGTACTCTTATTTTCTGGATACGCCTCGTGTACTATAAAGTTACATATTGGTTTTTGATAAATATTACGAGTTTCAAAATTACGAAGAAATATCGACAACCTTCTTCGACAAAATCACGTTTATACCATTTTTATGTAATTTTTGGGTAGTTTTTGAATTTTTTTTTCTAGGCGCTTTCGAGAAAATCGAAAAATGACTTCTCTAAATCACCAACCAGATGAATTCTGGTAGAATTTTGATGTTATAAAAGTAATGGATAAAACTCGCATTGAAAATTGCATTTGATCGTGACTCATCAAGTTTTTGCTTCTTTATTGGTAAACTACCCACGGACGATCCGTCGCGACCAGAATTTGAAGTCGTCGGGGACGGTGATTGTATTTCTCGGCGTAAAAAACCGTAAAATCGAACCAGAACTCGTTTTCAACGAAAACTGTCCGAACGCGTGCAATCCACAATTGTCGGAGTCGTAACGATTGAAACAATACGCACGTGTTTTATGCCGTGAATCGCGACGATCGAACACGATATCTGTAACGGAACAAAGCGCATAATATTCAAGTATTTCCGAAAATTCCAAATGTCGAACGTCAACGGTCAATACGGAAATAATAACAAACGTCCGTTGGTCGCGTCACGTTCGTGTAAAACGACGTACATGTTTTATATAGCATCCAAAATTTAGATGGGGGGGTCAACCTCCACTAGAGAACGCTATTCAATTGAAAACGGTATGGAGAAATTTTTTTAAAATTGAAAACACGGCGAGAATTTCGATTGTATATCAGTGATAAACTGGGGGTGGGGGGAGGTGTTGGTGGTTATTGCAGGACATTTCATTTGGAACGCTATTTTCGTATTTTCCGATTCGACCACTGCCGGTATGTGTAAGACCGCGTGGGTCACGGTGGAATTTTCGGTGGAATGGCTTGTCGGTCCGGTAAGCTGGTCGACCGCGACGTAATCGATAACGAAAAAAACAACAAACAATAACGCCTTTTAAAGGATTTACTGGCGGCTTCGCAAAACCATCGATGGGTAGGGGGTGACGGGTCGGAGACCCCGTTCCCCTGTTCTTTTTGTCCGCGGTCCTTTCCGTGACCGGACTAGACTGTTTTCTAATCGCGATCGTCTTTCACCCCCAAACCAATCTCCCCTCACCGTCGCTTTAGCCACCGTTCGACCGCTCGCCGATAACAGCGTCCGAGCCTCCCCGCGCCAAAATTCCCAAAAGCGTTTGATAACGTACTCAGTTTTATCGTCCGGGTTTTTTGAGCGATAAAAAGGTCGTCGACCCGGTGTTTTTTGTCGAGAAATTAAACGCGCTACGGGGCGGCACCGGGGTCTCGGTGTGACCGCGAACACGTGCCCGCGGGCATACGCGCGTGACGACGGGGACTAAACAAACGACGGGGGCGAAGTGGACGGGAGCAAAACAAACGGGACGCCGGCGTAATTGACGCGAGACGAGAAGTCAGTCTCCGACGGGCGCAGACGGAGAGTCCAATAAAAGTCGTGCTTGGCGGGAAGGGTCGGTGGGACGGTGCCCCGGGGGCGTTAGGTTCGTGTGATACGACGGGGGGAGAAAAGAACGGGAGAAAAGAGACGAACCTTGTCGCGCGTCAAGACGACGACGGAATTCGGTTTGCCGAAACCCGAGCCGCGCGATATGAAACGGGCCGAGAACGGGCCGTGTGTTCACGTGTACGCGCGCGCGTCTGTCTGCGTGACGGCCGACAGACGGCCGCGGCGGCGGCGGGTACTTATTGAATGCCGGAGTCTGTGTACACAACCGCGGCGGCCCGTACCGCTCGTACCGTGTAAACTTTAATGAAACCTCTCCCTCCGTTTCCGACCGCCGTACACACGCGCGCGCGCGCACACACATATATATAAAGTCTGTATTCTTTTTTCATCAACCCGCGCGCTGCCGTTTAAACCCTTAAACCATTCGTTTATTAAAACTTCTTCATCTTTTATTCGATAGAAAACCGCTGCTGGTCGTTCGAGGATAAAACAAACACCGCCCGCGCCGGTAACCGCCGCTATTATCCTTTTCCCTTTTCGCTCCCGTCCCCCAGACGTTCCGACGCGATTTAATAACCATAATCTATACATATATGTATTGTAAACTTATTGGGATTTTATCTTTCTTTCTGTCGGTCTTCTGTCGGTCTTCTTTCGGTCTTCTTTCGTTCTTCTTCTTCTTCTTCTTTTTACACGCTTAACGGCGTGTTTCGAGTGCGCGCAACGCCGTCTGACTTTTCCAACCGTATTTACCGCCAACACAACGTAATTGATTTGGGATATCGTTTGATATCGTTCGATCGCACCGTTGCGACGATAACTTCGTCGGTCGACTTATACACATCGTCCATACGTGTTTCGGATTTCATTCTTTTTTTTTTTTTAAGAATTCATCGCAAGAAATATACACCTAAACAATTACACGTGTTTAAATAAACAAGCTCGAAAACCCGGATCTAGAAAAAAGGTAAAATTAATTTTTTAACAAACCGAGGAGATAACAGCGGGGGTTCAAATCGGAAGACGGGTGGGCAGTGAAAAAGCGTGCGATCGAAATCACACACTGCGATTTCGTCGCGACGGGGACCGAACCTAAGCGTGGAAATGGCGGAAACCGACGAAATCGAGACGTGCCGGGACAAATCGGCTCGTACCGTCTTGCCCGTCGGAATATGCCAGACACCGAGCGTTTCCAAGGACTTTGCGAAAATCGAAACGTATTTTGTTCACCGGTCGAGTGATGAATTTGCGATTGGACTTCGCGAGGACATCGGCCGTTCCGTCGTCCACTGACCTGACCGGACGGTCTTGCGAATCCGTGACGGCGGCACGCATCGAAACCGAGAACGTCGTCGACTCAGAATCGAGATCGTGCTGCCCGTTATTGATAACACGTACAAGACGGGTCGCGAGCGTAGGCGTGCGCAGGCCTCCGTTGCAGAGCATGCGACCAATAAAAAATGTGCCACAATAAATCGCAGGCGAAACCATTCGAAAAATCAGTGCGAGCCGGTTTATCTCCGGGACTCTCCGGCAAAATCTGCGTTTCGTGGGCGAGATAGAAAACAGACCCATGGCGATCGCGGCCGTGGATTTGTACTGAAAAATCAGTCATCTCACCGGCGCTCGAATTGCAGAGCGACGCAAGGGGACGGAGCTCCTCCACTACGATTCTCAAAGGAACGCGGAGCAGCGCTCATAACCGGTTATTACCTGGGGACCATGGATAAAAAATGACGAAAAAATTGTGCATATTCGATATTATTGACACCTTATTGCTACATCAAGTACCTGAATTTATTATCTCGTATATCACTTTACACAGAATATTATTATTCATATATTATTTGACTGTTATTTTTAGATTCGTCCGCACACAGACTATAAAACGTGTATATCTGTGGCCGCACAAACTGTCGATAGACAACGCCGTCGACTGGCGAACCGTTTTGAAAATTTCATTCTATTTGTGATCATCGTGTGCCGATGTAGTATCCCTGTTTTATACACGTGTTCGTGGTCGGGCGTCTAATCTTTTCTTATTATTAGTCGCTCTTCTGACGACGACGTTGTTCAAATTATTACCTGGCGATAGCGAATATAGCCAATATCCGTAGCAATATTTATGACCTTATGATGAGATTTCCTACATCAAAGTTATTCCTAATGTTGTATTGTACGAAGAACCACGTTGTAATAACCGTTCGGTTAAATTTGTTTTACATTTATTCGATTTAATTTTGAACATTTCTGCTTCAAAATTATTTAAATGCATACGTCTTTGATTAATGTTCAAGGTACGATTTAATAAAAAAAAATTTTTTTCACTTAAATTATGTGTGTAATGTATTCATAGAAATTTAGTTTTCCGCCGATAATATGGAGGCAAACATTTCTAGAGATTCTTAGAGGTTTTGTTTATCATTTATTTTAAACGCATTTGTGTATACTTTCAAATATTTCTTTGATGAATTGCTCTAATTCGCCCGAAATTGAAATAATTATATTTTTATAGACAAAAATTAACAAACCGCAAAATATGAAAAACCGCTGTTTATTTGAAATGTTAAAAAATAATGCGTTCACGTTTCAGTCGAGTTCTTGTAGATCACGGAACGCTTTATTTACATACTAAAAACATAGGCCGGGAGAATAATGGGACGCGGAACAAGAGGAAACCGAGAAATGCATTAAGGGTAAAGTGGATGTAGTACGTTAAATAGAAAACGGAAGGAATCAAATCGCTGTTCGACAAGATTTTTAATAAAAAATGAAAATGTGTGGAATATAAGTTACGATGAATTATATACACGATTTAAATTTACATGTAAATGGAGATGCGACGATAATTTTTGTAGACAGAATTATCATCGAAAATTTAAATATACGGTAACAGACGATCGTGATACTAACAGTTTCGAGTGTTTTTTCATTATTTTCTCTGCGACTTATAGCGTATTGTAAGAAAACCAACGGAAAAACAATTTTATGGGAAAATTCACATCTTTAATCGATCCGATACTGCGGGCCAATAAAATTTAACCACGAAAAGGAAACATCAGATGTTACCCTAAATGAAGTTAACAAAAATAGAATTTATTGAATTAAAATCTTAATAAGCGTAAATCAAACAACGGTCGATGGTAAAGTAATAAACACGTTATTCGAATCATCAAGTCAAATATGTTTTGTATGTAAATGTAATCGTAATCCTAAGAGCATGAAATGAACTTGGATCAAATGCATGATTTTCAGATCAATGAAAATAACTTCAAACATAGACTGTCTATAGACATTACAAGATATTTTAAAATACTTTTTTCAACTTTAAAAATTGAACAATCTGTACATATAAATAGTAGTACGGTAAACATAATGGATATTTTCATACATAATGTAATGGCTTGAATTACGTGTGGGAAACCCCATCCAGTGAAGGTACTTCCGCGTGAGTTTATAAATTATTTATGGTATTTGAGTGTTTAACTTATAAAGTCACTGGGTCATTGTCGCTTGAGCCTTCTGTGGGCGTTTCCACGGATGTAGACGGACGGTACATTTTTAGCATGGGGGTCGGTACGATTTTGAAGTCGATTTCTGAATTTAAAGTAGAGCGGCTCGGCTGTTTCAATGACTTTTGGAATGCGAAGATCTGTGTGAAGGGTGTGGTTTTGTGATATACGAAGGAGCGTTAGTTACATGAGTCCGTGGATTTTCGATTGGAACACTTGTGATATGTTTTGTGTATTCGATTATTTGGCAGTGGCCGCATATCCAGATAGGTTTGAGAAGGAGATCGGTAGATGTGAATGTCGGTCTGGAGGGAAAGTTTTGCGAGTTCGCCGAGAACGGGTCCGAGAAGACATGGTCGTTTGTTTAGTTTCAGTTCTGTTGCGTGGATGTGTTTGTCGAAAATCACGCCTAGACGTTTGACGGTTGAAAAATAGTTGAAAAAAAATCGTTCGAACACCGTTGTCGGACGCGAACGTCAAGACCTGGAAATCCGTGTTGAATCCATTTCCGGGGTCCGATTGGACGAAGGGATTATACCCCGTATAAATGTGATGTTCGGACTCGCGCCAAACGAACCGCGCGGCAAGGGGTGCAAGACGCAGCCCGGGGACCCCGAAGAACGTCCGATTCGTCCGCGCGGAGCCTCCGGACGTGGTCGTCCGATTAACCGGGGGCACGGTAACGGAGCAAACGATCGGACGGCGCGTTCGTTATTAGTAAAGTTGCGAAAAAGAACGGCGACGGGCGGGACGGGTCGCAAAGTTTAATAAACACGCCGTCCGTTTCCCGGGGGGGGGGGGGTAGATTAATAACGACGAGTTTAAAAGTCACGGCGGCGGCGGCGGCGGCGGCGTATTGTTTCGGTATTCGTATTAATGGTTATTCGTCGCGAAGTCGGGCCCGTCCCCCGGCACGGACGGGACGTGAAGCGACCCAGCGCCAAAAGGGTTACGTACACACAATACGTGTACACACGTTGTCGCGCGAAGACGAACCGACACACAATAACGGGTACACCCGGGCGGGCGGCGGGGGTCCGTCGAAACGAGTGGCATTCAGTTTGTGCAGTCGACGGCGCCGGGATCCGTGTTTATTGCGCCGTGAGCGCACACGTCGCGCGTATCGCGACGAACATCCCTGTGACGGTTTATTGTTCGTACGCGTTTTCAAAGGGCGGGGACGCGTCGACGGGACTTCTAGTGTCGCGCGACGCGTCATTATTACCGAACGCGGTATTTCCTACGTCGGTGATTGTGTACCGCACGCGTATGGTCCCCCCCCCGCCCACCCTTGGAAGCCGAAATCTAGGACGACGCGCGTAAGTGTCGGCAGGCGTGGATTGATTTTTTGTTTTCTGAGCGTTTGAAAATTATTTTTAAACACTCGTTTAACGTACTCGTGTACTTTTTGCGATCATTTTTTACCGCTCTGCTCGTTCCAGAAGCGCGTCCGCCGGTAACGTGTAACAACGACACCACATGATGGTTTTATTTTTTTTTGTTCGCCGATTTCCCGATAATGATCAAGGCGAACAATTGTTAGGCACGCCATGATTTCTATCACTTCAACGTCCGCAAATATATTTCATAACGTTCCGGTCGTCGTTACGCCGGATCTACGTTTTGACATTTGTTTTATTGGATCGTTGCGATCATTTCAGTTTTTATGATTGTAATAAAATAATTTGTGATCAATTATTGTTTCTGTTGGCAGGTTTATTAAATACAATACACCTCTCCCCAGCAGTGCTGCCGTTGAAAGGATATTTAGTGTAGGTGAGTGTAGGGAACATCAATAACCGACAAGCATGTCGAACAAATTATGTTTTTGAAATTTAATAATCATTTGGACCGTATAATATCGTTAATAATATATTTCGAAAACATAATTTGTTCAAAATATGACGTTAACTATTATGTATAATATATATATATTAATACAATTATGAATAAATTATACATTTTTTTTTTTAAAAAGATTTGAAAATTATTTTAAATACTTTTTTGATATATTTAAGTATTTACTGAAATACTTTTTACAATCATTTTGTACAGCTCTGCTCGTTCCAGACGGGCCGCGTTGAAGCGCGTCCGCCGGTAAAGTAACAACGACATCATGATTTTTTTTTTCCGCTAATTTCCTGATAATAATTAAGGTGTATAAATATAATAAACAACATCCTTTTTATCACTTAAAACCGGAGGAATAAAATTTAAAAAAATAATGAATGAAAATAACTACAGTCTTACAAATTATCAGGTTACAATGAAAGATCTATTCTTCGACGTTTACTTGTTTGTAAATCGGTCGATAACCTGTGCACGCAGCCGGGTTTTAAGCCGACGTAATGTTGAAAATGATCTTTCGGCCGTCGCGCCACACCGACTGGCGACGTCGCTAGTACGTGTATCAGTGAATGAATCGTGGGAGACGTATCAACGTCGCGAACCTCGAGCACGTCTAAGAGCTGTTTCCGGAATCTCAGTCCTACCGTCATTGCTATTCGCACGTCGCCAACTTACCGGGCTGCACGTCATCTCCTAGATAAACCGCATTATCGTCCAAAACACCATCGTGAATCTCCGACAGTTCTACGAGCCGTTGTTTAATTCTATTGGCTTCTTCTTATTTTTTTTTTTAGGAACTTGAGCGGGGAGCATAACCCTTAAAGCCGCCATTGACCATGATGATACGCTACGACTACCACCACGAAAATTGTATCAAACCGATTGCGCGTCTTGCACGGCTCAACAGCAAATCATCAGCAAAGTGCAAACGTATCATATAGACCGCATGTCGACCCGCGTTTAGACACAATTTCATCGTACGCAACATAATCTGGTATTTACGTCTAGTGGTCGAAAATATGTGATTCGGTTTTAAGTCCGCTACACCGAAAACGTGTTCCTGCTACGGCTTGTCGAAATATCATCTTTGGTGATCACCATACCCGAGGGACCGAGGACCAAAAGATATCACCGGCCTCGTGAACTAACGCCGTATCGTGCAACGTCACGACTAGACATTACAGTCCGCCGGGCCATGTCTTACGATCCCGGGATCATGCCGACATTTGGCGGGAAAAGATAATTATTTAAAAAAAAAAAAAATTACAAATTGTTTTTTATCTTTCTGTATGATGTGACGTTTAATTCTGGATTGCGTTTGTACGTTCCGGTTGTCCGGAAAACACGAGTAAAAACGAGAGTAAAAACTGATGCGTATACACGTGTGCGTATCGCGGCGTAACGTGATGAATCGTGATGGTGAAAGTTTTGACAAAAGCTGAAATACGTCTAAAACCATCAAATTACAAACGAACCTTCAAACACATAAAATACATTACAAAAACGTAAACCGTACGTAAGACGGGGTTTTTCGTGACGCGATATCTGACCACCGTCGGAACGAATCGTTAACGATTCTTTGTACGATCGACAATTGGTTTTTCATTTAAACTTTCAGTTAACGTCTGTCCGCGTGAATACGGTCCGGATACTTGTTCGCGTACATTGACCGTACGTGTTTTATTTCGTTTCACTCCACGTGTTCACCGTACACGAGTATGTTCGTATTCACGGGGTGAAAAAAAGAAAAAAACGAGAGCCCCACCCGGGATCCGTAATCTCTAGTTACGACACACTCGCCGAACGCGTCGGCATTATCAGTCGTTTTTTGTTGTTGTTGTTATTATGATTATTAATCCGACTACCGTCCGGAACGGTGATCGTTATTAGAATCGATTTGAACGGCCACTTGAACGTTGTACGGTCGACGTATCACGTACGTAAAAACCTAACCCCTTTCGGTTCTAGAACGTTTCGTCGTATCCGTTCGTGTCCGGACGGACCACACGGCGAAATCGCGCTAAGGAAGTTTCTACACCGTCGAATTCACAACGTCCGACGAAACGGCTATTTTACGAACGGAAATCGTGATGTCACTTCTCCGCCAGACGTCACTGTAAATGATATGCACACATATCATTATCGTAATCACGGTCAACACGGGCATTTTAATGTGTTGATTGCTCCGTGTAAAACGTCCGTATGTAACCATTTAATATTTTCTTTGAATGAAAACATACTAATATTTTGGTGTCCACGGAGCACAGATAATATTTTCAAATAATAATAAAAATGTATATTTAAGCTAAAAGAAATAACCGTCACAAACGAGGGATGCTGATCGTCGGGGTGGAAACCATAAACCAACTTTGAACGTAACGAATTCGACACGATTTAATAAAATAACACTACGCAGTAATAAATAAATAAAAAATAGTAATACTAATGAAGAAATTATTCAATCGAGGAATACTCGTCTAAACTTATAAAAACATAGAATAAACGTGAAGAAGAAAAATACCGTTATCCAACAGGTTACACGACTTTCTAAAACATCACAGCGCGGAAGAGTTACAAATAAAGGGATTATTCGATCAGGGAACTATCGGCTAGTAGACATATAAAATACGAAGAGAAATACCGTTATGGGGCGAATTTTACGCTTAAAAAAAAACGAAAGAAAACACGCACAGCTTAGGTAAATCAACGTATACATACACGAGAACTGACCCCAGATGAAAGGTTGTAATGCCGACCAAGCACGCGTATTGTAACGGCCAAATGCCAGTTTTGAATAGCGACTGAACCGTTAGTCGACCGGACCATTACCATGGTCAGACACATCGAAAGAATCATAAAATGTTTACACCCTAGATCCCTCGTCTCCTGGTCCAATAGTGCGTGAGCACTTTCCCCTGCAGTGCGTTGTCATTCTCCAACTTGTGCGTATGTTCTCTCCAAGCACAGTGTGCGCACACTCCAGCTACGAAGCCAACTTGCGCGTCAAATTCAAACGAGTATTGGCTTATTTGGTTTTGCCGGTGAATTCGCTTTCGAAGTGAAAACACCGATCCGACCTATTGCTTTTATTTTTTTTTGAAATTTCTTTATACGGTCGGTCGTGTTTGAAGATTCAACAGAGATTTCATGCACGGGCACCATGCAAGAAAATATACAATTTTGATATTTTATTTCGCATTGCATTTCGCCTTATAATTTTTATACGATATTTTTTCATATTTATATCACTACATTTTTTAACCTAAACAATTCTCGAACTCACACCATGTGATCTATAATACGTAATTATTATTTTTCATCTCAGTTTACTTTATCCTTTCACTCATTTAGTTGTTTTTGTATCATCTCTCCCTCTTTATCGCTTTATATATGTATTTTTTTTTTTGTATTATTACAATATTTTACGAAAAGGTTAGGAGATGTCTTTGAACAAATTTTACTCTTCAAATTTAGTATCTGATTTGTGTGTGTGTGTGTGTTTTTTTAATGCCTTAAATGACGGCATTGAATGAAACATAATAATTAATAAGCACGGGTTCTGAACAGAGTCGTTTGTAAGCTGCAATCGTGTATTTTTTTTTTTTTTTTTGAATGTGCTCGCGACAGTCATTATGAACACTTTTCACGGTGCGCGTTCAACAAAGATCCCAATGACAATGACGCCTTCTTAGCAGAACAACACAATCTTGGTGTTTCACCTTCATACCTGAACGCAATTTAAAAGTTACGTTTCCTCGGCATCTTGCCAACGCCAGCCAGAGGACGACTTGTATAATCCAATGAAGAAACTTGACGAACCCTTTGCAGTTAAAAGACAATGTCGGCAAACTCGTGCACTTTAGACGATTAATATCACATCAAAAAGTATTTCCTCTCGTCTCTCGCCGGTCTCGTCACATTGTCTCGCGTAACGCGTTGAATTCTATACGGTCGACACGGGCCGTGAATATCGATGTAGTTATTCAAACCGTCCCTCCGGAAAGTACGTCGCCGGCCGCTGACGACGGAGACGACGGGAATATTCACACGTGAAAAGAAAAAAAATACCGATACAGCAACTGGGCCTTTCTCATCCAATCCGGTCCGCAAGTGCTTAATCGTTATTGTAAACACGAACGTTTCGAATTACGGCACAGTGGACAATTGTCTACGAACGACCGGCTGAATCGAAGATATCGAATCGATACACCCGTAGCCGTACAAAACGCTCATTGCACGGGATTCACGCTGTTTTCCACGGCATCCGTCGTTTTTCTTAAATCACACCGTCAGTTCGTTATTGCGATAATCCGTCAATCAACAACGACCTAATCGTCTCAACACGGTTATCGTTTTCGTTTCCAGCTACCCGTTATGACCTTGTTTGTTCGCTTCTTCGTCTTGGCCAGCTCGCGGGTATTGTCCCTCGTCTAAACAACGTCGAAAACTGTTCTCTAGTCGCGGCGTGTTCCCGCGGAGTGAAAATAGTCAAAGTTTGATTTTCCGTTTTTAGAACGTCAATCGAAATTAGCGAAATCCACGCCGATCTAAACGCATATGAAAAAAATAAAAATAAACAAACAAATTATGGCACGTGTAAGACACAATTTTCGAAATACGTAGTAAGTGTTTAACGTCATAGGTCGCCGAAAAATGTGGGCAGTTAAATTGTAATGCTGCTGCTGGACGGATTTACACGTGTAGAGAAGTTGAATGCAGTTTATATAACCGATTGTGCGGAGAGGGGAGATGGGGCCAAACGTAAGCTTGGCCGACACTGTTTCGAATACGGTTATTGTGTTTTGTTTTCAACTCGTTAGCACTCATTACTTGAGACTGGGATCCAATCTCGATGAAAATAAAACGTTTTCAACATACGTTTCCCAGATACGATCCTCTCGTCTGGCTCGTCTATCACCAACCATACATTTGTTTGATACGTAACAATTAATTAATACATTTCATTCGCTTTGACTAAACCAGAACGACGGCGTGGCAAACATCCATTGAACACAACAAATGTACTGCTGTACGGGCCGGGTGCATAAAATAATACGGACACCAAAACTTCGCGCGTGCATTTCAACGGGCCGATTTCGCCCGACCAGCTGGTACGTACGTGTTTGGGTGTATACTTATAAAACTATAAAAAATATAAAAATGGTAACGAAAAATTGAACGCATTCAACGTTTTGCTAGTATTATCGACAATAAATTAAAAATACGAATAAAATAAAGCTCACAGCAACACATAAAACACAATTTATTATGACATTATTAGTGTCTATAAGAAATGTTACTGTTAGCTTGACAATTAGA
This sequence comes from Schlechtendalia chinensis, assembly GCA_019022885.1. Classification (NCBI taxonomy): domain Eukaryota; kingdom Metazoa; phylum Arthropoda; class Insecta; order Hemiptera; family Aphididae; genus Schlechtendalia; species Schlechtendalia chinensis. The sequence goes on from CM032339.1 coordinate 43,424,876, forward strand.
GCCTTGTTCGTGAATAACGATAATGAAAATACTCAGTATGACAACAACGAAATACTTATAATAGTAAATGTACACTGCAGACTGGTCAGCCGACGTTTGTCTAAATGTAAGAAAATAAAAAGTTCACGCACACGCCAGTGGTAAATAGACTTGACCAAATACAGTACTTCGAGCTGTTTCAATTGCAATATGCGGCTAGTCGAGCCCACACGCAAAGAAAATAAATATGGTGTATCGGACGCCGATAAACAAGCAAAACAAGAACGACAATGATTTCAAAATGGATCCAACGCGTATTCGGCACGATGATCACGATATTACAAAAGACGAGAAAGCATATTAATTCGCGAACAAAACGTGCGTACGACGGTTGTTGCGCGACAACGTTGACCGCTCAAAATAATAATTATCTTACATAATAATAATAACAAGATAAAGTCCTAAAAAATAAAGATTTATTATGCTGTATGGGCACGTGCGTGTGTGAATCCTTACAACTATTTGTTAGAGTTGTAATTATACTATACTATCCATTCATTATAATGTTTTCAAATTATATTATGTTATACGTTGATGGTGTGCTTACATCAGAGATGTTAAACAATGACGAAGAAAGAAAAAGAGTAAAAAAAAAACATTATTTTTTGTTTTAGACAACTCGTTAAACTTACAATACGTAAGACGAGTGAAGTACATCGAGAATTTTTTTTTAGAAGAATTTCGTAATATTGGAATATTGGAAGGAATTCCATTATAAAGTAAGTATTTTATTTGTATCGCACAATTTATATACAATCTATAAACTATTAGATTTTTAGAAACCTAAATGGTACTGGATTTTGATATAAGACTTTGCATGAATACAATACTTCAAGGTTCTGAAATTTAACTGATATTAAACATTGTAATGGTGATTTTTCATTTTATAATGTACGGCATTTTAGATAAAATAATTTTGTGTTTTTAATTTTAAGTAATATACGATATATATATACCGTACTTTCTGTCAATCTTAAAAAATTACTTTTTACGGAAAGTATACATAAAAGAAACTAAGAAAAAATGAAATCATTAATTTGTTTTGAGTATTTTAGCACTCTGTTTCCATTAACAATAGATTCGACTGATAAAAGTGCGTAATTTTTAATTAAAATCAACTCGACACATAAATGAACAAAAAGAAAAAAGCGTTTAAAACTAAAATAAATGTCTGAGAATATTAAAAAAAATTTCAAGTGTTCCTTAATGATCAACCCCTCTGTTGTTTTGCAAAAAAACACTTCTACTCTTGGACGGTTCTCAATCACCTTTTAGAATTTTGCAATTTACGTGAATTCTATTATTCTGGTAAGAGCTTAATTTGTAATTATATTTTACGTGTACAATAAATGTTAGTCCGTTAATTACCTGACATTCTGATGCATGTTTTCCTTTACACGTGTGCCCTTGCACATGACATGTTACGATTTTAATATTGTTCTCTGTGTGAATCATTACATGTCCACCGGTCGTTTTTATAATTTACACTAACAACCCGAGCTGGATAAACTTATTTGTGAAACTCGAATTGGTTTTTCTTTAAATATTCGACAACCTCGCCGTATGAATCAGAACTATCAGTTTCGATTTGCAAATTGTCCGCAGTTGATCCGAATGTGAAATTCTTATACCGACGCATTAGGTCCTTACGAGTGTCGATAAGATTTTCCTACGCTTCTAGAGCAAATCGGCGAAGGTAACGGGAGTGTGTTTAATTTGATCATTTCCGATCGTGCCGTCGGTTGTAGGCCGGCTCGACGTGCGTATTTTCGTCGCTGTCGTTTTCGTTATGAGCGAGAATCGAGCCCATACGATTTGTGCAAACGAAATCGTATGTATTTTTCATTGATTCGGACGAACTCGTCGAAGAACGAAGCGGCCAGCGGCCCAGTTCGACGATCGGCTGGTTCGGTGTACACATAGGCACGAACGACTGTCGAACTACACCGAACATGAACGAGTGTCGTTTACATTGTCGCGGTTCGGTGGTGATCTCGTGGGCTAAGTCCGATGATCGGCTCGAGCGGTCAAACACACCTAGGCGAAATCAGGATTCGCCAACCCCTCACATGTTCATAAATACAATAGGCGTAAACGAGGGAGGTTTCTCCTTCCACCCATCCCCCCTTCAAAAAAAAAAAAAAAAAAACTGCCGTAGCCTGTCCTCCAAATCTTTCGACATATCGTATGGCGATTTAAGGTTTTTAAAATTACACCTTTCTTATATAGCTTATTTCAGGTATGTAGACGACACGTTCGTTTTGTTCAGAGGTACGAATGTAGACAAACAGAAATTACGGTAAACAGTTTCAATGAAATCAACGGACGTCACGAATTTACCGTGGGAACGCAAATTGGACAACAAAATAAACCTCTCGGATCTCCTTACGGTTGGGTTGGTCCGGAATCGCGGCGACTGTTCATGAGATTTACAACATTCGCGCACTAGTAACTTATCATCGGAACGTAAAACCAAATAGCGTATCGGACGAGTTGAACGTGTCGTCTGATATGAATATTAATAACGGCAATGATTTTCAGATTCGTATTGTTTATTACGCGGTACGACGTGTAACGATTTACCTGTAAAAATCACGTACAGCACCAAGACTTGAAACGCCGCCCTAGGCGTGTGCCTGTGTGTCCTGACCACTTGAGCCGGGCCCGGGGACGAATCGATCGCGTAGACGGGCGCGCGGTCTCATGAGATCTGTACGATCCGTAATGAGCTAACGATACGACCACCGCCTTACCGACTACGACCGACTCTCAGCGTGCCATCGTCGCCGTTGTCCGGGCGGATATCTGGGTTCCGACGCGTACGTCCACGTGGACGTGCAAACGTAATCCGTCGGTACGCTCTGGCCGGCATAGGAACACCCGCTGGTGTTACAGTCGTAGTAAACCGAACAGGAACCGATCCGAAAACGTTGAAAGACACTCTACACGACCGTGCGCCGCGGACGGCGGACGTCGCGGGACTGAGAGGTACCAGCTGAAATGAAGAACGAGTTGAAACGAAAAAAGAAAAAAAGAAAAAACGACGTCAAAACGAGAAAAATGGAATCCCATGTTTTCACAACAGAAAATCGTAGACGTATTATAGTCATGCGCGTAATGAATACAATTATACATATATAATTATTAAACAGCATGTTTTAGTTTGAAAGTTTTTCGCGGTGTTTTTTTAATTACTAGAAATTAGAAATAAAATAACATCTGAACAAAGTACACCTGTGCTGTGTTTTAAATTTACAAATAAAATCACACGAGACTTTTGGAACACTGAGTGAACGAATTTCAGTCTTAGCGAGCTACAAGACTAACCGAAAAACATAAAAATGTTTTAAGTGCTATGACATCCCATCGCTACTTATAATCTCAAATGAATTCGATTTTATTAATTCAACTTTAATTCAAAATATTACTTATAAATAAATCCGTTATGTTTCGACGCCCTCCGTGCGATTGTTGATGTCGTTCGCGTTAGTTATTCAGTCCTATTAGAACAATTATAGAAAGTGTCGACAGTGTCGATACGAATACAAAACCGAAATTCGTGTAAATCGATCGTAAGCTAATTCAGTAATAAACCGAATGAACATTACGGTCTAGGACACTGTACATGTGGAAATCGTTCTTGTACGAGTATATCACGCAACGTACTATGAAATTACCAGGTATAGAAAAAAAAAATAAAAGTTATTGAAATATTAAATCGCTTGTATTTACGAATAAAATGTCGTTATCGAACAAATTTATTCCGCCGATCTCACGTTGCAAACGATCCGACCGTGCGTAGTGAACGCGGCATAGTCAAAATAAATTCCGGTCACTCTCTACGTCACGGTTTCACGATTTGTTTCAGTTATTTTCGCCTTGGAACGGTTCGATGTCAGCGCGCGTGCGCGTTAATAATTTTAATTGACGATTGAACCGCCGCCGACCGTTGTTGGCCAACAGCGGAGAAATAGCGCAAACACGCCGTCAAAAATAATAACGAACGTCAGTCGACCGTCTGAACGTCATACGCGTTGTCATTGGGTTTTCGATGTCGCGCGTTCATCGCGAAATGCCGTACAATAAATATTGTAACACGAACGACTGTTTTTTTTGTTTTTTTCCTATTTTTTGTTCAGATAGCGCTACGCGAAACAATAGAGTCGACCCAGAAAAAAAAAAAAAATTAAAACGTAACAAACGCGTTGCACGTGATCCCGACGGGCCGTATTCGATTTCGGTTGACGTTTCCATAAAAAACACATTGTTGCGGAACGTCCGTGTTTTCCGCGAACGCGCGAAACGTACAACGACAAAAAACCGTTTGACGGGGCGAGTATTTCTTGGTACTGGTACCAGTGGCGCACCCAGGATTTTTTCAAGGGGGGGGGGTCTAAAAAACTACATTATGAAAAACAATACCTTTAATAGACAATGAAAATATTTATATGATAACCGATTATTAGCACAAAACCGATCTCATACAAAGCGTATATAATACAAAAATTGAATGTTTTGTTAAAAATATTGAAATTACATTAAAACTTATTTAAAAATAAATATTAAAAAAAAAAAAAAATATGAACGTTGTATCAGAATTTGGATTTTCATCAATAAATTTAAAACTATTACACAGGTCAAGACCTGGACCCCCTTGGGTGCGCCACTGACTGGTACTGGCTTTTGATGATTCCCGTACACGGGTCGAGTTTTAAACGCCAGCGAGAAACGTACTCGGCGTGTTTTTTTACGGTTTTTTTTTCCCGATACCGATTTTGATAACGATCGTTCGAAAAACACGCGCGCGTTCGATATCGCGATCACGGGCGCGAATACGTACGAACAGAGCGATAACGTTTGGACGGCGGGGGGACCGGAGGAGGCACTGACGACGGCTCGTCGGATCGCGATTCCGGTTCGTGTAAAACGATTACATCCGGTTCGAACGGGACGTCTGTCAGTGTTTTTAATAGGTTACGCCGCCGACGATCAAAGTTTGCCGGACCGCGCGCGCGGGAAGGGCGACGTGCCCGACGGGATTGGCGGCCGCGACCGCGCGATATCCGCCCTCCGTCCCGAAACCACCCCGTTAAACGGACGGTGGCGCGCGCGCGCGCGCGGGGTCAGGACGTGGCGGTTGCTGGCGCGCGCCGGTCCCTTCGCCAGCGCCATGTGTCATCCGGCCGTGGCGGACGTCAGACGTGGTCCACACCGCCGTCGGCCGTCGTGAGAATCGGTCCCTCGTGCCCGCAGCGTGCGCGCGCATCGTCCGCACGACATGGACGCCGCGAAACCGGCCAGGAACGTTTACAGCATCGACCAGATCCTCGGCACCGGCCACAAGTCGAAAACCGGTGAGTGGGCGCGCGACGGGTTAGGTTCCGCCGGCGGCGTGACTGGCTGGGGGGGGATATAGTTTTTTTTTTTTTATATAATCACGTTACCCCTCGACCAGACCAGACCTAACCTAACCTTTTCGTAAGTCTAACCAATAAACAACAATCGTCCGGCTGTTTTCGATATTCGTTTCTAATCATGTCGATTCCATTTTTCATTGGTTTCCGCGCCGAAAACGTTCCGATGTACCGTCATCGTCGTTCAACCGTTCCCGTTCGGTTGGCGGATGATAATTAATTTATTACCTCTACCGCGGTGCTTCTGAGATGTGGTATAGGAAATAATATTTTTTTTTTCACCATTTACGTAATTGCGTTGAATTCGCATTGCAATCTGGTGCTTTTGGTATTTCAAACGAATCGCGCAGTCGGCATCAGCCAAACATCGTTGTGGATTTTTCTGAACGGCGCCAATAATTTCCTGCGCCGTACGATTATATAATTTATTTGATTAAACATTTGATTCGTCGCCGATCAAATAAAACGTTTTGTCTCGTCGGTCGAACTGCTAGTCGTCGTATTGTTATAAATCGGGATCGCCAAAATCATACGCCTGGACGTCATACACATAGACGTCGTTTAAATAGATTAAAAAAAAAAAAAACCCACCCCGTAAAGTATAAAAGTATATGCATCAAACACAACCGTGTTGGATCCATTCAAAATTTTAGAGACTAAGGCCGGCGAAATCAATAGCAGACAAATAAAACCAAGTGGTCATCAATTTAATCAAATTAATCCGTCCGAAAATCGTTAATAATCGGCCGTTGTCGAAAAACGCATAACTTCGCGTCGCGATGAAACACGTTAAACGTCAACAGCTCAATAGTTTCGAAATAATAATTTTTCCATTTAAATATTGAATGTTCGAAAACATGTGTTTATTGTTACTAAATGTTCGACAGCCTCGTCTGTGCGTGAACACTATTTCGTGTAGGAGTGCTCGGACGACGTTTACTTTTACGTAGCAAATTGTATCCAGTTGGTTGGTACTTTGTTCGATTTACTCCGTAGCTTTCTTGTGTACGACGAAAAATCTGCGAGACAGAACCGATAAAATTGTCGACGTGTTCGTCATACATAACAACACTTCAATGGTATTTGTCATATTCATTGATTACAAAATAAACCACTAGCAACGTTTTTCGAATACAACGGGATTCATCGTTGCTTTCAAATTCAAAATAATAATAAAAATCTAGAATCTGAGTAACTCGCATGAACCGATATCCACAGCACCCGCGACTCGTTGCCCGCTTTGCCAATTGTATTTATAAAAATATTTACCTTTCAGTCGTTTGCGGGCATTAATGTTCAAATAAAAACTGTTTTACTTCGAAATAATATATTAAAATAAATCGCAGTCCGTGCAATGAAGGAGAAAACGTATACGTCGGTATTGTATTTTGAAGTACTACTCTAATTTTTTTTTTTTTTTTTCATGAAATTATATTTTAACGAATGGCAATGATGTCCACTACACAAAATTTTATTATGCTTTTATCTATAAAACGAAAACTGTTAAAATTAATAACGCTGGTAATTGTTGTCACACAATACGAGTGTATTATCAGACGGCACCGTGTACAATAGAAAACGTGTAGTGTACTATAAAAAAAGCGTACGACGTGTGTTTTACATTTTAACATTGGCATTTATTCATTTTACACAATACAGCTATAATCATGAAAAGGGTTATACGGTATCAATCCCCTCCCGCGAAACTATTAAATGGTATTTTGGTTTTCTCGTAAATACATAAGTACCCTCAACTACCCCCTACGAAATTTAATCCTGGATACGCGTTCGTCGAGGGGGCAGCAAATGACGTAGAGTCGAAATGCCGAACGGTCGTGTCTCACCGTAGATTAAGTATTGCGTACTCATTCCCAGTGAAGTATTTAGAATTTTGTTGCCCTAGGTACACATTTAATTTTTGCCCCTCCCTTCTGACCTCCTTACTGCATGTAAAAAAAAAAAAAAATGCCGTACCAAGACCCATTTAAGACATATATTAATATTTTATGTAAAAGTAATAATAAATAAATTATATAAATCAATATTATGTTAATGTTTATAAATGTTTAGTTTTAATGTTTACAATGTTTATTACTATAAAATAATAACATACAATTCAATATGGGGCTGATACAGGGTGTTAATGGCTGATAATATTTATTTTCAAACTGTGAAATAAAACATCGAATATCAAATATTTCAAAAACAAGTTGTAATATTATTCAAACAAAACCTTTAAAAATTTGCTGCACCCAAAAACGTGATGCCCGGATCAATTGCCCTCCTTATCCCCACCGTTAAATACGCCACTGCTTATTCCTCATTTATTGAAAATGTAATTTATTGTTTATGTTTAGGCTATCATTGAATAATTATTTACAATATCTTTTAATAAACGTAAAACTATAAAGACTTAATAAGAATTAAAATTGTACGTGTAGTAATTTGCGCGGGTGACAAATTAATAACTTATTAGTTATTAATTATTCCGTGTTTTGAACTCAGTTAAAACATAATAATTAAAGATCAAAGATTATAATACAAAGCCGTTTCAACTCGAAAGTCATTATTATTTGATTTTTATATTTTTGTTCACATAATGAAACCCCATAACTGGCCCATATTTACATTTTAAGTAAACAACAAGTATATTAGTCCAAGGTGATTAAAACTTATGCTATTTGTGCTAATAAAATTTACAAATAACAATCTATCATATTTGATGTATAACTTATTAAATTACAATCAAAATCAAAAGAAGAATTACAGTATTTAATGATTGGAAAAATATATCTTTACACCGGAGCTGTTTGCAATTAGTTATGTTTAATAAAATATTTTATTCGACGTTAAATGTATCAATAATTCTATTTGAATTTATATAACGAAAAAGCAATGTGCCATTTCGTTCCGTGCCGTTTTAAATGATATCAATAAAAATAGCAATACAAAACACTGGCCTATACGCGTTAAGCGTACAGAAAAAATACTTGTAAATTTATGTGTTGAAAACAAGTAGAATACGCACCGACCTTTGTTTGTTAAATCGTTCACGATGGTAATATCATCAAACACACTGGGTTCGCCGATCCGAAAAAACACTCGCTCGAGGCTTCCCCGTCAGAATCAGACTCGATGAATTCACTCGAAATATTTACGTATACAAATCAAAACGAAGTACACACACACACACACACACACACACATACACACACACATATTTATATACGCTATGCACGCGGGTCGGCGCGGTCTTAGTTGTTACAATCGCAAATACGGAACGTTCAGGAAACCGCGGACATTTCGGGTGATGTTGCGTTCGAATAAATGATTTGATCGGAAATTCCGTGTCGCGTGAACGTCCCGAAAGCCTCGGCACCGCGGACGCGCGGGCAAATAATTATTTAAATCATTTTAATATCAGACGGTATTGTTGTTGGTGTTTATTCGAACAACAGCCGCGTGCTCGGGGGTGGGGGTGTTTCGGGCGTTCAGACACCCCACAAAATGTTTGTTTTCTGTATGGCCAATTCACTAATTCAATTTTAACGTTATATAATACGTTAATAGACGGGTACAGTGTTGCGTTACGTTTGCGGGACACCGGCCGAGGCAAAATAAACATTTAATACTAACAAATAAACAAATTTCGTACGTTTGTTAAACGAAAAAAAAAAATGTTCCAATTTTCAATAACTGATTTTCGAAAAACGCCCACCCGATAGATTTGTTTCCGCGTACGTTCCTGTCGAACAACGTTTGATTAAAACACGTGACGCGTGCGCGCAGGGACCGGAACCTTTAACGAATTTATCGGTTCTGGTTTCGGTTCGGTTATTAAAAAAAAAAATTCCGGTTCCGGTTAGTACCGGTTCATAAAATTATAGAAATCAGGATTAAAACGTGATAATTTATCAATTATACTGTGGTGTAATTATTGAAGGTTTAGTAATCTGTTTAGCCGTCTTCAGCTTACAAGTATTATTACCGATTATTAATTAACTTGACTGATCGTTAAAGTTTAATACGTTTTCATACTTTTTTTGTGAGAGATTTACAATACTTTTACACAATGACCCGTGAGAATATTTTTCTAATATTTTTCTTATCGTCCATCAATGTTGATAATTTGATTTTGAATATTTTAAATTACGAGATTAACGAGCAATGTATAAGTCTTAGAATAACGTGTTATTTTAATTTCTTTTTTTTATGTCTATATCAACAATTTTATTTAACGAACTGCTCCAATCGATTAGTGACGATGAGGTTTCTTTCGATGAAAAATTCATTCTAGATTTTATTATTATTATTATAAACTATGACACTCACGAGATGTAATTTGAGAATTTTTATAACGGTCTCGAAATATCGAGTGGACCGAACAGACGGAAATCAATAATTCAAAAAACCTAGGCGACTCCGTAACCGGAGGACCGTTCGAGACGCGAAAGAATCGAAAATTTCGATTTAAAACTCTATACGGTTCCGGTTTTTCGAAACGCGTCCGCAGGACTCGGTTGTTTTTTGTTCCTTTTTTTTCCGGTTCGGTTCTCCAGTACTCCATGCGTGCGCGTGTGTTTTGCGCGAGACGGACCCGGTGCCGCGGCGATAGGAACACGGTGGCCGGGGGACGAGTCCGGGGGACGGACGGGAAACACGTTGGATTAAAAATTGTTCGCCGGACGTCAAGTGGCACGACGATTACGCGCGACGGCGGGCGCGGTGGAAATTTTCAAATCGCCGCCGAGCCCCGTGTAAATTTCGCGTATAAATAATAATAATGATAATAATAATAATATCAATAACGAATACCGTGCTCGACGGCGCGCGGGCGCGAGTCGTTCCCGAGCGTACCGTAAGCCGATTACGTATCACGTGCCGTGCGCTGTAACGGCGCGAGGCAACGGGGCCGCGCGTTATTACAATCAACGCACGAGATAACAACAAAAACCTCGCGTAAGCCGCTTACCTCCGTACTAACTGCACGATTAAAACGTCCGGCAACGTGTTCCCCCTCCCACACACACACAACACACACACACACACACACACACACACACATACACACACCACCCGACGGTCATCTGAACGGGAGTCCTAAAAACGTTGACAATCACGTCAGGAGTCCCACAGAACAATGTTTACGCGTTCTTGACCGTCCGGTTCTTGGATCGGTTTAGAAATAATGTCATCGCCAATACGCGACTGAATGTAATTGTTATTTCTGTGATTCCGAGAGGCTTTTTGCGTTTTCGGCTTTTCCGTGACGTTTTCGAATCGCGCAGATGACAAACGTCAAAACCGTTAATAATTGTCTTTGTCCCGCTGGCGTTACCGAGTTACTACTGTTGATACGACTGAAAGTAGGAGCCAGATTCAAGCACACGCTAAACACTAAACATTCGTCGTACGTTTGTAGACTAGTTCACTGACGACTACTGTATAATAATAACTACTCGGTGAGTTGAACACCAATAGACGTAACAAACGCCTTAACGGACGTACTAAACATAACGAAAGAAAAATTACGTTATCCGAGTTATTCATGAGTCAACATAAAATCCAAACAAATAACGTTTTGGTTTATCCGATTTAGGCGTGGTCAGGTGGTCCGATTTAAATGAGATAAGAGCACTCGTGGCGTATCACAAAAATAAAATGAAATGAACATCGTTGTCGTATGACGTAACTAAAAAACCAAAAAAACAAAATATACAGTTTTCACGAAAAACACCGATACAAATCGATAATCCTCGTGTACGATTGAAAAGGGGGGGGGATGTATGATTTTGGACAGAACAAGCGGAGGGACGTCATTCCCCCCCCCCTCACACACACACGCGTTTCGACGATTTTCGACACGGTCCTTAAACTGCTGATCTTCCGACATCGAGCCGCGAGACGACGTGCGACACCATTGGCGCGGTAGACGATCGCGAGTGCGCGGTAGACGCGCGTCGTCCGACCAAAGCCGAAACGAATGACAACGACAATTCCTAACTATTGAACTGTTCCGTGTCGTTTTCGCAGACAGTACGAGCGTCCACTGTCAGTCGAAACTGGACGCTTTGTACGCCGCCGACGGAGCCGAATCGTCGCTTCGCCGGTCCGACGAACGCGACGACGACAAGCCGCGGAAAGTGCGCCGCAGCAGGACGACATTCACGACGTACCAGCTGCATCAGTTGGAAAGGGCTTTCGAGAAAACGCAATACCCTGACGTGTTCACCAGAGAAGAACTCGCCTTGCGACTGGATCTCAGCGAAGCCCGAGTCCAGGTAACACGTTATCGGCGACATTCCGTTTTCACGGACGCGATCTTAACGTTTTCAATCCAAGACCTTTGCAGCTTTATTTGTCGGGCCTTACCCAAAGCGCAAACAACGCGGCGCAGACACTCTCTCGGGGAAATGTAAATCGTCGCGGTGACTTAATTACATTTACGCAATAAACGTTGCGCTCCCGTCGAGGGCTATAGGTCGGTCGTCTGTCGTCTGCACCGACTTTTGCACGATGTTTATTTTACCTTTATTCATTTGAATCGTTTATTGTTATAAGTTTTAATCCTATATTAAATCCTATATTACCTTGTTATACATGAAAATCCATTGAGTATAAAAGAACAAAAGTGTATTCGGTGTAGCGGACGCGGCACTCCGAACGAATTTCCAGTTTTGTATAATAGCGTTTTCAAATTCTTATTAAAAAAGTTGTTGATCGAAACTCTGGACATATTTTATGTTTTAGAATGTTATTCGATTATTATACTGGTGTTAACGTTATTATATTCGACGTTACACGTTTTATTAATATTCATACAAAATAACAAAGGCATTTTAAAATATTTAATTTCATTGTTACATTCGAATAACTGAATATTTATATTAATTTTATTTGGAGATTTAATAAGTAAACTAATAATGAAATTTCAAGTATTTCGTATTTGCCCAGATACGTTTGAACAACTAAAAACAATTTGTGTAAAAAAGCAGTTTAACTTAAAATAAACCTTACCTAACTTAAATATCTATGTTCATCAATGCATTTTCCTAGCGCGTTTTCAAACTACATGGATAATATGAGTACCGTACATGTGCAATTTCCGATACACATATAAGGTTACATCAAATTTTTGGGAAACTTGTTCCGCTCAAAATATATGACACAAAACAGATAAAACACATACACCAATAAAAACAATTTTAAACATGAACTATTGTCATTTAGATTTCATGATTTACACTTTATACGAGAATCGGGAAACCATGAATTGTTTTAAAATAATTGCCATTGGTAGACAAATAATTAAATATTTTGTGAAAAATTAGCAAATTGACGTAAATATAATTCAGACCCGTTTATGCGGGTCAAACTATTTGTCGACACTATAGGCAATAGTCCAAATATATTCGTATTAGTTTTAGTTGTTCGTATTAATTATAATCTATCATAATATAGTAGTGAAAATAAAAGAAAAAACAAATAATGAGTAAAAAGGTAATGTAAAAAAAAAACTTAAAAAATTAAAAATAAAGAAATAAAAAAGAAGAGAAATAAAAGAATTAACGAATAGAAATAAAATACAAATTTTTCTTTAATTAACGTAATACTCCTTTGATTTTTGTGTATTTAAATATACATATATAAATTTATTTATTTAAATATAAATATATATATACATATATATTATAATCTGTCGCTAAATATGAATCGAATTATAATTTAAAATTGCATTAGAAAAATTGTATAATTCATGCAGGTCCATAAATATATACACGTGTATTTAATTTAAAATGTCAATAAACCTTGTTTGTTATCAGCTGTAAAATGACTGAAAATAACATGTAGATACGTGGTCCTTTACATGTAATCCCTCGCGGGATCACGCGTTGTGTCTCGATAAAATTAAATATATTTAATTTTTTACTCAAACGGACAACAGCTATCTTATTATTCCGGAATCGCGCACGTAACAGCTTAATTTAAATCCATCACGTCGACGACGCGAGACTTAAACAATTCCAAAAGCAGTTTAAAACAATGGAAGGAGATTAATATATATATATTGCTTTTGTGCACATAGCCGCACAAAAACACAGCGCTAATTGTGTGCCGCAGAACACTTAGCGGACGTTAAGACTGTAAAAAAAAAAAGAGAGAGAGAGAGATGTTACAAAGCCTCTATATTAAATACGTGTAAATCTCACTCACTCACTCACTCTCTCTCTCACTCTCTCTTTCTTTCCCTCTCTCACACTCTCTCACTCTCTCTCGCCTCTATTGCCTAGGCCGTCTGCCAACCGCTGCCGCCGCCGATTGTCTCGCTCTTTAAACGATTCAATAAACCAATTGAGATGGACTTAAAACCCAGCGCGCGACTCCCCGGTAATGAATTACAAGTTAATTGGGGTGCAATTTCTCGACAACCGATTTAACATCTCTCTAATTTCCTAACGATCATTTAAGTGCATTGTTCATGCGGCCTGTACGCATAGGGAGAGTTCTATTGTATTGCGTAACACACCCTCGTACGCGCGCGACGTGCACAATCAACCCCAATCGGACGTCCAAATAGAGCATTAACCCTCCTCCGCGTGCTGGCCCACCCGGCGACTCTGACGCCGCCGCCGTCGCCGACGGATCGCCCCTCAATGGCCTTTGGGTGCCGAAACTTCCACCAGTTTATTAAACTCCCGTTTTAAGTGTATTGTCAATATTTTAACCTGGCCAATAAAAAAGGGATTTCTCTCTCTCTCTCTCTCTCTCTCACTCCGTATATCCTCTTACTTTTTCGTTTCCAAGCACACGCGCCGTTAAGCCAAACTAAATTAATTATATACGCGATAAACAATCTCCGATGGCCGATTCGCGTACCATACAATTCGCATTGAATATTAATCAAATTTAATCATCTGTAAAATCGGGGAGTAATCTAATCTTTTTTTTTTTTTTAAATTTAATATGAACATTTGAATGGTTATGAGATTGTATGAAATTGTATGAAATTGTATGATCTATGTAAGTTGTTAAGAGGTTGTACCTTGCGAAATATTTCACTCAAGTACTTTGGTTTACCGTTCAGTTCGTTAATACTTTTCGTATAAATTTTAATACAAACTTCAATATAAATTTTACCGTTTAATGACTTTCCGTAGACTGTAATAAAATATAAGATAAATTTGAATGTTTTACCGATTCAAAAACCAAATCAAGATTTTTGAATTTTTAATATTGTAGATATTACGTTATGAATGATTATATTTTAATATGCACTATTTACGTGTATGACGTACGTTAATGAAATAACATATTGCAAAAATTGTATATATATATATATGAATAACATTTATTCAAACAAGTTTAGCGTTTTCGTAACACGCGATGCTAAATAATTGAATGTAAGTTGTATGGTGTTCACTTCGGTACACAATGTCGTGTTTTTATGACATTTGCATGGAATTAATAAAACCGAGATAATATTATTTATTCTATTATTGAGTTCACTACGTGCGATATAACGTCGGGACTCGTCGGAATAAAATACACTTTCGAAAACTATTAGTTTAAAATAAGGATTCGTTCTTTTCGAGAAGACCGTTCAGTCACAAAATAAATTGATGGCACTTAATAAAACCGTAATTTCATTTTAATACTCGGCTATAGAATCAAATAATATTATTCGTACATTATGCTATACACATAATAAAGTAGTTTTTTTCTTTTTTGTGTGTGTGTAGGTATGGTTTCAAAACCGTAGAGCTAAATGGAGAAAACGAGAAAAATCAATGGGCAGAGAATCCAATCCCTACATACCTGACCACACGTGTAAGTATTGTAATTGAAATTGGAAAAATAGTGCCAAGTATATACGTTTAACACATTTTATTCTGAAATCACGAACGTTTTGAACGGCACATAAACTTTAAAACATTTAAAAAACTATTTCTAAAAACATAATTTGAAACCTATTAGAACGGACATCTTTGTCAACTATAAATAAACCTACTGGATACACTCATTTGTTTGAAAAGTGTTTCGTTAAATTAAAAAAGTTTACCCTGTTCACATCAATTATTTTATTTATTTATTAATTTTTTTTTGTACATATTTTTCGATGAAATTATTGCAAAAAATACAAAGCAAAATATTTAAAACGACTGTTGAGTGGTTTTAATTCAAAAGTTCGAAACTAGTGTTTTGTGTTAAAACTCGTACGCTTTGAACACATGATAAAATACAATACGTATCGTACGCTTGATAAAATTAGGGTGCGCAGTAGATACTATTACGATTGTATAAATGCACGTGCACGCATACGACGTGTATATGTAGCAGATTGCCCCCGGAGTAGTAAACTTATTCGTATTATTATAATTTCTGGTCGCATACTTTAAAAGTTTAGTACATCGTTCAGACTTATAGCACCGGATAACTGATTCTCATCTCTAATAACACACTTGACACCATGTAGGCTTAGAGTGCAAAATAATGAAATCTCTCGTTCGTATGACGATAACGTTTCAAGTCGATAACAATAATAATATGAATATAGTGGGCACGTTGTTCGTACAAACGTGATGCAGCGTAGGGGGAGGAGATTTAAAAGTCGAAAAATGTGTTAACGTCGCAACTCCTGTTGAAATGAAAACGCCATTATTATTAATTTATCAAAGGTTAACAAATTACCATCCGCTGGTTTCCGAGAGAAAAATTAATTACAAATAGAGCACAGTTAGGGTGTTACGTGGCTCGTTTATTTCGAACGCGCGTCAATGTACGTGAGGCGGTCGCGTAATTGTCACGGCGATGTAATTGAAACGTTAATAATGAACATTTAAAATTGACGAGACACCTTCTCTAATCATCGGTATTAAATTTCTAGATTGAAAATTGCAGAAAATGAAAACCCGTAGACGGAGCGATATTATTATTATTATTATTATTATTATTATTAATATTATTATTAAATTTCATAACAATACGATGGTACGATCTCGTCTCCAGATAAACGCCAAACGATTATTGACATAACGGACGTGAGGAAAATCGTATTATCGAACACCGACGGACAATGGAACAATACTTACGACGCAATATATAGTCGGAAACATCGTCTGTGGACATCGACGAATAACACTATTTATGAACGGTATGAACGGTCGTATTCATAGGTCGACAAACAGTGGTCGGAGTGATACGGGAGGATGTGGCATGCCTCCACTTATTTTGTCTAAAATAATTCATCCCCCTTATCGTCGTGTACAAAGATTATCGATTTATATTGGCGTTTTTCATAAAAATTGTATTTTTCTTTACGATGATTTATCAATTAGTTTTTCATGAGAATACAATGATGTTTGTTTGTTTATTTTTTATTCTTTGATAGGAAACATGTATATTCATCTCATTTGAATTGGACCACTTGACGCCTAAATCCAATAAACCCAAACACGTCATTTCTTATAATTTCATGCCGATAACAAAATATACAATACGAATACAATAAATAAACAAATATACAATTTATAACGTTATGATAACGTGTTTTTCTTTTATTATTTTTAGCGCGTTTCGTTACATTTAATGGTGTTTAATATGCTGTTTGTACAGTTTCGCCGACTATAACGTTACAGCGTTAGTAAACGTGTCGTTATCAAATTGATCGACTAAATCGAACTCGAGTACAAACATTATTTACGACTACAGAATAAAAATGTACGGCTCCCTCCGCTTATTTCGCGACACTCCGACCACTGTCGACAAGCTGACCGGCCTCGAATCAAAACCGTGCAAAATGTTACGGCCTTGAACGTCTTGCACTTTTGTGTCGACGTGTTCGAACTGGTCGACGCATTTGACACGGCCGAATACGTTATCCGATCTCGTTTTCCATCACGGTCGATCACGGGCGCATTTCGAGCGTTGGAGATAGGGACGGGGCGGCAAAGCGGAGCTCTCCCAGAAAAACGAACCGGGATACGATGCGTAAATATTCGTCGAAAAACCGCGAGAACGTGTTATTAAGACAACTAAAAAACACATGAATGTAACCATGCCCGCGGCAACCGGCGGCCGTGCCTCTGAGGAGATTATCGCGGTCGCCGACGGAGATAGCGCGACTTCGAATGCGAAACGATCCTCCCGTAGAATTAGAAAAAAAACCCTACCCCGGAATGGCTAATAATTTAGCCGGTCTTCCCCTGTTGCACGGCCGTAAATATTGTTCTACGCGATTGTATACCGTACAGGCCGGGGGGAAATTATCGTCGATATATATTATATATATATACAATTGGCGAAAACTTCATTTCCGTGCACGACACCGGTTCGTTCGGTGACATGTCGTGCGCACAATCAGGGACGTACTTAGACCTGCATTTTAATGGAAGGAGTGGGTTAATTTTTAAATAAATCAATCGGATAACCTGAACGAAACAAGACATGTCGTAAACTTTTATTGATTATTCATTATTATTCGTTATTATTTTTAATTAACATGTCATTATATAATGTGCATTGAAGTCTGAAATTAACTTAACTTAGCCATATATTTATATATGTAAAGATATAATGTAGATAATTTTTTTAAACATAAACTTTCTATTATTTTCAGAAAAAATATCGTTCACCTCTATACTTTGTATTGGTATTTCTCCATGGATACTAAGATGAGCCAATCCATTTAGTCGATTTTCCCCCGTAGAATTCCTCGAGTACGACTTCAAACGTTTCAATGTTGAAAAGCTCTGGTTGACACTGATAACTGTAACGGGCAACATAGCGCCAATTTTCAATTATTGGTATATTTTAGGGAACAGTAACACATCAACAACTTATTGCATCGACAAAAGCGCAATGGAATTTATCTACTGCTCTCTATAATTAGAATATATGCAATATATTTTAGTTTTCCGATATCATTGACTGAAAATATACATCTCATAAGAAATTAATTCTTCCATAAAAATTGTCGGAGGGGTGAAAGGAGTTAACCCCCTTGTTAGTACGCCACCACGCACAATAAAACAAAGTGAAGGCGCGTACAAAAATCTGTACATACGGCGGCATCGCTCGCTAGCTCGCTCCCGTTGGCGGTCTAAATGAATCCGAACGCGTACGTCTTACTGGTGGTGTTTTCATGACTCGCACCCCGACGACTATAACGAAACAAGTCAAAAAAAAGAAGGCATTGTTTCCTAAAAGGTAATTGCGAATTTCCCGATAATTTAATATCTAAATAAAAATTCAACCATTCGTTCAATCGTTTTTGAAATTGTACCAAATTATATTTATTATTTTTTTTTTTTTACTTACTTATTAATATAATTAAAAATTTCAAAAACATAATTGTTTTAACGAAAATTTGTAATTATGTCGGTTTATATGATTTGTTTAGAAAGTAAAATACGACTTAGGTCAAGCAATAATTTTTAAATTACAATTAAAAATAACAGCGAATGATTCGAAAAGTCGAACTTCATACGCTCTTGAAAAATTTTGTATTGTCACGTTACGATAATCACGTCTTGCCTAAGATAATAATAACAAAAAATAAATAAATGTTTTATAAATACCGCAATTCATTTTATTAAATAAATATTTTTACTTTTATTGTTTGGTAGTCAG
This sequence comes from Schlechtendalia chinensis, assembly GCA_019022885.1. Taxonomy (NCBI): domain Eukaryota; kingdom Metazoa; phylum Arthropoda; class Insecta; order Hemiptera; family Aphididae; genus Schlechtendalia; species Schlechtendalia chinensis. The sequence continues at coordinate 43,443,958 of CM032339.1, forward strand.
TATTTGTTTAGCTCGTCCTCACTTTGACTGCAAAGGGGATCATTTTTATCCACCGCTATTTCTTTTATGTCATTCCAAAATATTTGCTGTCCAATATTTTCATTGAGTTTTTTGGAATCACAGAAATCTTTGACAAATCGTTCACGTCATACGCTTTACCGTGTTTGTTTAGCTGTCTTTATAAATGTTGCCCATTGAACAGGTTGCTTTTCGATGACACAGTGCATAAAATCGCCTTCATTCTGTGTTTGCCCAACAAATACCTACGGACTGATAATAAACATATTTTTATTTTGTCCGGTGCGGCTGACAGAATAAAACACGACGTTAGACGGAGATTGTTCAGTGCCGACTTCGGTTAGTACCTCGTTAGTGTCTCATTCCAAACGTAAAATGTCCCATCGCCGTAGATTAGAAAATAAAATCATTAGGTGTAAATAATATTATTCAAGGTTCAAAATTGGAGTTTTACCAGTCTTGATGAACATTTTTTTTTTTTGGCTTTCATACATTCTATATATCGACGCGATTATGCATAACATGTACATAAATACCGTTTGGTTCGAATACCGTGTCGTTTCACCCAAAAGATGAAACGGAGAAACAAATAATTTCCATAGTGTTATTGTTATTATACGAGAAAGTCTAATTTTTGACTTGTGTAACATTATAGTCGCCGGGGTGTGACGACGCGTCTTTTCGTCCCTGCGCGCAGTGCCGGATTTAGAAACGTAAAGGTCCCGGGCCCGTCTTTGGACGGCGGTCCCGTTTTTCAATTACACATATGTATCTGGTGTTGGTACGTGACGAGAGCGCATTCGATGTACAATGTTAATCTGTTCAATCGTAATTTACTTCAAAATAACATTCTATTCAAAAGCAAGTTAGAACAAAACGCAATCGGCGCCGAACAATAAATTGAAAATATGATCGATTGTGCTCCATTTATTAATGTAAATTATTTTAAAACGAACATACACGCACTGCATTTAAATAATGTCCATTGTTATAATTATATTCGGACACTTCTAGATTTCGTCGCCGTATATTTTTTATAAACTATATATTCAATAGTGATATTTTGATTAATTCGTATCAAAAACGATAATTGTTGTTGTAACGTGTTTTAAATTGAGATGTAAAAAAAAAGAATGTTATTATGCGGAGGCCTCCGTTTCGTGGTACGAGCACACGCTTCCGGGTCTGGTACTTCTAAGAAACAGTGACGCCGAACTTATACTCAATGTGGGGCAGCAATTTTTAAGGTGGATGATGGTACTAATTTATAAAATATTTTAACTTCAGATGATATAATTTTTTTTGGTAAGTTTTTATAAATTAATATTATAATTTATAACCTATTGCTATCAATTCACCAACAGTGTAGCAGTTATAACGTATTTTTAGATAGGTAGGTATAACAAGAGATAGTAAACAGGTTGGTTTTAAGGAGTTATAATAAGATAAATTTATAAATTTTGATGGTCTAAAACAGTGGTTCCGAAAAGGGGGGGGAGGATTAAGATACTTCAAAGAAGGAATATAGTGATGATGAAATAACGTGGATTTTGTTGTTAAAATTATTATGCCATTTTACAATCAGTATAATTGAAAACAATAAATTAATTTTCAGACGATCGCCCATCGATAACAATTATACGAGTATTTTTTAATTGTATTCAAAAATATAAAAATAATATTATTAATTATTACGCTGGTTTATATTTTATTTTTACAATGATGTGTAGTTTTCCGCTCTACCGTCTTAAGATTAAGTTTTTGTCGACACCAGTTTGCTCGGACTCTTAAACCCCCGCTGCGTCATCGGGAGAGTGAGGTTCGAGACTAAACTCTGAGATTCTGGAGCCCTACCCGAGTGAGAGACTCGTAGTTCTCTCATCCACCCAAGCCAGTACGGTGGATCTGGCTCAAACACCACTTAAGGGTTTCGACCGGACTGAACGGACACCTCATCCACCCGGCCGTGCACAGCACAACTAAGGTCACGGTCCCCTCACAGGGATTTAGCATTCAAGTCTACTTCCTCCCAACCAGGAGATCCATGGTTGGCGACCATATATTCGAATATTCGTGATTAACCCCGCGACAGGGTCTTTCCGCTATCTGCCAACTACGGACGCCCGTGGGTTGCTCGGGCCCGTGCATGACCACGACCTATCCAGGCAAATGCCCAGATAGGCCGGAGCGTATTCTGGTCCCGCCGCAATACGGTCACAGCTGGGCACTAACTTGTTAGCGAATTAAAGTTAAGTTGAAAAGTTACTTATAAAGTTTATTTTATTTCGTAATTACTTTCTATTAATTAACTTAACTAGTTTAATGGAACGCATGAAGTTATCTAATCTAACGCCTTAATAACAAAACGTAACTAGTTATTTTTGTATTTATTTTTGTCTTAAGCCTCGTGTAGATGGATGGAATAATTCGATTTTTCTTCTTTCATGATATGTATTTAATATGATTTGTTTCTAGTACCACCAAGGTAGTGAAGATTTTTTTCACGATCATTCATTGTTGTTAGATTGTTATGATTTATTATGTTTTATTCCGCGGGTATTCTGGGACGACTCCTTCGGGTATTCCAAAAACGGATCCTTCACGAATATTCTCGACGACAGTTATCGACAAATACCGCCCGTCGACGCCGGCGGAACACACACTCGTCGAGTTATTGTCGTGAGTGTGTGTGGTGTGCAACGTCCGTCTAATGCATTATACTTGAACAGATGGGGTTTAAATCTATATTTTTAAATTATAAAAAATTACTAACTTTCAACTTCTACACTAACTCAAGTTAATATTTTCACCGACCGACTTCTAACTTGACCAAGTTAGACATTTCGGAAACTAACTTATATTTAAACGTTATTACATTTTATACGAAAGCTGAAAAGGATGACTAACTTGCACAGCTTTGAATACAGTCGAGTACAAGGACGTGACGGGAACACATTTTCGCGGTAGGAGGGGGGTTTAAAACGGGATCATATGTTTTCGACTACCGGATTCGAGCACTAGATTACGGCGCGTACGACAAAACCGTGGCGTGTAAAAACAGCGTGTCTCCGCCGCGACAACCTATATATATATAGTGCGCGATTCAAGTCCAATTGATCGCGGCCGTTAAAAAGACGCGTTTTTCGGCGGGTCGTCTAACCGTCGTCGTGATGTTTTTCGTGTTTATTTTGTCTGTTGCATCTGTTTGCCGCGGTCGGCGTTCCAGTGTTCAGGGCGGAGTGTCTGCCGCCGCCGGCGCTGGGCGGCCCCGTGCCGTTCCTCACCGCCGAACAGTTCTGGCCGAGCATCGTCTTCAACCCGGCGGCCGCGTCCGCGTTCCTGCTCGGCCTGCCGTGGCACCATGCCAACGCGCAGCCGTCCTACGGGTCGTCCGTGCGCAAGGCGCTGTGCCAGCGGACGGCGGCCGCCGCCTCGGCCGGCGTCCACCAGTGGCCGCCGGCGCTGGGCGCGCGCACGTCGTCGTCCGAGCCGCGCAGCCCGTCGTCCGCCGCGTCGTCCCGCGGCAGCCCCGCGCCCTCGTCACCGGCCGCCGTCGCAGACTTGGCCGCCGCCGACGCAGACTTGGCCGCCGACGCAGACTTGGCCACCGACGACGAGACGTCCGGCAGGACGTGTCCGCCACCTTCGCCCGTGTTCGCGGACAACGTTTCCTGTTGATTTCGCCGCGGGGCGAACTGTCCAGTCTCAAGTCGGGCCGGCGACCGGGTTCTCGCGGAGGAAAATCGCCGGTCCGATCGAACGGTAGTGGCGTCCTACGAGCACCCTGTTCCCGAAGCGTTACGAGAACTTCACGGCGCGTACCCGTGTTTGTCCGGAGAGTAAACGGCGTTTTGGAGTTCGCGAGAGAAAAATAAATAAATAGAACTCGTGCCGGCCGATTTCGTCCGCGGGGACTAACCTTCAACGTTTCAACGAAACGGGGGGGCGGTCTCGGTCCCCGGGAACAAAACGAAGTCTGCGATGATCGACGAAGAGCACAAACCGTCTTTCTCGATCTCCGTCCAACACTCTGACGCGGAGTTGACCGTTGCGGTACGAATTCGTTGTGCATCGCGTACTTGTTGCCGAAATAGACAACGAGCACGGTTTCGACTTTTTTCGGTAAGTGTTGGTTTACCGTTCGGCCTCGAGCGATCTTCGGATCTCGGTCGACGACCTGCCCGCTGCGGAGTTCGCCTCGCCTTCGATCGACCGTCTCCGTCTTCTGTAGTACATGTCCTCGAACCGTCTGAAAACCCGGGCGCTCTAATGAACGCTATCGCCGAAGTTTTTGCAAAGTTTCCGTCGCACCTTGCCCGAGTCTGGAGCGTAAACGCCCGTGGCCGGACACCGTGGTCACTCGTTTTCAGGACGCGCTAGGAAATAATCGGTTCACGAAAACAATCGCTACGGACCAACGCGTGACTCGACTACAGACCTTACGGGAAATCACCGGTACGGCCGGTACCGCACGCTACGCCATCGGTCTCGTTACTTTATTTACACACCCCGTCCAATGCCCTACCCTGTCCTCGGAAACACCGCCGGTAGAAAACGGAACCTACACAACACGTTTTTTTTCGGCCAAACTATCGACTACGTTACGTTTTTCTCGATCATCCCCGATACCGCCTAGTGTACCAAAACGTAACCGAAACCGTTCATTTGTGTGTTTTTACTCTTCAAACGAAATTATATCGTTTGAAAATTGGTTTGGCGTGTATTATAATTATTATTAGTGTTAACGTTGTACATTACGTACGTGATCGTATCCACACAGTGTGAACAAATCCGATCTTCGGAAATGAAATACGTATTATTATTATTATTATTATTGCCCGTACGTATGTTTATTGATCTCATATCTATTTGTATACATAAAACAACCCTTTTGATGTTTGCCCACGAGACTACGAGTCGCTATTAAGATACATATACGTTCCATGTACATAAACGCGAGAAAATTGCTGCTTCGGCAGAAAGCGTTATAGAGATAGGTGTTTGTCATTTCGTCATAATTTTTTTCATATAATCGAAACAGTATTTGTTAACTAAAAACATTGTACGTAATACTATGTTAATATTGTATGTCTGCTGTGGCTTGGTGCAAGGAGAACGGCCAACGTCATTTTTCGATCGTTATCCACCCATTAACCTCTTGGCAACGCATATTATCTTTTACGAAAACAATCGCTGATCGCTATTAACGAAGCGGAAACATTAAAGCTAATTCCATAGACCCGATCAAAAGTGGACACCGCGGCCCGCCGTCATGCATCGAGTCACAAAATCGTGTATACACACTTGTGTGTGTATGTGTATAATACAATGAATTTATACTACGAGAGTGTTGTGTTACTTTTTCCAATATAACGTTCACGCCAAATTGATTGCCGAGTACTCGGAAAATCGAGTCTCAAGTTCTCAGCGTTTACATAGTGCACAATGTATTACACACATCACCGCAAGTGCTAAATAATGTACAGACAGTTTAAATGCAATATCAGTTATTATAACAACACGCGTTTGAGAAAGTGCGATTTCTTGCCAGAAAAATATTGTACGTTTTATTGTAATTTAGTTGTATATGAATATTCGCCAATATTTCGCAAATGTATATTTACATAATGCAATTCACGTGTGTTAAAACATTAAGGATTTATACACGCCTGTTCACCACATTTATACCGATAAATCGAATAAAGATAAATAACGTTGTATTGGAAAAAAAAAAAACAATCATAATTGCGATTTATTATCACTCGCTAGAAACTAGGAAACGGACAACATCGAGTCGACAACAATACGCCTGCATCGAATTGTGTTTTGCAATCGAAATTGTACACACGCATCAATTACGATAATTTTCATCGTGTTACCGTTTTCGAAAACTAAACGGTTATACATCAATATAATCGATTAATACGTGCCGCTCTTTCGGTCGTTTTACTAAACGTTTATTCATACGTACCTGGACATTATTCTGGTTTTTCAACGACCGGCAAGCAGTGCTCGAATTGGAAAATATAAAGTAGTGGAGCTCAAGTGGACATTTAAAAATAGCGTTTCAAATGAACTATTCCATATCACAAAACCGTGATATAGAATTTTCCTCCGTCCCACACACACACACCCCCAGTTTACCACTAATATGTAACTTAATTTCTAACCGTATTCTTTTTTTTTTCTTCGATCAAAATTTTTTTTTACAATTTTGAATAGAGTTACCAATATTTTCTATAAATAAACAATTAATAAACCCATTTGAAATTTAAGCAAAAATAATAATATGTAAAAATCAATTACACGATAATATGCTATCAAAACTTATAAAAAAAATTATACAGGCTATACAAGGATTCATCGGCACACGATGATCGCTAATGAAATAGAATTTTCAAAAACGGTTCGCCAATTAACGACGCTGTTTATCGAAAATTTGTGCTGCCACAGATTTATAGTATTTTATAGCATATCTGTGGGTAAATCTAAAAATAATCGTCAAATAATATATGAATAATATTCTGTGGCGAGAGATACACGAGATAATAATTTGCCATTATCAACTAGGTACTTGATATAGCAATAACATATTAATAACAACAAAAAATATGAAAAAGAACCATATCTATGGTTCCCAGGTATACCAGTTATAAGCACTTCTCCGCGTACCTTTGAAACCCGTAGTAAAAGCTTATTTTTTCCGAATGCAGCAGAGGAGCTCCGTCTCCTTGCGCTCCCCTCCCCCCCACAATTCGAGCACTGCCGACAAGTGAATTCGTATTACCGTCAATCAATTTCCGACGACGAAAATGCCAATGGCTCGACAAAATTACTGAACGCACAACGGTGTCCGAACTATTCAAGTACTCCCCTAGAAAACAAATCGTGTCCGCAACACGATCTATTCCGATCCGCGCGCTTTTGAAAACTGCCAGGAACACAACACGTTTGGCGTGTGATTTGTGGGCATAAATAACATTTGAAATTGTCTAAATCTCATTGTTCCCGTATGTGTTGTACTACGCATACCGCCGGAGAACATAAGACATACACTACTACTTTGACGTGTCGTATCGCCGTTGCGTGGCGCTCGCTGTAAGCCGCCCGTTTTCCTTTGCGACGAAACACAGTACAACGACAATGTCCGTTTCACTTACGACACGAAATAGATACGTCACAGTACGCGGACAGGGTTTGTCCGGAAAGTAAGTAAGAAAAAATAGAGCTATCAGAAATATCGTTACAACCGTTTTTAATTTCTTCAAATTATTCCCCCTTGGGCGTTCACACACTTTTGCCGGCGATTTTTCCATGCACGGCGCGCATCCGGGATTTCGCCGACGGGGACCTCGTTCTGGAGCCTTCGTCACAGCGGTGTAGATAGCTTCAACGTTTTCAAAACGAGCTCCTTTTTTTTTGGGCGGTCTTAATCCCCGGGAACGAAAAGAAGTCTTCCGGAGATAGATCAGGATATTAGGGAGGCTGGGACTACGTCGCCAAACTATGCATGAACTCTCGGACGCGCACGGCGGTGTGACTTGGAGCGTCGCCGTGATGCACTTGCCGGGTAGTGGCCATCTCGTTTCGACGGCGGACAACCTCCTTTCTCGATCCGTCCAACACTTTCACGTAGTGTGCAGAGTTGACCGTTTGCCATTGAGGTACGAATTCGTTGTGCATCACGTACTTGTTGCCGAAATAGACAATGAGCATGGTTTCGACTTTCGATTTGTTCATTTCTGCTGGTTGACGGCCGTCCAGAACGTGGGTCGTTCTTCTCGGCCGTTTTAAAACAACATTAACCCAGAAACTTGGAAATAGGTGATAGCAAAGTCCCCATATGCTTCCTGAATCACTTGACGGGTATCAATGAAGTTTTTGTTCGTGACACAGACACTGTCCGGAGGTTCACAGTAACGTCAACGCTGACGTTTCCAGAACTTCGAACGGACTGAGCTTGAGTGCGTTGTAAAGGTAAGAGTATTTCTTCTTCACTCCAACCTGTCGGAACGCGTGGTGACCATGAGAAGCGGCGGGAAAAAATGAATTGCATTACTTTCTGGACAAATCTTGTATGCGTGAAATGGACGCGTCTCGTTATACAACAACACGTCCCGTGTATACCGACCGACATCTATCGTCGCGGCCGGTCCATAACATGCGCCGCCGTTATGTTTGCCCGATTGATGCGTAAACGCATCGTCAACGCGCGTCGTGTGTTTTGTACATTATGCCTGTAACTCGTGAGATAAGAGACTCGAAAAGAGTCCGACCCACGGTTTTACCCTCGTCGCAGGGGCATGTGCAACATATGTGTTGACCGTGGACGCTTCACCTAACCTTATCGTTACTGCTGTGATAAGAACACAGTGCGTCCGAAGTGTCCGAAGTGTCCGAATTCCCGCAGTCAATACGAACCAGGGACTGGAACCGAAGCCAAAAGAAACGGTTCTCGAACCGGTTTCTGAGGGTATTTCAAGAACCGGAACCGATTTAGGAATCTATATTTGATATTACATGGAACCCGTATCGGAACCAGAACCGTATAAAATTATAAATTAACATTTTCGGTCCTTTTGGGTTCCTAACGGTTCTCAAGTTTGGAGTTACCTAGATTTTATTGAAGATTGATTTCTATCTGTTGGTTTACCTCGATATTTTAAAACCGTTTTAAAATTCTCAGATTTCATTTCGTGGGCGTTATAAATTATAATAGTATTAAAATCTAGAATGCATTTTTCATCAAAAAAACATCATTACCCCTAAATGATTGGAGCAATTCTTTAAATAAAATTGTTGGTATAGACATAAAAAAAAATTGAAATAACACATTATTGTAAAACGTATACATATCGTGCTAATCTCAGAATCTAAAATATTAAAAATCAAATTATCAACATTGATGGACGATAAGAAGAATATTAGAAAAATATTCCCACAAGTGACTGTAAAAGACTTATAAATTTCTCAAAAAAGTGTGAAAATGTATAAAACTTTAATAATGAGTAATAATTTGTACAATTACTTATAAGCTGAATATAGCTAAACAAATTAAAACCTTTAATAATTAAACCATAGTGTAATTGTTAAATTGTTACTTTTTAATCCTAATTTCTTCCTTGGAATTCCTTTTGAATTTCCATTCCACACGTAGTGTCTTTAGTCATACAATTTTTATCTTCAGCTGGTTTTCTTGTTTAACATTATTACTTGAATATTTTATCTATTTTTTGTTTTTATTATCATGGTTAGCTTTCGTTTAATGTTATCGTTATATATTATGTGAATTAATTTTATTGTTAAAGTTTAATGTGAATATAGCAAAAACATCTTTTATATAAAAAAAAAAAAAAAAAATCCTAATTTCTATAATCTTAAGAACCGGTAGGTACCGGTATTAACCGGAACCGAAACGGAATTCTTTTCTTTTTCTAACCGAACCGAAACCAGAACCGACAAAATCATTTACGCGTTCCAGTCCCTGTACGAACGGCGCCGTTCGCGTCGCACCGAGTCTGACGCATACGCGTACGCCGTTCGGGCACGTTCGGCCCGCTCCGGTCTCCAGCTACGGTCGGCGTGTTCGCGGTGCGCACGAGCCCGCGACACAGAACCGCAAACACGATCGTCCTCGTGCGTTCGGCACCGAAGTCGTACGGAAACCGGCACAACAATCGTTCGCGACACGCGTACGACGGTGGCGGGTTAGTGAGGCCGGTTTCTGATAACGGCACGTCTTCGTGGCCGGACGGACAGTCGCGGGCGCACACTGAACGGGCACACAGACGACTCCGCGGACGTCTCCCGGTCCCGCAGTACCACGGGCCCGTCTCGGACCGGAGTCCCGGGGAGCCGACGGCCCGCACGGCGGGCAGTGGGCGGCGGCGGCGAATGCCGCTCGGGACGCGTCCCGCCGACGTGCGCGGACAGTGGGCGCACGGGCGTGGCTAAGGCACCGCCGCGGGGACCACCCTCGCGGGCGGGCGGGCGGGCCGGGTCGCGTTACCACGGTTAAGCCGTCGAGCCCGCCGCGCCCGTCTCTCGGCCTACGTCGGCCGGACAAGTCGGGTCCGGTCCGGTGGTCCCCGGATCAGCTTGCCGCATCGTATAATACGTTTCCACCAATGTGGCGGACTGTGGGGACCTCTAGACGTCCTGTACTTGGGCCTCGAGCTATGATTTTGACTACGACTTACCGGAAACAATATAACGCCCGATGTTTTCAATGGATGCTAAATTGAAAATTAAGTGTAAGGCGTCTTTAATGTTTGGTCTGGGTGTGATATAAACGAGAAGAGATACTATGTGTCGATTTGGAATCCGGCGCCGACTTCGAGACGATTTTTTTGTGAATTATTACACACCTTTTAGTGCATTTTTTTTCGAAGTCGGTTTTATTCTTTTACAAAAAATTTGTTTACGTTATACATCATTATTATTTTATTGAAAGTTGAAAATAGTCACGTTATTTATGTTGATTACGTTAGTTTAAGATTTTTTAAAAACCTACAAACCTGGCTTAAAAAACTTACAAACACTCCGCCCCTGGCTTCAAGTGTCCGTAAACAATAGTTTGTTCCAATATCGTGTAGCGTTTGCACTGTAAAATATTTTGACGTGCTATTGTAAAAAATATCGTATTTTATTGTTTTTAAGTTTTTTCGAGATACGCGAACGCCCGTTTTTGGATTTCTAAATAAAAAGATTAAAGGTAAAAGATTATTGTCAATAGCAATGTTCTACTCGGCGACGTATTTACGGGGAAGGGCAGGCAAGAATCCTGTGTTTCTAAGATTTCAAGAATATTTTTTTTTTCAAACATGTATGTCTATAGAGTTATTACTGAAGATTTAAAATCAATAATTGCTGTTACACGAATTTTGAAATATTCTAAGTTTTACACGTTGTCTAGTCATTCATGTTTTAAGTTACCGCTGGGAATTGCAGTCTTCTATAATTTTTAATTTCTGTCAAATACTTTCCTCCGACATAAATAAATTAAACCGTGGTTAGGTCAATTATTAATGAATAAATAAACGAAAAAAATACAATAAAATTTACGTACTCACAACCTACTTAAGATGTAATACAACTTCCGAATCCAGTCTAGTGGGACATGTGCTTTTATCAATTCATCAAGACGATGACGTTCACGACGAAACGGTATTAGGCGGAAAAGAAAGACGTTTAATATAATTGGTTTCATTGTCATTATTATTTAGTATTTGATTTTATTTTGCATTTTGTAAAAACAGTAAAGACTACAAATAATTTATTTTCTAAATCTTGTTTTTTAATACCACGCGAGTCAGAAAAATTTTACCAATTTTTGAGGTCTAGTTCTGGGTCATAAATCAGTAATAACTCAACGACTCTAACAGAAGCGGACTGAGACCATGATGGCCAGGTGGGTAAGTTTTTAGGTGGCCTTCAACTAATGTAATCAACACAAACAAGCGACTTGATGTTACGATTTTCAATTTTCAATAACATAAATAACTTGATAATGTATAACATAAATTTTTATTTTTGGAAATTTCGAAAAAAATGCACTAAAATGTGTGAAATAATTCACAAAAATCTTGATTTTTCGACTTCGGCTATCGGCATTTGGCAACGATTACGGTGTGATATGTGGAAGATAATAAATATTAAAAATCTTTTAGAACACCGTAATAATTTTTTTATTAGATATTGTATTATTTTGTGTAGGCCAATAGGCCATAATAAAAAAATAGCTTGAAGCCCAAGTACAACATTTCTAAAAGGCCTAGACGGGTATGGCCTCCTACCCGCCCTATCAGTCCTCTCCTGGACTCTTACTCAATGTATGCACACGGGCACGTACTTACACGACGCCATACGCTCTTATTCATCTATTCAAAATATTACAAAGAAAAATAAACACACAAGAAAACAATTATTATTATTGTGTCATTTTTAAATATTTTATTATATTGTGAAACAAGTAACCGCTTTTGCGCAGTAAAAAAAAAAAACACAAAACGATTTGTTTGCGTATTTTAGTGAAAAAATAAAATAAAGAAATATAAGAATGTAACCGGTCAGTAATCTACTATATCAAATTGAACAAATATAGTTAATTTCAATAATAAAGTTACAACAATATAGGGTTTGAACAAATGTACAAATTATGACAAAATTTAATTGTATATATATGTATGTAAGCAATGAAAATATTTAAAATAACTTGTTACATTATTCTGATTTAAATGTGTTTCGTGTTTTAAAATAATATTAGAACATACTTTTGTTTCAAAAACTTATATATATATATAACATAAATTAAAACGTAAAAATCCCGACCCTACGAAATCCGACGCCAATTATATTACAACGTTTCTAAAAATCGATAGTTTTTATAGTTTTACTTATAAAAAGTTTTGAACGTTGTCGTGTGTATGATTGCAAGTTATAATTGGGCGAAGAATAGTACGTTTCGGGCGCATATGTTTAGCTTTTCAACGTTTGATTTGAGTACGACGGTTTTGCAAAGCAGAAAAACAATACAAAAATCTGCCACGCTTAGCTGTACATACTTTGGACGTAATTGTGAAAACATCACTGTATCGTATTACGGTTCGGTAGGCGAACAGATCGCTGTTAAACTACTCTCGCATGTGTAGTCGACAAGAATAATAATCGAATATTTATAGATAACGTCAATTATCAATAACGACACACATTACGGGACTCCGGTTCGGCACGTTTAATTTATTATCATTATCTAGCCTGCTATGCGTTCGTACGCGTTTAGTTAGTGTCTACACTCGTAAACAACTGCGCTCGCGTTCGTTTCAAACGCTACACATAAATTTATTAGTGATCCACGACTACACGGTGAGTGCGCTATACAAACGTCTATCTTAAGATACGTAATCTATACGCTTATTCTAATTAAATAAACGATTATATGAATACCCACTGTGAAAACAGTGTTTCATCATCTGTTCATCGTTTGATATATAAATCGAAACGGTTTCAAAGCGAATTGAGGAATCCGTAATATCTTTTACTGCAATTGTATGTATATATATATATATATATATATATTTGTATAAATCTACTTCAGCAATATTGTAAATTGAACAAAGACCATAATTTTGAAATTACATCATCCGAAATTTCCTTGTAGTTTTTAGAAGAATAGAGAACGGATACGTGGTCTTACTACTCGAGACATTTTTCGGTCAACCGTGGTTCGCTTGGATCGTACAGCTCGACAACGGAGTGGTGCGGGGTACTCGTATATTTTCACTGATCAGCACTCTAATAATATTAATCAATAGATAAAACATCGATTCAACATCCGATATTATTTTCTGCGTAAGAATATGGAGTTTAATAAATATATAAATCGCCATAAAAAAAATTCAAAACCAAATTTTCACCAATGTAACACGTAGTACGAAATACGTTTTTCTAATGTCATATTGTAGTTGCTTTAAAACAATTTATTTTTCTTTTTTTTTATATATTCTTATGTACGAAAATTGACCGACAAAACATTTGTGTTTCATACCGTAAAAATTTGTACTTACTATAGCCACGTGTTATAAAAAAAAATAAATACATTTTTTGACAGTTGATCCGTACTTAATGTAACATACAGGTTACGCTTGTCAACTCGAACTATGGCCACGAAATGGGGAATACTAAGCGCTTCGAAAATCGCCCACGATTTCGTTCTAGCTTTAGAAACGTTACCGGCCGGAGATCACAAAGCAGTGGCCGTGGCCGCGAGAGACAAATCAAGGGCAAAAGTGTTCGCCGATGATCATGGGATTCCCGCTTGTTACGGTTCATACGAACAACTTGGCAACGATTCCGACGTCGGTACGTTGTGTTCTGTCGGTTTCATAATATACAACGCGTAACGCGTACTCGTCAGTGGCGCACCGAAGGGGTGGACTCCAAATCCGGACCCCCTCCCTTAAAACGTATAGTAATAAATTAATATGTTATGACTTTTTGATTTTGAATTTGTAAATTGGAAGGAATTAAAATAACATGTCGATGCATTAAAATCAAAGAGTAAGAGATTATAGTAAAACAACCAGTAGCACTGAAACACAAAATCCCCATGTACACTGATAAAGTAGACACATTTGCAAACCACCCTGTTCTACACCTTCCGTCGTATCGATGCCAGTCCACTAGATTTTCATTTGATTATTTGAGTTGATTTTAATATAGTATACGAACGAACGTAATATTATGCTGTAGTATTAAATGTACTAGTTCTATACATAAATGAATATGTTTACACATGTATATTTTGGTAATCATTTTGGTAATCAAAAAAACTGAATGTTGAACAAAGGTTTTGAAACAAATTAGGTAACTTAAAGTTTAGGTGTCTACTATATTTCAAATATGGTCTATTCAAATTAAATTACTTGAACAGGCTGCATATTTATTTTTAAAGAAATATTAAAATTAGGTCTTTTTAACTGAGTCAAGTTAAATTAATTATATGAAAAATTCAATCAATGTTATCATTTTTTTTTTTTTTTCTATACTTTCGATATAATATAATTCCACGCAATACACTGTATAATACAATTTTATACTGGTTAACACTGATCAGAATAATATTTTAAGATGCGTAGGAACATAATGGAGAAATGATATAGATTCAATATATTCTTACCCACACCAAAAAAAAAAAAAAATTGTAATGCTTGATTCACTACAATTAAGATGAAAGTAGTTTATTTCGTCGGACCCTCCATCCCCCCCCTCCTAAGAAAAAATCTTGTTTGCGCCACCGGTACTCGTACAACGTTTGTACGTTCGTTTTGTTTTTGTTTGAAAACAAATAAAATCAACAGACGTCGTCTACATCGGCGCTCTCAACCATCAACACTATCCGTTGACCAAGCTAATGCTCGAATGTGGTAAACACGTGTTATGCGAGAAACCGTTTTGTATCAACGCCAAACAACTCGACGAATTGATTAAGGTGAGAGATAACAACGTGTTCAGAATCTGATCATAACTGTGTAAAATCGTGTGACAATTAGCTTTCAAAAGACAAACAGCTGTTCCTGATGGAAGCCATGTGGAGTCGTTTCACACCGGCCTATCAAAAAGTGCTCGAAGAAATACAAAACGGTACCATCGGCACAGGTATTGAATGTGCACGTCAGCCTCGGTAAACCGTTGTCGAGTATTGAACGAATTTGGTAAAATAAATATTATGTTTACTCACATACAGTGGCGTGTTTTATAAAAACCGATTAAGAGTGGGGGTGGGGGATGGTGTTTATAAGTAGTGCAAAAGAAATTAATGAAATCGAACAAATATTTCAATGTGTTTATTTGCCAAGCAATCATAATTTTTTTCATTGTTATCAATACAGTTGGCAAACTGCAACATTATAGATGCGATTGTAAATTTGATAAGTTAGTTGGAAATCCTCTACGCTCCCTCCCTAGAAATACGCTACTGCTTACATAGTTGTATATATAATTTATATACATACACACATATACCAGAAATCTATATCAATTTTCAACGAACGAAATCCGAACGAATCTCTCTGTAATCATTAATAATAATTCATTATTCTTTTAGTGATGTAAATTCATATATTTCTTATTAGCCGTACCAATTGATTTTTGTAGGATATACACGCTCGTCGTTTTGGCCATGCGTTTCGCAACAGCGGTATTTTTTACGATTTATTACATATTAATGATTTGTGTAGTAGTATCTATATTATAGACATACACGTTTTATAATATACGTATGTGATGTCGAAAAAAAATTGAACTGTTCTTGAGACAACAAATTTTTTTTTATCAAAATCCTACCGTATATAAATATAACAGTTAATGATAACCGTGCGTATTATGTTTTAGGAAAAAAGATGTTGGTGGCGGTTCTATATTGGATCTTGGCGTTTATACCGTACATTTCGTAGACACGATATTCGGACCTGGCAAACCTGAATCCGTAGTATGTAATGGCACGTTAAACACACATGGCACGGATGAAAATATGTCTGCTATCCTCAAGTACGCCGAAGGACGAATGGCCGTTATATCGTCGCATACTAAAGTGGAAATGGATAGTTCGGCTTACGTGTATGGTACTGATGGAATCATCAAGGTAATGCCTATGGACAATCGATTTTTTTTTTTTTTACTTAATATAGACCATTCGCCGCAACTTCTGTCCGTCTATTCCTGTCACTTTTTCTCCGTATGTTCAAATCATTTTTCTGTCCGCCCATTTTCGCCTTGATCGGCTGTCCCCGTGCTCGCCACACGTGACCTGCCCAGCCCAATCCCTTACTTTTCAGTGTTGCGACTAATATCAGCATCTCCTAGCATATCTCTTATTTCTTGGTTAGTTCTTCGTTCATATTCTCCCGTGTTCTGGTCCCTCTCGGGGCCAGATATCTGATGTAGGGTTTGCTTTAAAAAATCGCCAAGCTTTTTTCATCCGTTTTTGTCGTTGCCGAAGTTTCGCGTGCATAGTAATATGAACGCAATGGGGCGTTTCCATTAACGTTATATAGCGTCAATTTGGTTCTTGCTGATACTGGTATGGATTTGAAAATGGTTTTTAAGGCATTGACGCATTTATTTGCCGCAATTATCCTCACCCGGATTCCTTTGTGGTTATATTGCCGCATTTATTTCAATACCTTGAAATTGTTATTGTTTTTATTATTAATACACGATAATGACATAATGAAATGATTTATTTACACATCAAGAATCTAAAATATAATTTAGTTACTGAAACGTGTTATTTTAAGAATTATATTAACTATTCCAATTAACAATAATAATATTGATTCATCGCTGAAAACTGATGGCACATCACTTGTTATTTAGAACTTCGATGATTTGACTCAATAAAAACCATAATAATAACAATAGTTTAGAAAAGTGTTTATAACATTCATATTCATATCTAGTTACAAAAATGTGTTTGATTTTGTTCTTAGATTCACGATCCATTTCACGCTTCCGAAAAAGTAACAGTCAACACAACCGATTATACATTCGTTCAACCGAAGACAAGAAAACCAACCCTATTACCTAGCAGTGTGCAGTTACGTTACGAAATAGAACATGTCAGACAGTGTTTAAAGAAAAGTTCGTATAGATTTATATATATATGATTATTGTTGTAAATGATACAATTTCCTTTTTTAATTAGATTTTATTGAGTCGCCAGTGGTTACTTTGAATAATAGCTATATCGTGCAAGAAATAATGGATCAACTGAGAAAGCAGATTGGAGTACAGTTTGAAGAGGACGAAACTTCATCATGAAATATTTGATTATAGTTATTGGATATTAATAAAATACCGTTCAAATTTATAGCATGTTTAAATATAAAACCATAACTAATTGATCGGAAAATCATAAAATATACAAACGAAATATACTAACGAATATGACTAAAGGGCGGACATTAATGCAGTTGCATATTTTTTTTCCTTAAATAATAAAAGTTGCACTGAAGGATAGAAATGTATTTTGTAACCTTAACAAAACATATTTTTATGTTGCATATATTTGCATATTTTGAACTTTTTTACTTTAAAAGCAAACTTATGCTGTATTATGGTATGTTCAATATATTTTGCCTGTTTTTTTTTGCAACATTTTGACAATCAATTATTAGGGTATTTAATACAATGGCTACTTCAGAATTATTATCATTATTGATTAAATTTTATTGAAGCGTTATCGATCGTTTCCCAATGTGTAGGTACACATTACAGCCGGTACAGGTAATAAGTATGAGACAAAATTACTGTGTTATTTTATCAGTGTAGTAGTGTATAAGTGTATAAGTGTAGTCATTTTTTTCACCTTAAATCGAATAAAAATAAAACGAGAGTGCATTTTACGTAATTTATAATTATCTAATTTTTAATACATAGTTGCAATTTTTTTTTTTATTATTTATACATTTTTATTTTAATGTTTTAGTGCAAAATGTTTTAGTTTATTTGAAGTTTTACATTAAAAATGTAATACATATTAGTTGATTTATTAGTGCATATTTCAATATTTTTTTAGACATATAATTATGTTTTATATGGTATATTATTAAACATATGTTAACACTTTATAGAGCATATATTAAAGATTTTTAGTTCATTTGTATACTCATTCAGAAAAAATTAGAAACATTGTAATTTGATACACATGTGTCGTCATACCATATCAATATATTAATTGCTGTTTATTGCCACATAGTCATGTGTAGTTTAATTTATTGCCCGTCGAGCAGGATCTTTGCTAAAAAATATATATTTTAATTTTAAAAATAGTTTCGTTATTTGTAGTCAATAAACATAATTAGTAATTAAATTTATGGTTGATATATATATATTTGTTAAATTATGACTTAATAACTAATAACCATAGATCAAAAGATTTTTTTTTATTTTCCCAATATCACCGAAAACTCCTTGGAAATCGCTCACGCATTACTTCCAGGAGATAAATATACTCGATCTATGCCATAACAGTATACCTAACAACTGTACTTTTATACATCGGAAACTCTTTTCAAATGTTCTACAAATATAAAAATATTCCGGTTATATTAAGCAATCGCAATTAGTACAAATATATTCATAAATTACATTTTACAAATTGTCATCTGTGCTTATAATAAATTATGAATTGAGAAGCAGAGCAATGAAATGATAATATTATAAAGAACTACAATAACATTACTCGAGAGCTTAACCATATTTCAAAAATTACTCCTAGTTAATATAACATTTTGTAATTGACATTTTGCACATTTCCGAAAATTTAAACCGTATTAACAACAATTCAAAGGACAAAAACGTAAAAAATGACTCGGCTGTTTGAACGAATTATGAAAAAATCTAATATTTTTTCAGAATTAAAATCGCAGTGGGCAATACGATGTTCCGTTGGAATTAGAATCGGTAATTTTTAAACGTATAAAACGGTTTGTGTGGATGACGCCCTTTAATACAATAGATACTAATAGCGGAAGTAACGAATCAATAATATTTGTATAACATGATATTAGTCTATCTGATATTGCTGAATGTGGCTTTAATAACCTATATACGGGTACATGGACAGCTATATTTTATTTGTACCTTACCCATTACACGAAACGGTCGTATTGAAAGTAATATTTCTAATTGTCTTTCCGTATTCTCAATTGATTTATTTTCGATCGCGATGGTTCGAGTGGGATAGATTGGCGTTCGACGATTAATTACATTTATTAAAATTGATCAAAAAACGTGTTAATTTACGTACAAGAGATGATTGTCCTCGCTTAGTTTTTATTACTCGATTTTGTTCTTTCTCAAATTTTAATTTAAAAACGCGTTTTATAAGACTCGAAAGTTTTCTGCCGTCGTTCGTTTTAATTAATAAGTGCGTTAAAATAAATATAATTAAAAAAGGCAATTTTAATGTAAAAACTACAAACGAAAAAACACGTCACGTACATGGTTCATTTGCCTCTGTACACTAAATAAAATATGGTGTCTGCCCGCATTCCATGGTCTACCTTGTGGACATCTTTCGCTAGTTGGGTGTACTAGGAATGTACTTTAAAATGCTCAACATTTTGTCATCCCTCAAAATTAGTCGTTCAGAACTATCGTCCTGGTTAGTTTTTGAATTAATACGCCTCTAATCAATATTATTATTTTTTTTTTTTTGTTAAATTTAAAGTCTTCAACTGCTGCTAACGGTTAGTTACAAAAAGTTGTACATAAAAAATTAATGTTATTTAAAAATATTTACAAGTTGTGATAAAATACTATATAATTTATTAGATTTTATTTAGTAAATTACATTTTGTGGTGAAATTGATTACTTTTGTGACTTGGTCTTCTTTTCGGGCTTCTTTGATATTTTGTGGGAGATTACGTGTATGCGGTTTGTATCTTGGACGTTCTTCAAAAATATGTTTTATAGTGATGACGATATGGCAGATATTACAGATTGTTTGTAGGCCTTTGGTGATGAAATAAGAATGTGTTAGAAAGGTGTGTCCGATTCTTGTGCTGGCGATGGCGATGTCCTGACGCCGATTGAGCTTCGGAGGTGTATACCATTGTTTAACTGAATCTTTAATAGATTTTAGTTTGTTAGTAGGTGAAATGGAATCCCAGTACTATTGCCACGATAAAAGAATTTTATTATGAATAAAATTAAATATGTCATATGAGGATGTGTTTTTGATGGTGTGATTTAAGATTGTTTTGTTTGCTTGGTCAGCTGCTTCGTCGGTCATTTCGGTACTCTTTTTTCCAATTTTGGAAGGAATTTTATCATTGTTATTTATTACTATTACCGTTAATTGAATAGATATGAATAGTTTATACCTTGCAAATATATAACAAGTAATAATTTAAACATAATTTTTCGGTTGAGTAGAGTGAAAATGCATGTACGACTGTGTGCATATTGAAATAGTCTTACTCGATGATCCGTTTTCAGATTATTTGTGCCAATAACAGTTATGCAATATGCATTGAATGAAAATTGATATTTTTCACAGATTTTGCAAAAGACGCGGAAAATAAGATATCGTATGTCAATAATAAGAACGTCGTACGTTTACAAAACCAAACATTAAAAATTGTATAATTTAATGGATATTTCAACTTGTAATTCAAACGCATATTACAATGCACACATGGTTGTTAAGACATATTTCGGTTTTCTTTAGGTGCATATTTAAACACGTATTTTAATGTCATTTAGCGCGTTGAGTCCCCGAGCCCTGGTCATACGAGTACAACATACACAACTCTATATTATTAATTTTCTGAATGAGATGACTATCAAAACGTTTGAACGTCTTACTACTCGGTCATTACCACCTATAATCAAATTGACACCATCGTCCTTTTAAGCGCCCAACAAGGAGGAAAATATCAAGTAGAAATAGCACGGGACTGGAAAATCTGTACACAAAAGACATGTACGTTTCGATGCCATCGCCTAATTAACGTCTAATGATGTCTACTGTAGTGTTATTAATTATCTCGAACTGAAATCGCGCCTATTAGTCGTAAACCGTTGAAGAACGTCTCTTTCATCTCGATGTTCAAGAGTGTGTTTAGCGGTGACGCGTTCGAGCAACTGTTGCTGATGGTTACGGATTTCGTTAGTTCTTCTTTACTGCCGATATTCGTTTAATTAAGAAAACAAAAAGCAATGTGTATATCGCGGCTGTGACGGTAGAAAAAGAGAACGTAGATGAACATTTAGTCTTAAAGGCCTCATGCACGGTCGGTCATTAATGTCGTCAATCAACATGATTGCCAGTCAAGACTGACGATTGATCATTACTATATTCGGCCGATCAAGAATGTAAATTTCATTCATTCATTTATTTTGTCAGTCAAAAATATAATTTCACTGTTTCGTGCTGTGTATATACGTTTGACACATACTTACTAAAACTCCCGACGATAATTTGATCTCAATGTATTTATTTTTTACTTTAGCTGTATTTACCAGAGCAGTTAGATCAAGTTCCTATAATTTTTCAGTTAATTTTGAATAAATAGTTTTGAATCTGTCTTGCTTCAAAACTCGATTTTCGTAGATATTAGTTTCTTCTCTCCATACTAAGGTATGAATTAATACAGTCATGCCAAAATTCTTTATTATTCAGTTTACTCGTTACAAATAAATAATTTATATCGAAAATAATATGCGTATAGTATGGTATAAAATATTGAGTCCAACATTAAAAACCTTTCTCATAAGGTCTTTAAGAGACACAAAAAAAAATTTTTTTTTGACATGACTTATGATGATAATAATAATAATAATAATAATAAATAAACAAATGTATATATAACTAACAATATAAAAGTATAAACAAAAAATAATAAATGTTTATCCAAGCAACCTCGCAGATGATTAAAATAATGAAGGGGACCAAACTTGTTCTGTACTTTACAATTATTTACACTGCTTTTTATTTGAAATTAATTTACATGATAATTTGGCTAAAGCGTGGACTCGAATTAGATTATTTAAATTTGGTTTAATACTTTCAATTTTGAAAGTTTTGCTAGTTTTAATGTAGTAGAAAAAAATTTTGTTTTATTAAACATTTTACATATTAAAAGCTGTTCAATTATATACATTTTATGTTCTTTACAGTTTTCCATTTAGCTTATAGTTATTTTCAAAAACATTTAACATTTTATTAATCACATTATTTAAACTATTTGATAGTGCTTTAAGCCCACTTTCACTATCAATCGAAATGTAATTTTTATTAAGTAAAAGAAACTGTTTATTATCGTTTAAGTTTTTATCTATAAATAATTCATTTTGACAATTTTTACAATTACATTTTTGCATACATTTATATCCTAAATATCCTGCAAAGTATGTAACAGAACAACCCTCCAAAGTAACATTATTTAAATCATCATTATTGATAGAATCCTGATCTGTCAATGTAGAAGAAGAGAGGGATAAATTAGAAATATATTCAGTGTCAGAATCAGAAGATACTTTTGAACTTTTATTTTGTAGTCTTACTGGGTCAATTAATATCGGATTATCATCTTCTTGGGTTGCTTCACAGTTTGCTCCTTTAGATGTATATAATGAAAAAAAAAAATATATTTATACATTATTTTTAAAAAATATATATAAAATAAATAAATATATATATATATATATAGAATTGTATATTTAAATATACAAAAAAGCCATAGAGTATTAAATAAAATATCAAACAGTTATTGTAAGTTATTTTATTATTACTGGTTTCGACAAAAAGTCACCATCATCAGGTAATTTTTGAAGAAAATACAACAGAAGAATAATATCAAAAGTGAAATTGCTTAAAAAAAATACATAGAGAATTAATATAGAGAATATTATGAATATTAAAATAAAAAGATATTTATATTATTGGAGATATGAATGATATTATTCATTATTTGTATTTATTTAGCCGACTAAGTAAAATGTAGCCAGGTGTAGGCTTTATATCTGTAATTTTACAAAACCTTAAACTTCCATCCCTGTACATAACAATTATTATTGGATACATTTATGGATATAAATGCAGTTTAGTACCCATGTACATTTTTCAAAACATATTGAAAAAAAAAAATGAAAAATTTGCATGGACACTAAATTGTATTTGTTCTAATTTTTGATAATTTGAAAGAAAAAACTACACAAGATTAATAAAACTACATTTTTCTTCAATGTTAAAAATTTTAAATTTAAACTATTTCTTTACCTGAACTCATTATCCAAATTTCTAATCTTTCGTCATTTGGAAACCGATACATTTGTAAATTTGGAAACATTCTCTTCGATTTTCCACAATTTAAATACTGACACTTATTACCAGCCATTTTCAGAATATAATTATAATTTAATATTAAATTAACTAAATAATAATAATAATAATAATAATAATAATAATAATAATAATAATAAATAAATAAATAAATGAATAATAACAATTAATATTTAAAATCATATATTGTAAGAGTGGCACGAATCACAATATAAGATAATGATAACAAAATAATAATCAGTATTCGGATAATATTTACAATTTTATTTAAACAAATTAATAGTAGAGAAGCCACCCGACCACACATAAACCTATGGTGAGGGTACCACCCCCTTGCATCCAAACTACACCAGCGCTTCATAACGGTTGCATCCAACGAGTGGTCGCCAAATATTAAAATTGTATGGGCTATCTGTGTATTCTATAACCAATGATTATATCAATGTAACACGTGAAACTTTTAGATTTTTTCGTAAATAAAAAAAGGAAATTTGTAAAAAAATAGTCGAAATACTATATTTAACTCAAAATTATTCAATAAAACGAAAGTTATTGCATTCGTCGGATCTCCGCGAAACACTTTCTGTACACAAGTAATCAAAATAACGGCGCGCGGAGACTGAATGGCCTGTAATGCCAATTTGGTACGTTTTTTATTCATCTCAATCATTATCAACGATTGTACAATGTTGTAAACTGGTACACATATCGAACGATTGAAAGTAACGGTGAAATGGTTTTAAATTCGCGCGTTCGGCCAACGAAACGGTGCTTTGTTCACGTGATCCGCAACATGAAATCCTGCCAGAAAAATCGTCGATTTCACGGAATTGGTGGCGACTACACGCGGAATCGGCGTAACACACGTGAGTAATTAATTCTACACGAATAAAGTCGTCGCCCGTCGTATATTTCGTCGTATGACTGGTATACACCCAACAGTAGTGGAATGATGGGCGATCCGAATCGATCTCAAAGGGTCGATCTATTAACGAACCGTAATTGTATTTTGAAACGAAAATGTTAATTTGTGCACAAGTGGTGTATGTATCATGATAGGTTAGGTTATGATAAGCGTCATCTAATGTTTGTAAAATAATGTTGTAAATAATATTGAGAATTTATGTCCAAAACAAATTGTATCATCATATCGATACCATTGAGTTATCTAATTATGTTAGATATCTGAAGGTGCCGATATTTTTACGGATCGACCTATTCATTTTGATTTAAATCGATCCAAAAGATCGACCCACAATCGAGAATCGCCCATCTCTACCCAACAGTCGCCGCGAGGCATGAAAAACGCCTAAGTAAACCATGGCGAGAACTGTGCAAATTCGATTTCTAAATAGTAAACGCGATCTGGCGGTCGCTTCAAATCGTTTAATCTCGCTTCGTTCTGAATACGGTTAAATCGAGAATAAATTTAACAACGTCATCACATCAGTGACTGGTACCTTAATGATTTTATTGGTTCTGTTTTCGGTTCGGTTCCGGTTCGTGAATATTGTGAATTTTGGTTCCCGTTCCGGTTCTGGTTTATACCGGTACTCACCGGTTCATAAAATTATAAAAATTAGGATTAAAAAGTGATAATTTAACAATTATAATGTGGTGCAATTATAATAGATTTAATAATTTGTTTAGCTATCTTCAGTTTACAAGTAATAGTACCAATGACTGATCATTAAAATGTTATGAATTTTCATTTTTTGAGAATACTTTGTTGATAATTTGGTTTTGAATATTTTAGATTTTGAGATTAGCGAGAAATGTATACGTTTTACAATAATGTGTTATTTCAATTTTTTTTACCTCTATACCAACAATTTTATTAAAAGGATTGCTCCAATCATTTAGTACCCTTAATAATACAAAAATGATTAAAATACACAAACGTTTAATACATATTTGACATTTAAAATTTAACAAACATAAAAATTAATTTAAACATTTATAAAAAAATAAAAACATTATTAACCAAAACAAATCTTTTAATATTCATAAAATTAACATATTTATATAATTGATTACATTTCTAAAAACTTAATTGTAGGTGTTTATCATAACAGTCATAACAATCTTAAAAGTTACAAAGAATCCATGTTATAATTTTTAAAACAAACATTTGGAAATGTTAGGAAATTTTGACTTCTTTTAGTTTTTCCAGTTACATTAGGCATAGTGTCCATATCTATGTCATCAAGATAAATAAAATTGTTACCTGGTTTTTTTTTCTTTAAAAAAGAGATTTCATAACTATTTTCATTATAATTTTAAACTTTTTTATATGCTGTTCTATTTTAACAAAAAGGGCTGAATTAATCCAAGCACGTATTGTTGAATAAGCTAAATCCAAACTACCTTGAGGAGCACCAATCATTAATACATCATGCATACGAGCTCTAGGAAAAATAAATACTGGTGGCATAACTTGACCTGTAGCACCAACTGTCAAAATAAGAGTAATCATTTGTCCTCACTCCACAGAAACACATTGTCCAACTTGTTTTGTTTTTTTCTCTGCAACAATGCATGGTGATTCAAGCACAGTAGAAACTCTAGATTCGTCTACATTAAAAATTCGAACACTTGAAACTGGAAAATTTTTTAAAGCTTTTTTATATAAACCAAAAAAAAACCCATAAAGTTAAATTTATTGAACAAAGTAGCTCTGGAAAAACTTGTTTTCTCTGGTTTACGAATAGACAATTTTTAATGACGTTTCATAAACCCATTTAACCAGTCAATTCCAGTTAAATATGTTTCAGCCTATGCATTAACTTTTGTAATGTTTAACTGTGTGGCATAATCATAGGCTAATTTTCTTATTTGTTTACAAGTAAGTCCATAATTCATTTTAGAACAACGAATAATGTATTTTACTAATAAAGATTATTGGTCCATTGTGAAGACTTGATTAACTGTATACTTTGAATAAAATTGTGTCCCACTATTAGATATCCAATTACCCTCAACAGTCTTCAATTTTTTGATTCGGTAAAATAGTGTTGTATGTTTTATATTGTTATCTTCTGCAGCTCTTTTTAAACATTTTGCTTCCTTTACTTCATTAATTGCTTCTTGAATTTCATTTTCAATTCATTTCTTCTAAATTAATAGATTTTTTTATTATAATTTCTTACTATTGTCTAAAATGCAAAAAAAAACAATTATATTGACTATATATAGACATAAATTGTAGTTTATTAATTTTGCTTATACTACTCGAAGTTTATAATAATTTATTCCCTTATTAATTTACCATTATTTATTATTTATTTACTATTCAATTTTTTTTTCACTTTAAATTGTGAATATATAATGTAGCTTGCAATGCTTGTGTTAAATTATTTTTAAAACTGCACTAGTTTGATTTATATGTAGTTTAATTTAAATAATAATTAATTTATCTTGTTTATCTAATTTCTTTTAAAAAACGCAGAGAAAAGTATTAGAAAAATAAAGAGGTTTGGAAATCGAATGAAACCAAAAATGTCTAAAAATCTATTATAATTATACAAATGTAATACATACCTATCTATATATACTTTATATATATGCATATTTATATTTATATACTTTACTTTAAATATCATATCAAATAAATTCAATCATAACTTAATAATCGTACAGTATTTCATTAGCATGAATAAAATATTTTAAAGTAATATTGAAGTTTGCATACTTAAAAATAATAAATTTTTTTCTTAATAATCTTACATGTATAATACAGTGTGACTAAACAACCATATTTTTTACATAAATATTGTAATATTGACAACTGAGTTATAAACGAAATTCAAATGTACCCCACGTTCAAATGTGCCTTCATTCTCCCCTACTAATTACCAAAAAAACTATAGAATTAAAATGCCTATGACTAACAAGATGATTTTCGGAAGTTTTCGGTTGTAAAGCTGAAAAGAGTACACTTGAAATTTTTTGTTGCTTTTAAATAAATTATCATTTTCTATAAATAAGGAACATTCTTGTGAAGCTGAACACTATTAAAAATAATTGATTTCCAATTTTTATATTTGCAATGGGTATTTGATGATTTTTAATTAAGATACACATATTAAGTAAATACCTACAAGATGTTATAGTTGACATGACTAATAGTATTATATTAATGGAATCTACAAAAAAAAATACTTTTTGGAGTTGAAAAATCCTGATCACACAAATTATTTTATGATAAAACCATAAACACTTCAAAAAATTGTAATATTATACTTTCATCTTCAAAAGTTAAACAAAATAGAATAAAAAAAATACCAAGAGGGTTAGAAAAAAGCACTATGGGAAAACAAATACTGACAGAATAAAATGAATTCAGATTTGAAATATTTTATTGTATGTTGGATAAAATTATACACGAGTTATAAAGGAGATTTGGTGATAATTCTAATATAATTATCGGGATAAGTGATCTCAATCCAGAATCTTCAAAATGTTTAATATAAGTCACCATTGCAAAAGCTTATTTATGTGACATAGAATGCCTAAAAAAAAGAGTTAAAAATATTACACAAGTTCATGAATCGTTATGAAATAAAAAATAATTTAAAAATCATTGATGTTTTCCTATTTCATAATTTTCTTAAGGAATATGAAATAACATTATGAGAAACATATAAACTATGCTTCATTGTTATAATAATATCCTTTTCATCAGATGCATGAACGTACATTTTTATGTATGAAATGCGTAAAAAATCATTTATGAAATAGTTTACTAGACACTAACCTTATAAGTTTAAGCACTATATTAATTGAAACGCGAGAAGCAAAATCACTAGATATTGATGAAATAATACACTTAAATATATTATGTTTTCCAATGCATATGAAAATCGCAGAATAATTTTAAAGGTTGAGACGTTAAGTAGTTAAGACGCTACACCCAAATTAGTTGTGTATATCTATCTAACAGATAATATAGCAAAATCACAATATGCAAAATTAAAATGTTAGAGTTTAGGTTAAATTAAGAGTTTTTAAACACCTATTACAAAATTTAAAGAGAGAAATATTTTCGAGTGAACCTCATGGGCGTTTTATAAAATAATATATGAAAAAAAAATATGGCTCTTTTAGTTTTAAATATTTTTAATTAGCTTTAACTTTTTATCATACAATATTTTACAAAAAGTCCATAAAAGTCCATTCGAAAAAATTCCAATCTTCAAATTTGGTAATAGGTACTTTAACTCTAAATTTAACCTTAAACACTAAAATAATAATTCTACGTAGTATGATTTTGTTATATTCTCTATTAGAAGACAGAGACAACAAATGCGGATATAGCGTCTAGTTAAAAATTATTATTTCGTTATAAAATAATGTTAATAGTAATAAACGAATGAACTTTAAATACGTGTATTGTAAATTGTAATCATTTTTCAAAAATATAGAACCTATTCATTCTCAAATGATGTCATATTACTTGTTGTTTTTTGAGCAGGACTGAAATTACATTTTTACATTGCCTTACCTTATAATTGACGAACATTTCTCCAGCCACCCTTTTATAATTTTTTCCAATTTTTTCTTTAGATATTTAATACGCAATTAGTAAGAATCCGTACGA
This sequence comes from Schlechtendalia chinensis, assembly GCA_019022885.1. NCBI lineage: Eukaryota > Metazoa > Arthropoda > Insecta > Hemiptera > Aphididae > Schlechtendalia > Schlechtendalia chinensis. Next base: position 43,472,926 of record CM032339.1, read on the forward strand.
CTAGATTTGGAACTTGTATGCCACCCACTGTTCATCTCCCTTTTAATATGTGTATACACATATATTTAATTACACCTTATTAAACTCCGTGAAATCTATTTTCAGCCCCTCATAGACAAATCGTTTTTTCGGAATCACAATTGTAATTAATTGCAGTTGACAAAATATCAAAATTAAAACTTTAGAAGGGCTGTACACTAGGGTGGGCCGTTTTTTTTCATTTTGTAATGAACACAGCGATAAAAGCGGTGCCAAATGGAGCACAAATGACCTCTTTAAAATATAATTTGATTCAAAGAAATCAAATTGCCTCCGGAATTTAATCAAAGGGTAGGATTTTTATTACTTATATTTGACAGCAAAAAATTATTCTTTTACACGTTGATTGCCACGGAGTATTTGAAAAATGCATAGATATCGGTTCTATAATATAAAGAACAATTATAAATTGTGTTTGATTCATATCGGTCAGATAATACTTGGTCGGAAATAATGCTCACGCGGCTCCTGGTCTCTGAGCGATTTCCTACGAAAAAAAAAAAAAAGATATTAACTTAAAAATACTTAAATTACATCATTATAATGACATCATCGTTATAGTCGTCGGCAATATTTCCAGAAATAGAACCAATATAAACGGAATTTTTTAAAACTAATAGTGGGATATATAGCGGACTAGTGAGAGAATTTAATCGCGATATTCGGCGACTGGCAGACAGCAGTTTTTTGTACTTGTCGATGAATATATTAAATATACTGAAAATAATACTGTCGTGGTTAATAAATGAAGTTTTTTTTGGTGCCCGTTCACGTGTTTGAAGTATGGAACGTAGTCATAACGCTTGGAAATGTTCCTTGTTCGGTGATGCATGTGACCAGGGGCGCAGCTATACATTTTGACAGGGGTGGCAAGCTCTAATTTTCCGCCCCTCCTCCTTTTGACCACTTAACCAGCAATTTTCAAATAACATTTAGTCTAAAACCTAATCAGCTTGTGAAAAATTCTGAAATATGTAATATTTAGGATGTTTTGTACTATTATTATGGAAATATAACATAATTTAATACACAAGGTTTACTCGTATATGAAAATGAGAACAAGACAATTAATGTAAAATATTTTTATTATACTAAATAAATGATATACATAAAACTTCTTCAAAAAACTAAAAGAATGTTTTAAAGAATTTATTGAAACTTTCATGCATTAAACTTTTTGATGAATTGCATTTTTCGGAAATATCTACGTTTATAATTTTATACTGATGTTTCGGACCCATTGCAGGTTTCATCTTCAGAGTAACACGATCCTGTCCAATTGCCATGGCTGTCACTAAGTACACTCACGGCAATCGGACGGGATTGTACTACTCTGAAGACGGAACATGCAATGGGTCCAAAACGTCAGTATAAATAAAAAAACGTAGATATTTCCAAAAAATACAATACATTAAAAACTTTTAAAGAATTATAAAAATTTTAATTTTCTTGATTTATTGTCTGCAAATGTTTTGATTATCTCGTCAAATGAGATTGATGACGCTTTATGATGTTCTATCGATATTAAACTTAAATTGGTGAACCTTTGCTATTTCATCGTACTTCTTAAATAATTTTTGATTAGTTTAAGCTAAAGTACTAAAGCTCCTTTCCCCCGAAGTTATAGTGACAGGAAAAGTAAGAAATATTTGTAAAGCTGTTGTACTGTTTGGATAGCCCTCTTCTAAGTTTGAAATTAGTTTAAAAATATTAAAGTGTGTCCATAATTTTGCCGCCCCCAAAATGTTGTGACCCGGGGCAAAAAACCTGCCCCCCGCTAGCTTTGGCCCTGCATGTGACATTAGAGATAATAAGTTACTAAAATATGAAGAAGTAATGAAGTTTTACAAGTGGACTCGGCACAAAATAAAATATGATATGGAAACTAAAAAATATATGCTGTGCATGCCTTTGACGGAAAATGTTAAAATTACAGTGTATCCACTCATAGATTAAATTAATTTTTTGAAATATTACTTCACAATACTTATAATTATTATTAACCGTCGAGATATGTCAACACATTTACTAATATTACTCATTGAAACTTAACAAATTAAAATTTTCTATTATAACGATTTAAAATAACTACAAAAAAAGAATCTGGGAGTGAAAACCCTGTACACTCCACCCTAAATACGCCACTGATATAAACGTATAGCAATGGGCTACCCGAAGCAAGACGGGGCATCTGCCCCCCCCCTCTGGACTTCAAAATTTCAAATATACATTTTGAAATTTTTAATTTTATTATTGTTTAAATATACATTTCATTGATATTTTGATTAGTATAAGTTCATAAATTTAATATTAACAAAGAAAAAAAGAACAATATATTATTTATACACTAATATAGACCTTAATATGATTTATAAAGTTCTAAAAATATAATAATCAATATGAAAATTCTTGAACTAATAATTGGATTTACCGGCGGAGACCCGCTATCTGATTGTATTTCCTTATCGATATCTAAATGAAATATGTCGACCGAAATTCAATTAGATATTGACTTTAATTTGTCAACATGCTGTTTATGGTAAAACACGTTAAATTACGTATGTATTATTTTATTATCATTTTGTATTAGTATTTTAAGTACTTATAGTGGAATATTGACATTATTTTCAATTTAGTATTTGTTTTATTCAATTAAACAGGATTCGTTGTTTAATTATAATTATGGACATCAGAAATTATTTCAAAAAATCAAAACTTTGTAAAGCTTCATCTATTTCAATTTAAATAAATAATACCGAGTCATCGGAATCGCGTGTCGATGGTGTAGTTGAAAATGCTTCGATTACTATGAATTCGAAAATAATGACGTTGGTGAAACATGGTGACCCATGAAAAAGATATTGGAAAATATTTAAACGTCGAAAATATTGACGATTCTTTGAAATTTGAACTTTTACGTAATCCTTGGGTACCGAATACAATTTATGACTTTAAGAGCAATTTAAAACTAGGAAGTACTCGAACATTTAGACATCAATGGTTGCACGTAAACGATTCATGGTTGACATATTCAGCTGTGGAGGGTGTGAAAGGAGCTTTCTGTAGAATATGTGTATTGTTAAAGCCATCAATTTATAGAGGCGTACAAGATGGATTTATTATGAAACCGTTTATAAAGTATAAGGATTTTCACTCATCTTCTAAAATACATTTGTCTTCAAATTGGCACTTTGAATCAATATCAAGAGCGAAAGATTTTATGGACATTATGAATGGTAATCATATGAGTGTTATTAAACAAATAAATTCTGGAATGCGTAAAAAATAGAAACTAATAGACAAAAATTAAAACCTATTAATTAAAAAATCAGATTCTGATGTTTTTCATGATTTATTAAATTTTTGTGTTGAATCTGGCGATGAGATAATAAAAGATCATTTTTGACGAATGTAGGAAAAGCTAAATATTCATCCCATAAAACTCAAAAAATGAATAAATAGCATATAATTTTAAAATTGCAGTCAATTATCGAGATAATACTAAACATTTATTATGCCAACGATATATTTTTATCTAAATTACTAATTTACCATTTATCAGTAGTCACAACTCGCACTAATCCACATATTTAAAGCACTGTAAAATCTACCTAACCTAATGACCCACCGGCTGTAACATGGATTGTACTTAAATATAATTTGGTCAACGTATAAAAAGAATAACGAAGATGAGTAGAACTATAGAGGTAGACACAGTTTCCAAATTGAATTAATTTACCAGATAATCATGTACCAAAGAATCTTAAATATTAACAAATCAAAATACATATATAACATCCAAACCATAATCAATATAGGATTTTAACATAATTCAAAATCACAAAATATATCTATAAATATTTCTGAAATCCAGTTAACGTTTAAAATCTGAAGGATGTTTTATACAATATTATTTAGGTAACTAACGAATCCTAAATTCGACTAAGTTACATGCTATCCCACAAGTTATAAGTATTTAGCAATTGTTGTTTTTTTGTAAAAATGTATGTAAATTTGTCGACAAATTTTATTTGACCTCTGTAATTATACAGTGCATTTAAAGAGTTGATGATATTTATTTATCTATACAAATAATGAATAATTTGTTAGTATTTTACTTCCACTAGACTATGGTTTCAAAATAATCGTTAAATCGTTAGGTTAAATTTAAATAGTTATATAATAAAACATTTAAAATGTAGTTATTCTAATGAATAAATGTTTTTTAGATATTCCTATAAATGTAAATCATGTACAGTTAACGGTACAAACGAAAGTAGGAACTAGGATGTTCTATTTAGGATGCAATTTACTAATTGCATTCTAATTGCGATTCTATTAAGGAACTATTTAGGATGCAATTCACTAAGCAATCTTCTCTTAAATTTTATTAAAAATTGATTTTTTACCAATTTGCTTTGCAGTATTAAAATGAACTTGTGTCAATGTAATAACTTATTAAATTTTCTTAAATATTTTTATTGTAAGCATGATATATTTGATATATATTCTTAAACATTGAATTATTTTTACTGTTTTATAAAATATGCTGATAATAGTTGGTTTGAATTTCGTTAAAATGCAGGTTTTACTGCCGAATTACGATGAGAATCATATTTTGTTTGTTTTTCCTGTTTTTACTACACATTTATTATGATGACGATATTTTATTAACTAAACAAATAATATTCAGTTTACATGTTGTTTATTTGTATTAAACCATATTTTCTAAAGAATCGTATAACCTAAAACGCAAGCTGTAATCTGAATTGTTATAAAATATTACATCACTAATATAAAAAAAAAATGGAGATTAGTACTACAAAATTTATAGGAGTAAAAATGAATTCAAAAATTGTCTTATGTTTTTGTATATTCCCATTTAAGATTTAATCGTAGCTAGTTAACGTTCAAGAACTACAAAGGAGCATTAGAAAGTAGTATTTATGAGATGACATTACATTAAATTCTGACACAAATGGTCTTTATTATATCTGCCTTATGGTAAAGGAATTATCTTGTGTCAAAATACTAACTTACATGACATAATACAAAATATGCTGATAATTGTTTTTTTGCTTAATTACTTCAAATATTAGTGTGATGATGTATTCATAATTTATGAAAATGTAAACAGATTAATAACATATATGAAACTGTATAAGTAGTTACAGAAAAATGAACATTAATAAACGATTAATGGAGTACGAAAAAAATATTAAAATGAATTAATTAAAAAACCAATCAAAATATCGTAACAATTAAATTACGTTAAACAATTTCAATTTCAATTTAAATTGTAAATTTTAAAAGTGTTTCAATTGTATTATTTATTATTTAACAATTTATTGAAAACATTGTATATTTTATTTTCATAACCTTTTAATCTGTAAGCAATTGATTTTTAAATATATTTATTTTTAATTTGTTTTTCGGTCGAATAACGAAAAACAACGAATTTCAATTACCACTCTTTTCTGAACTATACAGCAAATATTATGACGATATTTGTTCATCTAAACAAACACAAATGTACGATTTGCCTGTTTTTTAGTTACAAACAAATTTTTTGACATTCGTTTAATATCAGCCACTGGCTCAACTGGGATTAACAGAAATTATCATTTTGAATAAAACAAAAATATAATGAATCTAGGTTTCATTAAAATTATTTACGTATTAACCATTGTAATAATTTTAATTATCATCAATGATCATAAATCTGATGCCAATCGTAAGTATGATTAAATGTGTTGTAATAAATATTTTTACGTACTACTTCTTAAAATAAGAGTTTAATCATTTTATACATTTGACTAATATTTTAATTTTATTAGACATGATTATAAATATTTATGGTTTAAATTATATAACCAGTACCTAATAGAAACGTTATTATTTTGGTTGCTGAAGACAATTCGTACGACTCTTAAGAAAAATTATTTTGATTGTATGAACGATTATTCTATGATCCAACAAATAATAATAAAATAATCCATTTTTATTTATTTTTTTAATTAAATTACTTTCATTTTATCGTATACGAGAATTGAATTAGTTATTTTTATAACGTTTTAAACATGTTGTTTTTAATCAAATATTTTTTAAAGAAAGCTAGGCTTTTTTAATAATAGCACTCGATACTTTATTTATCACCTTAGTGGTTAATTTTATTCATAAAGTAAAAATATTGATCATTAATTATGATGAATTACTTAAATAAAATATTGCGTAATGCACTGAATTGTAATGTCGAGTGTACTAGCTAGTCGTTAAGCTACGACGGATTTTGGGTACACGTACTCCAACCGTTTTTATCAATAAAAATGTATCAGCTGATAGATATAGATAAATACCATATGTTGGACATATGTGAAATTAATTATATGCACTAATAATTTCTTAGATATATCATATCATGTAAAATAATATTTAATTACAATATTCGCTTTAAATTAGCATACATATTCATAATGATATGTAATTTTAAATATTTTTTTAGATTGTTTAAGTAAGTCATTTGACAGCCAAATTTTTAAATAATAATAAAATATATTTATTTATCATAAAAAATTACTAAATTAAGTTAAACATTAATAATAAAATACAAAGTTAAAAACAGTATATGTAGTATTTTTTTTAACCTTATTGATCGTACTTCACCTTGTATTAGGAATTAAAACATGAGGTTAGAGAAGATAACCTAACCTACAAATAAATTTGTTTCAATGCTTTAATTTTTCATTTGATATTTCTGATGAAATAAAATAAACCAATAATCGAAAATGTATTCACACAAAACTAGACACGTTTTTCGAATACTATTTCTATCGTGTTGTATATAATGTAGTCGATTTGTGCGCTCACTGAACAGATAACAAGATCATCGAAGGGTGTAGCTTCATATTTTTTATTGTGAAATGTTATCGGAATTCCGAAGAAAGAAAGTAGCGGTTAATTTTTTTTTCAAATGCAAGAACATACATAATTCAAACAATTTTGATATGTGTATATTTTATTACAATATTGAAATATAAAAATAAGAATATATTAGTCTCAAATAATTATATACGCGAGAAATATAGTTGTACAACTAACAATTGATTTTTTATTTTTAATGTAAGTTCTAACGAGAATACTTCCCAAAAATATTTTATTTTAGGTTTATTTATTATCATTTTTTTAAATTTAATATGTTTTAATCCTATATTTTTCGGTTTAAGTGTTTTCCCCCAATATTTATATCAAAATTTATCCTCTTTAAAAGCAGTCTATTCATATATTCAACCAATATGACAATATATAGTCATAATAACATTAGTTTTGTTATTTACCAATATACGATCGTGTAACACACCATAAAATTGTTTAATGTTTTTAAAAGTTATTCTGCATATATTAATATATAAACGATTTATGTTATATTTCTTTAAGATCAAATCATCGGTAATGGAAATATGGAAAGTTAGTATTATCAAAGATTACATTTTTATTGGCGATCAGTGATCGAATATCACAAACAACTAAACTTGTTATGAAAATTATTTATCAATATCGTAATTTTAGTTTCACATATCCACAAACCAATATAGTATAAAACAAAAGTTAATTTTTTTTATCACTATCAAGTAAACTTTAATGGCCAAGAAGCATTCAAACACGCGTATCTTCACTGTGAGTATTTAAATATAGTTTTTTTTACGGTTTCATTATATCAAATATATAATAACTGAATTATATATTAATATACTATAAATTTCGTATTACACCTTAATTTCTAAATTAAATTTTTATATTATAATTTAATATACGTAGACTGCATAATTAAAAATATACTATTAATTGAATACAGTAATTCAAATTAATAATAATCATACACTAGAAGTCGTAACATTTAAAAAGTAAACTCTATTTTAAGATATTTGGTTTATAATAAAATCAAATTTTTCTCATCGTGTGTATTTACATTTGTACAATTTGTTGTTATAACATGTAATATCTAACAATAATCAATAAGTAATACTAATACATGTTGCCAATGAAGAATCAGTTTCAATCTTTATTATTTATCTAAAATAATCCTTAAACACAGGCTGCCCTCTTCTGTAACCACATAAATGGATGTTTATGAGGAATCTATTCAATTAGGACAGTTTAAAATTTAAGGGATCCACAGTTTTAATTTATGTGATTTACTTTTATAACTATAAATTATAAAATATAAAAGTATGAAGCTCTAATGAATATAACATAGATCATCAAACAATTAGTTATCATATATAAAACAAAAACATGTATTTACGTTTTAAAATAAAGGGGTTTATTCTATTTTTCTAGTCAGAAGAAATGAATTGGAGCCAAATATAACAAAATGTATTTTTTTCATCAAATTTTTAAAATTCTTTCAATTATACGATAGTTGTACTTAAAAATTAAAATATACAAAATCAGAAGTAATTTAATGTTTTTTCATTCATTTTTCTATTGCATTGAGTAATTCAATTCATGTTATCGATTTTGAATAATGAATACAAAAAACGTATATAATTATTATATTTTTCTTTAGATATTTTAAACAATTATTTCGAATTCCACCTTTATAAAGTTCTTCACGGTATGTTAAAAAAAAATATCTTTTTACTACAAGCGTAACTCGACATGAGTATATACAATTTTTAGAGATCATCCCAGAAAGGCCTCTGAGTCCATTGGAGTGGAAGGAGCAAAACTGTCCAAGTTTTTATTACTTTTTATTATATTTAATCAACATAATAATTTAAGACTCATTCATATAAAAATTAAAATTATATTATTAAATTACAATAAAAATGAAAAATAATGTTCAAACACTTTTATAGATTCATTAAGAATACCATTTATAGGTATAAAGTATTAAAAATATTAATATAACATAGTGTATTATTATTTAAATTATATTTTATATTTTATATGGTTACACATATGCATGATTAAACATATCTTTGTTACAGGCGATTCGAAATATGTATATATCGAATTTTTTATATTTATTTTCTTTGGTTGCAAAACAGGTTGCAATACATTTCACCAATCAAAAAGAGAAGCATATTTATTTAAGAGTGAGTGAAGTATATTATGATATTTTCATAATTAATTTGAATAGCATTTAATTGTTTAATGCTTTAAAATTATATATTATGATAAATTTATTGAGACGCAAACGAAACATATTTTTGTGAACAACATCAGAAAATTAAGATGTATACTTAATTAGGTTTTTTAATATATACTATTGCAAAAATTCAAAATCATCGATATCACTAGAGATGTTGCATTTTTAAATAAATCCAATTAACATATGATGTGCAGTTAAAACTCAACGTTGTATTAAAAAGTTTAAGAACATCATGTCCATAGCACATAAATATTAGACATCTCGTAATTCATACATTTTTTGCTACATTTACAAATGTTTTTCTATATATTGAAAAAAAGATACTAGATATAGAAGAAATCATTCCATTAACATTTATTGACGACTCCATCTTAAACATCTATTGCATCACTAACGATCCTGTATTTTATATATATTGTTTTATATCGAATTTATTAATTTTTTGATACTTTAAAATAAACAAAAAAGCTAAAGAATATTTCGAAGACAGTAAGTTTACTTTTTTAATTATCTAATTCGAAGGAATACCAGTAAGAAAATAAATGTTTTAACATTTATTATTCAATTAAAAAATTAACACTGATTTAGTTTTCTGTCATAAATTTGAAATATTGGAAATACTAAATGTGAAATAAAAAAATGCTTACAATAAATTAATATACTATAATCTACATAGTGTTTTAGTTAGAAAGGATATAGTTGGTACACTTTTGCAAATGCAATTTTGTTTTGTGACGTATGCTTGTTGCAATTTATATAAAACATTTTCTATACATCGAGAAAATGATATAGGAAATAGAAAAAAATCATCCGTTTATGAATTATAGGTGACTCAATTGCAAAATCCTGTTGCATATCTAACCAAAAATTGTGTATTCAATTTTCAAAATTTGAATTGTATACATTTTTATTCGTTTTTTTTCATCTTGAAAATAAAAAGCTGAAAATAATTACGCAGATGGTATGTTTACTCTTTTTTTCTATTCATACTTAATGAATATTAAACTAAATTTTACACTTTCAATGAAAATATATCATTTAATTAATATATAATGCTAAATATCTATACGGGTACAATTTAAATGGGTACAGTACTTTACTTAAGTGTCTTAAACTCATTGAATAATTATGTGGGAAATTATCAAAAATGTTATGTTTCATATATAATATTTTAACAATAAATACATTAAATAAAATAATTAAAATGCTGTTATAGATGCAAATAAAGGATATTATGAGTATATTCTTAGTATACTCTTACCACTTGTTCGTATGTATCATATTTAAATACGAATTTTACAAATATAAAAAAATAATATTTGTTAAGCGTGCACAAAAATCTATATAATTCCTGATAAATACTATCAACGCATACTTTTAACATATTTTAGAATATAATACATTTAGAATGATGGTAATTGATAATAGTTTAACCATTACTCGTTTCAAATTCACTAAATTTTTTATCGGATATAGGCACACACTTTTTAAAAAAATTATATTATGGAATATATAATGAAATGTATTGAAATTCCAAAAAAAAAAAAAAAACACTAATTATAATACTGTATTCTATCAACGATTATCCAACATCATATTCATATCATATCCAGGAAAAGAATTGGTAAAGTTTAACGTAAATTTGTTATGGTTTTATTTATCTAGCACGTGCTAATATACGAGGACCATTAGCGTTTTGTAAAAGTTATACAGGTCTTAATTTACAAACAACATACATATACTCTACGCTATATCAAAATGAAAACTAATTACTCGTGATTTATCTTTTCCCACATAGTTTCCAGATGTAAACGTAAGATAATTTTATAACTATTATTATAACTAATAATTACCCATTAATTTTTGTTAACACTACTTGTGGAATAAATTTATAATTTATATAAGGACACAGTGAAACTTCTAACGATCACTACATATGATAGACAAGTCAAAAAAAATTAATTATTTCTAGGAACTGGTTTATTTTTATTACGTTTTTAAAGGAAACTTCTAAATAAGTACGTTTTAAATAACAAAAAAAAAATATAGTGTTTGAATTTTTTAATTTGAAAATTAATTTTTTAGTTTTATACTTTTGTATGAACGAACGCAGTATCCCGACGACATTAAACCCTCTTGGTTAATTGCTAATTAACGTTATCTAAATTAACATCGTCTCTAATAGAGACTATTACGTTCTGTTTAACTCAAATCAAAATGAACCCCACCTGAATAAAGGACACCATAGAATAGCAGACAAAAGATCATTTAACAAGGGTGCACGATATATTGAGATTTAACTTCATATAATATAACATTTATAATATAAAAGTTAAACTTAAGTAGGACGATTAAAATATAAAATATAATTTACCAAATTGTATATCACAAGTTATCCGTAAAAACGTTTGTTGTGAATATAGCATTTGATGTTATATCACGATTAGTATTTACATTTATTTTATTTATTTATTTAATTGTCCAAGTGGTAGACATGTTTGTCATCATTTTTTTTTGTGTTTATCTTTGGTACATTTATTACAATTCTATACAGCATCACCGTATATAAAATTAAAAAATTATTCAGTTTAAAGTATATAATAGTTTAAAGCGACAAAAATAAGTATTTTAATACATTCAAAAACCAAATATATGTGGATTATATTTATTAATATTAAAATATAAATAATATATATTAAAGAAAAATGTTAATTAATTGTTCGTCATCAACTAAAATAAATATAATAATATTTATGATAGCTATGATGATAGTATATCATTAAAACAGGTGATATTTTATGAATAGTAAAGTTGGATTCTCAAACTTTTGTAATTTACATTAGTTTGAGGAAGTTAGCCGACTAATATTTAATACTGAAAAGTGTATAATCTAGCAATCATTTAATAAATTTGATTTAACATAAAGACGTAATTGTATTATATAAATATTTCATTATATTATCATCCATTGTAATCAAATAATTTTTCTATATTTTTGTATAAACTATTATCATTTTATACATGTGATAACATCATTTAGGTCAAATTTTATTTGGAAATATAAAGTGTAAGTATTATTGAAAGGTCATTCGTTTTTATTTATAGAATGTAAAGTAAGTTTTTTTATCATATTTAATCACAATTTAATTAAATTTGATTAGAGTATATAAAAACAAACATACCTATATAATAAAATTACTAATAATGTGTTGCTATACAATAAGTTACTACAAATTTCCAACACAATAAATAATATATTTTTTAATGTTTTTTTTTCACCATGCAGTTAACTTAACTGGAATCGAGGCATTCAGTCATATATATCATTACTGTGAGTGATTTAATGACTATTTTCCTCAATTAATTATAAATAATACCATAATATTAACGAATATACTTATTAAACTTATGTAAATGCTTTTTGTAGGCAATGGTGGAATATAATCTAATAATTATTTACGGGACAATTTGTTCATTGTAATCCATTTTTTTTTCGTTATTGTCCTCTTTGGCTTTTCCTTCATCTACTTTATTATTTTCGATATTATCATCGTTATCATTATAACTACATTCACTTCCATTAGTTATTTTGATTTAAAAATATATTCTTAAAGAACCGTAGCTTATAATTCTTTTTTCTTTTTAGAGAATTAATTATTTTTATATTTACATTCACTTAAAAATGTTCTATTTTTACCGCTATTGTGGCCAAAGTGTTCACTTTAAAGAAAAACTATATGGAAAAATAAAACCTAATAATATGACTGCTAAATAATTTACATATTACATTTATATTAGTAATTTGCAGAGAATTCTACGTTAATTACATTTTGTTACGCGGTGTATAGTCACAGACACCTGCCGAGCCTTGCTCAATTTTTGAATTGTAGACAGCATTAGATAACTATAATTAAATAATGCATATCCCATGAAAATGAATATACAACGCAATTTAAATGATAAATTTGTACAAATATAACATGAACAAATTTAGAGTGTTATATGTCCTACAGATTAAAGATATTAAAACTATTATAAATAAGTGCATATAAAATAAATTTACCGGTTACTTTTCCAAATGCGAAGCCTCTTCAAACACGAGACATAGGACGTTGGCTACATAAATCCCCACTAAGTGTGTCCCTGAATAAAAACCTTTTGCTTATACATTTTTTGCTCAAGTAAGTAGAACAAATTTTGGAAATCATGTAGCAATTCAAAACTTCTTGATGACTAAATGTACATATCATATGTGACACATTCAATAATGGTTCGATGAACCAAGATATAACAATTATTAAAAATTTGAAAATATAGTATGCTATATACGTAATACTGTTTCAACAATTATCGCTTATATTGCAACATTTACAAGAAACTCGATATTTCAGTTGGTGATATTTATCGTAGTGTCATTATTTTTAGAACATCATACTTTATCACGTATTTCAATGTAATCAAACATTATATTTTAATGAAGAATATAATTTAAATATTATATTAAGAATTTTATTTTCATTTATCTAGTTAGTTATGATCATTATAGTGAAGCTATAGGTGACTTATATTACAATATTACTTTAATAATGTCGATATTATAACTTTTTGATTTTTAATTAAATATATAATCAGTGATTTGGTATATAATTTTATACGTGGAATACATTTTAATACTAATAAAACTGTTATATTAATATAAATATTTTTTTTTTGTAGATAAGTATTAATTTTTACACAATTAAAATAAAATTATTATGTAAGTTCTTAGTGAATATTATGAAAAATTTCAGATATATTACATCAATATACACAAGACCTCTTCGATGCAGTTATTCCTGGTATGTAGTACTAATGACATTTTAAAATCAAATTTTATAACTATAAGTTATATTTATGACTAATAATCTTTAAGATAATAAATAAACCATTCACTATTTAGAAAATATTGAGGACATAATACATAGCCCAAAGTCTTGGTGTATAAACGCGTTAGGTATGTATTCGTTTTTAGTATATTTATATAGTTATATATATAAGCATATATATATATATTTATATATATATTTACATGTAATTAATTTTATTAATTAGAATGTAAAATTATTTTTCTAACATTAGAAATCCCAAATTAAAAATAAGAATATTCGTAAAATGAAAATTCCAAACGTAAAAAAAATTTTTAGAATTAATTAATGTACAAAAAATGGTAATTAAAATAATATATGTATAATTACAACCATTTATTGAATTATTACAAGAAAACCTGGAATATGTTACAGCTGCGTTGAATTGTATTTGAATATATATGTTGAACTGAATGTTCTCTCTAAGAAGAATTCTAAATATGAATAGTTCTTTGAATAATAAAACGTAATTATGCAATATTTAAATATTGCGTATTTCTTAAATGTTTTATATAACAATATTCAATAATTCAGGAATATGCGTTCGGTATAAACCAGATAAATACAATATTTTTGAATTATATTAATGTGGAATATTTTTTTACAACATTTAATTTTACTATTCAAATTTTGTAGTTAATACAATGGATTTGAGTATATCTGATAAAGAAAATAAATGTCGCGGTAATAATAAAATTAATTGAATACCATATATTTAATACATTTTAAAATAATTAAGGAACTACACTAATCAGTGTTCTATATTTTATATATATTGATCAATTATTCAATACTATATTTTAACTCCTTCACACGAATAATATGTGGTCGGTTTGATACAATCATTCTGTCATTGATTTGGCTCTAACATTTGAATAACTATCCTACAAGATTTAAACTACATTAAATTGCATTTAAGTTTGTAAATTGCAATTTAACATAAATTTGAAGACACAATAAAACAAAATCAAAAAACGTCCAAAATTATAATTTCATTTGTTATGAATCAATGAATATTTAACATGCATTATAGCTATAAATATATTTTCTAGAAATTATGGATAATACAGATTATACTTGTAAGAAATTTAATTCAAACTTCAAACTATATTATTTTGTTTTAAAAGAATTTTATTAGTTGAAAATAGTTTCAGATAAATCATATAGCTTTTTTTAATGGGTGGCATTGATTAATTAGTATTCTATAATACATTTTTTATTGTTAAAGATGAAGAATCAACCATACATGCTCTTACACGTTCCTTTTTTAGTTATCGTGAGTGAATGACACAATTATTATCAAACACATATTTAAATTGACAAAAAAATAATTAAATAATTAAAATGGTAGGAATAGCTTTCAATCAACTTTTAAAGGGGAATTTAACATTATTTATGTCGATACATTTTGCTATTATTTGTTTCGAAAACTATACCTATTATATTAAATAATTGAATAATTACTAGTTGTCCAATTAAAGTTGTCCAGCTCAAATTTCAATAACTATTTCTTTATCCATTTGTTTATTTTCATTGCAAATGCAAATCATACCGGAAAATGAATGCATATAAAGTCGAATGGAATGTCGGTCGGAATCAATAGGATGCATTGTATCAAAACGTTTCCTCTTTTGTATTTTTATTTAAGAATTCTTGACTTTTTGACTTCAATGACTTTTTTCATAAGTTTTATCACCGTAATCCGGGTGCCATTACAAAGACGTGGTTGGTTGATATTTCGTTTTTTGGGTTTTACAAAATGAACGTTTTTTCGGTCAGTTACAAATCTGAATTCGATGTTCTATTACTCGTCTGATGCAAAATATTATTAAACATGTCGTTTTTGTATTTGATTCACAAATTAATCGGTTTCGATGGGAAACAGATTGAGATAATTGTCTAAAACGATGTTCTTATTTGATAAGTATTTGACAAATTCACAGCATCTCCGAGCGTGTAATCCCAATGATTGTTATTCTCTAGTAATCATAAACGTTGACAGGCTTCTTTATGTGTGCTATACAATTCATTATTAACTGTTCGTAGATGTTGGAATTATGCTTATACATAAACGTTGACTAATAGCAAACGCAAATAAAAACACTCGTCGTTGCTTGGATAGACTGTGTATTTATATATATACTGGATTTTCGGTGGAAAAATAAACGTGGAAAAACATCAATTGGATTTCCGTTGCCGTATCCGTCGTTGAAATTTCGTTTACGATTGATTCCAAGCATAATATTTTGGTATTTAGGAGTATTCGTCATTCAGCCAAAATTCTGTGAGTTTCTGTCAGCATTTATGGCATCTCTACGGTGAATATACTCTTCGGAAAGGAGTTCTAATTGGATTTTTTTTTATGAATTTTAATCACTCAGTTTTAACTTTGACGAACAAATCAACAGTATATTGGTGAAATAGACGCCAACTTTATATTGTGCATATCTTCATTATCACGAACCATGAATCGGTATGAATAATAGTTTATTAAACTCACTTTTTTGTTCGATTCAATGACTATAAATTAATTATTTTTGTGGATAAAAAAAATTAATCGTATTAGAAGAAATAAACATTCGCTATTTACCTGTAGATAGATTTATCAACTTGATCGAGAAATGATAACCGTCTTCATATTGTCAGATTAAAGTGGGATATTGCAATGCAAAATCATATGATTAGGTATGATTCTGCCCATGTAGAACGATATCGCAAAATTCTAAATTTTCACCAACAATGACAATGGTAACTTCATTAATTGTTGACGCATTAAAACGTCTTGCTTGTTCTCACACAGGCGTCTTATCGGCTCTGATTACAATTGTCCGATTATCGGTCCAGTGCTGTTTTCAACAATGCAATCAATTCATCGTATTGATAAAAAAATATTGTAGTACTTCCACAGTTGGTCATTTCACTAACTTGTTGTGTTCACACAGCCAATCTACTCCTTGTGGTGAATTTGTTACTCTACATGAAGTCATTTGTAAGCAACTGCTGTAATTTTGGATTTTTGTAAGAAATTGTTTGGAATGTGTTCCTATTTCAGAAAACAATATGCGAAATCATTTCAGTGGCGGGAATAATAGCATTAATTTGATTTTGCCCCTTGCGCAACACAATTCAGGGCTTTCATTTATGTATGTCAATGCCTTAGAATGTGGGCACACAACGCTCATCGATACAATAGCAACGGATTGGTCTGCACTGTTATCAAGTATCACGTTGTAACGGAATGCAGCTCGGTGACTATTTAACGCATCATTTATTTGTTTGTCTTCTTAAAAGATATTTCAAATTCATTATCGGACTATTGATTTCTAATGACCGATGATGTTTTTTATTCAATGCATATCATCTTAGTTTGAATTTTTTCTTTCTTCTTGTGTACGTGCTAAATAAATATCTTTGTGATAATCTATTTCTTTGAATTTTATATTTCTCTTTGAGTTGCTCTGCAGTACGATTATTTCGAAAATTCATTTTTTTGTAGTACTCCGAATTCAAAGACCCAAATTTCTTTGATTGGCGGTATTGCAATGAGTTAAAATTGTGTCAATTCATTTTATTTGAGTAAATAACTGAGAAATGTACATTTATTGGTAGAAATTATTAGCCGTATTTTATAATACGGTATTTAATTTAAATTATTAGCCAATTTTTGCCCAATAAGAATCATAATATTCGGACGATAACGAACATTTTTTTTGTTCTTTTGAACTTTTGGAAATTCTCATTATACACCCAATTTATAGAGTATTGTACATGCATAAATATAATACATATTTTTAATATTTAATATTTTCTTTAAAACAATAAAGAAAGCGGCCATTTGGAGGATGGTATGTTTTATAATCATTTGTTTTTTTTTTACCTAAAATATATCAGTTTTGTTGTACATGTTATAACAAAAAAAAATGTTTGTACGAAGTTTAAGTCGTTATATAATTCTAAAATAAATGTTATGATGTAATCAATAATATATTATGCATTATATGTCACTTTCTCTGAATAATTACAAATTTATTTAGGTGTTTCTATCAAGTATTATTCTTTCCTGTTTGAAAGATTAGCATTAGCTATTAGTATGTATATTTAGCACAAATATTAAACATTTGAAAAACACAGATTTCTAATATATATATATATATTAATACAACAATGCATCCACATAAAATTTTACCGATTTCAACGATGTTTATTTTTTGTTAAAATTTTAATTGTGTATAATTTAATCAAATTTTCACATTTATCACATTTATAAAATGTCTATTTTTGTCATCAAAATAAAAAGATTCGTACACATTTTTTTGTGAAAACGCACAAAACACATTCACTTTAGGAAAATATTTTTGCGGTTCGACCGTCTGATATGGATAATATACCCCATATCCTGACATTATACCGATTAACTACCATTAAAAAGAAAAGTTGCTTTTACACTAAAATCAATGCGTAAAAACAACTATAGTCGTTAGCTTCGTTCTTAAGAATAAACGCATAGAATTCCGACAGTGTTTTATTATCACATGCAAATAAGGCTTGCAACAATTGAATACTGTAAAACTTCATTCAAAATTAATTTGGTAAAAGTTTCCAAACTGTTGATCCTGGAACTGATTGCCATCTAATCTAAAATTGATTAGAGCCGGTTACTTGCCAAAAAAGCATTAACCAGCTATATAGTGTCAACTATGTAACTCGGGAATAACCTCTTTCTCTGGGTATGTATTTGTCTTAATTAGTCGCGTAGTAGTGTAACTAAGTATAATACTATGAAATAGGGAAAAATGTTGTGGTCGCCCTGTTTATGTTTATTGTTTACATATAATATACAAATTTTAGCGTATGCTCTCAAAATCGAATTAATTTATTCTCGAATATTTTCTATCTTTTTTTATATTACTGTATCTGAACTTATAAAATATGTAACTCATGTAATATGGTCAACTCATAAAGACAATATTCAGAAAGCAAATTTTAATGAATACTGATAATTTCTTTAATATACTCGAACTATACGATTATAACCAGTTACTATTATCTTGTTTATGCTTCGTATGTAATTGATTTTCACAGTGTTGAATGTTTATAATTTTTCAGGATTTGAAAATGCAATAGGTCCAAAAGAGTATTGTGAAACATACTTTCAACCAATTAATTTAACATCTGGCGACAATTAAAGACACAATGTTTTTTTATTGATAAATGACAATCAGTATATGCAATCAATTATAAATTAAGATAATGACTTCATATCTATATTTTTAGACTTTTAGTAAAGTTTTGTACTATTCATAAGTAATGAGACAAAATTGTTATTTGTATACCAGATGGATGACATTTTTCTGTTTTAATTTGTTTAAACAGTTAAAAGTTCACTAACGAAATCAACTATATATATATATGAGACAAATGCGTTTGTAATGAATGATTACATTAGATATTTGGGCAATAATATTGAATATTGTAGTATGTTTTTCCGCTTGAAAATTTTTCATTCAATATTTTTTTTATCTTCGCAGTATCAGGTGCCGATAATATGCATCATTTTATATATAAATTCATACTCCTGATTTTATTTTTCTACGTTTTCACACATTAATTGACATTAAATAATGACTGTTTTCTTGACCCTTTAATGAATAGCGCAATTACAATCCAAAATAATTGTGCACTTACTATGTACATTTTCGGGGTAAACATTGGAGTGCAAATTTTCATTTGATTTGTGATTAAATTTATCATTATTTTATATCTTTGCTTGGCATATCTAAGTTATATTAATATTATTTTTATCTTTTAATACGTCTGTAATAATATATGTTTAACTCTTATGAAACTATCTATCTTTTCATCATGATATTTCAATACTAATTATTAATACAGATAAGCATATGGCTCAACCACTGAAACTCAATATAGATATTTATAAATAAAATAATTGACTCACTAATTTATAACGAAAATATAATTATTTGGTTAAGTAATATAATTATTTATTAAGTGAACAATATTAAATACAATGTAATGTTTATAAAATAATATTATTGTTATTCAATTTGAATTATTATTTTGAATCTAAAATTACATTCTAATAAACAAATAATGTTTTAATATCGTAATATAAAACTAATTACTATTATTATCATTATTCCAATTATCATCAATCAAATTATACAAGTTTTATTCATTTTATCGTATACAATATTTGTATTAATTATTATTTTAATCATTATATTATATAATTTCGAAATAAACTGAATAAAAACTAAATAAATAAACTAAATTTAATAAACTAAATAAAAAAAATAATTTATATACTGACTTGTATTTTGATTTAAGCAAACCTGGTGAATATAGTTTTAAGGTCATATTTTTCTGAATAATAAAGATATTTATTTAAAATTATTTATTTTTCAAACAAAATTAAATTTAAATTTAAAATTTGTTTTCTATTGTTTCATAGTTATGCAAAATAATGTACCTTAGTTGATCCTTAGTGGACTAATTAATTTACTATAATCATGATCACCTGTTTCTCTAACCTATAATTCGACTAAATTGTTGTAAATAACGTATGTTATTCGTTAATATCTCAACCACATTGGTAGGTATCGCCTTTTTTTTAAACACCTTTAATCGGAAATAGAGTTATACGAAAGATAAATTGATAGTGAATTTAAATTGTTATATTAGCGGTACGATCCATAAGATTGGAGAGAAAACGTTGCAGAAGAAATCGTATTCAATCGTCATTTTTTTTGTATATGTTAAACATTTTAGTTTTATAACAAATGTAATCGATCGTACACATAACAAGTAGAACTAACCTTAAAAGTGTTAGAGTTTAATTTAATTTGTTTAATTAATAATAATAATAATATGAATTTATAATTTTTTATTTTTAAATATTTTATCATTTACTTATTACTGTTAGGATGTGTTTACTATAAATCCATCTTCGTTCTTTTCCGTAGACATATATTTATATTTAAATGGTCGCATCCTTAAAAGATACGTTATCGGTAGCTATAATTCCTTTATTTCTTTTTAGCTAGACCATTTTGGGCACGATTGTTCTGTGAGTGCCTGAAGACAGTTTGCAGCCAACTTCCACTATTCTCTATTTTTTGCATTTTTTCTGTTGTACATATGAATCGCATCCTTAGTCTCTTATTAATTGTTGGATAAATTCTATTCGTGGACTTCTTCTATGATTCTTTCCTTCAACTCATCCTCCAATAATTAATTAGTTTTAGTAATTCTTCATGTCGTGTAATATATTTTATGCATTCATTTCGTCTTCTACCTATATTTTTCCATAGTAGCTTTCTTTCTATAATTTTTTTGAGTACTTCTGTATTGGTTATTCAATCCATCCAGCTTATTTCTAACATCATCCTATAATCCCACGTTTCAAATGCTTCTTTCTTCAGTTGTTGTTATTCAGGTTTCGCACCTGTATATGGATATACATTTATGCATACTTCTTTAAAGCATTATTTCTAATTTTAATGCTGATATTTTTTAAAATAAGTAGGGTTTTCTTACTGTTAAAAATTATTTTGTCTTGATAAATACGTTTTATTATTTCCTTCTTATTTCGCCCATCGTTGCTTATTCTACTTCCTAGGTACATTAATTCATCTACATGCTCTATTCTTTGATTTTCTCGTAGCTTAATGTGTACTCGTGTACTCATGTTCTATTTTCCCTTCCACATACTGGTATTTTTGTTTCTTGCATATTTATTTTCATTTTCAAATCATTGTTAAATATTTTATCCATGGTTGTCGGGTATACCCGTAGATAACGGATTTTGCGCTGCGTATCTTCGTTCGCTCGTCGATTATCGACGAGTCCTGCGTCGATCGTAGTGGAGTGACGATGCGATGTGCCGATTTTATGACGAAATATGTCGATTTGATATTTACATTGTTTATTGAGATAAAAGTGAGTATTTATTATTTACTAATTATTGTTAATTATTCGTTTTTTTGTTAAGATCAACTAATAAACTAGTGTCATTGCATTAAATATAAGGTCGTAAAAATTAGAGAAGTATCAGTTATTTTTCAACCTACTTCCCAACATTATTTGGTCCTTCAGCAGGATTTATTAGTTGCATCGTGATTCAAGCAAAGGCGTAAAATAGGATCGTCACTCTTCCTGCGGGACTCAAGGTAAGATAACCATGATTCCTCGTTTTTTTTTTCTTTTTCTTTCCTTCGTCTTTTTCATTTCGTTTGTTTATAACGTTGAAAACGTCAAAAAATTCTAAAATTATTGGACACAACGGTTTTACCAACATATTTTAAGATTCGTGTGGCGAATTGCATGTATTTGCCGATAAGTTCGTTACGATAACTATTAACTGCCGACAAGCATAATCATTGTTCACGTTTTGCGATATGACGTTCGATGAATCTATGCTCACAACACGTCGTGGAGTTATAAAAGTCCGTGTCAAGCGTTTTTTGAACTTTCTAAATAGTTTTCCTCAAGACGGAGATTTACTACAAATTCAAGTACGGAAAAATAAAATCAAGGATGACTGGAACGAATATCAAAAAGTACAGTCCGCAATAGAAACCAACGTTACAGACGACGCAGCGATTATAGCAACGAAAAATTATCGTATTGAGTTTGAAAACTTATATTTTAACGTAATTGCTGCGGCTGAACGATTTTTATCAAAAGATATTCAGGATGTAAATAAAATAAAATCTGAAGAAAACGTTAACGCAACAGGAAACAACAAATATCCACATAGTATAAGCGAGAGTCATCAGGTATCGATCGTGAAGTTGGCCGCACTTAATGTACCTAAGTTCAGTGGCAATTACAAGGAGTGGTCGACGTTCAACGATATGTTTACGGCGTTAATCCATTCAAATGAAGCACTAACAGATGTGCAAAGATTTTTTTATTTAAAATCGGCTTTGGCTGGAGACGCGGCTAAAGTAATTCAATGTTTTGAAACTTCCGCAAAAAATCATAGCTAAATCCGCAAAACATCAATACCCAAGCATTGCTTGGGATTGCTTGAATGAGCGATATAATAATAAACGTATTATTATTCAAGCGCATATAAAGGCAATTCTCGATTTGGAAATTGTTACTGAAGAATCCGCCGAAAAGTTGCGACAGTTTGTAGATGAGCTGTTCGGTCACATCAAGGCGTTAGAGACGATTGGTTATGAACCTATGAATTGGGGGCCAATGTTGCTACATGTTATTTCTATAAAACTCGACGGAGCCACCTTTTGGGATTCCCACCGAGTGGGAATCGCGAGCACCAAAAACTGAAGTTCCAAAGGTTGACGAGTTGATACAATATTTAAGAGATCGTTTTCAAATCTTAGAGTCTATCGAGAGTACGCAAAACAGAAATAAAACCTATAAACAAGTTCGAGTAATGTCCTTAGAGAAAAGAAAAAAGGGAACCGACATTTGGAAAAAAGGGACTACAGTTATTCATGCCGCAATGGTGAAGTTTAAATGTTACATGTGTGAAGAACCTCACGCAATTTATCGATGCTCAAAATTTTTGGGTTTAACGATTAAAGATCGACAGAAACATGTCATGGACCTAGAATTGTGTAATAATTGTTTGACGAAACACGCAAAGGGAAAATGTAAGTCAAGAGGATGCCAAAAATGCCGAGAACGGCACAACACGTTGTTACATTTCAACGATCCAGATTGGGATCGTAATGCGGTGCCTACTTCGTCGACTACAAAAACATGTTCGCGGAAAACAATGTTCCAGGAACTAATGTTTTACTGTCTACGGCAATAATAAAAATATATAGTAGTTCAAATGAAGTCCTTTTAGCACGTGCTTTACTTGATTCGGCTTCCCAGAGCAGTTTTATCACGAACGACTTGGCTAGCAAGTTGCGTCTTATTAAGCGTAAAATCGATTGTGTAATTTCCGGAGTAAATGCCACCGCATTTCGAGTTTCATATGCAGTATCTACTAAGGTGCAAGCACGCTGCAATTCGTATGAAAAATCGGTCGAATTTATGACATTACCAAAAATTACAACAAAACTACCAGCCGAACAATTCCACTTAAACAACTAGTCGATGTCCGAACATATCGAGATCCATCGTATTTGAAACCGGGAGAAATAGACGTACTCTTAGATGCAGACGTGTTTTGCGATAGTTTACTACCGGGTAAGTATAAACCGGAATCAAATGGACCTATTTATCAGGAAACCACTTTTGGATGGGTAGTAGCCGGTCACGTAGCAAAGTCACCAGATTCAGTTCGTACATTTTGTACTCAGACCATACCAAGCGAGTGCTGTCGACTAGAAAAACAAATATCCAAGTTTTGGTGATTGGAAGAGCTGAAAAAAGAAGAATGTAACAGCATTGAAGAGAAAAGTTGTGTCTCGCATTTCAAGAAAATGGTGACCAGAAATGCAGATGGCAAATTCGTCGTTCAGTTACCTTTTAAGGAAAACGTAAATGAGCTGGGTGTATCTAGGACGATCACATAAAAACGATTTATGTCTATAGAAAATAAATTACGTATGAACTCAGAATTAAAAGACGATTATATCGAGTTCATGGGTGTGTATCAGAAACTAGGTCATATGGAACAAATAAAAGATAATGAATTATCGAGCGATAAGCCGATTTATTACATACCTCATCATGCGGTACTGAAAGATAACAGTTTAACGACTAAACTACGAGTGGTGTTTGACACGTCATGCGCAACAGACTCAGGTAAAAGTCTCAACGATATGTTGTTAAAAGGTCCGACGATACAAGACGACCTAATATGTATCGTTGCCTGGTTTAGAACACATAAGTACGTCATGTCCGCCGACATTGAAAAAATGTATCGTCAAATATGAGTGGCGGAAAAAGATCGCGATTTTCAACGTATTTTATGGAGAACAAATCCAGAAGAAGCCATCAAGGAATTTAGATTAAAAACTGTTACGTATGGAATGGGTCCAGCGTCATACCTAGCTACCGCGTGTCTAAAAAAAATGGCAAATGAGTTTAGGCAACGCTATCCCGTCGCATGCGATGCTATCACTCAAGATTTATATATTTTTATATTTTATATTATTATACGAAATTATAACTATATTAAATATAGCCGGATTTCATTTGCGAAAATGAGTATCGAATAATACGAAAATAACGAACGGAATTCTAAATATCGATAATGATCCACTGCATGTATTAAATCTCGATGGCAGTGCCATAAAAACATTAGTTTGTTTTGGATGCCTTATGATGACACCTATCAGTACAAATTCGATAAAACAAACAACAGTAAAACGGTCACAAAACGCACTGTACTATCGACCATTGCTACTATATTTGACCCATTAGCTTTAATAGGCCCGGTAATAGTAAAGGCAAAGATAATTATGCAACTATTATGTACAATAAATATCGGATGGGACGAGAAATTACCGCCAGACATATACGAAGAATGGAATAATTATTACACGTAGTTAGCAGAAATAAAAGAAATACGCGTTCCGCGTTGTATAATCGGGGTTGACAATTATTGTAATGTTCAATTACATGGATTTGCCGACGCGTCATTAAAAGCTTACAGTGCAACAATTTATTTACGTGTCACAGACAATAACGGTAGCTACGTAATTCGTTTAATTGCCTCAAAATCATGCGTATCGCCATTTAAAGTAATTTCATTAGCCAAACTCCAGCTTTGTGCTGCGCTTTTATTCGTACGACTGTCAAAAAAAAAAAATACCCTGTTTAAAATTACATATAAATCGACGGTATTTTTGGTCAGGCTCCACAATAGTACTAGCTTGGTTAAATTCACCATCGTCAAGGTGGAAAACGTTTGTCCCTCACCGTGCCGGTGAAATTCATGAATTCTTCACCGTTTCGGAATGGGCGCAAGTCAAGTCCGGTGAGTTAGGTCGAAACCAACTGTGGTGGTTGTGGTTAAATGAAAAGTCTTGGCCTAATGACAGTCAAAGGGACCCGTTATCACCTGAAGAAATACCAGAATCGAAAAAAGAAAGAGTAATCGTCTTAAATACACGAATTAAATGTTCTATGATAGAAAATTATTCATGCTTAGAAAAAGCCTTGCGAATTACCGCGTATTGTATGCGATGGAGAAAATACAATAAAAAGAATAAACACTTTTCTGCGGATATCGAATTAGAAGAAATCGAGTCAGCGAAATTCAAATTAATAAACAATTGTACAACAAGAATATTTTGGTGAAGAAATAAAGTGTTTATTTGAGGGAAGAAATATCTCTAAACGAAGCAAGCTCAAATAATTAAATCCGTTTATCGACGAAAATGGTCATCGGACGACGGGCGACGGCGAGTCATGCTATTTTACCTATTCAGTGAATTCATTCCCGACGTCATCGTCGCAGTCGTATAACACACAATTTCTGATGCTCATTTATTACAATATAATATTCATAAACTAAAATGTAGGGGTTCTTAACACTATACTTCTAGCCATTTCCCTATTCTTCTCAAGACAGAGAACCCTCGTTTTTAAAATTATTTTAAACGTAAAAATAAATTTACGTTTCTTATTAATACAAGAATATTTTAATCATGACAATTAAATTGACAATTAATAATATTAACACTTTTTTAAATACAATATACTAAAATTCCGTTAATTGCAAAGTATTTCCGTTAATTAATTAATATAATTTCCAATTTGAAGACCAAATATCTGAAAATGTAAAAAGCAGTTTGGTTTTGGTTTTAGTTCTAATGAAGCTGAACATTTTTCAAATATCGACGGTCAGAATCAATAACCAGTTTTGGAATTCCAAATTTAGTGTTCTGAACACTACTTGCCTAATTTGACGTTTCTAAAAATATCTGAAACAAACTCAATATTTGCACGTGTCAGTTTTCGCGAGTTTAGTTCAAATCGTAGGTGGTGTTGGTGAATTTTATCATGCAAAATCCTTTGAAAAACATAATCAAATTGCAGTCAATTCTCGAGATATAACTAAACATTTCTTAAAGCAATCTTCCCCTAAATTTTGTTAAAAATTGATTTTTTACCAATTTGCTTTGCAGTATTAAAATTAATTTGTTTAATTTAATAAGTAATAACTTATTAAATATTCTAAAAAATAAGCTCCTAAATTTTGTTTTGTAGAATTGTATTTATTTTTGTCTAAAACAATAAATTTATTTAAGGTATGATATATTTGATATATAATTAAACATTAAGTTATTTTTACTGTTTTATAAAATTTGCTGATAATAGTTGGTTTGAATTACGTTAAAATGTATGTTTTACTGCCGAATTACGATGGAAATCATATTTTGTTTGATTTTCCTGATTCTACTACACATTTATTATGATGACGATATTTATTTACCTAAACAAATAATATTCGGTTAGCATGTTGTTTATTTGTAATAAACCACATTTTCCGAAGGGTCGTATAACCTGAAACACTGGCTATAATTTGAATTGTAATAAAATATTACATTACTAATATAAAAAAAAAATGGAGATTGGTACTACAAAATCCATAGGAGTAAAAATGAATTCACAAATTATCATGTCATTGTATATTCCCATTTAAGATTTAATCGTAGCTAGTTAACGTTCAAGAACTACATATGTGCATTAGAAAATAGTATTTATGAGATGACATTATCCTAAATTCTGACACAAATGGTCTTTATTACATCTGCTTTACGGTAACGGAATTATCTTGTGTCAAAATACTAACTTACATGACACAATACAAAATATGCTGATGATTGTTTTTTATGCTTAATTACTTCAAATACTTAGTATGATTATGTATTCTTAATTTATTAAAATGTGAACAGTTTAATAACATATAAATGTAAAATTGTAAAAGTATTATAGACGATTAATGGAGTACGAAAAGAAATATTTAAAATGAATTAAAAAACCAATCAAAATATCGTAACAATTAAATTACGAGAAAAAAATTAAATTTAAATTTAAATTGTAATTTTTAAAAGTTTTTCAATTGTAAATTGAAATAGCCTGCTGGTGACAAATGCTATAATTGACGTATTTAATGCTTAACATTTAAAAATATTCGTAAATATTAATAAATATAAATATTACATAACCTATATCCAATTTGCTGTTTTTTTTTATAAATATGTATGGGTTTTTGTAGAATTTACATGAAAAACAAAAGTTAGTCAATTTTCGGCATAATACAATACATTTGTTACGTCGATGATATATATTCATTCAAACAAACAATAGTTGATTTATCAGTGGTTATCTTACACTAAAACACATTTTTCAAGGATTCATATTTCAAAGCGGCTAACTAAAATATAAATCGTAATAAAATAATACTTGAACAATGTTTAAAAAACAATGAAGTTTGGTACTGCAAAACATATAGGAGATAAAACGGATTTCGAAATTGACATTAAATAAAAGGAATAAATCTTTACAAAACTAAATCAATAACGAAATTATGCAAAACCAATATCGATATCCAACGTCCAACCTGTAAACATTATTTCTATACCGAAAATAAATATGAAATTAGATGTTTAATGATATAAATATTAAAAAAAGGAGAAATAAATTCCAGAAAATATCCGTATTGTCGATAATTGTTCTCTTGTAAATATACACTCCCACTTAAGATAACGCTACTCATAATTACCAAAAAATTAAAGTACAATAAAATTCATTTGTTTTCTGCATGTCCTAATGAAGTTAGAACTTGAAGGTAGCAAAATATAAAATATGATATTTTAAAGTCAATGATCTCTATTAACTAAATTATGTAGATACATATTGGCAATAAGTTTAATTTACTCTTGGCTTATATTTTAAAAGAAATCGATCCATATTGATATATTGTAGTATCACTCTCAAATTTGAAAATAAAAAAGTATCATTATTTGTATACTTTATTGATTTAGCACGTATATCTTTTTTAGCAATCTAGAGATTAACTTTGCTATACTTAGACAATCAATCAGTCAATACAGTTTATGCTAAATGTTAATACATACGAATGAGCTCATATTTATAT
This sequence comes from Schlechtendalia chinensis, assembly GCA_019022885.1. Classification (NCBI taxonomy): domain Eukaryota; kingdom Metazoa; phylum Arthropoda; class Insecta; order Hemiptera; family Aphididae; genus Schlechtendalia; species Schlechtendalia chinensis. The sequence goes on from CM032339.1 coordinate 43,502,081, forward strand.
TGAAATGTTATTTAATTTAGACACATGAAGTATTAAATGAAAAATAAATTAATAATTATAATATTGATTAATTCAAAAATTAATTTTCATATTTAACGATAAATTTTACCAAAGTTATGTTGTTATTAACACTATATAATTCATAACCCATGATTATTATACAATTCATAGTGTAGTAAGAATATTTTGGTTATATAATATTTCAATAATTTATGATTTTCAGAATAGAAAATTGTAAATAAACTTTATTTTTATTATTATCTTTATTTTTACCATTTGATTATTTGACACGTTACGTTCATATATATAGTTTCTGTACTGAGAGTACTCAATCGTATACATAAACTGCATAACGGAAAATTCGTTTGCATTTCTAGCCTTGGATATTTTTCTAGCTATGTTTTGACATATTGAGGGCAGAAGATTTTCATTTCTAGAATTTTACCTCTCAAAGTAGAGGACGAAGGCGATAAAGGTGTTCACGATCTGAACGACATATTATATATTAAATATATTATACGGTTATATTGTTTATTAAAAAATATTGTATATTTTATCTTCATAACCTATTAATCTGTAAGCAATTGATTTTCTAATACATTTATTTTTAATTTGTTTTTGGGTCGAGTAACGAAAAAAAATGAATTTCAATCACCTCATTTTTCTGAACAATACAGCAAATACGATGACGATATTTATTCATCTAAACAAACACAAATGTACGATTTGCCTGTTTTTTAGTTACAAACAATTTTTTTGACATTCGTACATTATCATCCACTGGTTCAACTGGGATTATTAGAAATTATCATTTTGAATAAAACAAAAATACCATGAACATGGGTTTCATTAAACGTATTTATGTATTAACTCTTGTAATAATTATAATTATTATCAATGATCATAAATCTGATGCCAATTGTAAGTATGATTAAATGTGTTGTAATAAATATTTTTACGTACTACTTTTTAATAAAGAGTTTAATCATTGTTTTATTTTACTTATATTTTAATTTCTTTGACATGATTATAAATATTTATGGTTTAAATTAATTAACCAGTACCTAGTAGAAACGTTATTATTTTGATTACTGATGATAATTCTTACGACCCTTGGGAGTAATTATTTTGAAAGTATGAACGATTATTTGATGATCCAACAAATATATGATACATATTGTGTGTTAAAAATGCATAATCCATGTTTATTTATTTTTTATTAATAAAATGACTTACATTTTATCGAATACGAGAATTGCATTAGTTATTTTTATAAGCCTTTAAACATGTTGTTTTGAAATAAATATTTTTGAGGAAGAGGTAGGTTTTTTAATAATAGCGCTCGATAAATTATTTATCATATTAGTAGTTAATTTTATTCATAAAGTGAAAATGTTGATCATTTATTATAATGAATTACTTAAATAAAATTATTGCGTAATCCACCGAACGTTAATGTCGAATGTACTAGCTAGTCGTTTAGCCACGACGGATTTTGGGTACACGTATTGAGACCGTTTTTTTCAATAAAATTGTATCAACTGATAGATATAGATAGATACCATACGTAGGCCATATATTACAATAATTAATTGTACTAATAATTTCTTAGATATATCTTATCATGTAAAATATTATTTAATTACCATATTTGCTTTAAATTAGCATACAAATTCATAATAATATGTAATTTAAATATTTTTTTAGATTGTTTACGTAAGTATTTTGACAGCCAATTTTTTAAATAATAATAAAATATATTTATTTATCATATTATTAATAAAATTGAGTTAAACATTAGTTAATAAAATATAAAGTTAAAAACAGTATATGTACTATTTTTTTATCCTTATTGATTGTACTTCACCTTGTATTAGGAATTAAAACATGAGGTTAGAGAAGATAACCTAACCTACAAATAAATTTGGATCAATGTTTTAATTTTTCATATGATATTTCTGATGTAATAAAATAAACCAATAATCGAAAATGTATTCACACAAAACTAGACACGTTTTTCGAATACCATTTCTATCGTGTTGTATATAATGTAGTCGATTTGTGCGCTCACTGAACAGATAACAAGATCATCGAAGGGTGTAGCTTCATATTTTTTATTGTGAAATGTTATCGGAATTCCGAAGAAAGAAAGTAGTAGTTAATTTTTTTTTTTAATGCAAGAATATACATACTTCAAACAACATTAATATGTGTACATATTATTACAATATTGAAATATAAAAATAATAATATATTAGTCTCAAATAATTATTTGCGCGTGAAATATAAGTGTATAACTAACAATTGATTTTTTGTATGTTCTAACGAGAATTCTTCCCAAAGATATTTTATTTTAGGTTTATTTATTATCATTTTTTTTTTAAATTAATTTTTGTTTTAATCCTAAATTTTTTGGTTAAGTGTCTTTTTCCAAATATTTATATTAAAATTTATACAATTTAAAAGTAATCTATTCATAAACTCAATCAATATGATAATATATATTCATCATAACATTAATTTGATATTTACCAATATACGATCGTGAATCACACCATAAAATTTTTTAATGTATTTAAAAGTATTCTGCGTATATCTATATATATATCAGATTTATGTTATATCATCTTTAAGAACAAATCATCGGTGATGGAAATATGAAGAGTTAGTATTATCATTTATTCATTTATTTATATTTTTAGTATGTAAAAAACAATACATTTTTAATTCATATTTCTCGTATAAATATAACTAAAATGTAATTACATTTTTATTGGAGATCAGTGATCGCATATCACAAACAACTAAACTTGTTATGAAAATTATTTATCAATATCGTTATTTTTAATTTACATATCCAAAAACTAATATAGTATTATACAAAAGTTAATTTTTTTGACACTATCAAGTAACCTTTAATGGCCAAGAAGCATTCAAACACGCGTATCTTCACCGTGAGTATTTAAATATAATTTTTTTTCGGTTTCATCATATAAAATATTTAATAACTGATTTAGATATTTATATACTATAAATTTCGTATTACACCTTAATTTCTAAATTAAATTTGTATATTATAATTTAATATACGTAGACTGCATAATTAAAAATATACTATTAATTAAATACAGTAATTCAAATTAATAATAATCATACATTAGAAGTCGTAACATTTATAAAGTAAACTCTATTTTAAGATATTTGGTTTAAAATAAAATCAAATTTTTCTCATCGTGTGTATTTACATTTGTACAATTTATTGTGATAACATGTAATATCTAACAATAATCAATGAGTAATACTAACATTATGTTGCCAATGATGAATCAGTTTCAATTCTTTTTATTTGTCTAAAATAATCTTTATACACAGGCTGCCCTCCTCTGTAACTACATAAATGGATGTTTATGAGGAATTTATTCAATTAGGACAGTTTAAAATTTTAGTGATCCACAGTTTTAATTTATGTGATTTACATTTATAACTATAAACTATAAAATATAAAAGTATGAAGCTCGAATGAACATAACATGGATCATCAAACAATAAGTTATCATATATAAAACAAAAACATATATTTACGTTTTAAAATAAAGGGGTTTATTTTATTTTTCTAGTCAGAAGAAATGAATTGGAGCCAAATATAACAAAATGTATTTTTTTCATCAAATTTTTAAAATTCTTTCAATTATACGATAGTTGTACTTAGAAATTAAAATATACAAAATCAGAAGTAATTTAATGTTTTTTCATTCAATTTTCTATTGTATTGAGTAATTCAATGCATGTTATCGATTTTGATTAATGAATACAAAAAACATATATAATTATTATATTTTTCTTTAGATATTTTAAACAATTATTTCGAATTCCACCTTTATAAAGTTATTCACGGTATGTTAAAAAAAATTATCTTTTTACTACAAGCGTAACTCGACATGAGTATATACAATTTTTAGAGATCATCCCAGAAAGGCCTCTGAGTCCATTGGAGTGGAAGGAGCAAAACTGTCCAAGTTTTTATTACATTTTTATTATATTTAATCAATATAATAATTTAAGACTCATTCATATAAAAATTAAAATTATATAATTAAATTACAATAGAAATGAAAAATAATGTTCAAACTCTTTTATAGATTCATTAAGAATACCATTTATAGGTATAGAGTATAATAAATATTAATATAACATAGTGTATAATTATTTAAATTATATTTTATATAGTTACACATATGCATGATTAAACATATCTTTGTTATAGTCAATTCGAAATATGTATATATCGAATTATTTATATTTATTGTCTTTGGTTGCAAAACAGATTGCAATACATTTGACCTCGCAAAAAGAGAAGCATACTTAAATAACAGTAAGTGAAATATATTATATTATTTTCATAATTAATTTGAATAGCATTTAATTATTTAATGCATTAAAATAATATATCTTTATAAATTTAGAGAGACATAGACGAAATATATTTTTGTGAACAACATTAGAAAATTATGATGCATACTTCATTAAGTTTTTTAGTATATAATATTGCAAAAATTAAAAATCAGAGATATAACTAGAAATGTTGCATTTTTAAATAAATCCAATTAACATATGATGTGCAATTAAAACTCAACGTTGTATTAAAAATTTTAATAACATCATGTATACGAGAATATCCATAGGACATAAATATTAGACATCTCGGAGTTCAACAATTTTTTTCTACATCTACAAAAGGTTTTTCTATATATTGGAAAATGATACTGGATATAGAAGAAATCATACCATTAACATTTAATGATGACTCCATTTTAAACAATTATTGCATCGCTAACGATCCGGTATTTTATATATATTGTTTTATATCGAATTTTATTAATTTTTTATACTTTAAAATTAACAAAAAAGCTAAAGATTATTTCGATAACCGTAAGTTTACTTTTTAATTATCTATGTCGAAGTAATACCAGCATAAATATAAAAGTTTTAACATTTATTAAGCAATTAAAACATTTACACGGATTTAGTTTTCTGTCGTAAATTTGAAATATTGAAAAAACTAGATGTAAAATAAAAAAATGCTTACAATGAATTAATATAACATAATCTACATACTGTTTTAGTTAGAAAGGATATAGTTGGTACATTCTTGCAAATGCATTTTTGTTTTGTGACGTATGCTTGTTGCAATTTACATAAAACTTGTTCTATACATCGAGAAAATGATATTGAAAATAGAAAAAAATCATTCGCTTATGAATTATAGGTGGCTCAATTGTAAAATCCTATTGCATATCTAATCAAAAACTGTGTAAATAAATTGAATTGTATGTATTATTATTCGTTTTTCTTCTTCTTGAAAATAAAAAGCTGAAAATTATTACGCAGATGGTATGTTTACTCTTTTATCTATTCATATTTAATTAATAATAAACTAAATTTCACACTTTCAATGAAAGTATATCATTTAATTAATAAATAAAGCTAAATATCTATATGGGTACAATTTTATTGGGTACAGTAAAGACATTTATTGAATAATTGTGTGGGAAATTATCAAAAATGTTATGTTTCATATATAATATTTTAACAATAAATACATTAAATATAATAATTAAAATGCTGTTATAGATGCAAATAAAGGATATTATGAGTATATTCTTAGTATACTCTTACCACTTGTTCGTATGTATCATATTTAAATACGAATTTCACAAATATAAAAAAATAATATTTGTTAAGCGTGCACAAAAATTTATATAATTTCAGATAATAACTATCAACACATAATACATATAACATTTTTAAGAGTAAAAAAAATTTAGAATGATGGCAATTTATAATATGACTTAACCATTACTTGTTTCAAATTCACTACATTTTTTATCGGATATAGGCATACAATATCAAAAAAAATTATATTATAGAATATATAATGAAATGTATTGAAATTCCAAAAAAAAAAAAAACAATAATTTTAATACTGTATTCTATTAACGATTATCCAACAACATATTCTTATCAAATCCAGTGAAAGAATTGGTAAAGTATAACGTAAATTTGTTATTGTTTTATTTATCTAGCCCGTGCCAATATACGAGGACCATTGAAATTTTGTAACAGTTATACAGGTCTTAATTTACTAACAACATACATATATTCTTCGCTGTATCAACACGAAAACTAATTACTTGTAATTTATCGTTTCCCACATAGTTTTAAAATGTAAAAGTAAGATACTTTATAACTATTATTATAACTAATAATTACCCATTTATTTTTGTTAACACTACTTGTGGAATAAATATATAATTTATATAAGTATACAGTGAAACTTCTAACGATCACTTCATATGATAAACAACTCAAAGAAAATTAATTATTTCGTGGAACTGGTTCATCTTCATTAAGTTTTTAAAGGAAATTCTAAATAAGTCATTTTATATAAAAAGAATTATAGCATTTTGAATTTTTGAATTTGAAAATTAATTTTGTAGTTTTATACTTTTGTATGAACGAACGCAGTATCCCGACGACATTCAACCATCTTGGCTAATTGCCAATTAACGTTATCTTTATTAACATCGCCGCTAATAGAGGATTTTACCTTTAGTTTACCTCACATCATACTGAACCCCACCTAAATAGAGGACACCATAGAATAGCAGACAAAAGATCATTTAACAAGGGTGCACGATATATTGAGATTTAACTTCATATAATATAACATTTATAATATAAAAGTTAAACTTAAGTGAGACGACTAAAATATAAAATATAATTTACCAAATTGTATTTATCATGGGTTATCCGTAAAAACGTTTGTTTTGAATATAGCATTTGATGTTATATCACGCTTAATATTTCCATTTATTTTATTTATTTAATTGTTCAAATGGTAGACATGTTTATCATCATTTTTTTTTGTGTTTATCTTTGGTAGATTTATTACAATTCTTTACAGCATCACCATTTATAAAATTAAAAAATTATTCAGTTTAAAGTATATTATATTTTAAAGCGACAAAAATAAATATTTTAATATATTGGAAAACCAAATTTAAATGAATAATGTTTATGAAAATTAAAATATACATAATATATATTAAAGAATGATGTTGATTAATTGTTTGTCATCAACTAAAATAAATACAATAATATTTAAGATAACAATTGAGAAATTATTATTGTACACAAATTTATTGATTTAACTATGATGATAATATATCATCAAAACAGGTGATACTTTATGAATATTAAAATTGGATTCTCAAATGTTTGTAATTTACATTAGTTTGAGGATGTTATTCAACTTATATTTAATACTGAAAAGTATATATTTTAACAATCATTTAAAAAAATTGATTTAACATAAAAACGTAATTGTATTATAATAAAATACATATATAAACATTTCATTATATTATCATGCATTGTAATCAAATAATTTTTCTATATTTTTTTATAAACTATTATCATTTTATACATGTGATATCATCATTTAGGTCAAATTTTATTTGGAAAAATAAATTGTAAGTAATATTGAAGGGTCATTCGTTTATATTTATAGAATGTAATGTAGGTTATTTTATCAAATTTTATCACAATTCAAATAAATTTGATTAGAGTACATAAATACTTACATACCTATATAATACATTTACTAATAATGTGTTGCTATATGAGTTACTACAAATATCCAACACAATAAATATTATATTTTTAATTGTTTTATTGTTTTCGCCATGCAGATGACTTTACTGGAAAAGAGGCATTCAGTTATATATATCATTACTGTGAGTGATTTAATTGTTGAGCGCGTACTTAAATCCGCACTTCAGTTGTTTGTTCATTTCCAAACGGTACTTTTGCACGATAGAATAAAGCTTATTATCGTAAATGATGGTCTTTATTTAATAATAATAAAAAATATGGTCTGCTACAATGAGGCTCTGAATAAAGTACGCTAAACTAGAACTGTCGTGACACTACTGATCGTCCGTCGGCGACCGGGCTTAGTCGTAACCGAAAAAGGTTGTCTCAGCAAATTTTTTCTCTAAAAATTCCTTATTACCCAGCTCACTCGCTGGCGATCGATTCTTGGAATACTATGTAACACTGTATATATATAGTAACATACATAAAAACAATAACATAGAGAAACCTACTAATACATTAGTAGGGGTTCCTAACACCCCTCACCCTAAATAAAACATGGGGGTCTAATGGTCTCCAGGTTTCAAAACAATAAAAAATGCTTAATCTTAATTGTTTATTTGTTTCTCATCCTGCTTATCGTCTAAAGAAAGATCTTCCGCTAATTCTGGTTTTCTACTTTTTTACTATCTTAGTTTTAAATACTAAAACTATTAGTATACAGATTGCTATTATTATTATGAACATCAATGAATACAGTATAACAATATTAAACTCAAACTTTAAAAATGAATTAAGGTTCAACTTCCTTAAGTTTAAATTCGCGTACATCTATTGCTTTCTTCGCTAAATCTATGAATGCTCGTATCATTTTAACATTAATGAGGGTCCGCGGTATTACAGATTTAAGAGTTTCAGTTAATAAGTGTAATGAACTGACATTCGGATTCCCAGGTACTAAATCTAAATCAACATTGGTGTTAGCGCTATGCATAGGTAGATGGACTGAATTTTCAGTATGAACTTCACAATTAGGAGACATAGTCATTTTACCTACACCAATGATTTCTGTTTTACTAGATTGCATATTGTTAAAACAAGTGATTGTACAAAGTTCAGAATCTGTATAAAATAACCATAAATTGGTATTCATTAATCTATGCCAAATGGTATTTTCTAATAATAAAAATTCTATTTTGCATGATTTCGGGATGTTCTGTCTAATTAATAACAATGAGGTTTTGCATAATTCTGATTTTGATCTTTGGTGTATAGGCTGACTAATAGGCTGACTACCTTTACAAAGTTTGTAATTTTTCATTTTCTTACATACATTCCATTGATTATCTGTTAAAGTAAAATATTTTTCATTATCATTGCTGAGTGCTAGGTATTCTATCTCAGATGTTACTTATACGATTGTGTCATTGTCAAATTAAATAGGTAAAGGAATAGGTTCAGTCTCGGTTCATTAGCGAATGCGATCGGTTGTGCGCTGTGTTATTTATTATCTATCTTTCGTGTATTTTTAGTTTGTCGTTAAAGTTTGTGCAGGTATTCAAGTTTATACCCAGCCGGAGTTACATTACTCTTTTCACCATGTCCTCGGCCTCCGGTGGCAATGGCTCCGGAAAATCTCTCAAATCGAAAATGTAATCCATTATTTCTACAACTGGAACTGCTGACTTTCACTTTGATATCGTATAAAAAATGAAAAACAACGGGAATTCCAATTCAGTAACGAGCCCATTGTCACCAATTTTGATAGCTATTACTGATAATCAATCTTCTGTTATCGGAAATGGTACTGTACCTGACGACGTTGTAATGGCCTCTATTCCCGTCTCCATAGATAATACGATTAATGAGAAGTCATAGTTCACCAGTAATCACGCCGCGTCATCTTCTATTTTTATGGATGCTAACATTGATTATTACGACAATAATTTTTCCGTCCCATTCATTTGTTTAGTTCGTTATGCCGATATGTCGTACAATATTGGAAATTTTCTTCCCTTAAAGATCGGCAAACTAATTTACAAGCGAGTTGACGATGTTATCTCCATCCACTCGGCCGGAGCTTCTAGTATTAAAATCACTTTTTCGTCCGCCGCTACTGCCAATACGTTCCTCAGCTCTTCTATTCTAACTGAATTGAATTGGACAGCTTCCATTCCGTCATATTTAATTTACTTTTATGGTGTTATTCGGATCGAGCAATCTTTCACAGAAGAAGACTCTTGAGATGGTGATGTTTCACGTAATTGTTTAATTGGTTTTAAAAGAATTTCATCTTTTAGAGACGGTTCGCAGATCCCGTCCAGAGTAGTGGAATTAAAATTCAAATCTACTTCTCTTCCCGATCCTATTTCTATCTACAACGTTAATTTTAAAGTGGAACCTAGCGTCCGCTCACCTACACAGTGCAAGAAGTGTTGGCGTTTCAGTCATACACAGATTTGTTGTCATGGCAAACCCCGCTGAACATCCAGGGTTGGATTGCCCTATTAACCCTGCGCACAATGCAATTCCTTCCTGTGCCAATTGTCAAGGTCTTCATCTTTCCTCCGATCGGATGTGTTCTTAATGGACCTGACAGAAGGATATTAAGAAATTAATGGTTTTCAATATAATTACATTTAAGGAAGCTGTTAGCATTAAGAAAAATAATACTTATAATCCTGCATTTTCTTTGCCAATATCTCATCTCGTCCAGTATCAAACATCCTTAAGTTTTCTCCCAATAATTCCATTCCCAGCTCTAAGGTATCTTTTAATTTTAACGTGGAGTTCCCTCAACTCGATGTTCCCTATAACTCTAGGAAAGCTAGAACTACTGTCAAAACTAACTTTAATCGTAAGCCCTCATTTCTTCATCCAGCTTCGTTGAATATTTCTAATTCCCATTCGTCGCCTAACGGTTCCTTTTTAAATTATGCTACGCAGCATATCGCTATATGTTAGCCTCCTTCCAATAAATTTGAATGGATTTCCGAGTTTGGGACTCAGCTATTATCTATCATTTCCTCTGCCAATAGTAGCAGTTCTAACTATTCTTTATGCAATGTAATTAAGTCTACCCTTATAAAGTTTCTTTCCATCCCTTCTGTATCCGATGATGTCGATGAGATCTATTAATACCATTCTTACCTCCCATTTATCTGCTCTTAATACTGACCTCCGATTCTTTCAATGGAATGTGAGAAATATTAAAGCTCGTTTAATAGATTTAAATAGTTTTATTGTTACCTACCCCTGTTCGGTATTATTTTTATCTGAAACATGGCTGCTCCTTAATGCGTGCTTTAAGCTAAATAATTATCATATTTTTCGTTCCGACCGCCCCGATGGTTATGGTGATTCCGCAATTGCCATTCTCAAATGTTTTCAAACCTGTGCCATCTCTCACTCTCTCCTTCACATTCAACTTCTTTAGTTCAGCATGATATTAATTTAGTGGGTGTCGAGTTATTCGACTCCCGTCTCGTGTCCCGTCCCATATCTTTATGGTCGATATATTTCCACCCAGCTCAAATTTTTCATGTACAATCCTGGTTCACATTTTTTCTTGTCTGTCCTCCAACTTCCTGCTTGCTGGGGATTTCAATGGTCATCATACCCCATAGAGTCCAGCTTAGTCTTCTTCTAGAGGTGTTCTTTTACATAATTCTATCGTTTCGCATAATTTTTCTATTCTTAATGACGGTTATCCTTCACGTATGAACCGTTCACCTCACAATTATACTACCCCTCGACATCACAATTTGTTCTCCTAATAATTCTATGTCTATGAGTTGGAAAACTACTTCCGGTCCTTATGGTAGCGATCATCTCCCCATTCTTATTTCTTGTCCTCTCCTTTCCTCTCCAATTCTTCCGCCTCATCCTCCAGCTATAATCTCTTCTGATTTTAATCTAAATAAAACTAACTGTTCTTTATTTTCTTCCTTTATATCTGATAGTCTACCTTTGACCCCGGTTAATTCTTATCTTATTATCGAATTCAAATAGTTCTCTGATTTAGTGTTTCAGGCGGCCTCCTTTGACATTTCCCGCAAAGGTGATTTACATGGTCCTGAGAAAAATTTTCCTTCTTTTCCCGTGTAGTGGAATTCCAACTGTACTTTCGCAGTTAAAGCCCGCTCCAATGCATTTCGCGCTTTACGGTTAAATCATTCTATGGCTGATATTCTAGTATACCAGAAGATGTGCGCTTCCACGCGTATCACTCTGAGGTCCGCTAAGAGACAGTTCTGGCAGTCCTTTTGTTCCTCAGTAAATCCGTCTGTTTCAATTTCTTCATTTTGGTCTGTAGCCAAACGTTTTAAAAATTCCCATCTTTCTATTTCCAAGGATAAATTTCCCATTAATGACATTTGGTTCCCTAATTTTTGTTCGAAGGTTGCACCTAGTTACGTACCATCCTTCGTAGAATCTATTCCCGATGTTATCGCTTTTGATCCAGCCCATTCCTACATTCTCTCTGATTCCTTTACGTTAGTCGATTTGTTATCCGCTATTAATGATCGTTCTTCGGTAGCCGCCGGCTCTTATTTTATGTCACTTTTATTCCTTAAACATCTACCTCAAAACGCTTATCCAATTCTTTTAAACATCCTAAATCGTTTATGGTCTAATAACCTTATTCCTCCTTCTTTTAACGAGTTTAAAGTTTTTCTGATACCTAAGCCTAATGGTGAAGGTTTCCGTCCTATTTCTCTTTCCTCGCCTTTTTGTAATGTTGTTGAATCTATTTTTAAAAAATCGTTTAGACTGGTTGCTAAAATCTAATCATATCTTTCCCAATAATATGTTCGGTTATCGTCGTGGTCTTGGTACCATGGACTGCCTGGCACATTTTTCGTGTCATATTTATCATACTTTTTGTAAGCGGCAATTTATGGTTTCAGCATTTCTTGTTAATAAAAGCGCATATGATTCTGTTCATATACCTATCCTTGTCCGTTGTTTAACTACTTTGAATATCCCCACTTTATTTTGTAATTTTGTTTCTCGGCGTTTCCATTATCGCAAACTTATTTTCAGCTCCCCTTTTGATGATTCTTTACACCGGGTTAGTCATTTAAATCTACCTTAGGGTAGCGCTCTAAGTCCCATTCATTTCAACATTTATTTCCTTTCCTTCATAAATTCATTATCTTCTAAAGGTTTACTTGCACTAGCATACGCCGATGATTTCACAATTTTCTCAGTTCACAAAGATTTAGGTCGCGCTATTGACGATCTTAATTCCGCTCTTCTACATCTCTCCACTGTGCTACGTGATTGTTTTTTCACGCCTTACTATGAATTCCAAACTTCGCTGAGGATCGCATTTCCAGTATCTTCTTTCTTACACTTCAAGGTGAGCCAATATTTTTCAGTCATTATGCGGTTCAAATTAGGATGGCCATTCCTCTTCTCTCCTTTTAGTGTAAGTCTATCGTTAGACTTATCTAAGTCTAGATCTAGAGTCTATTCGCTCTAAGCTTAATTCATACTAGGATATGTGTTTACGTTTTATTATTGGTGCGCTTCGCAGCTCTCCTTCTCTTGTTCTTAAAGTTGAACTTTGCGTTCCTCCTTTGGATGTTCGGGCTCGCTGGTTGGGTAATAAATTTTTTCTTAAAAAATTGTCTTCTCCCTTTCACCATGATTCTATTCCTGCACTTTATTTATCAATTTTCCGCGTTGATATACTGTTGAATTTCCTAAATTTGTACACACACGATATTCTTGGGAACTATCAGTAAATACGCGTTCCAAGGGCTTTTACTTGGGATGATTATTTGATTTTCTTCAAGTTCTTTGATTTGTCTGTTTATTTCTTGCTTATGACGGAACGGTAGTCTATATGGACGCTCGATGATAGGTTGTACTGAAGCTAGCGTGTTTATTTCATGTAGAACCACTTCTGTACTTGACAACTTATCTCCGTCTAAATAGAAAATGTCCAAATATTGATCGCAGATGTTTCGTATGGATTTTTTTTCTGCCGGACCTATGTCTATATCTATATGTTCTGTTTGTATTAATTTTCTTAACAAAGACAATCGATCTGAACTAATTTCCCTTTGAGGTTCTGTCGTCGGTACTAAACATGTTTTTTCTTCTTTGTATTCTTCGTATGATAGTTCATTGGTGGTCAGAGTTTTGATTTGGACGTTCTCTTCTGATATATTTACTACCGGAATACTGATTTGATGGTTCTTCGTCTATGTTATGACGCTTCCACGTATTAGATTTTCCGTGATGTTCTGCAAATGGATTATTAAATCCAAAGAATCAGGTAAGTGACTTACATTTACTGTAATTATAGTTTCGATTCGAGGGGGTATCTTTTGCTCATGATTACCTGCTAATGTTACCTGATTTGTTTTGAAATTAATAGATAACTGATTTTCCTTGAAAAATTGTTTTCCTAATATACCTTCATGTGGTATATGAAAATTTGGACGGACTACATGAAATTCTACAATAATATCTGTTTTATCCCAATGTAGTGTCAATGATATTCTGCCCAATGTCTGTGTTACCTCTTTGTTTATCTCTGTAAGATTATAACGGATATTTTAATCTACTAGAACCGTAGGGTCGAGACAATTAAATTTAATTAAATTTAAATCACTGCCAATATCGACTAAAAATTTTACTTTTTCTGGTATGGTCCAGATAGACCATATAGTATGGTTCCGATAAATATGTGGTCGTTCAGTATTGTTGTGCAGGTGAATACTTTTTTAATTGAATTATGTCAGCTTGTAAATTGCCAACCAGGCGCCCGCCATTGTCCGGTCTTCTGGAGTTTTCCGCGTTCTTTGAAGAAGTAGATGGTTCTGATTGACTTCCGGTGTCTTTTTTTGAGTTGACGTACAATATTTTCCTACATTTTGCTATTTCATGACCAACTTTTTTACAATAATTACCGGTTATTGTACGGACTTCTACAAATGATTTTTGATTTTAGTCACTCATTGGCTCAGAAATTTGTATCTTCTTTAAACAATTTTTCACATAGTATCCTCTCTGACAATGATAACAGTTTCCTGTTATTGGCGAAAATTGGAGGTTTGGCTTGGATGGAATGTTCTCGGATTTCAGACACTGTTTGGCTCCTCTATTTGAGCTTCGGATTCGTTCTTTCTCTCTGGCTGCTTGAATTGCTTTATTTAGAGTTTCTGGGTTTCATGCTTTTATAATATGTTTTAATTTTCCTAGGCCTTCCATAAAGACTTGGATTACTTGTCGATTTATAGTTTTTCAACTGCTTTTGCTATATTTGGTTGAAGATCAGCTGTCTCTTGCTTAATAACTAGATTCTGTAATTGTTCTATTCTCTTTGAATATGTGAAAACATCTCTGGATTTTTGTTTCATAGCGTATAGTTCCAGATACAAATATGGTGTCGTTCGTTACGGTTCCAGACTGGATTTTAGGGGATCACGTAATTCATCTAAATTTCGAAAGTTTTATATTTAACTACTTGACGAGCTTTACCGATCAAACGTGTTTGAATTGCCTGTAGCAACTTTGGTATAGCTGCTTTGACGACACAGTCTATTGCGAATTCACATTTTTCTAAAAATACATCAAGCGTTTCGATGTCCTTGCCATCAAAAGATTCTGGTAGGAGTCTGATAGCGTCTTGAAGACCTATTTGAGTACATGATATAACTCGATATCTCAATAGGTGACATTTAACACAGTGTCATTATTTGTAGAACATCATACGTTATAACTTATTTTAATGTGATCAAACATTATATTTTCATGAAGAATGTATTTTAAATATTATATTAAAATTCTTATTTTCATTTATCTAGTTAATAATGATGAATATAGTGATGCAATAGGTGATTTATAATTCATCACAATATAACTTTAATTATATCAATATTATAATTATTTGATGTTTAATTAGAATATAAAATCAGTGATTTGATATATAATTTTAAACGTGCAATACCTTTTAATAATTATAATACTTTTATATTACTATAAATATTTTTGTTTTATAGAAAAGTATTAAGTTTTACACAATTAAAATTAATTTATGGCCCAAGTTCTTAGTTAATATCATGAAAATTTTCAGATATTTTACATCAATATACACAAGATCTCTTTGATGCAGTTGTTCCTCGTGTGTAGTACAAATCACATTTAAAAAACAAATTTTATAACGATAAGTTATATTTATGACTAATAATCTTTAAAATAATAAATAAATGATACAATATTTAGTAAATATTCAGGCCATAATACATGACCCATCGTCTTGGTGTATGAACGGTTTAGGTATGTATTGATTTTTAGTATATATATATATATATATTATATATATATATATATTTCCATGTAATTAATTTTATTAATTAAAATATAAAATTATTTTTCTAACATTTTGAATCCTAAATTAAAAATAAGAATATTCGTAAAACGAAAAAAATGTTTTGGAATTAATTAATGTACAAATAATAATAATTAAAATAATATATGTAATAATTACAATCATTTATTGAAAATTGGAATTATGATTTGTATTTAAATTTAAATGTTTAACTAAATGTTCTCTCTAAGAAGAATGGAAAAATTCTAAATATGAATTATTATTTAAATAATAAACACGTGATTATGTAGTATTTAAATATTGCGAATTTCCTAAAAGTTTTATATAATGATATTCAATAATTCAGGAATATGCGTTTGGTACATAAACAGATAAATATAATATTGTTGAATTATATTAATGTGAAACATTTGTTTACCACATTTAAATTTATGATTTAAATTTTGTAGTTAATACAATGGATTTGAGTATATCTGAAAAAGAAAATAAATGTCGCGGTAATAATAAAATTAACTGAATACCATATTTTTAATAAATTTTTAAATAATTAGGGAACTACACTGATCAGTTGTCTATATTATATATATATATATATTGATCAATTATTCAATACTATATTTAAACTCCTTCACACAAATAATATGTGGTAGGTATGATACAAACATTCTGTCATTGATTTGGCTCTACCATTTGTATAACTATTCTACATGATTCAAACTACATTAAATTGCATTTAAGTTTGTAAAATGCAATGTAACATAAATTTGAAGACACATTAAAACAAAATCAAAAAACGTCTTTAAATTATAATTTCATTTGTTAATAAAATAAACAATGAATATTTTACATGCATTTTAGCCATACTTATATTTTCTAGAATTCTTGGATAATACTTATTATGCTTGTAAGAAATTTAATTCAAACCTCAAACTATATTATTTTGTTTTAAAAGAATCTTATTAGTATAAAAATTTTTCAAATAATTCATATAGCTTTTTTAATGGATGTCATTGATTAATTAGTATTGTATTATACATTTGTTATTGTTAAAGATGATGAAGCAACTATAAGTGCTCTTACACGTTCCTTTTTTAGTTATCGTGAGTGAATGACACAATTATTATCCAACACATATTTTAAATCACAAAAAATATTTAAATATATAAAATGGTAGGATTAAAGTTCAATCAACTTTTTTTTTTGCTTAAAGTGGAATCTAATATTATTCACATGTCGATACATTTTGTGTCGTTTTTTCTGTTCTGTTTTCGTTCATGTCCTCTATTTCGAAAACTATATATATCATATTAAATAATTGAATATTTACTAGATGCCCGATTAAAGTTGTCCAGTTCAAATTTCAATTACTATTTCTTTATCGATTTGTTTATTTTCATTGCAAATACAAATCATACCGGAAAATGAATGCAAATTGTATGTCGGTCGGAATCAATAGGATACATTGTATTAAAACGTCTACTCCTTTGTACTTGTATTTAAGAATTCTTGCTTCCATAACGTTTTTCATTAGTATCATCGCTGCAATCCGGGTACCATTACAAATACGTGGTTGGTTAATGTTTCACAGGATTATAAATACCGTTCCAAAATTTCAATTTGAGAATGTTAGGCAACAATCTGAGCATTTTCAGCGTGATTACAAATTCAGTTGGAAAGTTGACGACATCATCTTGACTCGTAACAGTGTCTATTTATTTTACGTCAACAATTCGCCAGCAATTTCACATTGAATCTTTAAATTAAACTCGTCTATATTAATATTTTTCTCAGTCCATAAAGCACCTTCACTCAACCAAATATGATTTTTGTAATTTTGAAAATGTTCGGAAACACCGTTCAGATGAGATTGGTCTTTGATTCGATGATTTGGAATAAATCAACGGGGCATTCAATGCAGCGAGTTGAACTGTCAACAAGTATTTTTTCATTGCCAATGTTTATCAATATTCTCAAATGATCTCAATTCATATCAATACTTCATTTTGAGATGTTTCGCTCTGTTACAAATCTGAATTCGATGTTTTATTACTCATTTGATGCAAAATATTATCAAACATGTCGTCTTTGTATTTGAACCACAAATCAATCTGTTTCGATGGAAAACAGATTGAGATAATTGTCTAAAAAGATATCCTTATTTGATGAGCATTTGACATATTCTCATCATTTTCAAAGGTGTTACACCAATGATTGTCATTCCCTAGTAATCTTAAACGTTGACAGGCATCTTTATGTGTGCCATACTAATTCATCATTAACAGTTCGTAGATGTTAGAATGACTCTGGTCAACATGAACGTTGACTAATAGCAAACGCAAATAGAAACACTTGTCGTTGCTTGGATAGACTATGTAAATGCGAGGTAAAGCTTCGGTTGAAAAACAAACGTGTAAAATTTTCAATTGGGTTTCCTCTTTTCCGTCATTGAAATTTCTTTTACGATTGATTCCAAGCATAATATCTTGGTATTTCGAAGTATAGTAGGGTTTGGGCGAAATTATAATTCTGGCACTTTTCAAATAAGCTGGTCAATGTTGTAGTTGGCGGTCAATCAACTCATGGACATATGTTCTCCGCAGTAAAGTATACTCTTTGACCATTATCCAGATGTACAGTCATCTTCTCATTTTATGAGAAGCGAAAGAAAGACAATACAAAATTTCTTCATATGCTAACCGCTAAAATAGCACCAATTAGATATTGAATGAATTCATCGTTGGAATTCTCCGATGCAACACCAATATTAGCCAGATCATTACCTTTGGTCATTTATAGAATGTTTACACGAAATTTGTTTACTTTTGAGTGAAAACCAAAAAAATTACACTGTATTAACAGATATAAATTGGTTGTGTAATTTAATGTTTTTTACTGATTTTTGTTTGCATTTAAATGAACTCAATTTAAAATTACAAGGTACCGGAAAAAATTTAGATTTCATGTTTAGTTTAATAAAAAGCTTTGAAACAAAATTAAATGTATTTATACGTGATATAGAAAATCATAAATTTAAATATTTTCAACATTTAAACAAATTCCTGAGTGAAATTGAAATCCACGAGACTCCTAAATTTGATGAAAATTTTTAAGTATCATAAAGGAAACAATTTAGCAGTTCAATAACAGGTTTATAGATTTTTAAAAGTTTGAATGTAATATTAAGTTTCTCAAATGCCCTGATACTTGCAATTATCATAATGAATTAGATTTACATTATTTTGAATGGATGAATATAGATACATTTGAATTTGAGTTAATTGATATACAATCCTGTAATACGTGGAAACAAAAATTCATTGACTTAAGACAACTAATCGAAGAAATAGAAATCAACCGTCTTCAAGCAAACGTGGTAAAAAAGCAGATACTGAAATTCTTAAAGTCTGGAACTCGCTTCCAAATACATTTAATACATTAAAAAAGTGGCTCAATCTATCCTATCAATTTTTTCGTCAGCTTATGCTTGTGGAAGTTTATTCTACATAATGAATTTAATAAAAACGAAGCAGAGAAATACATTAATTGATGAAACTAGTGTTGCTTGTATTTCACTGAAAACTACAGACTATACTCCAGATATTAAAATGTTATCTTCTAAAAAACAACAACAGAAATCACATTAATAAATGAAATAAAAGTTTACAAATAAATGTGTACCTAATAAAATGTGTGTAATTATTGCATGCTTTTTCTTTTCATCTTACTTAGTAAAATTCATTTTTTTTTGGGGGGACGCGAGCATATTTCAAAAAACTTGATTCTAAATTTTGGCATTTGACCCAAAAAAGGTTCGCCACCCCTGCCTTAGAATGTGGGCACACAACGCTCATCGATGCAATAGCAAGGGATTGGTCTGCACTATTATCAAGTATCACGTTGTAACGGAATGCAGCTCGGTGACTATTTAACGCAACATTTATTTGTTTGTCTTCTTAAAAGATATTTCAAATTCATTTTCAAACTATTGATTTCTTATGACCGATGATGTCTTAATGCATATCGTCTTAATTTGAATTTTTTTTCTTCTTATGTACGTGCTAATTATCTTTGTGATATTCCATTCCGTTGAATTTCATTTCGCTCTTTGAGTTGCTCTACTTTACGATGATATCGAAAATTCGTTTTTTTTTTTGTAGTATTCCGAATTCAACAACCTAAATTGCTCCATCTGATTGGCGGTATTGCAATGCGTTTAAATTGTGTCAATTCCTTTTGTTTGTGTCGATTGCGTCGATCCCAAATTATCCACACAAATATAATTATTCTTATTTGTTTACGAAGGAAATTATTAAAAAGAACCACATAAAATGAAACAAAATCAAATAATCAACAAATAACCGAGGAATGTACATTCATTGTTAGAAATTATTAGCCGGATTGTAACCAATAAAAAAAACCTAAATAACCAATAATCAATTTTCCTCGTATGAATTATACTTTTGAGATACATCCTTCCACAACCAGATGGATAATTATCAAACTATGCCTATACAAATCAAAATCAAATTGGATAATGATTGGACAATTACTTCCTGAAATTAGCCATTACCAACAAAATTTTCTCGAATTTTCCAAACTTCCAATTTTTTCCCAAAAAGAACCACAATATTCGGACCATAACGAACATTTTTTTTGTTCTTTCGAGCTTTTTGAAATTCTCATTATACACCCAATTTATAGAGTATTGTACATGCATAAATATAATACATTTTTTTAATATTTTTTATTTTCTTTATAACAATACAGATAGCGACCTTTTGGTGGATGGTATGTTTTATTACCTTTTGTTGTTTTCCCCTAAAATATATCAGTTTTGTTGTACATGTTATGACAAAAAAAAATTTTATACGAAATTTAAGTCGGAATATAATGCTCACATAAAAGTTATGATGTAATCAATAATATATGCATTATATGTCACTTTTACTGAATAATTACATATTTATTTAGATATTTCTATCAAGTATTATTCATTCCTATTTGAAAGATTAACATTATCTATTAGTATGTATATTTGACACAAATATTAAACATTTACAAAACTTCGATTTCTAATAAATATATGTTAACACAACAATGCATCTACATAAGAGTTTACCAATTTCAACGATGTATATTTCCATTAAAATTATAAGTGTGTGTAAATTTATTAAATTTTCATATTTATCACATTTATAAATTTTCTATTTTCGTCATCAATATAAAAAGTTCCGTACACATTTTTTTGTGAAAACACACAAAACACATTCACTTTTACGGTTCAAACGTCTCATATGGGTGTCATATATCCCATATCCTAACATTATGCCGATTAACTGCCGTTAAAAAGAAAAGTTGCTTTGACACTAAAATCAATGCGTAAAAGAAAACTATCGTCATTAGCTTCGTTCTCAAGAATAAACGCACAGAATTCCGACAGTGTTTCCTTGTCTCATGCAAAAAGGGTTTGCTACAATTGAATCCTGTAAAACTTCATTCTAAATTAATTTCGTAAAACTTCCGAACTGTCGATCTTTGAACTGGTTGCATCTAATCGAAAACTGATTAGAGCCGGTTATGTGCTAAAAAAGCATTTACTAGCTATTAAGTGTCAACTAAATAAAACTCGGGAATAACTTCTTTCTGATTGTATGTATTTGTCTCAATTTTGTAGGTAGTAGTGTAGCTATAGTACTATGAAATAGTTAAAATTTTTGTAGTCGCTCTGTTTATATATATTGTATACCTATAATATACATATATTAGGATATGTTCTCAAAATCAAATTGATTTATTCTCGAATATTTTCTATCTTTTTTTATATCACTGTATCTGAACTTATAAAATATGTAACCAATATTATGGTCAATTCATAAAGACAATATTCAGTATGCAAAATTTAATGATTTCTGATAATTTATTTAGTATACTCGAAATATACGATTATAACCAGATTTTATTATCTCGTTTATGCTCCTTATGTAATTGACTTTCACAGTGTTGAATGTTCATAATTTTTCAGAATTTGAAAATGCAATAAGTCCAAGAAAGTATTGTGAAACACACTTTCAACCAGTTTATTAAACATCTGACGACACTTAAAGATACAATGTTTTTTTCATTAATAAATGACAATCAGTTTAAGCATTTTATTACATTATATTTATAATTATATTTATTTTTAATTTATATTTATTAGCATTATACATTTTATTTCTTGTAATTTTTTGTTTATTATAATAAACTTGTCATCAAATCATACACATTCTTACAATTTATATTAGTTTTTAAATTGTTATTATTTTTAAATCATTAAACTTATGAATTGAAATTTTATGAAGTGGTACTTACAAAGCAGTCTACGAATATTACCTAGAGTCTAGGTCCTAGACTATACTTCTAGCCATTTTCCAATTCTTCTCAAGACAGAGAATCCTCGTTCTTAAAATTATTTGAAACGTAAAAATAAATTTACGTTTCTTATTAATACAAGAATACTTTAATCATCACAATATAATTATACAATTAATAATTTTAACACTTTTTTAAATACAATATACTGAAATTCCGTTAATTGCAAAGTATTTCCGTTATATAATTAATAAAATTCCCAATTTGAAAACCAAATACCCGAAAATGTAAAAAGCAGTTTGGTTTACGTACATTTCCCTAGCCCCACCCATTTCGATTTTCCAATTTTTTTTTTGCCAACATTTAGTACATAATTTGTATGAATTTGTAGGCTCATTCCTGGAATTTGTACGGCACCGGAACCTTGAAAAAAATTTATTTTAGTATGGGTGGTGCTGGAGAAGCGTTTCCCCAGCCCCACCTGTTGTGAAAAATAACAATCCTTGGATTTTTTTTTTCCCAACATTTAGTACGTAATTTGTATGAATTTGTATGCCCATTCCCGGAATTTGTACGGCATCGGAACCACGAAAAAAATTGATTTAAAACCTTGTTCTAAGTAAATCCGTTGCGTCCAAAAATCGCAGTATGACATGAACGATACGATTTACATCCGTCGTCTATCTATGCCATGGTCATATTTGTGGCATATGTAAACACGACACTGGTTTAATCGGCCATACAATTAGTAGCAAACTTTCTATTAGTATATTTATTTCTATTACTATTTTATTAATTATTATTTTATATGTTAAAATATATTTTATTTATTGCGTAGGTATAATCATATTAATATTACAAAATAAAAGTATGGTAACAGAAAATATGGCATTTAAGTATTTATTATATAAATATTTAATGGACGACGTAATATAATAATCGTATGCGACAAACGCGACCAATTGATTAAAAAAAATTTTAATTTTTAATTCCAACGATTAATGGCATCCGATAAAATCACCTGTATCGGTCTTATTTATCGGCTACGTAGGAGACTTCCATTTGTTTAGGTTGTTTTAATTATTTTTAGAATTGCATCTATTGCGTCGTATTACGATTATTGGACTCATCGGATTTATGTATTACATAGGATTAGATTCAGTGGTGATCAAATAATTTAGTCATGAATGGAATATATCTCTCTCATCCTCCCTCGTTTGACCATCTCTGGTTAGACTATAAATGAAATTTAAAATAATAATATTTTACACCAAGATTTAGACAACTGGTTGTCACTATTAAGTGTAGTACGTAAAATGGTTAATATTTGTTGAATTATTGTATTGTCAAAAACTAAAAATCTTAAAATATAAATTTAGTTCTTCTTTATGCATTAGAAACGTCTGGTAATTAAAATTAAAATAATTTTCCACGAAACGTGTTTTTGAACATTTAATATTTTAGGATAAATAATGTGTTTTCCCCTATGGTGGCCTCTCATTTGTTATTGTGAAAATATAATGTTTTCTATCTGTACAGCACCAGAAACAAAAAATACTCAGATAAGTATATTTATAGATTTATTTATTACTTAGTATTTAGTAAGTTGATTGAGGAATCTTATTCAAATATTTTATTTGGTGTGCTGCTTTTCGCCGTGGTAAATATCGAAATAAAATTCAAACATGAAAGGAAGAAAACCAGCTATACCACCAAATGATATTATTAATGCAGTGGTCCAATTTAAGGATCGAGTGGTTACAAAATTCATCTCCATCTTGCCTGTGTATTACATCGTTTTAAAGAGATAACTTCCCGGATCTACTCCATCATTTTTCAATCACAAAAAAAAGTTGACAAAAAAAGAATTCACACAACTTAATTCGACGTTGCTCACTGAACGTACGGGCATGGAGAGAGAAAAAAACTTTTACTTATTCGTCGGGCCGGCATTTCCGAATAATGTACGAAGTTGTGTATGAGAAGGGGACTATCGGTTGTCATTCCGACTGGTTTTGTAGGAACGTCGAATATCCCATACGCGCAATATACTCATTACGTTACAAATATTAAAATTCATATATGTCAATGTAATAACTTATAAAATATTCTAAAAAATAAGCTACTAATTTTTGTTTTATAGAATTGTAGTTATTTTTGTCGAAAACAACAGTTATATTTAAGGTATTATATATTTAATATATATTCTTAAACGTTAAATTATTTTTACTATTTTATAAAATATGCTGATAATAGTTGGTTTGAATTACGTTAAAATTTAGGTTTTACTGCTGAATTATGATGGGAATCATAATTTGTTTGATTTTCATGATTCTACTACACATTTATTATGATGACGATATTGTTTTACCTAAGCAAATAATATTCAGTTCGCATGTGATTTATTCATATTAAACCATATTTTCCGAAGAGTCGTATAACTTGAAACACTAACTGTAATTTGAATTGTAATAAAATATTACAATACTAATTTTAAAACAAAAAATGGAGATTGGTACTATAAAAACTATAGGAGTGAAAATGAATTCAACAATTGTCTTACGTCATTGTATATTCCATTTAAGATGACATTATCCTAAATTCTGACCCAAATGGACTTTATTACATCTACCTTATGGTAGCGGAAATATCTTATGTCAAAATACTAATATACATGATATTATACAAAATATTCTGATAATTGTTGTTTTTGCTTCACTGCTTCAAAAATTAGTGTGTAGTCTTAATTTATTAAAATGTGAACAGTTTAATAACATACATGAAAATGTAAAAGTAGTTACAGAAAGATGAACATTAATAGACGATTATGGAGTACGAAATGAAATATTTAAAATGAATTAAAAAACCAATCAAAATATCTTAACAATCAAATTACGTGAAAACATTTTAAAAGTGTCTCAATTGTAAATTGGAATAGTCTGCCGGTAACAAATGCTATTAATGACGTATTTAAAGCATAACATTTACAAATATTCTTAAATATTAATAAATATTTAAATTACAAAACCTATATGCAAATTGCTATTTTTTTCTTTTATAAATATGTGTGGGTTTTTGTCGAATTTCCATGAAAAACAAATTTCACTCAATATTGGAGAGAACACAATACATTTGTTACGTCGATGATAGATATCTATTCATTCAAACAAACAATAGTTGGTTTATCAGTGGTTATCTTACACTATGCAACATTTTTCAAGGACTCATATTTTAAAGCGGCTAACTAAAATATAAATTGTAATAAAATAATACTTGAACAAAGTTTAAAAACAATGAAGATGGGTACTGCAAAACATATAGGAGATAAAATGGATTTCAAAATTGCCATTAAATAAAAGGAATAAATCTTTACAAATCGAAATCAATAACGAAAATATGCAAAACCAATATCGATATCCAACGTCCAACCTGTAGACATTATTTATAGTTATACCGACTATAAATATCTAATAAGAAATTAGATGTTTAATAAAACAAATATTAAAAGAAGGAGAAGTAAATTCCAGAACATATCCGTATTGTCGATAATTGTTCTCTTGTAAATGTACATTCCCACTTAAGGTAACGCTACTCATAATTACTAAAAAATTAAAGTATAATAAAATTCACTTGTTTTTTGGATGTCCTAATGAAGTTAAAATTTGAAGGTAGCAAAATATAAAATATGATATTTTTAAAATCAATGATCTCTATTAACTAGATTATGTAGATACATATTAGCAATATGATTAATTTTTTTTAGCTTATATTTCAAAAGAAATCGATCCCTATTGATATGGTAGATTCACTCTCAAATTTAAAAAAAATAAAAATGTATCATTATTTGTATATATATTTTT
Organism: Schlechtendalia chinensis; assembly: GCA_019022885.1. Lineage (NCBI taxonomy): Eukaryota > Metazoa > Arthropoda > Insecta > Hemiptera > Aphididae > Schlechtendalia > Schlechtendalia chinensis. Next base: position 43,528,295 of record CM032339.1, read on the forward strand.
TTTAGCATTCTAGAGGTAAACTTTGCTATACTTAGTCAATCAATCAGTCAAAACAATTTATGCTAAATGTTGATACATACAAATGAGCACATATTTATATTGAAGTGTTATTTAATTTAGACACATGAAGTATTAAATGAAAAATAAATTAATAATAATAATATTGATTAATTCGAAAACTAATTTTTATATTTAACGATAAATTTTACCAGAGTTAGGTTGTTATTAACACTATATAATTCATTACCGATAATTATTAGATAATTCATTGTGTATTAAGAATATTTAGGTTATATAATATTTCAATAATTTATGATTTGCAAAATAGAAAATTGAAAATAAACTTTATTCTTCAACTTCAATTTTCCAATGTGAAAATTTTGTGTGAAAAAAATGTGTGAATTTTCACATTTGATTATTTGATACGTTACGATCATATATATAGTTTCTATACTGAGAGTACTCAATCGTATACATAAATTGCACAACGGGTAATTCGTTTGCATTTCTAGCCTTGGGTATTTTTTTAGCTATGTTTTGACGTGTTGAGGGCAGAAAATCTTCATTTCTAGAATTGTACCTTATAAAGTAGAGAACGAAGGCGATAAACGGGTTCACGATCTGAACGGCATGAAATATAAAAAATTTATCATGCAGTTATATTATTTATTAAAAAACATTGTATATTTAATCTTCATAGCCTATTAAACTGTAAGCAATTGATTATCAAATATATTTATTTTTAATTTTATTTGGGTCGAGTAATGAAGAAAAATGAATTTTAATCGCCTCACTTTTCTGAACAATACAGCAAATACGATGACGATATTTATTCATCTAAACAAACACAAATGTACGATTTGCCTGTTTTTTAGTTACAATTTTTTTGATATTCGTACATTATCATCCACTGGTTCAACTGGGATTATAAGAAATTATCATTTTGAATAAAACAAAAATACCATGAGCATGGGTTTCATTAAAAGTATTTATGTATTACCTCTTGTAATAATTATGATTATTATCAATGATCATAAGTCTGATGCCAATTGTAAGTGTGATTAAATGTGTTGTAATAAATATTTTTACCTACTACTTTTTAATAAAGAGTTTAATCGTTGTTTACATTTTACTTATATTTTAATTTCTTTGACATGATTAAAATATTTATGGTTTAAATTAATTAACCAGTATCTAGTAGAAACGTTATAATTTTGGTTGCTGATGATAATTCATTCGACCCTTAAATGTTATTATTTTGAATGTATGAACGATTATTTCATGATCCAACAAATATATGTTACATATTGAATATTAAAAATATATAATCCATTTTTATTTATTTTTTATTAATAAAATTACTTTCATTTTATCGAATACGGAAGTTGCATTAGTTATTTTTATAACATTTTGATCATGTTGTTTTGAAATAAATATTTTTGAGGGAGAGGTAAGCTTTTTTAAATAATAGCTCTCAATTATTTATTTATCATCTTAATAGTTAATTTTATTCATAAAGTATATCATCTTAATAGTTAATTTTATTCATAAAGTGAAAATGTTGATCATTTATTATAATGAATTACTTAAATAAAATTATTGCGTAATCCACCGAACGTTAATGTCGAGTGTACTAGCTAGTCGTTTAGCCACGACGGATTTTGGGTACACGTATTGCGACCGTTTTTTTCAATAAAATTGTATCAACTGATAGATATAGATAAATACTATACGTAGGCCATATATTACAATAATTAATTGTACTAATAATTTCTTAGATATATTTTATCATGTAAAATAATATTTAATTACCATATTCGCTTTCAATTAGCTTACAAATTCATAATGATGTGTAATTTAAATATATTTTTAGATTGTTTAAGTAAGTATCTTGACAGCCAATTTTTTTAAATAATAATAAAATATATTTATTTATCATATAACATTTATAAAATAGAGTTTAAAAATTGGTTAATAAAATATAAAGTTAATAACAGTGTATGTAGTATTTTTTCTAACCTTATTGTTCGTTCTTGACCTTGTATTAGGAATTAAACATGAGGCTATAGAAGATATCCTAACCTACAAATAAATTGGTTTCAATGTTTTAATTTTTCATTTGATATTTCTTATGAAATAAAATAAATAAATAAACGAAAATGTATTCACACAAAACTAGACACGTTTTTCGAATACCATTTCTATCGTGTTGTATATCATGTAGTCGATTTGTGCGCTCACTGAACAGATAACAAGAAGGGTGTAGCTTAATATTTTTTATTGTGAAATGTTATAGGTATTCCAAAGAATGAAAGTACTAGATACTTTTTTTTTTAAATGCAAGAATATATATACTTCAAACAACTTTGATATGTGTACATATTATTAAAATATTGAAATATAAAAATAAGTATATATTAGTTTCAAATAATTATATGCGCGAGAAATATAGATGTACAACTAACAATTGATTTTTCTTTTTAATGTACTTTCTTACGAGAATTCTTCCCAAAGATATTTTTTTTAGGTTTAATTATTATCATTTTTTTTTTTAATTAATTTTTTTTTAATCCTACATTTTTCGGTTTAAGTGTTTTTTTCCCAATATTTATATTAAAACAAGTTCAATACCCGTGCGTTGCAAGGGACAAATGTAAATATTTCAGGATGATATTGGGGATATCCATCATTGCCAGTGATAGTTTCGGCGTGTAATTCTCTTGGATAGCATTTCCTGCATTTTCCATCCTTCATGCATGAAGATTTGGTGTTGATCACTCAACGTGGGCCATGAATCATGTTTTTAGTAACGACTTCGAATAGGCCTGGATCAATGTCAACGTCTGGTATTTCTGCTAAGATGACTGCATCAGTTTTGTCTAGTGTAATTCTATGAATTAACCAAATCAAAATGTGTGCATGCGGTAATCATCTTTTCTGCTATTCAATGGATTTCATCCAACAACATGTATCCCCCAAAAACATGATACTTGTAAATGAAATCCATAAAAGATTTTAATGTTTGTTTGAACACACGTGCAATGATGTCATGACGATCCGAAGATAATTGTCCAGACAACAGAAGTTCTCTAGTTTCGTCCCACATGAGATTGCACGTGAATATTATGAAAACATCCGGACGGCCTTATGCATGAACATAAGTCATTGCATCTTGTGTGTATTCATGCATATCTCGTGGGCTTCCTCCAAATGTAGCCGAAAGTATGACCATTTTTCCCATTTCATTGGGATTGTCATCAATAGCAATCGCATCGCGTAAATGAATATATTCTTCCAAGCGCAGTTTGGTTTGATTCAACCGAATGAAGAGAAGTCGTTCGGTTTCAATTTTTGCATACATATCGACAATATACTGGCGGAACAATTGCCAACATTTCAAATGTGATTGTCTGAGTTCTCACGAATCATCAAGCGAGATGAATATCAATTCATCGTACTGACTTTCTTATTAGTTTCTTGATGCGTTTGTGGATTTACCATTTCGATGTTGAAATGATATACATCTTCTCCTTACCAGAATCAAACTGGATATTGCAGTGCATCGTAGGAGTCATGTGTTTCAGAAACTCGCTGAACAATACCACCTCTGCGATGAAGAACTACATCACGCGAGTTAAATTCTTAACCAACTATTACGATCGCCACTTCATTAATTGTTTGTGCGTTGAACTGTCTTTAGTGTTGGCCGGCTGGTGTTTTATCGGCTCTTATGACAACAACGTGATTAAGCTGACATTTGCTCGAGCGCTGCCCTAAGCAATCGAACTAATTCGTTGCGTTGATCGAATATATTTTGTAATGCAGCAACAATTTCCCGATTAGAGCTGGTTATGAATCGACAACGTTGATCAACTTGTTCATCAGTGGTTTCCATAAAATAAATTTGAGAAATTTGTGATCTGAATCTGCAGAGGTAGAAGTGATCCTGCACAATGATAAATTTGCCCTTGGATTTTGAACGTTGGCATGTAATTGTCACATATGATTTCTGTTGCACCGAACGATGTCATTTGGAAACATGAATTGTACTTGCTTATGTTTGCCAAGAAATTTTTCGACTTTCTTGATATACCTGATACCAACGTTGATAATGGTTCAGGTAGTCAATTTCACTTTTCCACCTATGCAGCATATTCCTGGAGTTTCGTTTTTCAATTTCAATGCACGGCAAGATTCGCATAATTTGTTCATTTTTCCAATGACGACACTTCGATGGCAACTGTAATCATATTCCGCATCGTAATGGAACGCAGCAAGATCCAATTCAACGTGCAGCGTCTGCCTGGATCGATCATAGTGTTCTCTTCTTAAAGTCCGACTTGCTCTCTGTTAATCAATGGTATAAGACGAGCGGGCTTGAGCAGTTCGTTCTCGATCGGTTTCTAATCGTGATGCTCGCTGCTCTCCAGTTTCAATCGATTGGGCATTAGTAAATCGTTCTCGTATGGTTTCCAATTGTGATGATGGTTGCTCGGTTGTTTCGGAAGCTCGAAAGGCCTTTATCGATCGTGCTACAAATGTAGATCGGCCAATCGATTTCAGTTTAGGTGGCATAAATGTCGATGATATAGTGGAGAAATTTGTCCTTTGCCCTTGGAATTTGAAAGTTGGTATGTGATTCTCACGTACGACGCTAAAACGATTACGATAAAGGTGACTACATTACCATTGCTAACACACGAAAACTACCTACACCATTGAAAGGCGAAAAATCACTAATTACCTTCGAAAACTAAGAAATTGTATTTTTAATTACAAACTAATAAAAAACCACGTTAAAAACTTCATAAAAAACATATGACAGTTGCCCTTGGTAACCATCTGACGGCACACCCTTAGTTACAGCAAAAGGTAAACAACTTGTAGTTGCGAAGGGCCACAGGTTTACCGGTACCGGGTTTTAAAAACGTTTAAGAGACAAAAACCATCCCAGCACCACGCTGAGTGCGTAGAAAAAAACCCTAAAGTTATCTATTTTAAAGTTATCTATTCATATATTCAATCAATATGATAATATATAATCATCATAACATTAATTTTGATATTTACCAATATACGATCTTATATCACATTATAGAATTGTTAAATGTATCTAAAAGATATTCTGCGTATATTAATATATATCAGATTTAAGTTATATCTTCTTTAAGATCAAATCACCAGTAATGGAAATATGAACAGTTAGTATTATCATATATTCATTTATTTATATTTTTAGTATGTAAAATACAATAAATTTTTAATTCATATTACACGTATACATATAATTAAAATGTAATTACTAGGGTTCGGATTTTGTGGCAAATGCCTTTTTTTTTTGGGAAGTGATAGAAAGACAGTTCTTATATAAATATGTGTTTCATTTAATTTCTATGCTAATAGATAAACATTATTTTTGCCTTTTTTTGCTTTTTTCCCCTATAAATGCTTTTTTTTGCCTTTTTTATATTTTTTGTTAAATTATCAATTTATTACAATTATTATTTTAATAATTATTAATAATTCTATGGTACAAATTGATAAGACCTTATCCAATAATGGCTATAAAGTTCCCACATGACATTTGACACATGTCATTGTTTTCAATATACAAAAATATTTTAAGTCCGAACCGTAAAAAATTTACGGAAGACAGTTTACCAAAATATATAGTTGTCAATTATTTTTTTAACACACAATAATTTTTTTATACATTATATATTTAATAATCGATATTTTTTAAATGCTATATTTTTTTTTTAATACTCACATGGTTGTTGATTTTTTTTTAATAATAAGTTTTTAATTTTTAAACAATACATCTTTTTTTTAAATGCCTTTTTTCACATTTTAAGTACTTTTTTCATCATTTATATTGCCTCAAAATCCGAACCCTAGTAATTACATTTTTATTGGAGATCAGTGATCGCATATCACAAACAACTAAACTTGTTTTTTTAGTATGTAAAAAACAATACATTTTTAATTCATATTTCTCGTATAAATATAACTAAAATGTAATTACATTTTTATTGGAGATCAGTGATCGCATATCACAAACAACTAAACTTGTTATGAAAATTATTTATAAATATCGTTATTTTTATTTCACATATCCAAAACCCAATATAGTATTATACAAAAGTTAATTTTTTTTATCACTATCAAGTAAACTTTAATAGCCAAGAAGCATTCAAACACGCGTATCTTCACCGTGAGTATTTTAATATAATTCTTTTACAGTTACATCATATGAAATATATTATAACTGATTTAGATATTAATTTACTATAAATTTCGTATTACACCTTAATTTCTAAATTAAATTTGTATATTTTAATTAAATATACGTATACTGCATAATAAAAAATATACTACTATTTGAATACAGTAATTCAAATAGAAGTCGTACATTTATAAAGTAAACTCTCTGTCAGGATATTTGGTTTACAATAAAATCAAATTTTTTTCATTAATTTACATGTGTACAACTTTTTTGTAATAATATGAAATATCAAACAATAGTCAATAAGTAATACTAACATCATGTTGCCAATGATGAATCAGTTTCAATCTTTTTTATTTGTCTAAAATAATCTTTATACACAGGCTGCACTCCTCTGTAACTACATAAATGGATGTTTATGAGGAGTCTATGCAATTAGGACAGTTTAAAATTTATGTGATCTACAGTTTGAATTTATGTGATCACTTTTATAACTATAAAATATAAAATATAAAAGTATAAAGCTCCAATGAACATATCATGGATCATCAAACGATGTTATCATATATAAAACAAAAAAATATATTTACGTTTTAAAATAAAGGGGTTTATTCTATTTTTCTAGTCAGAAGAAATGAATTGGAGCCAAATATAACAAAATGTATTTTTTTCATCAAATTTTTTAATTCTTTCAATCATACGATAGTTGTATTTAGAAATTAAAATATAAAAAATCAGAAGTAATTTAATGTTTTTTCATTCAATTTTCTATTGTATTGAGTAATTCAATGCATGTTATCGATTTTGATTAATGAATAAAAAAAACGTATATATAACTATTATTTTTTTCTTTAGATATTTTAAACAATTATTTCGAATTCCACCTTTATAAAGTTCTTGACGGTATGTTAAAAAAGAATATATTTTTAACAAAAAGCGAAACTCGACATGAGTATATAACATTTTTAGTGAACATCCCAGAAAGGCCTCTGAGTCCATTGGAATGGAAGGACCAAAACTGTCCAGGTTTGTATTACATATTTATTAATACAATAAATAAATAATAATAAAATAATAAATAATACAATAAAAAAATAATAATCAATATAATATTAAAGACTAATTCATACAAAAATTAAAATTATTTATATAAAATAAAATAAAAATGAAAATTAATGATCAAATATTTTTATAGATTCATTAAAATTACCATTTATAGGTAAAAAGTAATATAAATATTAATAGAATATTGTGTATTATTATTTAAATTATATTTTATAGGTTTACATACATGCATGATAAAACATATCTATGTTATAATTAATTCAAAATATTTATATAACGAATTTTTCAAAGTTATTGTCTTTTATAGATTGCAACACATTTGACCTCGCAAAAAGAGAAGCATATTTAAATAAAAGTGAATGAAATATATTATATTATTTTCATAATTAATTTGAATAGCATTAAAATGTTTAATGCATTAAAATAATATATGTGATAAATTTAAAAAGACGCAAGCGAAATATATTTTTATGAACAACATTAGAAAATTATGATGTATACTTTATTAAGTTTTTTAATATATACTATTGCAAATCATAAATATAACTAGAAATGTTGCATTTTTAAATAAATCCAATTAACATATGGTGTGCAATTAAAACTCAACGTTGTATTAAAAAGTTTAAAAACAACATGTTTATATTCATATTACATAAATATTAGACATCTCGTATTTCATATACATTTCGCTACATCTACAAACGTTTTTCTATATATTGGAAAAATGATACTGGATGTAGAAGAAATCATACCATTATCATTTAATATGGACTCCATTTTAACATCTATTGCATTACTAACGATACGTTATTATATATATATTGTTTTATATCGTATTTTATTAATTTTTATATATTTTAAAATAAACAAAAAAGCAAAAGACTATTTCGAAGACCGTAAGTTTACTTTTTAATTATATAGGTCGAAGGGATAACAGAATAAAAATAAAAGTTTTAACAATTATAAATCAATTAAAACATTTACACGGATTTAATTTTCTGTCATAAATTTGAAATATTGAAAATACTAAATGTAAAATTAAAAATAGCTTACAATAAATTAATATACTATAATCTACATACTTTTTTAGTTAGAAAAGATATATTTGGAACATTTTTGCAAATGCATTTTTGTTTTGTGACGTATGCTTGTTGCAATTTATATAAAACTTGTTCTATACGTCGAGAAAATGATACAGGAAATAGAAAAAAATCATTTGCGTATGAAATATAGGTGGTTCAATTGCAAAATCCTATTGCATAACTAACCAAAAACAGTGTAAATAAATTGAATTGTATACATTTGTATTCGTTTTTCTTCTTGAAAATAAAAAGCTGAACATTATTACGCAGATGGTATGTTTACTCTTTTATCTATTCATATTTAAAGAATAATAAAGTTAATTTTACACATTCAATGAAAGTATATCATTAAATTAATATATAAAGCTAAATATCTATACAGATACAAGTTATACTTTTATTGAATAGTTATGTCAGAAATTATCAAAAATTGTATGTTTCATATATAATATTTGTAGTAAATCAAAAAAATAAGTAAAATTATTTTAAATAATATTTGGCCTTTCTTTTGTAATAATACAAGAAGAAAATAATAATGTGAAATGGTTATTTAAAAGAGCACGAAGTGAATCGCGGGGTGTGAGCTCGAGAATCGTTTAGGCTTATTTAAAATAATTATCTTTATGGAAATCACTGTAAAAATATTGAGATAAAAATATTAGACAATACACTGAATTAAATTGTTAAATGTTAAAACTTCTTACCTTTTGCTCGTGCGAAGTCTACTTGGTATCTGTAGAGACGAACAGTCGTGTAATGAAGTTAAATATATGAAAAAAAAAAGGGAAAAGGAAAAATAAAAGGCAAAGGTTGGATCGGTGACTCCGCTTCCAGAGCGAATTCACCGACGAGAATAAACGAACCAAAACTCAGTCAAATTATTCCGTAAAGACTAAGTTTGTCTCACGGAACACATACTTAAAGCGGAGTACTGGCTCGTCACATGAGTGTGCGCACACTGGCGAGGAGACGTGTTCATGGAAAGGTCTATGGTGTAGTTTTTGTATTTTTTTGTGATATTTTTCTGTTACGTAAGACTCCGTTGGTGTTCCGACCGATCAACGAGCGACCAAATCATTGTTGAATATTCTGACCGTTTAATTTTGTAGCAGCTGTTATATCCGGCGTTACAATGGTTTGTCTTTGATTTGTTCTCGCGCCTTTTCTGTTCTGTTCGTGCCACGTGCAACGCTTTGCGTCTATGTGGCAAGTTTATGTTTTTTATAATTCCAATGAACACTGTCTCTCATTGTTATATATTTATCATTTCGTTTTAGTTCGAATAGTCCGTATAAGAGTTATTCGATATTTATTTTATAATTTCATTGTTTTTTTTTTACTTGGAAATTCGTTCGTTATTTCAAAAGGAGCAAACTTCAGTATGTTTTTGTTTATATAAAAAAATAAAAATAGTTTCGTGATTGTCCGAGAAGATCAAACATTAGTGTATATTATTTTTAAAAATATCAAATAGCTGCTTATGATTATATAATTTAAAGAACTAATACAATGAAAGAATTTGGTTGTAATAACGATGATATTTGTACATATCATTACATATTTATAATAATAAATACATTAAATACAATAATTAAAATGCTATTATAGATGCAAATAAAGGATATTATGAGTATATTCTTAGTAAACTCTTACCACTTGTTCGTATGTATCATATTTAAATAAGAAATTTTACAAATATAAAAAAATAATATTTCTTAAGCTTGTACAAAAATATATATCATACCAGATACATACTATCAAAGCATAATACTTATAACATGTTTTAGAATATAAAAATTAGAATGATGGTAATTGATAATAGTTTAACCATTAATCGTTTCAAATTCACTACATTTTTTATCGGATATAGGCATACAATTTCCAAAATATTATATTATAGAATATATAATGAAATGTATTGAAATTCCAAAAAAAAAAAAAAAAACAATAATTATAATACTGTATTCTATTAACGATTATCCAACATCATATTCATATCATATCCAGTGAAAGAATTGGTGACGTGTATTGTTAATTTGTTATTGTTTTGTTTTACTAGCACTTGCCAATATACGAGGACCATTGGAGTTTTGTAAAAGTTATACAGGTCTTAATTTACAAACAACATACTTATACTCTACACTATATCAAAATGAAAAACTAATTTCTTGTAATTTAACATTTCCCACATAGTTTCAAAATGTAAACGTAAGATAATTTATATCTATTATAATAACTTAATAATTACCCATTTATTTTTGTAAACACTACTTGTGAAAAATATATATAATATATATATAAGATTGCAGTATAACTTCTTCTAACGATCACTTTATATGATAGACAACTCAAAGAAAATTAATTATGTCTTGAAATTGGTTCATTTTCATTACGTTGTTAAAGGAAACTTCTAAATAAGTCATTTTAAATAACAAAAAAAAAAATGAAGCGTTTGAATTTTTGAATTTGAAAATTAATTTTTTAGTTTAATACTTTTGTATGGACGAACGCAGTATCCCGATGACATTCAATCCTCTTGGATGATTAAGTACCTATATGAAATTACTAAAAATAGAACAAACGTGCTGCGTATATAACAATGCCGACTTAACCGACCAGAACACGAACAACCTCGTAAACACGGCTCACGACCGACGCATTGCTATATTTTTCCGTAAGACGTTAATTGCCAATTAACGTTATCTATATTAACATCACTGCTAATAGGTTTTAACCGTTTCTTTATTACCTTCTGTTTGCTCCACATCAAACTGAATCCCACCTGAATAGAAGACACCTTAGAATAGCAGACAAAAGATTATTAAACAAAGGTGCATATTATTTCCAGATTTTACTATATATATTATTTTGTAACGTGTTATGTTAAACATGTTTATCATCATTTTTTTTTGTGTTTACCTTTGGTACATTTATTACAATTCTTTACAGCATCACCATTTATAAAATGAAAAAATTATTCAATTTAAAGTATATAATTTTTTAAAGCGACAAAAATAAGTATTTTAATACATTCAAAAATATAATATAAGTGGATAATATTTATGAAAATTAAAGTATACACAATATCTATTTAAGTAAGATGTTAATTATTTGTTCGTCATTAACTAAAGAAAATACAATAATATTTATGATAGCCATTCAGAAATTATTATTGTATAAAAATGCATCGATTTAACTATGATAATAATATATTATTAAAACAGGTGACATTTTGATAATGATAAAATTGAGTTCTCCAATTTTCGTGATTAGCATTAGTTTGAGAAGGTTATCTAACTAACATTAATAGTGAAAAACTAATTACTTAACAATTATTAAATAAATTAAGTTTAAAATAAAAACGTAATTTTATTATATAAACATTTCCTTATATGCATTGTAATCAAAGAACTTTTCAATATCTTTTTATAAATTATTATCATATTATACATGTGATATCATCATTTAGGTCAACTTTTATTTGGAAAAATTAATTGTAAGTATTAGTGAAGGGTCATTCGTTTATATTTATAGAATTTAAAGTAGGTTATTTTATCACATTTAATCACAATTCAATTAAATTTGATTAGAGTGCATAAACACAAATATACCTATATTATATATTTACTAATAAATGTGTTGCTATACAACGAGTCACTACAAATTGTATGTTTTTCATCACGCAGTTGACTTTACTGGAAAAGAGGCATTCAGTCATATATATCATTACTGTGAGTGATTTAATGATTATTTTCCATCATTAATTATAAAGTATACCTTAATTTAAATGAATATACTTATTAAACTTAGATAAATGTTTTTTGTAGGCGATGGTGGAATATAATCTAATAATTATTTACGGGTCACTTTTAGAATTTACGAAGGCCGGGGCAGAATTTTATTTCGTTATCAAATATGATATTGAGCTCTATTCCCGAACATCGTCAAGTTGTACAATGTAATACATTTTTTTTTTTTTTGTTACAGTCCTCTTTAGCTTTTCTTTCATCTACTTTATTATTTTCGATTTGATCATCGTTATCATTATAACTACATTCACTTTCATTAGTTATTTTGATTTAAAAATATTTTCTTAATGAACCGTAGTTTATAATTCTTTTTTCTTTTTATAGATTTAATTATTTGCTTATTTTCAACCACTCAAAAATGTTCTATTTTTCCGCTATTGTGGTCAATCACTTTACAGAAAAACTATATGGAAAAAAACCTACTAAAATGACTATGAAATATTTACATATTACATTTATATTTGTAATTTGCATAGAATTATACGTTAATTACATTTTGTTACGCGGTGTATAGTCACAGACACTTGCCGAGCCTTGTTCAATTTTTGAGTTGTGAACAGCATTAGATAACTATAATTAAATAATGCATATCCTATGAAAATGAATATATAATGCAATTTAAATGATAAATTTGTACAAATATAACATGTACATATTTAGAGTGTTTATATGTCCTACAGTTTAAAGATATAAAAACCATTATAAATAAGTGCATATAAAATAAATGTATGGGTTACTTTTCCGAATGCGAAGCTTCTTTAAACACGAGACCCAGGACGTTGGCTACATAAATTCTCCCTATATATGTCCCTAAATGAAAGCCTTTTGCTTATACATTTTTTGCTCAAGTAAGTAGAAAAAATTTTGGATTTCAAATGGGCATTCAAAAAGTGATCTTGTTGATTAAATGTACATATTATATGTAACACATTCAATAATGGTTTGACGAACCAAGATATCACAATTACTTAAAATTTGAAAATATTGTATGCAATATACGTAATGCTGTTTCAATAATTACCGCTTACATTCCAACATGTACAAGAAAATCGATATTTCAATAAGTGATATTTAACGCAGTGTCATTATTTTTAGAACATCATACTTTATCACTTATTTTAATGTGTTGATCACGTTATAATATAAACATTATACTTTCATGAAGAATGTATTTTAAATATTATATTAAAATTCTTGTTTTCATTTATCTAGTTAATTATGATGAATATGGTGAAGCTATAGGTGATTTATAATTTATCACAATATAACGTTAATTATGTCAATGTTATAATTATTTGATGTTTAATTAGAAAATTGAATCAGTGATTTGATATATAATTTCAAACGTTGAATACATTTGAATAATAAAAATACTTTTATACTACTATAAATATATATTTTTTTATAGAAGAGTCTTAATTTTTACACAATTAAAATTAAAATAATGTGCAAGTTCTTATTGAATATCATGAAAAATTTCAGATATTTTACATCAATATACACAAGATCTCTTTGATGCAGTTGTTCCTCGTATGTAGTACAAATCACATTTAAAAACAAATTTTATAACGATAAGTTATATTTATGACTAATAATCTTTAAAATAATAAATAAATGATTCAATATTTAGTAAATATTGAGGACATTATACATGACCCATCCACTTGGTGTATAAACGGTTTAGGTATGTATTTATTTTTAGTATATATATATATATAATATATATATATATATATATATTTCCATGTAATTAACTTTATAAATTAGAATGTAAAATTATTTTTCTAACATTTTGAATCCCAAATATTCGTTAACTGAAAATGTTTCCAGAAATTTCAAATCGTAAAAAATTTTTTTGGAATTAATTAATGTACAAATAATAATAATTAAAATAATATACGCAAAAATAAGAATAATTTATTGAACGATTAAAGGAAATCGGGATTATGTTAAAGCTGCGTTGATTTGTATTTGAATATAAATATTTAACTGAATGTTCTCTCTATGAAGAATGCGAAAATTCTAAATATGAATGATATTTAAATAATAAACACGTAATTATGTAGTATTTAAATATTGCGTATATCCTAAAAGCTTTATATAACGATATTCAATAATTCAGGAATATGCGTTCGGCATATAAGCAGATAAATATAATATTGTTGAATAATATTAATGTGAAACATTTGTTTACAACATCTAAATTTATTATTCAAATTTTGTAGTTAATACAATGGAATTGAGTATATCTGAGAAAAAAAATAAATGTCGCGGTAATAATAAAATAAAAACCAATAAATTTTAAATTAAGGAACTACACTGATCAGTGTTATTAAAAATATATAAATTCATTTGTTCAATACTATATTTAAACTTCTTCACACGAATAATATGTGGTCGGTATGATACACACATTCAATCATTGATTTGGTTCTACCTTTTGTATAACTATCCTACAAGATTCAAACTACATTTAAATTTGTAAAATGCAATTAAACACAAATTTGAATACACAATAAAACAAAATCAAAAACGTCCAAAATAATAAATTCGTTTGTTAATAAAAAAACATTTAATATTTTACTTGCATTATAGCCATAATTATATTTTCTAGAACTTATGGATAATACACATTTTTCTTGTAAGAAATTTAATTCAAACTGCAAACTATATTATTTTGTTTGAAAAGAATTGTATTAGTTTAAAATATTTTCAGATAAAACATATAGGTTTTTAAATGCATGAAAAATAGAATAGTATTTTATTATAAATTTTTTATTGTTAAAGATGAAGAAGCAACCATTAGTGCTCTTACGCGTTCCTTTTTTAGATACCGTGAGTGAATGACACAATTATTATCTAACACATATTTTAAATCATAAAAAATATTTAAATGTATAAAATGGTAGTATTAGAGTTCAATCAACATTTAAAGCGGAATTTAACATTACTCATATCGATACATGTTGCGTTTAACTGTTTCGAAAACTATATACATCATATTAAATAATTGAATATTTACTAGATGCCCGATTATAGTTGTCCAGTTCAAATTTCAATTACTATTTCTTTATCGATTTGTTTATTTTCATTGCAAATGCAAATCATAACGGAAAATGAATGCGAATGGTATGTCGGTCGGAATCAATAGGATGCATTGTATCAAAACGTCTCCTCCTTTGTACTTTTATTTAAGAATTTTTGCTTCCATAACATTTTTCATTAGTTTCATCGCTGCAATCTGCTTGCCATTACAAATACGTGGATGGCTAATATTTCGTAGGATTATAAATACCGCTCCGAAATTTCAGTTTGAGAATGTAAGGCATCAATCTGATCATTCCTAGCGTGATTACAAATTCAGTTGGATAGTTGACGACATCATCTTGACTAGCAGATTCTATTGATTTTACGTCAACAATTCGCCAACAATTTCACTTTGAATCTTTAAATTAAATTCGTCTACATTAATGTTTTTCTTAGTCCATATAGCACCTTCGCTCAACCAAAAATGATTTTTGTAATTTTGAAAATGTTCGGACACACCGTTCAGATGAGATTGGTCTTTGATTCGATGATTTGGCATAAATCAACAGGGCATTTAATGCAGCGAGTTTAACTGACAACAAGTATTTTTTCATTGCCAATGTTTATCAATATTTTTGAAAACATTTCTTTATATTGTCCGTTCAGCAACTCAACAACCATGTTCATAATTAATTTGATTGTCTTGACATGCTTCAACAAAAATTAGCTGAATGAGATATCGATTGTCTTCTAACAACGCAGCTGCAATTCCTGATAAATGAAGTGCAAGTGCAATATCATTCTGCAAGAGAATCGATGCCAAAATCTATGTGATTAAATGTTTTCCAGTTCCATCGGGAGTGTCAAACAAAAAAATCCCTCTACTTCCATCGCTCACAGCTTTCATCAGAGTGCGGTACGCATAAATTTGTTTCACATTCACATTTGAGTTCTAATTGTCTCAATGTATCGAAATCATATTATTTTTCGCGTTTCAACACTTGACTAAATACGTCGTGCAACGAAGTATATGGCGCTGAGATGCCTAATTAAGAAAATACTATGTTCGATATCATCAAGCATATGTTCTCAATTCATATCAATACTTCATTTTGAGATGTTTCGCCCAGTTACAAATCTGAATTCGATGTTCTATTACTCATCTGATGCAAAATATTATCAAACATGTCGTCTTTGTATTTGAACCATAAATCAATCTGTTTCGATGGAAAACAGATTAAGATAATTGTCTAAAAATATATCTTTATTTGATGAGCATTTGACATATTCTCAGCATTTTCAAAGGTGTAACACCAATGATTGTCATTCCCTAGTAATCTTAAACGTTGACAGGCTTCTTTATGTGTGCCATACCATTCATCATTAACAGTTCGTAGATGTTAGAATGACGCTGGTCAACATGAACTTTGACTAATAGCAAACGCAAATAGAAACACTTGTCGTTGCTTGGATAGACTATGTAAATGCGAGGTAAAGCTTCGGTTGAAAAACAAACGTGTAAAATTTTCAATTGGGTTTCCTCTTTTCCGTCGTTGAAATTTCTTTTACGATTGATTCCAAGCATAATATCTTGGTATTTCGGAGTATAGTAGGGTTTGGGCGAAATCATAATTCTGGCACATTGCAAATAAGCTGGTCAATGTTCTAGATAGCAGTCGATCAACTCGTGGAACTATGTCCTCCGCAGTGAAGTATACTCTGTGACCATTATCCAGATGTACAGCCATTTTATGAGAAGCGAATGAAAGACTGTACCAAATTGCTTCATTTGCTAACTGCTAACATAGAAGCCATTAGATATTGATTGAATTCATAGTTGGAAACTTCCGATACAAAATTAATCACAGCCAAATCATTTACCTTTGGTCACATACTTGCAGTTGCACTTGATTGATTTTACGGAAAAACAAATTTCGACGTCGATGTGCACTTCAAATTCGGTCTTATCCTCTCAATTAACAATATAAGAATAGATGGGTGTGACAGTCCATGTTCCTGATACTCCACAGAATACGTCCAGCATTGTGTCTCGCAATACACGTGATGCTTTTCAATATAATCAATCAGTGGTTCTAATTTCTGTTAGAAACATACGTTGCTGGAAGAATCGTCATTCGGTCAACACTGTGCGTTTCTTTCAGCATTTATGGCATCTCTAAGGTGAATATACTCTTCGGAAAGAAGTTCTGATTGATTTTTTTTTTTATGAATGTCAATCACTTAGTTCCAACTTTGACGAACACATCAACAGTATATTAGTGAAATAGACGCCGATTTAGAATCGGTATGAATAATAGTTCTATAAACTGACTTTTTTAATCGATTCAATGATTATAAATTAATTATTTTTGTCGATATTTTTATCGACTCTGATTACAAATATGTAATTATCGGCCCAATGCGGATTTCAATAATGCAATCAATTCATCGTATTTGTAATTGTTTTGGTGCCGGAACCAATAGCATTAATATGATTTTTCCTTTGCACAACGTAATCCAGGGCTTTCATTTATGTATTTCAATGCCTTAGAATGTGGGCACACAACGCATATCGATGCATAGCAACGGATTGGTCTGCACTGTAATCAAGTATCACCTTGTAACGGAATGCAGCTCGGTGACTTTTTAACGCAACATGTATTTGTTTGACTTCTTAAAAGATTTTTCTAATTCATTATCGAACTATTAGTTTCTAATGATGTCTTATTCAATGTATATCATCTTAGTTTGAATTTTTTCTTTCTTTTTGTGTACGTGCTAAATATCATTGTGATAATCTATTCCGTTGAATTTCATTTTGCTCTTTGAGTTGCTCTACAGTACGATTATTTCGAAAATTTATTTTTTTTGTAGTATTCCGAATTCAACGACCTAAATTGCTCTGATTGGCGATATTGCAATGCTTTTAAAGTGTGTCAATTCATAAAATTTGTCCATTGCGTCGATGCCAAACTATCCACACAAATATAATAATTCCAATTTATTTACGAAGAAAATTATTAAAATGAAACAAAATCAAATATTCAACAAATAACTGAAGAATCTACATTCATTATTACAAATTATTAGTCGGATTGTAACCAATAATAAAAACCTTAATAACCAACAAGCAATTTTCCTGGTGTGAAATATTCTTTTGAGTTACATACTTCCACCACAAGATGGATATTTATCAATCTATACTTATAAAATTCTGCGTAGACTAGTCTACAAATCAAAATCAAATTGGATAACAATTGGACAAGTACTTCCTGAAATTAGATGTTATCAACAAAATTTTCTCGAATTTTCAAAATTTCCAATTTTTTCCCACTACGAACCATATTCGGACCATTACGAACATTAAGAAAAAAAAATTTAGCCAAATCGGTCAACCTGTTCTCAAATGATGCGGTTTTAAAAGAACCGCATTTCATTTTTATTATATAAAAGATGAATTAAATCATTCATACATCAATAAAACTATAAAACAATTTAATTAGAGTGATATATGAATAATTTGCTTAGAAATGTTATTGAAAAATCATGTGATAAAAACTAGGTACTGTGGTTTTTAAAATTCTCATTATACACCCAATTTATAGAGTATTGTACATGCATAAATATAATAGATATTTTTAATATTTTTTATTTTCTTTAAAACAATAAAGATAGCGGCAATTTGGAGGATGGTATGTTTTATAATCATTTGTTTTTTTACCTAAAATATATCAGTTTTTTGTACATGTTATTGTAAAAAAAAATTGTATGCGAAGTTTAAATCGTTATATAATACTAAAATAAAAGTTATGATGTAATCAATAATATATTATTCATTATATGTCGCTTTCTCTAATTAATTACATATTTATTTAGATGTTTCTTTCAAGTATTATTCTTTCTTGTTTGAAAGATTAGCATTATCTATTAGTATGTATATTTGACACAAATATTAAACATTTGAAAAACACAGATTTCTAATATTTATATATATATATATATATTAATACAACAATGCATCTACATAAGATTTTACCGATTTTACCGATTTCAATGATGTATATTTTTCGTTAAAATTTTAAGTGTGTGTAATTTTATCAAATTTTCACATTTATCACATTTATAAATTTTCTATTTTTTTTTTATCAATATAAAAATTTCTGTACATATATTTTTGTGAATCCCACAAACCACATTCAATTTAGGAGAATATTTTTGCAATTCGACTTTCTCATATGGGTGCTAGAGTTGTTATATTTTTCTCGAAGAACTCAGTAAGAGAACAGTCTTGATTAACCGGTCAATCCTGTGGTTTTGAGCCGGGCCCGTTAGGGTTCCCCCTAAGCCTTTATCGGGTCTGTGTCAGGTACGGACCCAAGCCACGAGATTGTGTCAGTAACTGGCCGATAATTGAAAGTTTTTGTCGCGAGGATAGCAACGAATACATTGAAATAAGTTGCCGCCGAACATGTGTCTCTCGCTTCGACGACTCAGAGCACGATCCCAGTCAGTCGGACGGGTCGTTAAGTGGGACAGGACACTCCCTGGCTGGGGACCATATGCGGTAAAATCCCAGCCCGCGGAGAGCATGGCCCTTATCGGCTAGGCACGGCCGGTCCGGCGAGGCGTCACGCTTAACCGATCGAAACCCGCGGAGGATGGCCGGGTCAGATTGACCGTACTGGCTTGGTTGGGTGAGAGTACTACGAGACTCTTGCTCGGTGATGGGCCCCAAAGTCTTAGAATTAATACCCCTGGCCTCTCTTCTCGGAAAGGGGACGTCACGGGCTGAGAGTAGTCGGAGCGCTTGATGTCTGGTGTCACATATTACGTCGGAGACGCTAAAACGGCTGAGGTAAAGGTCTGCTCGTTGCATGTCTTAATATTGACGCGAGCACGAATAGAAGTACAGGTGTCGCTAAAGCCCCATCACGGGGTCTATCCCGTGACCGTAACGACACGGATCGAACATGGTTCGTTCTGGGTTGGATTCGTACGGGTTGGGTTTCGCGAAGATCGTATAACCTACTGGCAGTACGGGTGTCGATAAAGTCCCGTTTAAATTGACGTGTAAATGCGATACGAGTATTCGGTGCCCTCGATCTTGATCGGCGCTATGTCGGTTGGCGTTACCCATACGCTGGGAACGTCTTCCTGTGGCGGCCCTTTAGTAACTCCATTGAGCTAATAAAATGGTCCACCACTTGTATCCCTAGCAATAAAGGGTACGAAAATCAGAACATACAGATTTTTTGTATGTGTTTGTCTCAATTTGTCGAGTAGTAGTGTAGCTATAGTATTATGAAATAAGAAAAAAAATTTGTGGTCCCCCTGTTTATATATGTTGTATAACTATAATATACATATTTTAAAGTATGTTCTCAAAATCGAATTAATTTATTCTCAAATATTTTCTATCTTTTTTTATATCACTGTATCTGAACTTATAAAATATGTAACAAAAATTATGATCAATCTATAAAGACAATATTCAGAAAGCAAAATTTAGTGATTTCTGATAATTTCTTTAATATACTCAAGTCATACGATTATAACCAGTTATTATTATCTCGTTTATGATCCTTATGTAGTTGATTTTCACAGTGTTGAATGTTCATAATTTTTCAGAATTTGAAAATGCAATAAGTCCAAGAAAGTATTGTGAAACACACTTTCAACCAGTTTATTATACATCAAAGGACAATTAAAGATACAACGTCTTTTTTCATTGTTACATGACAATCAGTATAGGCATTCAATTATAATTTAAGATAATGACTTTATATCTAATCTTTTAGGGTTCTAATAATGTTTCGTAATAGTTATAAGTAGAGCGCGGATTTATATGCCTTAAAAACCTACCAAATATGCGTTAAAAAATCTTAAATATGCATTAATATATGCACTAAAATTTTTAAATATGCATGCATAAAAAAAAATATGCACCAAAAAATTACATGTATTTTCAATAAAATAATAATAAATTATTATTATAATAATTATTTAATGATTACATTCGTTCTAAAAATAACTTTTTTAATTTCTTGATTCCTTGATTCTTGATTTCCTGGCTATTTTTTGGAGTTTTAATCTATAAGAAAAAATCGGAATCAATAATATTAAAAATGTATCTCAAAAGAAATTTACTTAGGTACCTACCTAAATTTGAATTGCACTGTATGACAATCATTTTAGCAATATTTTCAAATAACATTGATCTACGTTTGTCAGTCAATAAATTTTTATACCTCGAAAATGACCGCTCCACATCTGTTGAAGTAATTGGTGCGTATTTATAAAATGTCATATCATTTGGGGATAAAACTTCGCCGAGTTCAATTGATTCACTTTCTCCATTTAAAATTTTTGATATTTTACTTAGTGTATCGAAGCCTTCGTTTTTTGATAGAATTTTTTTAAATTTTTCATAAACAGATTTACCCTTTTGTCCGTTACATTTTTGAAGAGATATTTTTGTGTTTTCAATCAAAGGAACTTCCGATTTTTCTAGACATTTAATTGTTTTGGGTAAAATCCAAAATTAGATTTTATATATATTAAATTCGCATCCAATGATTTGTCCGCTAAAACATCTTGAGCCATTTGTATAGAAATTGCATCATCTGGGTTTAACTGCTTGACAATACTACGAATTTGCTCTATGTTTTCACAATAGTATATAGCAGCGTTTAGCCATGTCCCCCAACGAGTGATGATCGGTTCTGGTGGTAAAGGCAGACCAGGTGCTTCATTTTTAAAAAAAGCAACGCGATAAGGAAATTTAAAAAAAAAATGTTTAACATTTGATATAACTTTGTCCACATTCGGAAAACATTTTCTCACTTCTTCAGCTGTAAGATGTAATCCATGAGCTAAACAAGTAACGTGGAGTATTTTAGAGTAAAATGCCTTGATTGCACCGGCTGCTTTTACCATATTGCACAGCATCACTCAAAAATAACAGTACAGAATCATGTTGTATACCTACAGGCCACAATAAATTTAGAGATTTTTCAAATAGTTTTGAAATAGTGCAGTAATTTGCTTTGTCCAAAACTTAAGAATTTAATAACATCGTTGTACCTGGACCATCAGTTTCTAATGTTCCGATGATGACATTGGCGACATATCGCCCTTCAATATCTGTAGTTTCGTCAATTGACAACCACACCTTTTTCTTTTCGACTTTATTACAAATTTTATTCATTGTTTCAATATAGCAATCATTTAAATAATTTGTACGACTTGTCGATTCATCGGGTATTTTTTTGAGAGTATATTTTTCCAAAAATAATTTGAAATGTTAGTTAAGTTTTTTTAGCGGAATATTTGCCGAAACCAGTGCTTTTGATAAATCTACACAAAATGGATCTTTATTCAATACTGTATTAGTGAGTAAACTTTGAACATTTTGTTTTTTAGTCTGGCTCAAACTTACAGATTTTAAATGCTTTTCAGTTTTAATATGTTGTGTAATTGAATATCGTTTATCGTGGCCAACTTTTACTTCACATAATTTGCACAGTATTACTTGACCATCGGTTAAAAAAATATTCTCGCCAAATTCACGCACATAACTACGAAGACGACTCGATAAAGACGATTTTTCTTTCGGCATCTTGAAAAAATATAATACACGAAGACACGCACTACGACAGACACGAACACACGGTTGATACTAAATATTTTTACAAAATGAAATAATATTATTGGTCTGAAACCGAAACCGATATTTTCTGAGTATTCGTATATATTATTTGATTATTTCACCGATAAAGATAATTAATCTAAGGGCCGAGACTCTACACATAATAAAATGAAATATAACACACCAGACCGATTAACGGTCATTTCCCACAAAATCTGAGAGCGATAAGATTTTCTTCGTAAAAAATATTTATTTATTTTTTTGTAACGGTAATTACTTCAAAAATGTTTAAAAATCAAATTAACACCAAAATATGCACTCTAAGATGAAATATGCAATTAAAATTGTTAAATAAGCTCTTAAAAATTAAAAATGTTGAAATATGCAAAATATGCACTAAAAAAATTTCATTGTTTAAATCGTTATGCCAAGAAACAAATTTCATGCTCACTTAGCATATCATACAATAAACCAAAATACATATGCAATTGCATACAAATCCGCGCTCTAGTTATAAGTAATAGGACAAAATTGTTTTATGTTTACAGATGGATGACATTTTTCTGTATTAAATTGTTTAAACATTTATAAATTCACTAACGAAATCAAATACATATGTATATATATATTTATTTATTTATTCATATATGAGTATATATATATATATATATATATGAGTCAGATGTGGTTTTAATGAATGACTATATAACATATTTTTGCAAGAATATTGATTATTGTAGTAAATTTCTCTCTTGAAAATATTTCATTCGATTTTTTTATGTAGCTTCACAATTTTCGGTGCTGATAATATATTTCATTTTATATAGAAATTCATACTCCTGATTTTATTTTTCTACGTTTTCACACATTATTTGACACTAGATAATGACTTTTTTCTTGACCCTTTAATGAATAGCGCAATTACAATCCAAAATAATTGTGCACTGACTATGTACATTTTCTGGGTAAACATTGGAGTGCAAATTTTCATTTGATTTGTGTTTAAATTTATCATTATTTGATATCTTTGCTTCGCATATCTAAGTTATATAAATATTATTTTTATTTTTTAATACGTCTGTAATAATATATGTTTAACTCTTATAAAACTATCCATCTTTTCGTTTTGAATTTGCAATAATTATTATTAATACAGATCAGCCTAAGGGCTCAACCACTAACACTCAGTATAGATAATATTAGATAGATACTAATTTACAACGGAAATATAATTCTTTGGTTCAGTAATAAAATTATTTATTAAATGAAGAATATAAAATTCAATGTAATATTTATATAATAATATAATAGCTTATTCAATTTGAATTATTATTATGAATGTAAAATTACTTTCTAATAAACAAATAATGTTTTAATATCGTTATATAAAAATAATTACTATTATTACCATTAATCCAATTTTTATTAATCAAATTATACAAATTTTATTCATTTCATCGTATACAATATTTGTATTAATTATTATTTTAATCATTATATTATATAATTTCGAAATAAACTGAATAAAATATTATGATATATAAAAATTAATTTTTATACTGACTTGTATTTTGATTTAAGCAAACCTGGTGAATATAAATTTAAGGTCATATTCTATTGAATAAGCATATTTATTTAAAATAATACAATTTTCAAACCAAATTAAATTAAAACTTAAAACTTATTACTTTTATATTGTATTATAGCGATGCAAAATAATGTACCTTAGTTGATCCTTAGTTGACTAATAATTTACTACAATCATGATCACCTGTATCTCTAACCTATAATTCGACTAAATTGTTGAAAATAACGTATGTAATGCTTTAATATCTTAACCACATTGGTAAGTATCGCCTTTTTTTTAACACCTTATTCGGAAATAGAGTTATACGAAAAGTAACTTTTTTAGCGAATTTAAATTTTTATATTAGAGGTACAATCCATACCATTGGTAAGAAAGGTTTCATTGCAGAAGAAATCATATTCAATCGTAATTTTTTTTGTATACGTTAAACATTTTAGTTTTATAATAATTGTAATCGATCGAACACATAACAGGTAGACCAATCCTTAAATGTGTTAGAGATTAAATAAATTTTTTTAATAAAAAATTGTAATACGAATTTATAATTTTTGATTTTTAAATATTTTATCTTGTATTTATTACTGTCAGGTTGTATTTCCTATAAATCAATCTTTGTTTTTTTCCATAGACATATATTTATATTTAAATGATCGCATCCTTAAAAGATACGTTATCGGTAGCTATAATTTCTATATTTCTTTCTGGCGAGACCATTCTGAACACGATTGTTTGGTGACAAGATGATGGTATTTGAAATTAAAATAGGAGGGATCGATGGTATTTTTTGTAGAGCAAATAACAATAGAATGATCGGATACTCCATAATGTAGACAGTTGAAATTTCTTCTGCAGAATTCGGCTGTATGACCATAGCGAAAGCTATTTTGACATATAACTGGTAAACATATGTTGGAAGATACTCTGTACAACGCTTTGTAAACAGACATTTTTTCAGAAAGGGTTGGAGAAAGAAATTATAACTCTACCATCATAGTTGGTATAGGTAGAATACCGTTAGACTATTTGGAATACGACGAAAATTAATCACTTTCACTGATGATTCTAAAGCGTCTTAAAAAATATCTTCAGGAATCGAAATGTCCATGTTAATAATGCTGATTGAATATATCAGAGTGGACTTTATGTATGCTCACAAGTCTAAAGCAGAAATATCTGTCGAGAAAAGACAAGAGTTAGTAGGTTGAACAGAATCAAACGTAACATTGACTCATAAGCCAATCGAGTCGAAACTCAAAATACCTTTAAACTTCAAATTGTTTTCAGATAAATCCATGTGTGTAGTTTTCAGCTGACATATTGATGCATTTATACCTTTAAACTTATTAAAAAAAAGTTTTTCCCCGTTCATAAGTTTCAGTTTAGCAATTTTTTTTTTCGCTTAGGATTGAATTTACAATAATTATTAATTAGCTTTTGAATTAATCCGAAAACAAATATAAGTTAAGAACTTGAAATGATTTTGTATGTTGCGACAGCGAGACTTTTAACAAAGATTTATTCATTATAATATGTGAGTTATTACAATTTTCGTTAATTAAAGCCATAGAAAAACTATCACGAGCGAGGTGTGAAAAATTGTCTAACTCCATATCAACAATAAACTTATTTGCAGTTAAGCTGATCAGATTATTATCGGTGTTATTTTCCAATCCCCCCGATTAAGCTCTCTATCTCTCTCTATTGTTTCAATCTCAAGATTGGTTTGTTAGCCACCTTCCACTTTTCTCTATTATCTGCTTTCTTTTCATTTGTACATATGAATCGCATTCTTGGCCTTATATTAATTGTTGGATAAATTATATTCTTGGTCTTCCTTTATGATTATTTCCGTCAACTCATCCTCCAATAATTAGTTTTAGCAATCCTTCATGTCGTTTAATTTGTTTTATCCATTCATTCCATCTTCTCCCTATATGTTTCTATAATAGCTTCCTCTCTAATATTTTTTCGAGTACTTCTGTATTGGGTAATCAATCCATCCAGCTTATTTCTAACATTTTCTATAATCCCACATTTCGTATGCTACTAGTCTTTTTCTTTCCTCAGTTGATGTTATTGAGGTTTATAAATTGTATAATTACAGTGTGTGTTGTAATTATTATTATTTTAAAATTATAACTAAAAAATTATGATGAAAAATTCGATTAAATAATTTATATAAATAAAAAAAATTATCATTAAAAAAATATAATAAAAAATATATACAGTGTTGCAACTTTATAATAGATAATTTGTTATCTTACTTTGATTTAAAGTTTGAGAGCACATGCTATTATCAATATTATTTTCCACTACATTTAGCATTATTCACTCAGTAGTCAACGGGAAAAGATTTAACACCAACATAAGCACCTAGGTTTTTTCGATTTTCCAATTATTAAAGGTTTCAATTTATCTGTGCCAGTCATACTAACAACCAATAATAGCGTAAGTCGTTCTTTGCTATGCTTACCACCACTACATTTATTGTTTTTGAATGCTAAACTTTTATCTGGCATACATTTATAAAAAAGTGCAGTTTCGTCTGTTACACGTATAACCGATCGATCGCAACTGACAATACGGATAAACCGAATGAAAAACACGATCTATACAGAGCACAGAATGTTCGATTTTTACTTTCGAGTAATCGAGGTTTTCGCAAAGGAACGGCATTTTTTTCGACTTATCAAGGTTATCGACTTATCGAGGTTCCACTGTATTACATAACCTATATGCAATTTGCTATTTTTTCTTTTATAAATATATATAGGTTTTTGTCGAACTTCCACGAAAAACAAAATTCAGTCAATTTTTGTGATAATACAATACATTTGTTACGTCGATGATATTTATTCATCTAAACAAACAATAGTTAGTTTAACAGTTATTTACTTACAATAAGCCATATTTTTCAATGATTCATATTTCAAAGTAGCTAACTATAATATAAATTGTAATAAAAAAATACTTGACAAATGTCTAAATAACTATGAAGTTGGGTACTAAAAACAAGTTATAACAGGATTTCGAAATTGCCATTAAATAAAAGAAATAAATCTTTACAAATCGAAATCAATAACGAAAATATGCAAAACCAATATCGATAATCAACGTCCATCCCATAAACATTATTTATAGTTATATGTAAATTATACTGTAAATGTCTAACATGTAACTAGATGTTTAATAATACAAATATTAAAAGAAGGAGATGTAAATTCTAGAAAATATCCGTATTGTCAATAATTGTTCTCTTGTAAATGTACACTCCCACTTAAGGTAACGCTACTCATAATTACCAAAAAAATTAAAGTACAATAAAATTCATTTGTTTTCTGCATGTCCTAATGAAGTTAGAACTTGAAGGTAGCAAAATATAAAATATGATATTTTAAAGTCAATGATCTCTATTAACTAAATTATGTAGATACATATTGGCAATAAGTTTAATTTAACTCTTAGCTTATATTTTAAAAGAAATCGATCCATATTGATATATTGTAGTATCACTCTCAAATTTAAAAATAAAAAAAGTATCATTATTTGTATACTTTATTGATTTAGCACGTATATCTTTTTTAGCAATCTAGAAATTAACTTTGCTATACTTAGACAATCAATCAGTCAATACAGTTTAAGCTAAATGTTGATACATACGAATGAGCTCATATTTATATTGAAATGTTATTTAATTTAGACACATGAAGTATTAAATGAAAAATAAATTAATAATTATAATATTGATTAATTCAAAAATTAATTTTCATATTTAACGATAAATTTTACCACAGTTATGTTGTTATTAACACTATATAATTCATAACCCATGATTATTATACAATTCATAGTGTAGTAAGAATATTTTGGTTGGTGGAAATATAATATTTCAATAATTTATGATTTTCAGAATAGAAAATTGAAATAAACTTTATTTTTATTATTATCTTTATTTTTACCATTTGATTATTTGACACGTTACGTTCATATATATAGTTTCTGTACTGAGAGTACTCAATCGTATACATAAACTGCATAACGGAAAATTCGTTTGCATTTCTAGCCTTGGATATTTTTCTAGCTATGTTTTGACATATTGAGGGCAGAAGATTTTCATTTCTAGAATTTTACCTCTCAAAGTAGAGGACGAAGGCGATAAAGGTGTTCACGATCTGAACGACATATTATATATAAAATATATATCATACAGTTATACTGTTTATTAAAAAACATTGTATATTTTATCTTCATAACCTATTAATATGTAAGCAATTGATTTTCTAATACATTTATTTTTAATTTGTTTTTGGATCGAGTAACGAAAAAAAATGAATTTCAATCGCCTCAATTTTCTGAACAATACAGCAAATACGATGACGATATTTATTCATCTAAACAAACACAAATGTACGATTTGCCTGTTTTTTAGTTACAAACAATTTTTTTGACATTCGTACATTATCATCCACTGGTTCAATTGGGATTATAAGAAATTATCATTTTGAATAAAACAAAAATACCATGAGCATGGGTTTCATTAAAAGTATTTATGTATTACCTCTTGTAATAATTATAATTGTTATCAATGATCATAAATCTGATGCCAATTGTAAGTATGATTAAATGTGTTGTAATAAATATTTTTACGTATTACTTTTTAACAAAGAGTTTAATCATTGTTTACATTTTACTTACATTTTAATTTCTTTGACATGATTATAAATATTTATGGTTTAAATTAATTAACCAGTATCTAGTAGAAACGTTATTATTTTGATTGCTGATGATAATTCTTACTACCCTTGGGAGTAATTATTTTGAAAGTATGAACGATTACGTTATGATCCAACAAATATATGTTACATCTTGAGTGTTAAAAATAAATAATCCATTTTATTTATTTTTTATTAATAAAATGACTCATTTTATCGAATACAAGAATTATATTAGTTATTTTTATAACCTTTTAAAAATGTTGTTATGAAATAAATATTTTTGAGGAAGAGGTAAGTTTATTTTAATAATAGCACTCGATAATTTACTTATCATCTTAGTGGTTAATTTTATTAAAAAAGGGAAAATTTTTATCATTTATTATGATAAATTTTTTAAATAAAACATTAAGTAATGCACCGAACGGTAATGTCGAGTGTACTAGCTAGTCGTTTTGCCACGACGGATTTTGAGTACCCGCAATGCAACCGTTTTTATCAATAAAAATGTATCAGCTGATAGATATAGATAAATACCATACGTAGGCCATATATGCAATTAATTTACTGTACTAATAATTTTATAGATATATCATATCATGTAAATTAATATTTTAATACCATATTCACTTTAAATTATTATACAAATTCATAATGATATGTAATTTTAAATATTTTTTTAGATTGTTTAAGTAAATATTTTGACAACCAATTTTTTAAATAGTAATAAAATATATTTATTTATCATATACAATTTTTAAAATAGAGTTTAAAAATTGGTTAGTTAAATATAAAGTTAAAAACAGTATATGTAGTATTTTTTTCTAACCTTATTGTTCGTTCTTGACCTTGTATTAGGAATTAAAACATGAGACTAAAGAAGATAACCTAACCTATAAATAAATTTAGGTCAATGCTTTAATTTTTCATTTGATATTTCCGATGAAATAAAATAAACCAATTTGTTTTTAAATTTTATGTGATTTAATATTTTAATCTTTTTTTTTTTTGAAAAGTCGGCGTTGCACCCACTGCTCTGAAAGCCTGTTAAGCAGTACTTAGAAGTATTGGGTCCCTATCGTTTATTGAAAAATAATAAAAACGATTTTCCACTGGGGTGGGTGACCGGACATTCCCCGGCCACACCACCCATTACAAAATTAAATACAATTTTTAATATTAAGGAGGAACGGTAGATCAATGCCTACCGCTCCTCCCCTCACATTTTTCCATTTAACGACGAGCAGCAGGACCGGGGTAGGGCGTTCGAGACGTTTGACCCGAGCGTCGACCCCCAACGACGGCCCTGACTTTATTCACCAGCTTGTCGGCCCCCGCAGCGTCATCCACCTCAAGGAGTGGATCCATCCTCATCGTCCTTGTGGTCCGAATCTTGACGCCGATGGCGTCAAGGTTCACCCTGCTGGTGACCCTCTTCATGACAAAGGTCATGGTAACCCCCTCACCGGTCGGCCGGTCTATTACGACCGCCGAGGTTCGGGGGATACGCCTCCGTACGTGGGCCGCCTTTGCCTCTATTGGCGAGAGCTTTGCCTTCGCTACCGGCTTCGGACCACTAGGGCGCTCCGTTCGTTTACGTCTCCTACTCAAGACCCCAAACCATGAGGTCGGATTTGGGTCCGTAGCGGGCGCAAATAGAGACGAAACTGCGGCCACCTCCTACTTCCCTTCCACTGGCGGGGACTCCTTAATTTTCGTCTGTGGTGGTGGCGGTGGCGGCTTCCGCTGTTTTTGCTGCTGCTGTTGCTCCTGCTGCTGCTTCTGCTGCTGCTGGCCCTGCTGCCGGCTCTGCCGTCGCTGCTGCTACTGCAGCGGCTGGGACGGCAACCCCCGGAGCTTACGGTTTTCCAACGTAAGCACCGCGATAGCCTTCTCTTGCTCCAGCAGGTCCAATTGGACCTTACTGAGGACCTCCAATACAAGGCTCAATACGCCTTGTGCCGAGGTTTCCTAAGCTGCTGGAGGGGGAAAGGAGGCTACCTTTTCGGGAGTCGCCTCCGTCCCCGGCATTTGGCAGGGAGCCTATCCGGGACAACGGTGTCGTCGTCCCTTTTCGGCTCCATCGCCGCGGACCTGGCAATCCTGATGCGGGCCTTGCAGGCTAAACTCCCGTTTAGCGCCGCGGATGGCTTCCTGGATGTCCTTATAGACACCATTTCATCCTTTCTCTACGTCGATATCAGAAGCGGCCCAGATGTGCTCCTTCATGCAAAAGGAGCCCATCGAAGCCACCGGTCGGGAAAAGTTTTGTAGCAGCTTCTCCCTAAGGTGGCCACCCGGATTGCCAGTTGCAGTTTCTGTCGCGTTCGACGGTCCAGCTTCCGTATCCGTGTCCTTCTTCATCTTGGCGTCCGCTGTCGTGTTTCCGTCCTTTTTCCCATCATCATCATCCGGTTTTTTTGGT
Source organism: Schlechtendalia chinensis (assembly GCA_019022885.1). Taxonomy (NCBI): domain Eukaryota; kingdom Metazoa; phylum Arthropoda; class Insecta; order Hemiptera; family Aphididae; genus Schlechtendalia; species Schlechtendalia chinensis. The sequence continues at coordinate 43,559,877 of CM032339.1, forward strand.
AATGATTTTTAAATATAGATCCCACGAGGTTCTAGAGAAGGGGTGGTCCGCCACGTCAGAGTCCCGAATGACGCGGTAAGGCTGTTTAATGTGTGATGCGCCAGGTGCCACACAGGTTCCTCGTGGACACGTATCTATCCCCATGCCAAGAGACCCCCTTGACGAGTTGGGGGTTAGAAGAGCCGATTTTTCATCAGCGAAAGGCATGCTCAGGACTCCTGGCCCCAGTCAACCAAGCCCAGAGCCAGGTCGGTGCAAGCTAGGGATGTAAACACTTTAGGTGGAACTCTTAATCGGGTCGTTCTTGGTTTAGTCCTGTCCAACATGGGAGGCTCTGCTGGTAGAATACACTACCGTTAGCATAGCACTAAATCTAACTGAACAACCGCTCAAACCCACTCACCACGACAAGGTGAGTTCCAAGAGGGGGGGTAATATTTTAACCTAACCTAACCTAACCTACATTTTTCGGTTTAAGTGTCTTTTTCCCAATATTTATATTAAAATTTATACTCTATAAAAGTAATCTATTCATATATTCAATCAATATGATAATATATATTCATCATAACAATATTGTTGATATTTACCAATACACGATCTTGTATCACACCATAGAATTTTTTATTGTATTTAAAAGTTATTCTGCGTATATTAATATATATCAAATTTATGTAATATCTTCTTTAAGATCAAATCATCGGTAATGGAAATATGGACAGTTAGTATAATCATATATTCATTTATTTATATTTTTAGTATGTAAGATACAATATCAATTAATAATTTTAATATAAATTTAATTATTTAATTTAACACAAATAATAAAAAAAAATTTATCAATATCGTTATTTTTACTTCACATATCCAAAAACTAATATAGTGTTATTCAAAAGTTAATTTATTTTGTCACTATCAAGTAAACTTTAATAGCCAAGAAGCATTCAAACACGCGTATCTTTACCGTGAGTATTTTAATATAATTTTTTTTATTGCTTCATCATGTGAAATATATTATATCTAATTTAGATATAAATTTACTAAAAATATCGTATTACACCTTTGTTTCTAAATTAAATTCTTATATTTTATTTTAATATACGAACACTGCATAATTAAAAATATACTACTAATTGAATACAGTCATTCAAATTAATAATAGTCATACACTAGAAATCGTAACATTTATAAAGTCAACTCTCTTTTAACATATTGAGTTTACAATAAAATTAAATTTTTCTCATCGTGTGTATTTACATTTATACAATTTTTTGTGATAATATGAAATATCTAGCAATAATCATTAAGTAATACTAACATCATGTTGCCAATGATGAATCAGTTTCATTCTTTTTTATTTGTCTAAAATAATAAATATACACAGGTTGCTCTCATCTGTAACTACATAAATGGATGTTTATGAGGAATCTATAAATTCAGACAGATTAAAATTTATGTGATCCACAGTTTTAATTTATGTGATTAACTATTATAACTATAAAATATAATATATAAAAGTATAAAGCTCCCATGTACATATCATGGATTATCAAACAATTAGTTATCATATATAAAACAAAGACATATATTTACGTTATAAAATAAACGGGTTTATTTTATTTTTCTAGTCAGAAGAAGTGAATTGGGCCACATATAACAAAATGTATTTTTTTCATCAAATTTTTTTAATTCTTTCAGTTATACGATAGTTGTACTTAGAAATTAAAATATAAAAATCAGAAGTAATTTAATGTTTTTTTCATTCAATTTGCTTTTGTATAGAGTAATTCAATGCATGTTATCGATTTTGATTAACGAATAAAAAAAACGTATATAATTATTATATATTTCTTTAGATATTTTAAACAATTATTTCGAATTCCACCTTTACAAAGTTCTTGGCGGTATGTTGACACAATATATATTTTTACTAAAAGCGAAACTCGACCTGAGTATATATAATTTTCAGTGAACATCCCAGAAAGGCCTCTGAGTCCATTAGAATGGAAGGACCAAAACTGTCCAGGTTTGCATTACATATTTATTAATACTTAATCAATATAATAATTTAAGACTAATTCATATAAATTTAAAATTATTTGATTAAAATACAATAAAAATGAAAATTAATGTTCAAATTATTTTATAGATTCATTAAAAATACCATTTATAGGTATAAAGTAATATAAATATTAATAGAACATTGTGTATTATAATTTAAATTATATTTTATAGGGATTACATACATGCATGATAATACATATCTATGTTATAGTCAATTAAAAATAAGTATATATTGAATTTTTTTTATTTATTGTCTTTTACAGGTTGCAATACATTTGACCTCGCAATAAGAGAAGCATATTTTAATTACAGTGAGTAAACTACATAATATTATTTTCATAATTAATTTGAAAAGCATTTAAATGTTTAATGCATTAAAATAATATGTTATGATAAATTTAATGAGATGCAAGAGAAATATATTTTTATGAACAACATTAGAAAATTAAGATGCATAATTCATTAAGTTTTTTAATTTATACTATTGCAAAAATTCAAAATCATAGATATCACTAGAAATGTTGCATTTTTAAATAAATCAAATTAACATATGGTGTGCAATTAAAACTCAACGTTGTATTAAAAAGTTTAGGAATACCATGTATACGAATAAATTTTTTTCTACATCTACAAATATTTTTCTATATATTGAAAAAATGATACTGGATATAAAAGAAATCATACCATTACCATTTATTGAGGACTCCATCTTAAACATCTATTGCATCACTAACGATCCTATATTTTGTATATATTGTTTTATATCGAAATTTACTAATTTTTTATACTTTAAAATAAACAAAAAGCTAAAGACTATTTCGAAGACCGTAAGTTTACTTTTTAAAATATAAGTCAAAGGAATAACAGAATAAAAATAAAAATTTTAACATTTATAAATCAATTAAAAAATTTACACGGATTTAATTTTCTGTCGTAAATTTGAAATAATGAAAATACTAAATGTAAAATAAAAAATAGCTTACAATAAATTAATTAACTATAATCTACATACTGTATTAGTTAGAAGAGATATAGTTGGAACATTCTTACAAATGCATTTTTTGTTTTGTGACGTATACTCGTTGCAATTTATATAAAACTTGTTTTATACATCGAGAAAATTATATAGGAAATAGAAAAATCATTTGCTTATGAATTATAGGTGGTTCAATTGCAAAATCCTATTGCATAACTAACCAAAAACAGTGTAAATAAATTGAATTGTATACATTTGTATTCGTTTTTCTTCTTGAAAATAAAAAGCTGAACATTATTACGCAGATGGTATGTTTACACTTTTATCTATTCATATTTAATAAATAATAAACTAAATTGTACACTTTCAATGAATGTATATCATTTAATTAATATATAAAGCTAAATATCTATACGGGTATAAGTTATATTCTTATTAAAAAGTTATGTGGGATATTATCAAAAATTGTATGTTTCATATATAATATTTATAACAATAAATACATTAAATATAATAATTAAAATGCTGTTATAGATGCAAATAAAGGATACTATGAGTATATTCTTAGTAAACTCTTATCACTTGTTCGTATGTATCATATTTAAATACAAATTTTACAAATATAAAAAAATAATATTTGTTTAGCATGTACAAAAATATATATAATCTAGATAAACACTATCAACGCATAGTACTTATAACATGTTTTAGAATATAAAAATTAGAATGATGGTTAATTGATAATAGTTTAACCATTAATCGTTTCAAATTTATCGGATATAGGCATACAATTTCTAAAATATTATTTTATAAAATATATAATGAAATATATTGAAATTCCAAAAAAAAAAAAAAAAAACAATGTAACGTTTCAGAACAAGTGGTGTATACCTAGAAACTTTTAATTGTGGATAGAGACGGTATTTTCAATATAAATACGTGTCGGGTCTTCTCATGGGAGAGGTATGTATTCGACGTCCGATTCCCGACCATCGTCGCCACCTCTCCGCCGTCACAGCATAATTAATTAGATATATTCGATAAGAACCGAATAAAAATATCATCATTTTAATTACGGGCTGGTTACGCAATACGATTGTGAGTTATATATACTTTTTCTTTCACCTCGGCCCACTCTCTCACCGGTCGCCAACGTGTAGATTCCGTCTTCTCCCGTATTTTTCGTTATTTTTGTCGTGATCATTTATTTTTCCATAATGGTCAAATACTCCAATATGGAGTAGATCCAGGGAATCGTCCACGTGGTAGAGGTCCGTCCACGGAGGGAGAGACGGTCGTGGTCTTAGGTACTCTAGGATCATGAGGTGAGTAGAATAAGATATATATATGTTTTTTGTGGTACTTGGCCAGTACATTACGATCGTTATTATTATGTATTTTTAATTATTATTTTTTTACAAAAACAAAGAATACAATACACAAAATTTGTAATTGTCTTTCCGACGTCTACGAGCGGTCGGAAAGCCCCTCGCGAGGTTAGTTATAGTAGATCACGTTTGTGATTTTTTTTTACTATCATTAATCGTTCGTGAGTTATATATTTGTGTATTTGAATTCTTATTGTTGTTTTGAATTATTGGTGTTATTTTATTATCATATTTTTTTAGGGAAGGTTTTTAATGCAGGACCATATGTCTATACTTTTCCTTCTATTTAATTAAAGCCTTTCATTTTCGTATTAATAAATTATATTAATCGTTCAAACATGTAATTTCATTGTTCTTTTTTTTTCCTTTTATTTCCTATTTCCGTGATTTTGTTTAAATCCATGTATTCCGGTCTCCCAGATCTCGGTACATGGTTGGCGACCCTTCCAAAACACAAAAACTATTGGAGGGTAGTCACTCGGCGCTCGATCGTGAGAAGTCGTAACGAACGAGACGTCGCAACAATAATTATAAAACTGTATTCTATTAACGATTATCCAACATCATATTCATATTTTATCCAATGAAGTAATTCGTTAAGTTTAATGTAAATTTGTTATTGTTTTATTTACCTAGCCCGTGTCAATATACGAGGACCATTGGAGTTTTGTAAAAGTTATACAGGTCTTAATTTACAAACAACATACATATACTCTACACTATATCAAAATGAAAACTAATTACTTGTAATTTATCTTTTCCCACATAGTTTCAAAATGTAAACGTAAGATAATTTTATAACTATTATTATAACTAGTAATTATCCATTTATTTTTGTTAACACTACTTGTGGAATAAATGTATAATTTATATATTTATACAATGAAACTTCTAACCATCACTTCATATGATAGACAACTCAAAAAAAATGTATTATTTCTAGGAACTAGTTCATTTTCATACGTTCATGAAATTAGCCCTACCAAATCATCCAGTTTACTTCAAACCAATGTCAACATTTTGCAAATTAATTTCAAATAATTACAAATTGGTTTAAAAACTTTGCAAATCAAAATTCTATTTTTAACGAAGTTTTTAAGATTTTTGGTCAGCCCCACCAAATCATCCGATTTGCTTCAAACCAACGTTTAAATTTTGAAAATCAATTGCAAAGAATTAAAAATTAAAATTAAAAAACTTTTCAGAAGCTTGACGAGTTATCCATGATTTTGACATTTTAATGATTTGGTTTTTAGCCCTATGTTATCAAATCAAAGAATCCACGTTGTGCTATGCAACTATAATCACAATTATTATCATTATAACGATAGTCATAGTTACCATTTATATTACCATGGTAATATAATATAATATAATATAATATAATATAAATCAGAAATTCTGCGTTATTCTATGTTAAATAACGCAACGCAAAGAACGTTGGTCGGTGTGCATGATGGGAACGTGAAGGGAAACGCCCGGTCGTAGTTAGCGACGAAGATCGCACACGCTGATTTTCTCACGCAGAATTTTATGTCTTGGCTTTTACTCCTATGAGAACCGAGAGACCACCGGCAACATAAATGCCGACGATACCAGAGAACCGCGGATCCATATGTCTAATAATAAATATAGGGAAATTATATTTTTTAAATAAAATAAAATATATATAATATTATGGTTACACAATAATAAACTTGTTTAATAAAATATCTACAAAAAAAGATATTTATCCAAAAAAATTCCAGAAAACATATTGTCATTAATGTATTGAAAATTATTTTTAAAAATTTGACAATGGTTATAAAACGCTGAACAATATAAAACAAAGGTCTGTGGTGCATATTATGTCAACTAGGTTCACCAAACTATGTTTAATTTAAGTCATTTTTTTTTTTTTAGAATTAAAAATTAGTAAAAAAAATATAATATCTATTGGGTTAAGGATGACACAGTCTAGAATATATTCACAGGATTAAGATATGTCAACGAAGATGGAAACTATATACAATAGTTGTGTTATAATTCGCATAGAAATGCTGGAATTCAGAAATGTTATTTATATTCTATAAATTAAGGAGTAAATATATAATAAATTCTATATTCTATATTTACATAAATAAAGTAGTGTTCTAGTAGTAAATTAAAATTCAATTTATAAATTTCAGAAAAACGATAATAATTATTTCCAATTAATTTGCAAAATTTTGACGTTGCACAGTGCGGCCAAATGCCGAATTTGCGGCCAAAAGTCGAAAAAAAAAGTTTCTAGTTAGGGATTTTTCATCATTGGGTTAGCTATAGGAATCTTCTTAGAATCAAAAACCATTAAAATTATCGCCCCTTTCCCCGATTCTCCTCCTTAATCTCAGTTTGAATATGACCTTCATCTGAACGCTACACAACAGTAATTACAGAGAGGACATTGGCGCTTCGTTACGAACGTGTAAAAATTTCTCAAATATAGAAAATCAAGCGGAATAAAATGGAATCAACATCTGAAAGTTAGTAAAATATGTGAACAAATTTCTAGGTGTTAATTATTAAATAGAAAATTGTTAGAAATAGAAATATAAGAGTAGTTTTTTTTTTATTATTTATAAAAATTTAAATTATTATAGAAAAAGTAATAGATTGCTGTAAATTGCTGCTTTACATTTTGTTGGAAGTTATACATAAAAATATCATCTACTAAATAAAACAAAATTCAGCTGCCAATATCTGCCTATTGAATTTTTATGCATTTATTTCAAAAATGAAGTAGAATATTCGTTTAAAAAGTTATAAAGCCGGTTTACACAACGGAAGTCTGATAAAATGCGCTAGATAAATTTCGATATGTTCCAACCAGTGTGAACATGTGCAGCATCTTTTCACGTAATTCGCGAATCTTAAAATATTACTTTTAACATAAAATATTGGATTTTGAATCGTTGTTTATTTTATTTACGTAAACAATTTATCTGATGTAGTAACATATTTTTTATAACTATCATATAACACTGTTATTTGTTTTTAGGTGTCAGTAATTTGCCTGAAGGTGGCTTTACGAGATTAGAATTTTTTTATTTCACAAAAAATATTTTAAAAGACGACATGAATAGTATTTATGCAAAAACTGTAACATTTTTATCCGAAAATCAAGATTCAGAATACTTTTTATCAGATTACGACAAAGCGACAATATCAGATTTGATGTTCAAGATGAGAACCAGATGGAATGTAAGTAACAGAACAGAGTATATTTTTTTAAAAAAAAAATCATGATTGGCTGCAGAAATATGTTCAACTAAAAAATATAACAAAAAGCAAAGGTTTAGAAGAAAAAAAATCTGACGAAAAGAAGCCTAAGTCAGGTCGGCCAGAACTCAGTTTTTCAGAGTCTTCTGAACGGAGTAAACGTAGAAAAACAGAAGAGTTACGAGCAACAGTATTGACTGAAGTACTCCTTCATTCAGTAACAGGTAAATTGCGGTCTGAAGGAAAAACTGATTTTGCAAAAGTGATACACGATATCTCAGAAGGGAGTCCTACCAGAGCTACAAAGTATAGAAGATCTTTAGACTCCGTAAATACTAATATACCTTTCACAAATGACGAAGCTTTATCATTATTTAAAGAACTTGGATTATCACAAAGTAAATATCAGCAGCTACGTAATGCTCATTTGCAGAAAAAATCTAAGATGATTCCATTGTATAAAAAGCTATGTAAAGCAAAATTACTATGTTATCCAGATTCAGGTTTGTCAATCACCATAAATGAAGCAGAAGTACTATTGCAACCTCTATTAGATCACACAATTGAACGTATTATTCTTTATCAAACAGAAGTTATCAAAACTTTATCAGAGAAAAAACTCGAAAATTTGACTTTAATTGGTAAGTGGGGCTGCGATGGTAGTTCAGGACACAGTAAATATAAGCAAAAGCTCGACGAAAATAGTAGTAGTGATGAAAGTATTTTTTTTACGTCTTATGTCCCATTACAACTTGTACATATTGACTCTTTAACAAAGGAAACTATTATAGTGTGGAAAAATCCAAGACCATCATCGCCAAGATATTGTCGGCCTATTAAAATTGAATGTGCAAAAGAATCAGTGGATTTAATAAAAAAAACAAGTGATTATGTGGAACAGCAAATTATGAATTTAAGTAAGTTTAGCACTACTATTAACGGCAAAAAAATTTGTGTTAGTTATATTTTGACGTTGACAATGATAGATACTAAAGTATGCAATTCATTGTCAGAAACAACATCTGCAATGCGTTGTTATTTATGTAATTGTACATCTAAAAACTTTAACGATATAGATAAAATGTTAAGCCAGGAAATTATTACAGATCGTTTAAAATTCGGCCTATCGTCATTACATTGTTGGATTCGGTGTTTTGAATTTTTGTTACATTTGTCTTACAAATTAGATATCTTAAAATGGCAAGCTCGATCAAAAATAGAAAAAGAATTAGTCGAAAAAAGAAAAAGAAATATACAAGCAGCTTTTAAAACAGAATTAGGCTTAAATGTTGACAAGCCGAAAGCCGGAAGTAGAACTTCAAACGATGGAAACACTGCTCGATGTTTTTTTGAAAAATATCAAAAATCTGCACAAATAACTGGAATTAATCAAGATATAATACATGGATTTTATATTATATTACAAGCTATTTCATGTGGTTATGATATTAATGTGGACAATTTTCGGAAATATGCCGTGGAATTAGCTAGAAAAATCGTAAAGTCATTTGATTGGTATTACATGCCTACTTTAGTCCATAAACTTTTACTTCATAGCACAGAAATAATATTACATGCAGTTTTACCTATCGGTCAAATGTCCGAAGATGCGCAGGAGGCCTGCAATAAATTTTTTAGAATTTATCGCCTGCAATTTGCAAGAAAAAATTATCGTCAAAAAACAATGGAAGATGTTTTTAAAAGATTTTTAGTTTCATCTGATCCGTATATTTCTAGTTGCCGAAAGTTGCCTGTTAAACCACTCAAATCTTTGTCCATGGAAACCATTAACTTATTATCACCTCCACATGTAAATATTCAAAAAGAGGAACAAGAAATGGTTGAAAGTAGCTCGGACTCTGAATCAGATACAGATTTAGAAGCTTACGACTCTTGCGACAATGAAAACTTTTTTTTATAATATAATTTTTTTCAGAATAAAAGTTTTTGTAAACTTAGGCTTTCCATTTATCTTATGTAAAGTGTGTTAATGCATATTACATACTATTTAAAATTCTTAGTTTATATATTACCATGTTTATTTTTTTTTTGTATTTTGAATATATTGAACTTTTCCATGTATTTGTAAAATAAAAATTTATTTAGCCTCATAGTTCATATTGTATATACAACATTTAAACAAGTATGTTATGTGTATGGGTAGTTAATAGGGAATGAAGGGGGTAAATTTTTGTGCATTAAACATGAAATTTGTAATCAGTGACCCTAAAAACCCCCTAGTATACATTTTGAAGCAAATTACTTGAATTTTAGAATTTTGGCCAGTTTTTTGGGAATCGGCCGCACTGTGCGTTGGTTTGAAGCGAATCGGATGATTTGGTGGGGCTGACCAAAAATCTTAAAAAATTCGTTAAAAATAGAATTTTGATTTGCAAAGTTTTTAACCCAATTTGCAATTATTTTCAATTAATTTGCAACACTTTGACGTTGGTTTAAAACAAATCGGATGATTTGGTGGGGCTAACTTGACGAACGTCATTTTCATTACGTTTTTAAAGGAAATTTCTAAATAAGTCATTTTAAATAACAAAAAAAATAATAAAGCATTTGAATTTTTAAATTTGAAAATTAATTTTTTAGTTTAATACTTTTGTATGAACACAGTATCCCGATGACATTAAGTCCTCTTGGTTCATTAAGTACCTACATGAAATTACTAAAAATAGAACAAACGTCCGTGCTGCGTATATAACAATGCCGACTTAACCGACCACAACACGGAACAACTGCGTAAACACAGCTCACGACCGACGCATTGCTATATTTTTCCGTAAGACGTTAATTGCCAGTTAACGGTATCTATATTAACATCACTGCTAATAGGTTTTAACCGTTTCTTTATTACCTTCTGTTTGCCCCACATCAAACTGAACCCCACCTGAATAGAAGACACCTTAGAATAGCAGACGAAATATTATTAAACAAAGGTGCATATTATTTCCAGATTTAACTATATATATTATGTTGTAACATGTTATGTTAAACATGTTTATCATCATTTTTTTTTGTGTTTACCTTTGGTACATTTATTACAATTCTTTACAGCATCATCATTTATAAAATGAAAAAATTATTCAGTTTAAAGTATATAATATTTTAAAACGACAAAAATAAGTATTTTTATACAATCAAAAATATAATATAAGTGGATAATATTTATGAAAATTAAAATGTACATAATATATATTTAAGTAAGATGTTGATTAGTTTTTCGTCATTAACTAAAGTAAATACAATAATATTTATGATAGCCATTGAGAAATTATTATCGTATAAAAATGCATCGATTTAACTATGATAATAATATATCATTAAAACAGGTGATATTTTGTGAATGATATAATTGATTTCTCCAATTTTCGTGATTTGCATTAGTTTGAGAAGGTTATCTAACTAACATTTATTAGTGAAAAACATCTTATTTAACAATCATTTAAAATTTAATTTAACATAAAAATGTAATTTTATTATATAAACATTTCGTTATATTATCATGCATTGTAATCAAATAATTTTTCAATATGTATTTATAAACTATTATTATTTCATACATGTGATATCATCATTTAGGTCAAATTTTATTAGGAAAAATAAATTGTAAGTATTATTAAAGGGTCATTCGTTTATATTTATATAATTTAGAGTAAGTTAATTTATCACATTTAATCACAATTCAATTAAATTTGATTAGAGTACATAAACACAAATATACCTATATTATATATTTACTAATAAATGTGTTGCTATACAATGAGTTACTACAAATTGTATGTTTTTCACCACGCAGTTGACTTTACTGGAAAAGAGGCATTCAGTCATATATATCATTACTGTGAGTGATTTAATGATTATTTTCCATCATTAATTATAAAGTATACCTTAATTTAAATGAATATACTTATTAAACTTAGATAAATGTTTTTTGTAGGCGATGGTGGAATATAATCTAATAATTATTTACGGGTCACTTTTAGAATTTACGAAGGCCGGGGCAAAATTTTATTTCGTTATCAAATATGATATTGAGCTTTATTCCCGAACATCGTCAAGTTATACAATGTAATACATTTTTTTTTTCGTTACTGTCCTCTTTGGCTTTTTCTTCGTCTACTTTATTATTTTTGGTATGATCATCGTCGTCATTACAACTACATTCACATTCATTAGTTATTTCGATTTAGAAATATTTTCTTAAAGAACCGTAGTTTAATAATTCCTTTTTCTTTTTATAGATTCTATTATTTGTATATTCACATCCACTTAAAAATGTTCTATTTTTACCGCTATTGTAGACAATAACTTTAAAGAAAAACTATATGGAAAAAACCCTAAAAAAATGACTGCCATATAATTACATATTACATTTATATTAGTAATTTGCATAGAATTATACGTTAATTACATTTTGTTACGCGGTGTATAGTCACAGACACCTGCCGAGCCTTGTTCAATTTTTGAATTGTAGACAGCATTGGATAACTATAATTAAATAATGCATATCCCATGAAAATGAATATACAACGCAATTTAAATGATAAATTTGTACAAATATAACATGAACAAATTTAGAATGTTATATGTCCTACAGATTAAAGATATTAAAACTATTATAAATAAGTGCATATAAAATAAATTTACCGGTTACTTTTCCAAATGCGAAGCCTCTTCAAACACGAGACCCAGGACGTTAGCTACATAAATCCCCCCTAAGTATGTCCCTGAATGAAAGCCTTTTGCTTATATAATTTTTGCTCATGTAAGTAGAACAAATTTTAGAAATCATGTGGGCATTCAAAAAGTGATCTTGATGATTAAGTGTACATAATATATATATCACACATTCCATAATGGTACGACGAACCAAGATATCACAACTACTTAAAATTTAAAAATATAGTATGCTATATACGTAATACTGTTTCAATAATTATAGCTTATATTCCAACATGTACAAGAAAATCGATATTTCAATAAGTGATATTTAACGCAGTGTCATTATTTTTAGAACAACATACTTTATCACTTATTTTAATGTGATCAAACATTATATTTTCATGAAGAATGTGTTTTAAATATTATATTAAAATTCTTATTTTCATTTATCTAGTTAATAATGATGATTATAGTGATGCTATAGGTGATTTATAATTCATCACAATATAACTTTAATTATATCAATATTATAATTATTTGATGTTTAATTAGAATATAGAATCAGTGATTTGATATATAATTTCAAATGTGCAATACCTTTTAATAATTATAATACTTTTATATTACTATAAATATTCTTGTGTTATAGAAAAGTATTAATTTTTACACAATTAAAATTAATTTATGACGCAAGTTCTTAGTTAATGTCATGAAAAATTTCAGATATTTTACATCAATATACACAAGACCTCTTCGATGCAGTTATTCCTCGTATGTAATACTAATAACATTTTAAAAACAAATTCTATAACGATAAGTTATATTTATGATTAATAATCTTTAAAATAATAAATAATCCATTTAATATTTAGAAAATATTGAGAGCATTATACATGACCCATCGTCTTGGTGTATAAACGGTTTAGGTATGTATTGGTTTTTAGTATGTATATATATATATATATATATATATAATATATATATATATATATCATATACAGCTTAAGGGACCATTGAGTTCCAACGCTGCCATCACAATCTTATTCCATTCTTCTCTATTGTACGCCATGTCTAACTGGGCCCCTTCTTGAATTACTCTTAGATTCTTCAAGACTGTGTCCCTCTATCTTGTTCTGGGCCTGCCCAGAGGTCTTTTACCTTTCATTTCAGCCACTATTGCTTGTTTAATAATTCTGCCATCTGCCCTCCATACATGTCCTAACCATTCAAGTCTTTTGCTTCTCGTATATGAAAGAAAAACATTCTTTCCGTATAGCTCTTGTAATTCGTTATTATGTCTTCTTTCAAATTGCTCTGTCTCTCTGTTATACAGAGGGCCAAACATTTTTCTTAATTTTTTTCTTTCAAAGGTAATTAGGCTTTGTTGGTTTCCCTTGGTGGATAACCATGTCTCACACCCATATGTTAGGATCGGTCTAATGTAACTGGTGTATAGGATTTTCTTTGATTCATAAGAAAGATTTTTTAATTTAAGTAATTTTAACAAACTAAAATAGCACTTGTTAGCACTTGCTAATCTATCCCTTATTTCATCATGCATATTATTTGCACTGTTCTTGTTTACTCCGAGGTACATGAATTGATTAATTTTTCCGAAAGTAAGACTATCTACCTTTAGATCTGAGTTATCTGCCTCAGTGCGCGACATACACATATATTTGGTTTTCTGTTTTCTGTCTTCTTGCTCGACTTCAGCAATTTTCGAGTGGTTCGTATAACATCATCTCTTGAGTTTCCCATTATGACTATGTTATCAGCATATGCCAGTAGTACATTCAGTTCACCAAATTTCATTTTCCAAACTTCTGACATATCCCTTACCCCTCTCTTCAAAGCTATGTTGACCAGTCTGTACTTTAAATTGCGTTGACGTTTCTTGCCAGAATCGCACCTTAAGATTGGTGTTGCTGTTGCATATTTTGACTAGGGCTACATATTTTTGGAGTATTCCAAAACTTATCATTGTTTTCCATAGTTCTTTCCTGCTTATTGAATCGTATGCTTGTTTAAATCTTGTCTAAATCTACAAATACCAAGTGCACATCTTTATTATATTCATAATATTTTTCTGATACTTGCCGAATTGTGTGTATATGGTCTATAGTTGATTTACCCTTTCTGAACTTGCATTGGTAGTCCCCTATTATGTCTGTTACATAAAGATATAATGGTTCTATTATGAGTATTGTCAGTATTTTGTTGCCAGTGTGTAGTAGAGATATTCCTCTGTAATTTTCTGGTAACATTGGGTCTCCTTTTTTATATATAGGGCAAAGGATTGCTGGGTTCCATTCCTCTGGCGTGGTTTTTGTTTTCCAGATTTCTATAATTACTTTATGTACATCATCCACCAATGGATTTCATCCATGTTTCAATAGTTCTGCTGTTATCTGGTCTTCTCCCGATGATGTATTGTTTTTAAGTGAATTAATTATCTTTGCTATTTCTTCTCGAGTGGGTTCTACTATATTAAGCACTACAGTAATCATAATGTCTTATCTCTCATCTGATATAGTTTCGAGTCTATTCAGAAGGTTTTCAAAATGGGTTTTAAACATCTCTGCTATTTCTTTTTGGTCTGTTACTAGTTCATTGTTATCGTTTATCATCATATTGGTCTGTAGTTTAAATCCTTGTTCCACTTACTTTACAAAAAACGGTTATGGATTATTTCTATTCTCTTCTACAATTGTGATAAACTTCTTCATATATAGTCTTTTTTCTCTTCTAAGGGTTGCATGAAATTCTCTTTTTCCCTGTTCATATTCTTTCCTATTTCCTTCTGAATTATTTTCATTTTGTATTATAATCATTTAATATATTAGTGTAGCTTTTTTTGTTATTGATTCCCGGCATTTTTCAGTAAACCAGTCTTTTCTCTTTGTTTTTTCTGTTCATCCGACCACCACTGTGACATATTCCTTTATTGCTTGTGTAACTCAACTCCATTGGTTTTCCTCCTCATCTTCTCTGTGTGTGCCTGTGTGTATATATATATTTCCATGTAATTAATTTTATTAATTAGAATGTAAAATTATTTTTCTATAATTTTGAATCCCAAATTAGAAATAAAAATATTCGTTAAATGAAAATGCTTCCAGAAATTTCCAATCGTAAATTTATTTTTGGAATTAATTAATGTACAAATAATAATAATTAAAATAATATACGTAATAATTAGAATCATTTATTGAACTCGGGATTATGTTACAGCTGCGTTGATTTGTATTTGAATAAAAACGTTTAACTGAATGTTTTCTCTAAGAAGAATGGGAAAATTCTAAATATGAATAATTATTTAAATAATAAACACGTAATTATGTAATATTTAAATATTACGAATATCCTAAAAGTTTTATATAATTATATTCAATAATTCAGGAATATGCGTTCGGCATATAAGCAGATAAATATAATATTGTTGAATAATATTAATGTGGAACATTTGTTTACAACATTTAAATTTATTATTCAAATTTTTTAGTTGATACAATGGAATTGAGTATATCTCAGAAAAAAAATAAATGTCGCGGTAATAATAAAACAAACTGAATACCATATTCTTAATAAACTTTTAAATATTTAAGGAACTACACTGATCAGTGTTCTATATTTTATATTTATTGATCAATTATTCAATACTATCTTTAAACTCCTTCAAACGAATAATATGTGGTCGGTATGATACACACATTCAATCATTGATTTGGCTCTACCTTTTGTACAACTATTCTACAAGATTCAAACTACATTAAATGGCATTTAAATTTGTAAAATGAATTAAAAAAATTTTGAATACACAATAAAACAAAATCAAAAACCGCCCAAAATTATAATTTCATTTGTTAATAAAATAACAATTAATATTTTACATGCATTATAGCCATAAATATATTTTCTAGAACTTATGGATAATTCATGTTTTGCTTGTAAGAAACTTGATTCAAACTTCAAACTATATTATTTTGTTTCAAAAAATTTTTATTAGTTTAAAAATTTTTCAGATAAATTCTATAGCTTTTTTAATGAATGACATTGATTAATTAGTATTGTATTATACATTTTTTATAATTAAAGATGAAGAAGCAACCATAAGTGCTCTTAAAAATTCTTTTTTTAACTATCGTGAGTGAATGACAAAATTATTTTCCAACACACAATTTAAATGACAAAAAATATTTAAAAGTATAAAATGATAGGATTAATAGTAAAAAGATCAATCAACTTTTTTCTTTGCTTAAAAAAAAATCTAAAATTATTCATATGTCGATATATTTTGCGTTTATCTGTTTCCAATACTATATTAATTATATTAAATATTTAAATAAATACTAGTTGGCCGATAAAAAAGTCCAGTTCAAATTTCAATAACTATTTCTTAATCAGTTTGTTTATTTTCATTGAAAATGCAAATCATACCGGAAAATTAATGCGTATAAAGTCGAATGGGATGTCGGTCAGAATTAATAGGATGCATTGTATCAAAACATTTCCTCCTTTGTATTTTTATTTAAAAATTCTTGCTTCCATGACGTTTTTCATTAGTTACAAACGTGTAAAAACTTCAATTAGATTTCCTCTTTTCCGTCGTTGAAATTTCTTTTACGATTGATTCTAAGCATAATATTTTGGTATTTTGGAGTATAGTAGGGTTTGGGCGAAATCATAATTCTGGCACATTTCAAATAAGCTGGTCAATGTTGTAAATAGCAGTCGATCAACTCGTGGAACTATGTCCTCCGCAGTGAAGTATACTCTGTGACCATTATCCAGATGTACAGCCATTTTATGAGAAGCGAATGAAAGACTGTACCAAATTGCTTCGTTTGCTAACTGCTAACATAGAAGCCATTAGATATTGATTGAATTCATAGTTGGAAACTTCCGATACAAAACTAATCACAGCCAAATCATTTACCTTTGGTCACATACTTGCAGTTGCACTTGATTGATTTTACGGAATAACAAATTTCGACGTCGATGTGCACTTCAAATTCGGTCTTATCCTCTCAATTAACAATATAATAATAGATGCGTGTAACAGTCCATGTTCCTGATACTCCACAGAAAACGTCCAGCATTGCGTCTCGAAATACACGTGATGCTTTACAATATAATCAATCAGTAATTCTAATTTCTGTTAGAAACATACGTTGCTGGGAGAATCGTCATTCGCCCAACACTGTGCGTTTCATCAGCATTTATGGCATCTCTAAGGTGAATATACTCTTCGGAAAGAAGTTCTGATTGATTTTTTTTTTATGAATGTCAATCACTTAGTTCTAACTTTGACGAACACATCAACAGTATATTAGTGAATTAGACGCCGATTTTATATTGTGATTATCCTCATTTTCACGAACCGTCAATCGGTATGAATAATAGTTCTATAAACTGACTTTTTTAATCGATTCAATGAATTATAAATTAATTATTTTTGTCGATATTTTTATCGACTCTGATTACAAATATGTAATTATCGGCCCAATGCGGATTTCAATAATGCAATCAATTCATCGTATTTGTAATTGTTTTGGTGTCGGAACCAATAGCATTTATATGCTTTTGCCTTTGCACAACGTAATCCAGGGTTTTCATTTATGTATTTCAATGCCTTAGAATGTGGGCACACAGCGCATATCGATACATAGCAACGGATTGGTTTGCACTGTAATCAAGTATCACGTTGTAACGAAATGCAGCTCGGTGACTATTTAACGCAACATGTATTTTTTTGACTTCTTAAAAGATTTTTCTAATTCATTATCGAACTATTAGTTTCTAATGATGTCTTATTCAATGTATATCATCTTAGTTTAATTTTTTCTTTCTTTTTGTGTACGTGCTAAATATCATTGTGATAATCTATTCCGTTGAATTTCATTTTGCTCTTTGAGTTGCTCTACAGTACGATTATTTCGAAAATTCATTTTTTTTGTAGTATTCCGAATTCAACGACCTAAATTGCTCTGATTGGCGATATTGCAATGCTTTTAAAGTGTGTCAATTCATATAATTTGTGTCCATTGCGTCGATGCCAAACTATCCACACAAATATAATAATTCCAATTTATTTACGAAGGAAATTATTAAAATGAAACAAAATCAAATATTCAACAAATAACTGAAGAATCTACATTCATTATTACAAATTATTAGTCGGATTGTAACCAACAATAAAAACCTTAATAACCAACAAGCAATTTTCCTGGTGTGAAATATTCTTTTGAGTTACATACTTCCACCACAAGATGGATATTTATCAATCTATGCTTATAAAATTCTGCGTAGACTAGTCTACAAATCAAAATCAAATTGGATAACAATTGGACAAGTACTTCCTGAAATTAGATGTTACCAACAAAATTTTCTCGAATTTTCAAAATTTCCAATTTTTCCTTGCTACGAACCATATTCGGCCCATAACGAACATTAATAAGAAAAAAAAATAGCCAAATCGGTCCACCTGTTCTCAAATGATGCGGTTTTAAAAGAACCGCATTTCATTTTTATTATATAAAAGATGAATTAAATCATTCATACATCAATAAAACTATAAAACAATTTAATTAGAGTGATATATGAATAATTGGCTTAGAAATGTTATTGAGAAATCATGTGATAAAAACTAGGTACTGTGGCTTTTTAAAATTCTCATTATACACCCAATTTATAGAGTATTGTACATGCATAAATATAATAGATATTTTTATATTTTTTATTTTCTTTAAAACAATAAAGATAGCGGCAATTTGGAGGATGGTATGTTTTATAATCATTTGTTTTTTTACATAAAATATATCAGTTTTTCGTACATGTTATTGTAAAAAAAAATTGTATGCGAAGTTTAAATCGTTATATAATACTAAAATAAAAGTTATGATGTAATCAATAATATATTATTCATTATATGTCGCTTTCTCTAATTAATTACATATTTATTTAGATGTTTCTTTCAAGTATTATTCTTTCTTGTTTGAAAGATTAACATTATCTATTAGTATGTATATTTGACACAAATATTAAACATTTGAAAAATACAGATTTATAATATATATATATATAAATATTAATACAACAATGCATCTACATAAGATTTTACCGATTTCAATAATGTATATTTTTCGTTAAAATTTTAAGTATGTGTAATTTTATCAAATTTTCACATTTATCACATTTATAAATTTTTTTTATCAATATAAAAATTTCTGTACATATATTTTTGTGAATCCCACAAACCACATTCAATTTAGGAGAATATTTGTGCAATTCGACCGTCTCATATGGGTGCTATAGTTTGTATATTTTTCTCGAAGAACCCAGTAAGAGAACAGTCTTGATTAACCGGTCAGTCCTGTGGTTTTGAGCCGGGCCCGTTAGGGTTCCCCCTAAGCCTTTATCGGGTCTGTGTCAGGCACGGACCCAAGCCACGAGATTGTGTCAGTAACTGGCCGGTAATTGAAAGTTTTTATCGCGGGGATAGCAACGAATACATTGAAATAAATTGCCGCCGAACATGTGTCTCTCGATTCGACGACTCAGAGCACGATCCCAGTCAGTCGGACCGGTCGTTAAGCGGGACAGGACACTCCCTGGCTGGGTGGAAATGGACCATATGCGATAAAATCCCTGCCCGCGGGGAGCATGGCCCTTATCGGCTAGGCACGGCCGGTCCGGCGAGGCGTCACGCTTAGCCGATCGAAACCCGCGGGGGATGCCCGGGTCAGATTGACCGTACTGGCTTGGTTGGGTGAGAGTACTACGAGACTCTTGCTCGGTGATGGACCCCAAAGTCTTAGAATTAATACCCCTGGCCTCTCTTCTCGAAAAGGGGACATCACGGGCTGAGAGTAGTCGGAGCGCTTGATGTCTGGTGTCACATATTACGTCGAAGACGGTAGAACGGCTGAGGTGAAGGTCTGCTCGTTGCATGTCTTAATATTGACGCGAGCACGAATAGAAGTACGGGTGTCGCTAAAGCCCCATCACGGGGACTATCCCATGACCGTAACGACACGGATCGAACCTGGTTATTTCTGGGTTGGATTCGTACGGGTTGGGTTTCACGAAGATCGTATAACCTACTGGCAGTTCGGGTGTCGATAAAGCCCCGTTTAAATTGACGTGTAAATGCGATACGAGTATTCGGTGCCCTTGATCTTGATCGGCGCTATGTCGGTTGGCGTTACCCATACGCTGTGAACGTCTTCCTGTGGCGGCCCTTTAGTAACTCCACTGAGCTAATAAAATGGTCCGCCACTTGTATCCCTAGCAATAGAGGGTACGAAAATCGGAACATACAGATTTTTTGTATGTATTTGTCTCAATTTGTCGAGTAGTAGTGTAGCTATAGTATTATGAAATAAGAAAAAAAATTTGTGGTCCCCCTGTTTATATATGTTGTATAACTATAATATACATATTTTAAAGTATGTTCTCAAAATCGAATTAATTTATTCTCAAATATTTTCTATCTTTTTTTATATCACTGTATCTGAACTAAAATATGTAACAAAAATTATGATCAATGTATAAAGACAATATTCAGAAAGCAAAATTTAGTGATTTCTGATAATTTCTTTAATATACTCAAGTCATACGATTATAACCAGTTATTAATATCTCGTTTATGATCCTTATGTAGTTGATTTTCACAGTGTTGAATGTTCATAATTTTTCAGAATTTGAAAATGCAATAAGTCCAAGAAAGTATTGTGAAACACACTTTCAACCAGTTTATTATACATCAAAGGACAATTAAAGATACAACGTCTTTTTTCATTGTTACATGATAATCAGTATAGGCATTCAATTATAATTTAAGATAATGACTTTATATCTAATCTTTTAGGGTTCTAATAATGTTTCGTACTAGTTATAACTAATAGGACAAAATTGTTTTATGTTTACCAGATGGATGACATTTTTCTGTATTAAATTGTTTAAACATTTATAAATTCACTAACGAAATCAAATACATATGTATATATATATATTTATTTATTTATTCATATATGAGTATATATATATATATATATATATATGAGTCAGATGTGGTTGTAATGAATGACTATATTAGATATTTTTGCAAGAATATTGAATATTGTAGTAAATTTCTCTCTTGAAAATATTTCATTCGATTTTTTTATGTAGCTTCACAATATTCGGTGCTGATAATATATTTCATTTTATATAGAAATTCATACTAATGATTTTATTTTTCTACGTTTTCACACATTATTTGACACTAAATAATGACTTTTTTCTTGGCCCTTTAATGAATAGCGCAATTACAATCCAAAATAGTTGTGCACTGACTATGTACATTTTCTGGGTAAACATTGGAGTGCAAATTTTCATTTGATTTGTGATTAAATTTATCATTATTTTATATCTTTGCTTGGCATATCTAAGTTATATTAATATTATTTTTATTTTTTAATACGTCTGTAATAATATATGTTTAACTCTTATAAAACTATCCATCTTTTCGTTTTGAATTTGCAATAATTATTATTAATACAGATCAGCCTAAGGGCTCAACCACTAACACTCAGTATAGATATTTATAAATAAAATAATTGACTCACTAATTGACAACGGAAATATAATTCTTTGGTTCAGTAATAAAATTATTTATTAAGTGAAGAATAAAAATTCAATGTAATGTTTATAAAATAATATAATACTTTATTCAATTTAATTATTATTATGAATGTAAAATTACTTTCTAATAAACAAATAATGTTTTAATATCGTTATATAAAAATAATTACTATTATTATCATTAATCCAGTTATCATTAATCAAATTATACAAATTTTATTCATTTCATCGTATACAATATTTGTATTAATTATTATTTTAATTATTATTATATATATTTTCGAAATAAACTGAATAAAATATTATGATATATAAAAATTAATTTTTATTTACTGACTTGTATTTTTATTTAAGCAAACCTGGTGAATATAAATTTAAGGTCATATTCTATTAAATAAGCATATTTATTTAAAATAATATAATTTTCAAACAAAATTAAATTAAATTTAAAACTAAATAGTTTTATATTGTATTATAGCGATGCAAAATAATGTACCTTAGTTGTTCCTTAGTGGACTTATAATTTATTATAATCATGATCACCTGTGTCTCTAACCTATAATTCGACTAAATTGTTGAAAATAACGTATGTAATGCGTTAATATCTCAACCACATTGGTAGGTATCACCTTTTCTTTAAACACTTAATCGGAAATAGCGTTATACGAAAGATAACTTTTATAGCGAATTTAAATTGTTATATTAGTGGTACGATCAATGTGACCGCCAAGCGACGGAAAATATAATGTGTACGAGGACGGGTGACTCTGCTTTCCGATTCTACAAATAACGTTAGACGTATACGGAAAATGACATAAAGTGAACACTATAATTTCTAATTACTTATTGCCTAGATAAATATAAATACAAGTATGACTATAAATATGCATATGCACAAACGGGCATATGTCCGTTGTAACCTGTCACAAGTGGTTACTACGGACACTTCTTCTCATCGACGTAGACGAATTGTATGGTTATGCGTTTATGTGCCAAATGGCAACTGAAGACGGAGGTTTAAAGACGGTTCGGAACAAGACGTAGATCGTTGCCACAGCAACGGCGTAAAACACACGCACACGCTGCAACGTCAAGCCACACCAACGGCAACTCAACAACGACGACGGCACAACACCGGAAAAGACGTCGGGTGTTAGAGACGACGAGACGGCGGGAGGGAGGAAAGTTCGCGAAGTTTCTATGCCTACAACGCGGCCAAACGGACAATTTGCCATTTCGTTCGGCGCGATCGTGCCATTGGAATGTCCATTGGATTACTTGACTTGCGTGACCATATACGTTCCATGAAACTCAAGAAAGACGGATGACCACTATCAAATAATGATGGAACAGGTCTCAAATTGGATTGCAGTTCATGTATTGCCGACGTTGACTGTATTGGTGGTACGGATTTTGAAGACAAGGCAGGGTTAAAAGATGCAGAACCATTAGAAACATTACCTTGAAGCGATTTTACGGCTTATTTAAATGCCTCAACCTCTGTGGAGACGGATGGTAGCTTGTCTGTATGACGATTGGTAATGATTTGATGTTCCATCTGACTTTTATGTAAAGTAACAAAGTCATTCTCAATTTTCAATATTTGTGTGTCATGTTGATTCAGATGATTATTAATAAGTTTAAACTGATTATCAAGCCGGTCAAAACGTATCTCCTGAAATTTTCTAGTTTCCTCCTGATCTTACTTTGTTTCTTCTTGCGATTTTTTCATCATAGCCATCAGATCATCTAACGTGACTTCACTAGATCCACTATTTGACATAGTTGGTGTAATTTGATCTCGGTCGTCGCGATGTATCTGATCAATCAGTCGTTTAGGCGGGTTTGTTATTCGCTGTCCAGCACTGGATGCCATATATAAATTAATGAAGATTATCGAAAATCAAAATGAACAAAATAACATACAGACAAGACCAGAAATAAACCAATATTAATAAAATGTTCATGAACACAAACCAGAATTCAAGTAACAAAACAAAATGTTAGAACCCAAATAATGACTAATACATAAATTAAAGAAATAAAAATAATATTCATAAAATAGTTACTCAACACCAATATTCCAATCGAAATTCAAATATAAATAATAATTTCAATAAAATACAATTAACTCACAATGCATTCCTTAAAATTTAAATAAGATATATAAAAATATAATAAAAAATTAAATAAACATATAAATAAATTCATGAAAATTCACTCGAAAATAGTTCAGATATAATAAGATAATATAAATTTTAAACAAAATCTCTCTCAAACGACGATAACGAACTAGGCAAGATCACATGCATAATCGGACATATTACTTCCTTGGCCAAAATATATACCAAAACAAAGAAAGAAAAAAATCACTGACCATTCCTACCAAATAAAATAACTGCCTACCACTAACTATAATAATACAGAGTGCCTAATTATATATTGTACAATTTATGGATGATTCAACGCAAATGTGTATACGAGAGATTAATAACACTACATATCGCTAAAAAAATAAATCACCTAACAAAATTTAATAAATAAGATAGATCAAGAAGCTCATAAAAAAAAACGATATCGTCGTAATGCAGTCGCCTGGAAACACATCGAACCGACACGTGCTCGAGTCATATACTAATACATATATATATATATATATATATATATATATATATATATTAAAATGATATGCGAGTCGTACAGAAAAAAATTGGCAGTTTTCAATTATGCTGCGACATAAGAAAAAAAACAACAGTAGGTACACACATTTGCGTGTACAAGTTGAACTGAAATCTATCCCTTGATAACATCGGTACCGTAATAGCGTTTGACGTAATCAGCAACAGCGTAGCGAAACGGCGACGGCAGCACGTTCAGACATTGGACTGCATAGGCATGGGCAAGTGGTGTGACATCATCGCAGCGAATCCGATGAAATGCTATGCCACATCACCGATACATCACGTCGTTGCGTCCAAACCCGCACGTTATCACGTTCGAACAAATCGAGCAATACAAACATATCGCGAAAACAATATTTCCATATAATATTAAAAGGCCACTATTATTATTATTTTTTTTTTTTCGGCCGCACGCAATACTAACTATACTGGCAGGGTCGCCATCTGTAACCTTACGGTTACTGAAACCCTTGTTCAGTTTGAGGTCGCCAACCTAAATCCGTATAACACGAATTATGCAGGAGACTTAGGATTTATTTTAATGAAAAATACATAATGTTGTTTGATATCTTTTTGTATATGTTGACGATAAAAAAAATTACACTCGATACATAATAAAATAATTCTAAAATACAATCAGCAACATAATTAATATCATATAATGTAAAAAAAATTATATGACCGGCCAAGGTATAGTACATACATAAACATACTGATTCAAATGTATAGGAAATGAAAAATTCATCTCCCTCTTGCCTGTGTATTACATCGTTTTAGAGAGATAACTTCCCGGATCTACTTCATCATTTTTCAATCACAAAAAAATTGACAAAAAAACAAATAAAATTCACACAACTTAATTCAACGTTGCTCACAGAACGTACGGGCATGGAGAGAAAAAAAACTTTTACTTATTCGTCGGGCTGGCATTTCCAAATAATCTACGAACTTGCGTGTGAGAAGGAGGCTATAGGTTGTCATTCCGACCGGTTTTGTAGGAACGTCGAATATCCCATTCGCGTAATATACTCGTTACGTTACAAGTATTAAAATTAATATAAGTCAATGTAATAACTTATAAAATATTCTAAAAAATAAGCTACTAATTTTTGTTTTGTAGAATTGTAGTTATTTTTGTCTAATAATTTGTTTTATTTATGGTATGATATATTTAATATATATTCTTAAACGTTAAAAAATTTTTACTGTTTTATAAAATATGCTGATACTAGTTGGTTTGAATTACGTTAAAATGTAAGTTTTACTGCCGAATTACGATGGGAATCATATTTCGTTTGATTTTCCTGATTCTACTACACATTTATTATGATGACGATATTTTTTTACATAAACAAATAATATTCAGCTAGCATGTGGTTTATTCATAATAAATACCATATTTTCCGAAGAGTCGTATAACTTGAAACACTGACTGTAATTTGAATTCTAATAAAATATTACAATACTAATATTTAAAAAAAAAATGGAGATTGGTACTATAAAATCTATAGAATAAAAATGAATTCAACAATTGTCTTACGTCATTGTATATTCCCATTTAAGATTTAATCGTAGCTAGTTAACGTTCTAGAACTAAAAAGACGCATTAGAAAATAGTATTTATGAGATGACATTATCCCAAATTCTGACCCAAATGGACTTTATTATATCTGCCTTATGGTAACGGAAATATCTTATGTCAAAATACTAATATACATGATATTATACAAAATATGCTGATAATTGTTGTTTTTGCTTCACTGCTTCAAAAATTAGTGTGTATTCTTAATTTATTAAAATGTGAACAGTTTAATTACATATATGAAAATGTAAAAGTAGTTACAGAAAGATGAACATTAATAGACGATTAATGGAGTACGAAATGAAATATTTAAAATGAATTAAAAAACCAATCAAAATATTGTAACAATCAAATTACGTGAAAACATTTTAAAAGTGTCTCAATTGTAAATTGGAATAGTCTGCCGGTGACAAATGCTATTAATGACGTATTTAAAGATTAACATTTACAAATATTCTTAAATATTAATAAATATTTAAATTACATAACCTATATGCAAATTGCTATTTTTTTCTTTTATAAATATGTATGGTTTTTTATCGAATTTCCATGAAAAACAAAATTCAGTCAATATTGGAGAGAATACAATACATTTGTTACGTCGATAATATATATTCATTCAAACAAACAATAGTTGGATTATCAGTGGTTATCTTACACTAAGCCACATTTTTCAAGGACTTATATTTCAAAGCAGCTAACTAAAATATAAATTGTAATAAAATAATACTTGAACAAAGTTTAAAAACAATGAAGATGGGTATTGCAAAACATATAAAACGGATTTAAAAATTGTCATTAAATAAAGGAATAAATCTTTACAAATCGAAATCAATAACGAAATTATGCAAAACCAATATCGATATCCAACGTCCAACCTGTAAACATTATTTATAGTTATACCGACTGTAAATATCTAATATGAAATTAGATGTTTAATAAAACATAAATTAAAAGAAGGAGAAGTAAATTCCAGAAAATATCCGTATTGTCGATAATTGTTCTCTTGTAAATATACACTCCCACTTATGTTCTTTGCTATGCTTACCACCACTACATTTATTGTTTTTGAATGCTAAACTTTTATCTGACATACATTTATAAAAAAGTGCAGTTTCGTCTGTTACACGTATAACCGACGTGCGTGAAGTTGGCCCCCCCACTTCATCCTAGAAACTTCAAACCTTCACAGTCATTTTGCAATTAATTTTCTAGAATTTGCTAGGCTATTTTTAGAATTTGCATACCCACGGTTTTCCGAGAATATGTTAGGATGTATTTTAATACTTAATGTTTTTTCTATGCTATGTATTTTATTAAAACGTATAATTATTATTTTATATTACTAGCCCTTATTACCTAGGCGTTAATTGAAATTAGACGAGGAGATTTTTGTAAAGTTATATAATTTGATCAAATATGATAGAGTGTAAAATGCACAAGCGTGTTTTATGGACTTTTCATAGTTTGTGTAGTTATCAATATATGTATATATTTTACGATTTAATTATATAACTTTAATTTTATATAATTTTATTAAATAAAATGAAAGGATTACCAGCCGAAAATGACCATACAGACAATTTGCAAAGTATAGACAGGAACGTGATGTAGAAGATATCGATGAAGAAAGTTTAACGGCAAATCATGCTTTGTACCAGTATTTAAATAATATTCAAAAGCGAAGTAAACATAATGTTTTAATAAAGGGAAATAGATTATCGGCATATTATCTTCCGGAGCTAGCAAAACATGTATTACGAATTTGCAAAGATTTTCCCCTGTGGACAAATGTTATGAAAACATTTTTTGATTCTCTATACAATAATGCAAGTTCAGCAGTTGTTGAAAATGAATTTAAAGAGCTTAAAAATCATATACTTAGATTTAATGTTTGTCCTATGACTGTAGATAGATTTGTTATAACTCATCTAAAAAACATCGAATCCAATGCTAAACTTTTTAGGAGTTCTCCACATAGAAATTTATTATCAAAATACAACTCTGACTATAAAGAACATCCTTTTACCATAGACCTCGTTTCTTACAAAGAGTCCAAAGTAGCAAAAGATGAATCAACCATACTTAAAAAATATGATTTAATTAACAGTAAATCGGACAAAACATCAACCAACAGTTATGCTATTATTGAGTCTCTATTTAATGTACCAATTACGAACAATAATAACATTGATAATTCACTTTCCTCTAATTCTTCACTTGATGCTGTTGAAAATTGGGGTGGCCATGGAAATGACTTTCTTACTATTCAAATGCCGAAAACAACGTGTAAGAAACGAAGAATGACTTAATATATGGAACCCCATCCTGAAATTGAAAGAATATTAAATACTCCATTAACGCGTTCAACTTTCGATAATTTATTAATAAACGGTAATTTGACTACTCCGGTACGTATTAGTAAAAGTAAATATCTTGTTCAAAATACCTGCCCATTTGACTCTGTAGAGTCAATCATAGTAATGGCGTATACTGATAATATATATCATATAAAGGATTTATTGATGCAAGTTACAATAATTTTTTGACATTTTGTAAAGAGTTAGCTCATCATTGAACATAAAAAAAAAACCTATGTTGATCGACTTCATATACTAAAAGGTATTTTTCTAGAAGATACAAGCGTAACCAATGCAAAACTAATAAATTCAGAATGTAACGTTGCATTTATCATTACGTAACTATTAAAAGATGAACCTTCAGCTAAAGAGCATATTTCATGTTCTAACAATCAATGTGTTAATAAATCGAAAAACCATTAATTGCCCAACAATTATTACACGATTGAAAGAAAAAAAATTAATTTCTTTACAAAATAGCTTGCTTTTATATGGAGATAGTAAGACATACGATTGTCCAGAAGAAACATGTAATGGAGTAATTAAATCATTTCGCACTCATCAAAATCACATATTTATTGAAACTGTTGTGCTTGTGGGTGATTATCACTATAAATTGGATGATTTTCCGGTTAACCTCAAACTAAAAACGGAAAGGTTAGTCATAGAACTAAAATTTATTTCATATTTAATAAATTTAAATATCTTCTCTTTATGTATTAAATAAAATTAAAATTTTCATGATTTGTTTTTCAGTTTCATATTTTACGGAGTAGTTGCTTATAATACTGGGCATTATGTTGCATACATACGTAGAAATGAGAACAATTGAGAACTACATAATGATATACTAAAAAAAATAGTAAAGTTTTCAAGTTATAAAGTGAAACAGATAATTCCTCATCTTTTAGTATATATTAAAATATAAGTATAAATAATGTAATTCATAAATTATTTAAAACCTTAGAAATTAATTGCAATTAACTGTAAACATATTTCATAAAAATGATATTTTAATAAAAGTTGTTTAATATTAATAAAAGAATATTTTAAATTACAAAAGTTAGCGAAATTCATTCAAAACCATGATTATAAACGGAAAATAAGATATATTATAATTAAAACACTCTGCACTGACTTAATGACTGGTAAGCAGTAAATATATTATCTAACATATTATTGGTATTATTACGCATTTCAAGTGAAAAATAGCGAAAACCCGTGGATATGCAAATTCTAATAATTGAAATAGTTAAAATTAAAAGTTGTATGCAAATGTGATAAAATATATGGTGTTATAGTTTTTAATACTATCTTTATTATACCTAGTTTTAAAATAAATATAATTAAATCGTAAAATATATACATATATTGATAACTACACAAACTATGAAAAGTCCATAAAACACGCTTGTGCATTTTACACTCTATCATATTTGATCAAATTATATAACTTTACAAAAATCTCCTCGTCTAATTTCAAGTAACGCCTAGGTAATAAGGGCTAGTAATATAAAATAATAATTATACGTTTTAATAAAATACATAGCATAGAAAAAACATTAAGTATTAAAATACATCCTAACATATTCTCGGAAAACCGTGGGTATGTAAATTTAAAAAATGCCGAGCAAATTCTAGCAAATTAATTGCAAAATGACTGTGAAGGTTTGAAGTTCCTAGGATGAAGTGGAGGGGCTACGTGAAGTTGCCCCCTATGCGAAAAATGTATTTTGGCGAAAAACCGTGGGTTTGCAAATTCTAAAAATAGCCGAGCAAATTCTAGCAAATTAATTGCAAAATGACTGTGAAGGTTTGAAGTTCCTAGGATAAAGTGGGGAGGCTACGTGAAGTTGCCCCCCTATGCGAAAAATGTATTTTGGCCAAAAACCGTGGGTATGCAAATTCTAAAAATAGCCGAGCAAATTCTAGCAAATTAATTGCAAAATGACTGTGAAGGTTTGAAGTTTCTAGGATGAAGTGGGGGGGCCAACTTCACGCACGTGTATAACCGATCGATCGCAACTGACAATACGGATAAACCGAATGAAAAACACGATCTATTCAGAGCACAGAATGTTTGAGTTTTTGCTTTCGAGTAATCGAGGTTTTCGCAAAGGAACGGCATTTTTTTCGACTTATCAAGGTTTTCGACTTATCATGGTTCCACTGTATTACATAACCTATATGCAATTTGCTATTTTTTCCTTTATAAATATGTATGTTTTTGTCGAATTTCCATGAAAAACAAAATTCAGTCAATTTTTGTGATAATACAATACATTTGTTACGTCGATAATATTTATTCATCTAAACAAACAATAGTTGGTTTAACAGTTGTTTATTTACAATAAACCATATTTTTCAATGATTCATATTTCAAAGTAGTTAACTATAATATAAATTGTAATAAAAAAATACTTGAAAAATGTCTAAATAACTATGAAGTTGGGTACTACAAAACATATAGGAGTTATAATGGATTTCAAAATTGCCATTAAATAAAACGAATAAATCTTTACAAATCGAAATCAATAACGAAAATATGCAAAACCAATATCGATATCCAATGTCCATCCCGTAAACATTATTTATAGTTATATGTAAATTATACTGTAAATGTCTAACATGTAACTAGATGTTTAATAATACAAATATTAAAAGAAGGAGATGTAAATTCTAGAAAATATCCGTATTGTCAATAATTGTTCTCTTGTAAATGTACATTACCACTTAAGGTAACGCTACTCATAATTACTAAAAAATTAAAGTATAATAAAATTCACTTGTTTTCTACATGTCCTAATGAAGTTAGAATTTGAAGGTAGCAAAATATAAGATATGATATTTTTAAAATCAATTATCTCTATTAAATAGATTATGTAGATACGTATTGGCAATAAGATTAATTTTTTTTTTGGCTTATATTTCAAAAGAAATCGATCCATATTGATATATGGTAGTTTCACTCTCAAATTTAAAAATAAAAAAAAATGTATCATTATTTGTATAATTTATTGATATATTTTTTTTAGCATTCTAGAGTTTAACTTTGCTATACTTAGTCAATCAATCAGTCAAAACAATTTATGCTAAATGTTGAACATTACGAACATTACGAACATTGCGAACGTTACGAACTAAACATACGAATGAGCATATATTTATACTGAAGTGTTATTTAATTTAGACACATGAAGTATTAAATAAAAAATAAATTAATAATAATAATATTGATTAATTCGGAAACTAATTTTTATATTTAACGATAAATTTTACCACAGTTAGGTTGTTATTAAAACCATATAATTCAATACCGATAATTGTTAGATAATTCATTGTGTAGTAAGAATATTTTGGTTATATAATATTTCAATAATTTATGATTTGCAAAATAGAAAATTGAAAATAAACTTTATTTTTCAACTTCAATTTTCAAATGTTTAAACATTTGACTATTTGATACGTTACGTTCATATATATAGTTTCTATACTGAGAGTACTCAATCATATACATAAATTGCACAACGGGTAATTCGTTTGCATTTCTAGCCTTGGGTATTTTTTTAGCTATGTTTTGACATGTTGAGGGCAGAAAATCTTCATTTCTAGAATTGTACCTTATAAAGTAGAGGACGAAGGCGATAAACGGGTTCACGATCTGAACCACATGAAATATAAAATATTTATCATGCAGTTATATTATTTATTAAAAAACATTGTATATTTAATCTTCATAGCCTATTAAACTGTAAGCAATTGATTATCAAATATATTTATTTTTAATTTTATTTGGGTCGAGTAGCGAAGAAAAATGAATTTTAATCGCCTCAATTTTCTGAACAATACAGCAAATACGATGACGATATTTATTCATCTAAACAAACACAAATGTACGATTTGCCTGTTTTTTAGTTACAATTTTTTTGACATTCGTACATTATCATCCACTGGTTCAATTGGGATTATAAGAAATTATCATTTTGAATAAAACAAAAATACCATGAGCATGGGTTTCATTAAAAGTATTTATGTATTACCTCTTGTAATAATTATGATTATTATCAATGATCATAAGACTGATGCCAATTGTAAGTATGATTAAATGTGTTGTAATAAATATTTTTACGTACTACTTTTTAACAAAGAGTTTAATCGTTTTATACATTTGAATAATATTTTAATTTTATTTGACATGATTATAAATATTTATGGTTTAAAGTAATTGACCAGTACCTAGTAGAAACGTTATAATTTTGGTTGCTGATGATAATTCATTCGACCCTTAAGTGTAATTATTTTGAATGTATGAACGATTATTTTATGATCCAACAAATATATGTTACATATTGAATATTAAAAATGTATAATCAATTTTTATTTATTTTTTATTAATAAAATTACTTTCATTTTATTGAATACGGGAATTGCATTAGTTATTTTTATAACATTTTGATCATGTTGTTTTGAAATAAATATTTTTGAGGGAGAAGAAGGCTTTTTTAAATAATAGCGCTCAATAATTTATTTATCATCTTAATGGTTAATTTTATTCATAAAGTGAAAATAATGATCATTTATTATATGAATTTCTTAAATAAAATATTGCGTAATGCACCGAACGGTAAAGTCTAGTGTACTAGTCGTTTAGCCACGGGTACACGTACTGCGATCGTTTTTATCAATAAAAATGTATCAACTGATAGATATAGATAAATACCATACGTTGGACATTTCTGAAATTAATTTAATGCACTAATAATTTTTTAGATATATCATATCATGTAAAATAATATTTAATTACCATATTCGCTTTAAATTAGCATACAAATTCATAATGATGTGTAATTTTAATATTTTTTTAGATTGTTTAAGTAAGTATTTTGACAGCCAATTTTTTAAATAATAATAAAATATATTTATAAATCATATAACATTTCTAAAATAGAGTTTAAAAATTAGTTAATAAAATATAAAGTTAAAAACAGTATATGAAGTATTTTTTCTAACCTTATTGTTCGTTGTTGACCTTGTATTAGGAATTAAACATGAAAGTAGAGAAGATATCCTAACCTACAAATAAATTTGTTTCAATGCTTTAATTTTTCATTTCATATATCTAATGAAATAAAATAAACAAATAATCGAAAATATATTCACACAAAACTAGACACGTTTTTCGAATATTATTTCTATCGTGTTGTATATTATGTAGTCGATTTGTGCGTTCACTGAACATATAACAAGATCATCGAAGGGTGTAGCTTCATATTTTTTATTGTGAAATGTTATAGGTATTCCAAAGAAAGAAAGTACTAGTTAATTTTTTTTTTAAATGCAAGAATATACATACTTCAAACCATTTTGATATGTGTACATATTATTAAAATATTGAAATATAAAAATAAGAATATATTTGTCTCAAATAATTATATGCGCGAGAAATATCGGTGTACAACTAACAACTGATTTTTCTTTTTAATGTACTTTCTAATGCTTCCCAAAGATATTTTTTTTTTTAGGTTTATTTATTATCGTTTTTTTTTTAATTAATTATATTTTTAATCCTACATTTTTCGGTTTAAGTGTCTTTTCCCCCATATTTATATTAAAACTAGCTGAGTACCCGTGCGTCACAAGGGACAAATGTAGAATATTTCACAATGCACTATAAGATATTCCAATTGTCAATCATTATGGAGAACAATATTCAACGTGCTATTCGAGTGCTTTTAGATATACGTTATTTTTCGTTTTTCGGTCTGGTGCGTACACGAATAAATCAGAATTTTTTCCGACGCGTAAGCAGGCCACATACAGTTATTTATGTGAGAAGCACGGATTCCCCAAATCCAGCCCACACACTTGCAGCGATTGTCCCTGGGCTTTTTTGATAGTCATTGCAGAAGCAAGACGGACAGGAAACTGCAAACGTTTGAATTCAAATGGCATATCACTTGGGATTGTTATGAACGTCTCCACAACAATAAACAAATAAAAAAAAAGAAAAATAATCAACAAATAAATTAATTAAACACAAACTATATTTATTAAATTCACGGCGAAGAAAAAGAATAATTTATATTATAAAATATTATTATACTACGGAGGTTCTGATTGATGCTCTGTTCATACAACACTGACCGGACGAATGCCGGGGACGAGGCACTGTCGTCCAACACAAGAAAGAATTCGCCACTTCAGCAAAATGCCTGCGTATGCTATTCGACAGTGTCTCGTTCTCACAATATAATATAACTGCTAAAACTAAATTATATAACTGACAATATAAAACTAAAAAATAACCATGGGTTCATAACACCCCCCAACTTAAATGAGACATGGGGGCCTTACGGTCGCCATGTATCATACTACATTAACAGTTATTTGTTTTGGATAATTCTGAGGTACCTTGCAAGGTCTGCAAGTCCTTTTGAATCGGAGGTTCTGCAATTTCTGGCAAGTACAATCTAGGTATTTGACACTTATACTTAATTAACAAATACAAACTTATAATTACTATAGTACCTATAATTATGTATACTAACATGAAATGATGTTCTGATTTAATGCTACTAGTATCTTTGTATAACTTTTCAAGTTCATCCAACTCGCGTGCATCTTGGGCCAATTTATTAAAGCTCAAAATATTTTTATTCTTACTAATAACTTGTACCACACGATTTTCTGTAATTTCGGACCACGATTTCAATGTATTCAACCTAGGATTTTCTGGAACAAAATCTTTCCGAATTTCTGAAGTAAATGTTCTAGATGGAGTTAGTACTTGTGTTTCCGTATAGATTACACAATAATCGGGAATTGTAATTTTTCCTACTCCAGTGAGCTGGATTTTATAAGATTCCTGATGACACGTTATTGTGACTAACTGTGTAGAACAATAAAATAGCCATGAGTTTCGCAATATTAACTTATGCCAGATTGATGTATTTACACTTAGATACTTTAGATTACAATTTCTTATCGGATATTCTGGACTGTTGTACAAAGATACCTCACAGTTATTGTGATCGTTATGCTTATTTATTGGTACAGGATCAACACATAATTTGAATGAAAACAATATTTTACATTTATCATACTGAGTTTCTGTCATACTAACATGATATTCATTATTTGTACTTATAGCTAAGTATTGACTTTGTGGTTCAATAAGTACAAAGTTACTCCCATTAATCGACATAGGAAGCGGTATATTATGATACAGATTAAAGTGTAAATTAGATACTAGAGGAATGCGAGTTAGAAATATAAGAATCTCTTTGGCGTATATTACGCTTAACGTAGATATTCTAAAAAGTTCTGGAATTTCAAGATGAGATTCCGTAACTGGAAGTTCCAAAGCTGAAGGTAAGGTAAGTTGAATCTGTTTTAGTTCGTGAATCATTTCTGAGGGAGGAAATACACTGGTATGCATCAAACCATTTAAAGCGGAATTGACTATGGCTTGGAGGTTCTGAGTCTCCCATGAAAATTGGTTCAACAGTATTGTCAATATAGAAGTATGCGTAAGGAATATATTCTGGATTTCTAAAGAGTTCATGGTCACTAGAGCCATGCGTGTATGTGTTTCTAATTCTTCTATGTTACCTCGGATATTCTGGGATTCATTTATTAGGTCATGCATAGTTGAATTTACATCATTCACAACTGATGAAACAATACGAACTTGTTCGTGCGCAAGATGAACTATCTTGTCGCCAGAACGTGATAAACTTTCAATGTTGCTATAAAAAAAATTAGCATCTTGATCAGAGCAAACTCCGAAAAGAACATTTGCTAATCTACCGACAATATTCATTAACCCTCGAGAGTATCTTTTAGGCATTTTTGAATTTGTATTTCCCGGTCCCAATATTCTTATAACAGTTTTGAAATTCGATTCAATTTCGTGTATGCATGGAGTTGTAGACTGTATGAAATTTGTACACACTTGTGTTAAAGCACGGTCTTCGTGAGTCTTCAGAGAAATGCATACATTACTTGTCCGTTCATAGTATTCTTGGAGCAGTTGGTACTTCTGATAATATGTCGTCAGATTGAGATAAGTGACTAAATTCCAATTGCTATATGATATTCTGAGTGGACCCATAGCTTCAAAGTATATGCCTGATGTCTGATTTAAAGATGTAATTTTGATGTTCTGATCGAGAGGTTCTGCTTTTCCATACATAATGATGGCTGAGATTCTGTAACAAGAATTCGGATTTACTCGATAAATTTTCGTAAAAGATTTTTATGAATTCGGACAGGCTTGTTCCGTTTCAGTATAGTTACATTATAAGAATCTTCATGAAGCTCTGTAACAGAAAATGGACCTAGCCATTTCGGTGCTAATTTACCCTTACTGGCTTTCTCTTGTACTATAACTTTATCACCAATTTCAAGATTTAACGGAATAACCTTCTGATCGTAACGTTCCTTAGATTTTTGTTTGGACTTAGACTGATGTTCAGTAACCATCTGATGAGTTTCTTGCATTAAGCGCTTCATCTCATACTGGTAGTCTTGATAATTATACTGAGGTTCTGGATTTCGGGAAAACGACGTCGGAACTATAAGCGGATACCCATATACTACTTCATGAGGTTGAAATCCCGTTGCTGAGTGTACTGAAGAATTATGACAATACATTGCGTATGGAACGAATGCATCCCAATTCTGAGGATTTTTGCTGGCAAAGTTTCGCAGATATTCTCCAAGAGTTCTGTGACTACGCTCCAAACTACCATTACTCTGTGGATGGTATGGGGTTGTAGATGATTTTGAAATTTTTAGTAATCTGCAAACTTCTTTGAAAACTTTACTCAAAAATTCAGTTCCGCAGTCGGTCACTAGTGCTTGCGGTCGCCCATGTAAACATACAAACTGAGTTACAAAGGCCTGTGATACTGTGTTCGCTTCATGATCTTTTATTGCGGTTGCCCATGCAAATTTTGAAAAATCATCAATCAATGTTAGAATGTACGAATTCCCGGCATAAGAATTAGGGAGAGGACCAACAATGTCCATGAAAATTTTTTCAAATGGTTTTGTAGCAGTAAACGTTATGACCATAGGCTCTCTGATTGTCTGGTTAGTAGCCTTGTTTTTTTGACAAACAGGACATTTCCTAATGTATTGCTTGATCTGCAATCTCATTCCCTTCCACTGATGTTGTTGAGAAATTCGATTATAAGTTCGTGCAATTCCTTGATGTCCACCTAGAGGGTTCTCATGGAATTCACGGATTATCTGCTGCTTGTTATCATCCGTCAACTCATCTCGGGTGTA
The DNA here is from genome assembly GCA_019022885.1 of Schlechtendalia chinensis. NCBI lineage: Eukaryota > Metazoa > Arthropoda > Insecta > Hemiptera > Aphididae > Schlechtendalia > Schlechtendalia chinensis. The sequence continues at coordinate 43,597,763 of CM032339.1, forward strand.
TACTTGTATATACACTGGAGAGTTTCGGAAAATATAGCGTAACATATTACGTACAACTTCCCACTTGAGCCGATCTAATCCACAGCTTAGCCTTGGACAAGCGAGTTTCTTGATTTTCTGTTTCATACATAATATCATGAGGTTCTGTAAGCTAGTAAAAAGATTTTCATACGTAGGTTTCTGCCAGAAGAATTTCTTGGTAATAACATAGAAGATCCAACGATGATCTTCTTGTAACATTGCAACTTCTGTAATTATTCGTTTCTGATCACGGAGTTCTGTCAATCTTCCAAATCTTCGACGAAATTCCAAAGCTATTCCTTTCTTCATATTGAAATCTTCAGAGACACAATAAAACAATGAAACGTCAGGTTCTGCTTGAAATAAATCTCCTGAGATTTCTACCAGATTTGGAGTAGGCCCTGTAAGCTCTGACTCTGCTTGAAGAAATTTTTGATAATCGCTAGATTTATTCGGAGAAGATTGCGCTTTTTGCTGCTGATCTAGAAATTCTACAACATTCTGAGATTCTGAAACATATTGAGGTTCTGAAAGTTCTGGAGATTCTGAAATACGCAGCTGTTCTGGAGATTCTATAAAAGTATGAGGTTCTGGATGTTCTGGAGGTTCTGTAGATTCTGGAGGTTCTGGAGATTCTGGAGGTTCTGGAGATTCTGGAGGTTCTGGAGGTTTTTGCGATCTGGTAACGACTCTGTGAATTCTACTCAGAGCGACGGCGTTGGTATTGCTTGATCCAGGTTTATAGTGAATTGTATATTGATACTCTTCTAGTTTTATAACAGGATCATTGGAATACATGGCAACAGTACATCTTCTCCCTTGAATTTCCTATTCAAAATTGTAGCTTCGATGAGATTGTTCATAATATTTTTCACCAAAAGTCTTGTACCGTTGAAAAGTCGTGAAGGATTGATGTTTCGGAGAAAAATAATAGTCACGCCAATTTTCAATGTTAGAAGGTGCGGTTGCATACCTGGCAAATCGTGTGAATTCAAGAATTCTGTGAGGTAATTGACAACTTTGTTTTGATTCATCACAGTATCGATAAACATGTACGTTGTCGCATCGCCTGATATTCCGTCTTGAATTCTGAAATTGATGGCATTGACATCGTTGATCATAGCTGCTAATATAGCACCTTCACTAAGCCACTGATGATTTTTATAATTCCGTGCGATAATTAGGAAAACGTTTTGAATTAATTCGTGTTTGTTAGATGTCATCTTACAAAAGTTTGTTAGCATTGTGATACATTGTGTAGAATAGTCAATTGCCAACTTCCTATTCCCAATATCCAGCAATTGTTTTGCCAAACTTTCGGCGAATGCATCATTTTGTATGTGAACACGCATATTGGTTTTCAAAGTCAATTTGTTGACATGTCGCCATAGAACTGAAGATTTGATATATGCATTGAGTTCATCAAGGGGGGTTGAACGTGGTATCACTGGCAGAGTTTGTCGAAAATCCCCTGACAATAGAATGCCTGCTCCAAGAAAAGGCTGTCTATTACCCCTTAAATCTTGCAATGTACGATAAAGCACTTCTAAAGCTTTTTTATGAGCCATTGTACATTCATTCCATATGATAAGTTCATATGTTTGGAGAACTTTACCGATTCCAGAATTTTTTTTGATATTGCATGTTGGCATCTCAGTGGTTTGCAAATTCAACAGAAATATCATTGCTGAATGCGCTGTTCGAACACCGTCCAATAGTGTTACCGCAATTTCTGATGATGTAATTGCCAGTGCTATTTTTTCTTTGATCGTATACTTGCCAATATCATAGAAATGAGAAATTTTTTTCCTCTACTTCCGGGCGCATCTATGAAGTACAATTCACCGCTATAATTGTTTATTGCCTCAATGATATAAACATATATATACAATGTGCTGATCTGAAACCAATTTTGGACGATTATTTTCAACAAATGTACCCAAGTCATGGTTAACAAATTGTGTTTCATGTTGCAATTCACGATCATATGCGGTATTAGTAGGCCGGATCGGTGCACACATTCCTAATTGCACCGATCCTTTGTTAGCGATTGCTAAACATACATCCTCGATCAAAAGCAACGCCTCATTATACACGCTTGTTGTGAATTGCATGTTGATATTCGTTGCTTGCAAACGACGTAAGATATCTTCACTCATGTCATCTTTGTAGTTTTCCCAAAGATCTTTTGGATTAGATGGGAAACGCGTTGTCAACAATTTCGCAAATAATGCACGTATTTGATGCACCAGCGAGTGCTGTGTCCCAGTGGGCATCGTTCTCAAGGAGATTTAATTCCTGGCAAGCTTCTCGATAGGTCATACATACTTCACCATTGATTGTTTTCAGTTCTTGGAAGGATTTCGGTCCACGTACATTAACTAATAGTAATCGCAAGTAAAAACATTCTTGATTGTTTGGATGAACTGTATAGAGACAGCCTAAAGCGTCTTGCGAACAAATCAATCGTACACAAAGAGAAGAACGAATTTAACGTTGTTTGCGGTGGCAAAAATGCACTTGCATGTACATTTTTCGTTGTAAAATACACGCGCCGTCCGATCTCAATATGCACAGCCAAATGAACAACTGTTGGATGACGTTCATGAATAGGAAATGATAAAATACGCCAAACAGCTTCATTGCTACTAATGTAGCGTCCTAATTGATATATTTTAATTTCATCGATTGATTCAGATGCATTTCCCACTCCAAAAACTTCCATATCCTTTGTTAATATATTTGCATATGTATTTGATCGATTATACTGAATTGCAATACTCGACATTAATGTGTGCTTTAAACGTCCTAGAGAGTAATGGTGAATACGGCACAACCCAATGATTATCGACTTCAATGTCATTATTGCGTACTTTTAGAGTGATGAATTTGCCGTCATCTTCAGTTGATCGTCAACGATTTTGGGGATATCCATCATTGCCAGTGATAGTTTCGGCGTGTAAGTCTCTTGGATAGCATTTTGTGCATTTTCCATCCTTCATGCATGAAGATTTGGTGTTGATCACTCAACGTGGGCCATGAATCATGTTTTTAGTAACGACTTCGAATAGGCCTGGATCAATGTCAACGTCTGGTATTTCTGCTAAGATGACTGCATCAATTTTGTCTAGTGTAATTCTATGAATTAACCAAATCGAAATGTGTGCATGCGGCAATCATCTTTTCTGCCATTCAATGGAATACATCCAACAACGTGTATCCCCCAAAAACATGATACTTGTAAATGAAATCCATAAAAGATTTCAATTTTTGTTTTAACACTCGTGCAATGATGTCATGACGATCCGAAGATGATTGTCTAGGCAATAGAAGTTTTCTAGTTTCATCCCACGTAGGATTGCACGTGAATGTTATGAACAATTCCGGACGGCCTTATGCACGAACGTAAGTCATTGCATCTTGTGTGTATTCATGCCTATGTCATGTGCTTCCTCCAAATGTAGCCGAAAGTATGACCATTTTTCCCAGTTCATTTGGATTGCCATCAGTATCAATCGCATAGCGTAAATGAATATATTCTTCCGAGCGCAGTTTTGTTTAATTCAACCAATGAAGAGAAGTCGTTCAGTTTCGATTTTTGCATATATATCGACAATATACTGGTGAAACTTTTGCCGACATTTTAAAATGTGATTATCTGAGTTCTCACGAATTATCAAACGATATGAATAACAATTCATGGCACTGACTTTCTTATGTTCTGAGTTTCCGGATGCGTTTGTAGATTTATCATTTTGATGTTTAAATGATATCCATCTTCTCCTTACCAGAATAAAACTGGATATTTCAATGCCATCGTAGGAGCGATGTGTTTCGGAAACTCGATGAACATTACCATCTCTGCGATGAAGAACTACATCATACGAGTTAAATTCTTCACCAACTATTACCATCGCGACTTCATTAATTGTTAGTGCGTTGAACTGTCTTTCGTGTAGGCCGGCTGGTGTTTATCGTCTCTTATGACAACAACGTGATCATCAGCTAGCATTCGCTCGAGCGCTGTCCTGAACAGTCAAATTAATTCGTTGTGTTGATTGAATATATTTTGTAATGCAGCAACAATTTCCCGATTAGAGCTGGTTATGAATCGACAACTTTGATCAACTTGTTCATCATTGGTTCCCATGAAAAAATTTGGAGAAATTTGTAATCCTAATTTGGCAAAGGTAGAAGTGATCCTGCACGATGATAAATCTGCCCTTTCAATCGATTGGGCATTAGTAGATCGTTCTCGTATGGTTTCCAATCGTGATGCTTGTTGCTCGGTTGTTTCGGAAGCTCGTGAGGCTTTTATCGATCGTGCTACAAATGTAGATCGGCCAATCGATTTCCGTTTAGGGGGCATAAATGTCGATGATATAGTGGAAAAATTTGTCCTTTGCCCTTGGATTTTGAAAGTTGATATGTGATTCTCACGTACGACGCTAAAACGATTACGATAAAGGTGACTACATTACTATTGCTACTACACGTAAACTACCTACACCATTGCAAGACGAAAATCACCAATTACACGCGAAAACTAAGAAATTGTATTTTTATTTACAAACTAAATAAAAAACCACGCTAGAAACTTCATAAAAAACATAAGAAGGTGGCCCTTGGTAACCATCTGACGGCACACCCTTAGTTACAGCAAAAGGTAAATAACTCGTAGTTGCGAAGGACCACAGGTTTACCGGTACCGGGTTTTGAAACTTTTAAGAAGCCGTGTTTTGAAAACGTTTAAGAGACAAAAACCATCATGGGACCACGCTGAGTGCGTAGAAAAAAACCCTATCAAAATCCATCCAGCGATTTAGCTAGGCATCGAAAAACATACATACAGACAGACACCAATTAATTTATATATATATAAATAGATTATACATATTTAAAGTTATCTATTCATATATAATATAACATAATATATAATCATCATAACATTAATTTAGATATTTACCAATATACGATCTGATATCACATTATAGAATTATTAAACGTATTCAAAAGTTATTTTGCGTATATTAATTATATATCAGATTTAAGTTATATCTTCTTTAAGATCAAATCACCAGTAATGGAAATATGGACAGTTAGTATTATCATATATTCATTTATTTATATTTTTAGTATGTAAAATACAATACATTTTTAATTCATATTACACGTATACATATAATTAAAATGTAATTACGTTTTTATTGGAGATCAGTGATCGCATATCACAAACAAATAAACTTGTTATGAAAGTTATTTATAAATATCGTCATTTCTATTTCACATATCCAAAACCCAATGTAGTATGAAACAAAATTATATTTTTTTTTGTCAATATCAAGAAAACTTTAATGGCCAAGAAGCATTCAAACACGCGTATCTTCACCGTGAGTATTTTAATATAATTCTTTTACGGTTTCATCATATGAAATATATTATAACTGATTTAGATATTAAATTACTAGAAATTTCGTATTACATCTTAATTTCAAATTAAATTTTTATATTTTAATTTAATATACGTAGACTGCATAATTAAAAATATACTATTAATTGAATACAGTAATTCAAATTAATAATAATCATACACTAGAAGTCGTAACATTTATAAGGTAAACTCTCTGTTAGGATATTTAGTTTACAATAAAATCAAATTTTTTTCATTAATTTACATTTGTACAATTTTTTGTGATAATATGAAATATCTAACAATAATCAATAAGTAATACTAACATCATGTTGCCAATGATGAATCAGTTTCAATCTTTTTTATTTGTCTAAAATAATCTTTATACAAAGGCTGCCTTCCTCTGTAACTACATAAATGGATGTTTATGAGGAGTCTATGCAATTAGGGCAGTTTAAAATTTATGTGATCACTTTTATAACTATAAAATATAAAATATAAAAGTATAAAGCTCCAATGAACATATCATGGATCATCAAACGATGTTATCATATATAAAACAAAAAAATTTTTATTTTATTTTTATTTTTTATTTTTTTTTTTATTTACGTTTTAAAATAAAGGGGTTTATTCTATTTTTCTAGTCAGAAGAAATGAAATGGAGCCAAATATAACAAAATGTATTTTTTTCATCAAATTTTTTTAATTTTTTTCAATTATATGATAGTTGTACTTAGAAATTAAAATATAAAAAATCAGAAATAATTTAATGTTTTTTTCATTCAATTTTCTATTGTATTGAGTAATTCAATGCATGTTATCGATTTTGATTAATGAATAAAAAAAACGTATATATAACTATTATTTTTTTCTTTAGATATTTTAAACAATTATTTCGAAATCCACCTTTATAAAGTTCTTCGCGGTATGTTAAAAAAGAACATATTTTTAACAAAAAGTGAAAATGGACATGAGTAAATAATATTTTTAGTGAAAATCCCAGAAAGGCCTCTGAGTCCATTGGAATGGAGGGACCAAAACTGTCCAGGTTTGTATTACATATTTATTAATACAATAAATAAATAATAATAAAATAATAAATGATACAATAAATAAATAAATAATAATCAATATAATAATTTAAGACTAATTCATACAAAAATTAAAATTATTTAATTAAGATAAAAAAAAAATGAAAATTAATGAACAAATTATTTTATAGATTCATTAAAAATACCATTTATAGGTATAAAGTTATATAAATATTAATAGAACATTGTGTATTATAATTTAAATTTTATTTTATAGGGTTACATACATGCATGATAAAACATATCTATGTTATAATCAATTCGAAATAATTATATATTGAATTTTTTATAGTTATTGTCTTTTACAGATTGCAACACATTTGACCTCGCAAAAATAGAAGCATATTTAAATAAAAGTGAATGAAATATATTATATTATATGCATAATTAATTTTAATAGCATTTAAATGTTTAATGCATTAAAATAATATATTATGATAAATTTAATGAAACGCAAACGAAAAATATTTTTATAAACAACATTAGAAAATTAAGATGCATACTTTATTAAGTTTTTTAATATAAACTATTGCAAATCATAAATATAACTAGAAATGTTGAATTTTTAATAGATCAAATTAACATATGGTGTGCAATTAAAACTCAACGTTGTATTAAAAAGTTTAGGAACACCAAATATAGGAGTAAATCCATAGGACATAAATATTAGAAATTTCGTAGTTCAACAATTTTTTTCTACATCTACAAATATTTTTCTATATATTGGATAAATGATACTAGATATAGAAGAAATCATACCATTACCATTTATTGAGGACTCCATCTTAAACATATATTGCACTACTAACCATACGATATTATTTATATATATATTGTTTTAAATCGAATTTTATTAATTTTTTATACTTTAAAATTAACATAAAAGCTAAAGACTATTTCGAAAACCGTAAGTTTACTTTTTAATTTTCTAAGTCGAAGTAATACCAGTATAAAAATAAAAGTTTTAACATTTATTAAGCAATTTAAACATTTACACGGATTTAGTTTTCTGTTGTAAATTTGAAATATTGAAAAAACTAGATGTAAAATAAAAAAATGCTTACAATAAATTAATATAACATAATCTACATACTGTTTTAGTTAGAAAAGATATAATTAGTACATTCTTGCAAATGCATTTTTGTTTTGTGACGTATGCTTGTTGCAATTTACATAAAACTTGTTCTATACGTCGAGAAAATGATATTGAAAATAGAAAAAAGTCATTCGCTAATGCATTATAGGTGGCTCAATTGTAAAATCGTATTGCATATCTGTTTACGCCCGTAATAAAGGTTAATTAAAACCGAACCTAATTAAGATATCGATGTTCTGTAAATAGTTGTTGTTATTATATATTTATTTTTGTATTTGTCCCCATATTCTTGCCCATATATGGACATAAACTTATTTTACGATGTAAAAATAGCTGGTCTCGATCGTATATAAGGGGAGTCAAAACACAAACAATTTGACAGTTCTCAACCTTCTCTCGTTGTGCTTCGACGCTGTTCCAAGACCCACCCAGGGCAGACTTGGTCAGTTTTCAGCACAACGAGGAACCATTTTATAACCGTTCACTAATAATAAATGTCACATAATTTTCGCGTACACAGTGTTTATTTCTTTCTCTTTGATATTTTGTGTAAATCTCGTTTCGCAGTAATCGTTGATATTACGTCTTTCCACACAAGGACTTGATCGTTCTCATCAGGCAGAATTATCTTGGAATACCTGTTAGTACTTACGTCCATTGCGCACGTAGGGAAAGCAAATAGTCGGATATTCTTCTGGTGAAGGTCGTCAGTGGGAAGTGTGATATCAACATAGCTGGGAAACTAGAAATTTGTTTAAACTTCCCACGTCTTAATAGTAAATATTCATTTCGTCCGGGTAGTAAATCCAAGTTTCTATCAGTCATTTATGGTCCTTCGGTCGTCTGGTAGTAATTGACTTGTTACCAGACATTTTTGGTCCTTCGGGCCGGATACTACAACAAACAAACCGTGACCGAGTCACACTGTCCATCTTCTACATCAAAATCTACATCGTATTTACATCTATCGTCTTCTGTCGTCTATCGAACACAATTTCATCGTTTCGATTCTATTCTACTTTCTACTACGCTGGTTTATTATTCATCGTTGTACACGTCTTGTATTCTTAAACCCGTCGAATTAAAATCATACAAGGATGTCTCTTCCCATCTCCGTGCGATACGTTGAGGCTAAGGCCCGCATAATCCGGGGTACCGACCGAATCACATCTTTTGTCGCAGCCGCGGGTGAGCATAAGGCTGATCCACAGAATGTTGGGAAACGTGCAAAAATTGAGCAAATGCTTCGTGAACTCAACGAGATCCGTCGAAAGATCGAAGAGGATCTACAATACATGGAGCAAGCTGTCAGTCAAGGGACAGCTCCAGCTGATGTGAACGACAACAAGGATAGCCGGGCACTCTCTGCCAAGTTCGACGGACTGTACTACGAACTCGCCGCCTTTGCAGATGTTCACAAATTCTCGTTGTCGCCTGTCCTGGATCAATCACTATCGTCAACGTTAAATCAGACCACACGTACTGGAAACGTATCTCATTACCAACTGCCAACACGAAAATTTCCGACCTTCTCTGGCAACGTCACCGAGTGGCAAGGATTCGATGACCTTTTTAACTCTATAATGTCACATGTTTCTGATCTTCCCGACGTGGAGAGATTCGAGTTCCTAAAAACGTCTCTCGAAGGTGACGCGAAAGCAGTCGTAGCTCATCTTCCGTTAACCGCCGCAAATTACCTCAGTGCGTGGGAACTATTGCGAGCTCGTTACGGAAATAAGAGAGATTTAGCAAGAGTTCATCTACATGCTCTCCTTGCCCCACACACCGTCTCATTTACGAACGCTACGTCGATCAAATCGCTAATCCATTCAATTTTGGAACACACAGCAGCTTTAGACAATCTAAATCTATCTACTCGTCATTGGAGTCCGGTACTGGTTCATATTTTTGAACAGCATTTAGATTATGAACTCCGTTCTCGATGGGAATTAGTTCTTGGTGACAGACACCAACCGCAACTCAGCGAATTTATTGACTTTTTACGAAGTCACGTGCGGGCGGCCGAAGCTCGTTCGGGACATTACTCTACTGTAGTTCCGGGCAAAGCCGATCCAATGAAATATAAAGTTAAACCACAACCATCAAAATGGTCTCGTTCTTCACAGTCATCTCAAGTACTCGTGGCAACTACAAAATCCACGTCAAGTTCAACCTGTCAATTATGTAAACAAGCTCATTCGATAAGAAAGTGCTCAACTTTCGTGAGCCAGAACCCAAGTGAACGTTTCCAAACAGCAAAGTCGCTTAAGTTATGCATCAATTGTTTGGGAACAGGTCATACATCGGCAGTATGTCCCTCAAAGTATACATGCCAAACATGTAAGAAACCTCATCATACGCTATTACATTTCCTGGCCAGTACAACCGCAAATGAAAGTCCTCCACCAGCAACTACGATGCTTGTTGCTACAAAAAAATCTCAACTTATCCTCCTATCCACCATACTTGTCAATGTTACCTCAATCGATAATCAACGCCATACACTGCGAGCACTCTTGGACACTGGATCGCAGGTCAGCTTTATTACAAAGCAGTGCTCAGACCGCCTATCATTAACCAGTCGACGTTGTGCAACTCAAGTCAGCGCTTTCTCAGGAACATCGGTTAACATCGTATCAGGCATAACATCAATTGCAATGTCACCAGTAGGGAAATCAGAACCATCTATTCCTCTCGATGTTCATATTGTGTCAAAGATCACAGATAACACACCTCAAGCTACTATTCAATCAACATCGTGGCCTCACTTAATCAATCTAGAGTTAGCTGATCCGACTTTCCACACGCCAGGTTCGATTGACATCCTACTAGGAGCCGATATCGCACCAACTATTCTTACCGGTACCCGCATTGCAGGTGAACCATCACAACCGACCGCCTTTAGTACCGTATTTGGATGGATACTGATAGGGTCAGTCACACCAATGGAAAGTAATTCAGTTACATCATTATTAGTCACTGCGGAAACGTCATTAGAACAGACACTGACCAAATTTTGGGAAATAGAAGAATTACCACATGTTCAACCTCTCAGTCCTGATGAAAGTAAAGCCGAAGAAATTTTTACGGTGTCCGTAAAGCGACTACCGTCCGGACGATTTAGTGTACCATTGCCGTTTAAACATTTCCATCCAATACTTGGAGACTCCAGAAGCGGTGCATTAAAACGGTTTCATTACTTGGAACATCGGTTGTCACGAGATCCAGTCCTCAAAAACCAATATGTAGATTTTATGCGGGAATATTTAGAAAGTAAACACATGGAAGTGGTACCTCCAAAGGAAAAACCAACACCTTATTGTTATTACGTTCCTCATCATTGTATTCTGCGTCCAGAGAGTCAAACCACAAAGCTTCGAGTGGTCTTCGATGCATCTGCCAAAACCTCAACGCAACAGTCACTAAATACCAGTGTGTACACAGGGCGAAGATTACAACAAGATTTACCGTCAATTTTGAATCGCGCACGAATCCACAAAATTTTGTTCACAGCTGACATTAAACAAATGTACCGACAAATCGAGATTCATCAAACTGACCGGGATTACCTTCGAATCCTGTGGCGTTTCGACCAAGACTCACCAATTGAGGAATACCGCCTATGCACCGTAACATATGGTACCTCGTGTGCTCCCTACCAAGCATTACGCACGCTACAATACTTAGCGAAGCTCGAAGAACGCGCGTTCCCAATCGCTGCCCAGGTGCTCATGCATGATACGTTTGTGGACGACATCCTGACAGGAGCCGGATCAGATGAAGAAGCGCTAGTCTGTCAAAACCAGTTGATCGCTTTATGCGCGCAAGGACAATTTCATCTTCATAAATGGGCTAGTAATTCACTCAGCGTTATCCAGGCCGTAACCGCCAGTGATTGTTCTATGTCTCCCGCTGTACTGTTTGATGACGACGTAGACGCAAGACTTAAGATACTCGGAATGCAGTGGAACCCTAAACAAGACCATTTTTCTTATGCTTGTCAGAGTCCAAGCTTAAAGGCATCAAAACGATCTATCTTGTCAGATCTAGCACGAATTTTCGATCCGTTAGGTTTTCTTTCGCCCATCACCTTTTTGGCTAAACACATGATGCAGTTATTATGGTCATCAGGAATCGGCTGGGATGATCCCATTCCCGAGCATGTGATGAAAATATGGCATCGGTACCAAAGTGAACTCGATTGTATACAACAATTGAAGATTCCACGTCGCATCACGAGAGATGAAGAAGCAACGTATGAACTCCATACGTTCTCAGACAGCTCCGAAAAGGGTTATGCCGCCGCTGTATACCTACGCTGCATCCATGGAACCGGATTCAAGTGCAGCCTCGTCACCGCAAAATCCAAGGTGGCTCCTTTAAAAAGAGTGACGATTCCACGTCTAGAATTATGTGGTGCAATGCTGGCAGCTAAGCTGTTACATTATGTGCACGAACTACTAAAGCCTCTACTCTCCATTAACGCCATGCACGCCTGGACGGATTCGACTACCACTCTCGCCTGGATACAATCGTCTCCACATCGCTGGGCCACGTTTATTGCCAACAGAACCAGTACAATCCAGAGTCTCACACCACCATCACTCTGGCGGTATGTCCCCACCGGGGACAACCCAGTGGACTGCGCGTCTCGTGGACTCTACCCTTCGGAGATCATACACCATCCAATGTGGTGGACCGGACCCGCCTTTCTGTCTCAGGATGAACGCACATGGCCACCGCCCACATCAAATGGTATGACAGATCTCGAATTACGACCCATCACTCTCGTGATAACCCCAACTGCAAATATCTTTGACTACCTGTTTGATCGCCTCTCCTCGTTACAAAAAATCATTCGCATCGTCTCATATTGTAACAGAGTTTTTATGAAAGTCAAACCTCATATCATCAATCCGTCGCCTACTGAGCAAAGTCACGCGCTGGAAGTTATCATACTCGCTGTACAACAACAAACATTTGCTGACGAACTTACTCGACTTCGTACTCCAAACCACAAAAGCGTAAGCAAGCTACGCAGCCTAAATCCATTTGTGGATGAACGCGGAATATTACGAGTTGGAGGTCGTCTGATCCATGCAGATATTCCATATGAGCAAAAACACCCGAGTCTTCTGCCACGGATACACCGGTTTACTGACTTATTAATCGATGATTTCCATCGTCAGCACAAACATCCTGGGGCTACAACACTGCAATCCATCATTCAGCAACAATATTGGATTATCGCCGGTCGTCAGGCAATTAAAACTAGACTTCGTCACTGCATCGCGTGCTATCGAAGTCGTCCAAAGGGAGTCCAGCCCATAATGGGAAATCTACCTAAATTCCGATTGCAACAAGTAAAACCGTTTACTGCAACAGGAGTCGACTACGCCGGTCCTATCGCGTTGAAAACGACAACAACACGCAGCACTGTATCAAGCCAAGCATATATTTGCGTTTTTGTTTGCATGACCACAAAGGCACTACATTTGGAACTCGCCTCCGATTTGTCTACAGAAACATTTTTGATGGCTTTTTGTCGGTTCATCTCACGTCGAGGCCCAATAGCACAAATCCATAGTGATTGTGGCACCAACTTTGTGGGTGCATCCAAATTATTCCAAGCAGTTGATAAATTCACACAGTCTGCCGAATATCAAGAAAAGTGTCGAGCCTACCTCACAGGACGCAATATTAGCTGGCATTTCAATCCGCCATCAGCCCCGCACTTTGGTGGTCTCTGGGAGGCTGGAGTAAAGTCAGTTAAAACATTAATTTCTCGAACCATAGGACTCCATCGACTCAAATACGAGGAACTTACTACACTACTTACACGGATCGAAGCAACCCTTAATTCACGACCGTTAGGTGCTCTCAGTCCGGACCCATGTGACTTCGAGGCCCTAACGCCCAGTCATTTTTTGACACTCATACCTAGCACAGCAAACGTCGACCCGAACTTGGACACAACGCCAATGTCCCGTTACCAACGCTGGAGACTTATAAAGGAACTCCATTTGCACTTCTGGAAACGCTGGCAAAACGAGTACATGCAAACACTCCAACGTCGATCAAAATGGTCAACCGAACAAGCCAACCTGACAATGGATATGTTGGTTCTCATTCGGGAACCCACAGCTCCATTGACCTGGAACCTCGGCCGTATTGTCGCTTTACATCCAGGAGAAGACGGTACCGTCCGGGTGGCTACAGTCAAGACTCCAACCGGTCTTGTCAAACGACCTACCGTAAAACTTTGTCCATTGCCAATATGTTGAATGCGGGATGCATTCAAGGGAGGCAGTATGTTTACGCCCGTAATAAAGGTTAATTAAAACCGAACCTAATTAAGATATCGATGTTCTGTAAATAGTTGTTGTTATTATATATTTATTTTTGTATTTGTCCCCATATTCTTGCCCATATATGGACATAAACTTATTTTACGATGTAAAAATAGCTGGTCTCGATCGTATATAAGGGGAGTCAAAACACAAACAATTTGACAGTTCTCAACCTTCTCTCGTTGTGCTTCGACGCTGTTCCAAGACCCACCCAGGGCAGACTTGGTCAGTTTTCAGCACAACGAGGAACCATTTTATAACCGTTCACTAATAATAAATGTCACATAATTTTCGCGTACACAGTGTTTATTTCTTTCTCTTTGATATTTTGTGTAAATCTCGTTTCGCAGTAATCGTTGATATTACGTCTTTCCACACAAGGACTTGATCGTTCTCATCAGGCAGAATTATCTTGGAATACCTGTTAGTACTTACGTCCATTGCGCACGTAGGGAAAGCAAATAGTCGGATATTCTTCTGGTGAAGGTCGTCAGTGGGAAGTGTGATATCAACATAGCTGGGAAACTAGAAATTTGTTTAAACTTCCCACGTCTTAATAGTAAATATTCATTTCGTCCGGGTAGTAAATCCAAGTTTCTATCAGTCATTTATGGTCCTTCGGTCGTCTGGTAGTAATTGACTTGTTACCAGACAATATCTAACCAAAAACTGTGTGAATAAATTGAATTGTATACATTATTATTCGTTTTTCTTCTTCTTGAAAATAAAAAGCTGAACATTATTACGCAGATGGTATGTTTACTCTTTTATCTATTCATATTTAATGAATAATAAACTAAATTTCACACTTTAAATGAAAGTATATCATTTAATTAATTAACAAAGCTAAATATCTATACGGGTACAATTTAATTGGGTTCAATAAAGACACTTATTGAATAATTATGTGGGAAATTATCAAAAATGTTTTGTTTTATATATAATATTTTAACAATAAATACATTGAATATAATAATTAAAATGCTGTTATAGATGCAAATAAAGGATATTATGAGTATATTCTTAGTATACTCTTACCACTTGTTCGTATGTATCATATTTAAATACGAATTTTACAAATATAAAAAAATAATATTTGTTAAGCGTGCACAAAAATCTATATAATTCCAGATAATAACTATCAACACATAATATATATAACATATTTAAAAATAAAAAAAATTTAGAATGATAGTAATTGATAATGAGTTAACCATTACTCGTTATATCGTTATCGAATATAGGCATACAATTTACAAAATATTATATTATAGAATGTATAATGAAATGTATTGAAATTCCAAAAAAAAAAAAATAATTTTAAAGCTGTATTCTATTAACGATTATCCAACATCATATTCATATCATGTCCAGTGAAAGAATTGTTGACGTGTAATGTTAATTTGTTATTGTTTTATTTATCTAGCATGTGCCGATATACGAGGACCATTGGATTTTTGTAAAAGTTATACAGGTCTTAATTTACTAACAACATATATTTTACACTTAAACAACATGAAAAGTAATTACTTGTAATTTATCAATTCTCACATAGTTTTAAAATGTAAAAGTAAGATAATTTAATAACTATTATAACTAATAATTACCCATTTTTTTTTTTTTTGTAAACACTACTTATGAAATAAATATATAATATATATAAGATTGCAGTGTAACTTCTTTTAACGATCACTTTATATGATAGACAACTCTAAGAAAATTAATTATGTCTTGAAATTGGTTCATTTTCATTAAGTTTTTAAAGGAAACTTCTAAATTAGTCATTTTAAATAACAACAAAAAATATAGCGTTTGAATTTTTAAATTTGAAAATTAATTTTGTAGATTAATACTTTTGTATGAACGAACGCAATATCCCGATGACATTCTATTCTCTTGGTTGATTAAGTACCAACATAAAATAACCAAAAATAGAACAAACATCCGTGCTCCATATATATCAATGCCGACTTAACCGATCAAAACACGGAACAACCTCGTAAACACAGCTCACAACCGACACACGCATTGTTATATTTTTTCGTAAGACGTTAATTGCCAATTAACATTATCTATATTAACATCGCCGCTAATAGGTTCTAACTTTTTCTTTTGTTTGCCCCACATCAAATTGAACCCCGCCTGAATAGAAGATACCTTAGTATAGCAGACAAAAGATCATTAAACAAAGGTGCACATTATTTCCAGATTTCACTATATATATTATAACTTTTATAATTTAAATGTTAAACTTAAGAAAGCCAACTAAAATATAAAATAAAATTTACCAAATTGTATTGAATCAAGGGTTATCCTTAAAAACGTTTGTTGTGAATATAGCATTTGATTGTGTATCACGCTTTATAGTGTTAAATTTAGTTTATACATTTACATTATTTATTTAATTGCCAAGTGGTAGACATGTTTATCCTAATTTTTTTTTGTGTTTATTTTTAAAACATTTATTGCCATTCTTTACAGCATCACCGTTTATAAAATTAAAAAAATATTCAGTTTAAAGTATATAATTTTTTAAAACGACAAAATAAGTATTTTAATACATTCAAAAATATAATATAAGTGGATAATATTTATGAAAATTAAAATATACATAATATCTATTTAAGTAAGATGTTGATTAGTTGTTAGTCATTAACTAAAGAAAATACAATAATATTTATGATAGCCATTGAGAAATTATTATCGTATAAAAATGCATCGATTTAACTATGATAATAATATATCATTAAAACAGGTGACATTTTGTAAATAATAAAATTGAGTTCTCCAATTTTCGTGATTTGCATTACTTTGAGAAGATTATCTAACTAAAATTTATTAGTGAAAAACATCTTATTTAACAATCATTTAGAATTTAATTTAACATAAAAATGTAATTTTATTATATAAACATTTCGTTATATTATCATGCATTGTAATCAAATAATTTTTCAATATGTATTTATAAACTATTATTATTTCATACATGTGATATCATCATTTAGGTCAAATTTTATTAGGAAAAATAAATTGTAAGTATTAGTGAAGGGTCATTCGTTTATATTTATAGAATTTAAAGTAAGTTAATTTATCACATTTAACCATAATTCAATTAAATTTGATTAGAGTACATAAACACAAATATACCTATATTGTATATTTACTAATAAATGTGTTGCTATACAACGAGTTACTACAAATTCTATATTTTTCACCACCCAGTTGACTTTACTGGAAAAGAGGCATTCAGTCATATATATCATAACTGTGAGTGATTTAATGATTATTTTCCATCATTAATTATAAATTATACCTTAATTCAAATGAATATACTTATTAAACTTAGATAAATGTTTTTTGTAGGCGATGGTGGAATATAATCTAATAATTATTTACGGGTCACTTTTAGAATTTACGAAGGCCGGGGCAAAATTTTATTTCGTTATCAAATATGATATTGAGCTTTATTCCCGAACAGTTACAGTGTTACAGTCCTCTTTAGCTTTTCTTTCATCTACTTTATTATTTTCGATTTGATCATCGTTATCATTATAACTACAATCACTTTCATTAGTTATTTTGATTTAAAAATATTTTCTTAATGAACCATAGTTTATACTTTTATTTTTATAGATTTAATTATTTGTTTATTTACAACAACTCAAAAATATTCTATTTTTACCGCTATTGTGGCCAATCAATCTAAAGAAAAACTATATGGAAAAAACCTAATAAAATTACTACGAAATATTTACATATTATATTTATATTTGTAATTTGCAGAGAATTATACGTTAATTGCATTTTGTTACGCGGTGTATAGTCACAGACACCTGCCAAACCTTGTTCAATTTTTGAATTGTGGACAGCATTAGATAACTATAATATTAACTCAAAAATATTCTATTTTTACCGCTATTGTGGCCAATCAATCTAAAGAAAAACTATATGGAAAAAACCTAATAAAATGACTACGAAATATTTACATATTATATTTATATTTGTAATTTGCAGAGAATTATACGTTAATTGCATTTTGTTACGCGGTGTATAGTCACAGACACCTGCCAAACCTTGTTCAATTTTTGAATTGTGGACAGCATTAGATAACTATAATTAAATAATGCATATCCTATGAAAATGAATATACAACGCAATTTAAATGATAAATTTGTACAAACATAACATGTACAAATTTAGAGTGTTATATGTCCCACAGTTTAAAGATACAAAAACCATTATAAATAAGTGAATATAAAATAAATGTATTGGTTACTTTTCCGAGTGCGAAGTCTCTTCAAACACGAGACCCAGAACGTCGGCTACGTAAATCTCCCCTAAGTATGTCCCTGAATGAAAGCCTTTTGCTTATACATTTTTTGCTCAAGTAAGTAGAACAAATTTTGGAAATCATGTGGGCATTCAAAAAGTGATCTTGTTGATTAAATGTACATATTATATGTGACACATTCAATAATGATTTGACGAACCAAGATATCACAATTACTTAAAATTTGAAAACATAGTATGCTATATACGTAATACTGTTTCAATAATTATCGCTTACATTCCAACATGTACAAGAAAATCGATATTTCAATAAGAGATATTTAACGCAGTGTCATTATTTTTAGAACAACATACTTAATCACTTATTTTAATGTGATCAAACATTATATTTTCATGAAGAACGTATTTTAAATATTATATTAAAATTCTTATTTTCATTTATCTAGTTAATAATGATGAGTATAGTGATGCTATAGGTGATTTATAATTCATCACAATATAACTTTAATTATATCAATATTATAATTATTTGTTATTTAATTAGAATATAGAATCAGTGATTTTATATATAATTTCAAACATAGAATACATTTTAATAATAATAATACTTTTATATTACTATAAATATTTTTTTTTTTTAGATAAGTATTAATTTTTACACAATTAAAATAAAATTATTACGCAAGTTCTTAGTGAATATTATGAAAAATTTCAGATATATTACATCAATATACACAAGACCTCTTCGATGCAGTTGTTCCTGGTATGTAGTACAAATGACACTTTAAAAACAAATTTTATAACGATAAGTTATAATTATGACTAATAATCTTCAAAATAATAAATAAATTATTCAATATTTAGTAAATATTGAGGAAACTATACATGACCCATCGTCTTGGTGTATAAACGGTTTAGGTATGTATTGATTTTTAGTATATATATATATATATATATATATATATATATATTATATATATATATATATATATATATATATATATATATTATATATATATATGTATATATATATATATATATTTCCATCTAATTAATTTAATTAGTTTTAATGTAAAATTATTTTTCTAACATTTTGAATCCCAAATCAAAAATAAAATTATTCGTAAAATGAAAACCCAATAGTCAAATTTTTTTTTTAATTAATTATTTTACAAAAAATAATATATTTAATAATTAAAATAATTTATTAAACGATTACAAGAAAACCGGGATTATGTTACAGCTACGTTGATTTATATTTGAATTTAAATGTTTAACTGAATATTCTCTATAAGAACAATTCGAAAATTCTAAATATGAATAATTATTTAAATAATAAGCAAATAATTAGGTAATATTTAAATTATACGTATTTCCTAAAAGTTTTATTTAATGATATTCAATAATTCAGGAATATGCGTTCGGCATATAAGCAGATAAATATAATATTGTTGAGTTATATTAATGCAGGACATTCGTTTACCACATTTAAATTTATGATTTAAATTTTGTAGTTAATAGAATGGATTTGAGTATATCTGATAAAGAAGATCAATGTCGCGGTAATAATAAAATAAACTGAATACCATATTTTTAATGAATTTTTAAATAATTAAGGAATTACACTGATCAGTGTTCTATATTATATATATATTAATCAATTGTTCAATACTATATTTAAACTTCTTCACACGAATAATATGTGGTTGGTTTGATACAAACATTCTGTCATTGATTTGGCTCTAACATTTGTATAACTATCCTACAAGATTCAAACTACATTAAATTGCATTTAAATTTGTAAAATGCAATTTAACATAAATTTGAAAACACAATAAAACAAAATCAAAAAACGTCCAAAATTATAATTTCATTTGTTATGAAACAATGAATAATTAACATGCATAATAGCTATAAATATATTTTCTAGAAATTTTGGATAATACATATTTTTCTTGTAAGATATTTAATTTAAACTTCAAACTATATTATTTTGTTGTAAAAGAATTTTATTAGTTTAAAATTTTTTCAGATAAATTATATAGCTTTTTTGATGAATGACATTGATTAATTAGTATTGTATTATACATTTTTTATTGTTAAAGATGAAGAAGCAACCATAAGTGCTCTTACACGTTCCTTTTTTAGATATCGTGAGTGAATGACACAATTATTACACATATTTTAAATCACAAAAAATATTTAAATATATAAAATGGTAGGATTAAATTTCAATCAACTTTTTTTTTTTGCTTAAAGGGGAATCTAATAATATTCACATGTCGATACATTTTGTGTCGTTTTTTCTGTTCTGTTTCCTCTTTTTTCTGTCATTTCCTCTATTTCGAAAATTATATATATATCATATTAAATAGTTGAATATTTACTAGATGCCCGATTAAAGTTGTCCAGTTCAAATTTCAATTACTATTTCTTTATCGATTTGTTTATTTTCATTGCAAATACAAATCATACTGGAAAATGAATGCGAATGGTATGTCGGTCGGAATCGATAGGATACATTGTATCAAAACGTTTTCTCCTTTGTACTTTTATTTAAGAATTGTTGCTTCCATAACGTTTTTTATTAGTTTCATCGCTGCAAACCGGGTGCCATTACAAATACGTGGTTAGTTAATATTTCGTAGGATTATAAATGCCGCTCCGAAATTTCAATTTGAGAATGTGAGGCATCAATTTGAGCATTTCTAGCGTGATTACAAATTCAGTTGGAAAGTTGACGACATCATCTTGACTAGTAGCAGAACCTATTGATTTTACGTCAACAATTCGACAACAATTTCACTTTGAATCTTTAAATTAAATTCGTCTACATTAATGTTTTTCTTAGTCCATATAACACCTTCGCTCAACCAAAAATGATTTTTGTAATTTTGAAAATGTTCGGAAACACCGTTCAGATGAGATTAGCCTTTGATTCAGTTATTTGGCATAAATAAACGGGGCATTTAATGCAGTGAGTTGAAGTGTCAACGGGGATTTTTCCATTGCCAATGTTTATCAATATTTTTGTAAACATTTCTTTATATTGGTCGTTGAGCAACTTAACACCCATCTTCATACTTAATTTGATTGTCTTGACATGTATCGACAAAAATTAGCTGAATGAGATTTCGACTGTCTTCCATCAACGCAACTGCTTTCCTGATAAATGAAGTGCAAGTGCAATATCATTTTGCGAAAGAATCGATGCCAAAATCAATGTGAATAAAAGTTATCCAATTCCATCGGGAGTGACAAAAAAAAAATCCCACTACTTCCATCGCTTACAGCTTTCATCAGAGTACGGTACGCTTAAATTTGTTTCACATTCACATTTGAGTTCTAATTGTCTCAATGTATCGAAATCATATTATTTTTCGCGTTTCAACACTTTACTAAATACGTCATGCGACCAACTGTATGGTGCTGTGATGCCTAATTAAGAAAATACTATCTTCGATATCATCAAGCACATGTTTTCAATTCATATCAATGCTTCATTTTGAGTTTTTTCGCTCAGTTACAAATCTGAATTCAATGTTCTAATACTCTTCTGATGCAAAATATTATCAATCATATCGTCTTTGTATTTAAACCACAAATCAATCTGTTTCGACGGAAAACAGATTGAGATAATTGTCTAAAACGATGTTCTTATTTGGTAAGCATTTGACAAATTCACAGCATCTCCGAGCGTGTAATCCCAATGTTCGTTATTCTCTAGTAATAATAATCGTTGACAGGTTTCTTTATGTGTGCCATACAATTCATCATTAACTGTTCGTAGATGTTGGAATGACGCTGGTACATGAACGTTGACTGATATCAAACGCAAATAGAAACACTCGTCGTTGCTTGGATAAACTGTGTTAATGCAAGGTAAAGATTCGGTGGAAAAACAAAGGTGTAAAAATTTCAATTGGATTTCCTCTTTTCCGTCGTTGAAATTTCTATTACGATTGATTCCAAGAAAAATATCTTGGTATTTCGGAGTATAGTAGCGTTTGGGCGAAATCATAATTCTGGGACTTTTCAAATAAGCTGGTCAATGTTATAGATAGCAGTTGATCAACTCGTGGAACTATGTCCTCCGCAGTGAAGTATACTCTGTGACCATTATCCAGATGTACAGCCATTTTATGAGAAGCGAATGAAAGACTGTACCAAATTGCTTCGTTTGGTAACTGCTAACATAGAAGCCATTAGATATTGATTGAATTCATAGTTGGAAACTTCCGATACAAAACAAATCACAGCCAAATCATTTACCTTTGGTCACATACTTGCAGTTGCACTTGATTGATTTTACGGAATAACAAATTTCGACGTCGATATGCACTTCAAATTTCTTTGACAGTAATGACGAATTTGAAACAATACAACGAAAATCATCTTCAGTCCTCTTGATTCACTTTGACAACAGTTGATCCTTCATTGTAAGCAGTCTATCGTCGACGATAAAATGGATAACCATTATTTCCGGTAATTGTTTCTGCTACTAATGACCGTGGATCATTCTTCGACAATCTTCTGTCGAACACGGAGAAATGTTATTTATTGTTCCACATGAGCTGTGAATCATGTTCTTATTAACAATCTGATGCAAGCCTTCATTCATCTTCTTCATCAGGAATTTCCGCTGATATCACATCTTTTCCATTCAGTCTTATCCTCACAATTAACCATATAAGAATAGATGCGTGTGACAGTCCATGTCTCTGCTACTCCACAGAATACGTCCAGCAATGCGTCTCGCAATACACGTGATGCTTTACAATATAATCAATCAGTGGTTCTAATTTCTGTTAGAAACATAGGTTACTGGGAGAATCGTCATTCGGCCAACACTCTGTGCGTTACTTTCAGCATTTATGGCATCTCTAAGGTGAATATACTCTTCGGAAAGAAGTTCTGATTGATTTTTTGTTTATGATTGTCAATCACTCAGTTCTAACTTTGACGAACACATCAACAGTATATTAGTGAAATAGACGCCGAATTTATATTGTGATTATCCTCATTTTCACGAACCATCATCAATCGGTATGAATAATAGTTCTATAAACTGACTTTTTTAATCGATTCAATGATTATAAATTAATTATTTTTGTCGAGATTTTTATCGACTCTGATTACAAATATGTAATTATCGGCCCAATGCGGATTTCAATAATGCAATCAATTCATCGTATTTGTAATTGTTTTGGTGTCGAAACCAATAGCATTAATATGCTTTTGCCTTTGCACAACGTAATCCAGGGCTTTCATTTATGTATTTCAATGCCTTAGAATGTGGGCACACAACGCATATCGATGCATAGCAACGGATTGGTCTGCACTGTAATCAAGTATCACGTTGTAACGAAATGCAGCTCGGTGACTATTTAACGCAACATGTATTTGATTGACTTCTTAAAAGATTTTTCTAATTCATTATCGAACTATCAGTTTCTAATGATGTCTTATTCAATGTATATCATCTTAGTTTGAATTTTTTCTTTCTTTTTGTGTACGTGCTAAATATCATTGTGATAATCTATTCCGTTGAATTTCATTTTACTCTTTGAGTTGCTCTACAATACGATTATTTCGAAAATTCATTTTTTTTATAGTATTCCGAATTCAACGACCTAAATTGCTCTGATTGGCGATATTGCAATGCTTTTAAAATATGTCAATTCATATAATTTGTGTCCATTGCGTCGATGCCAAACTATCCACACAAATATAATAATTCCAATTTATTTACGAAGGAAATTATTATTAAAATGAACCACATAAAATGAAACAAAATCAAATATTCAACAAATAACTGAAGGATCTACATTCATTATTAAAAATAATTAATCGGATTGTAACCAATAATAAAAACCATAATAACAAACAAGCAATTTTCCTGGTGTGAAATATTCTTTTGATTTACATACTTCCACCACAAGATGGATATTTATCAATCTATGCTTATAAAATTCTGAGTAGACAAGTCTACAAATCAAAATCAAATTGAATAAAA
This sequence comes from Schlechtendalia chinensis, assembly GCA_019022885.1. Classification (NCBI taxonomy): domain Eukaryota; kingdom Metazoa; phylum Arthropoda; class Insecta; order Hemiptera; family Aphididae; genus Schlechtendalia; species Schlechtendalia chinensis. The sequence continues at coordinate 43,622,037 of CM032339.1, forward strand.
ATTGGACAAGTACTTCCTGAAATTAGATGATACCAACAAAATTTTCTCAAATTTTCAAAATTTCCAATTTTTTCCCGCTACGAACCATAACGAACATTAAGAAGAAAAAAAATTAGCCAAATCGGTCCACCCGTTCTCAAATATTGTGGTTTTAAAAGAACAGCATTTCATTTATATTATATAAAAAAAGAATTAAATCATTCACACATCAATAAAACTATAAAACAATTTAATTAGAGTGATAGATGAATAATTGGCTTAGAAATGTTATTGAGAAATCATGTAATAAAAACTAGGTACTGTGGCTTTTTGAAATTCTCATTATATACCCAATTTATAGAGTATTGTACATAAATATAATACATATTTTTAATATTTTTTATTTTCTTTAAAACAATAAAGGTAGCGGCAATTTGGAGGATGGTATGTTTTATAATCATTTGTTTTTTTTCCTAAGATATATCAGTTTTGTACATGTTATAGTAAAAAAAAAAATTATATACGATGTTTAAATCGTTATATAATACTAAATAAAAAAATTATGATGTAATCAATAATATATTATGCATTATATGTCACTTTTTTTAAATAATTACATATTTATTTAGATGTTTCCATCAAGTATTATTCTTTCTTGTTTGAAAGATTAGCATTATCTACTAGTATGTATATTTGACACAAATATTAAACATTTGAAAAACACAGATTTCTAATATTTATATATATATATATTAATACAACAATGCATCTACATTAGATTTTACCAATTTCAATGATGTATATTTTTCGTTATAATTTTAAGTGTGTGTAATTTTATCAAATTTTCACATTTATCACATTTATAAATTTTCTATTTTTTTCATCAATATAAAAATTTCCGTGCATATATTTTTGTGAAACCCACAAACCATATTCAATTTAGGAGAATATTTTTGCAATTCGACATATGATATATGAGACACATGGGTGCTATGGTTTGTATATTTTTCTCGAAGAACCCAGTAAGAGAACAGGCTTGATAAACCGGTCTCTCCTGTGGTTTTGAGCCGGGCTCGTTAGGGTTATCCCTAAGCCTTTGTGGGTCTGGGTCAAGCACGGACCCAAGCCACGAGATTGTGTCAGTAAATGGCCGATAATTGAAAGTATTTGTCGCGGGGATAGCAACGAATACATTGAAATAAGTTGCCGCCGAACATGGGTCTCTCGCTTCGACGACTCAGAGCACGATCCCAGTCAGTCAGACGGGTCGTTAAGCGGAACAGGACACTCCCTGGCTGGGTGAAAATGGACCATATGCGGTAAAATCCCTGCCTGCGGGGAGCATGGCCCTTATCAGCTAGGCACGGCCGGTCCGGCGGGGCGTCACACTTAGCCGATCGAAACCCGCGGGGGATTCCCGGGTCAGATTGGCCGTACTGGCTTGGGTGGGTGAGTGTACTACTACTCTTGCTCGGCGATGGGCCCCAAAGTCTTAAAATTAATACCCGTGGCCTCTCTTCTAGGAAAGGGGACGTTACGGGCTGAGAGTAGTCGGAGCGCTTGATGTCTGGTGTCACATATTACGGAGATAATGGTAGAGAGGCTGAGGCGAAGGCCTGCTTGTTACATGTCATACTATTGACATGAGCACGAATAGAATGTAGGAGTGTCGATAAATATCTCGTTTATGATCCTTATGTAATTGATTTTTACAGTGTTGAATATTCATAATTTTTCAGAATTTGAAAATGCAATAAGTCCAAGAGAGTATTGTGAAACACACTTTTAACCATTTTATTAAACATTTAACGACTATTAACGATACAACGTTTTTTTATTGATAAAAATTATTTCATTATATTATATAATTTCAAAATAAACTGAATAAAATTATTATGATACATAAAAAAAAATAATATTCCTACTTGTATATTGATTTAAGCAATCCTGTTGAATATAAATATAATGACATATTCTATTGAATAAGCATATTTATTTAAAATAATATAATTTTCAAACAAAATTAAATTTAAATTTAAAAGTTATTAGTTTTATATTGTATTATAGCGTTGCAAAATTATGTAGCTTAGTTGATTCTTAGTGAAACTTATTCATTTACTATGATCATGATCACCTATACCTCTAATCTATAATTAAACAAAACTGTTGAAAATAACGTAAGTAATGCTTTAATATTAAAACCATATTGGTTATCGCCTACTTCTTAAACACCTTAATCGGAAATAGAGTTATACGAAAAGCAACTTTTTTAGCGAATTTAAATTGTTATATTAGAGGTACAATCCATACCATTGGAGAGAAAGGTTTCATTGCAGAAGAAATCATATTCAATCGTAATTTTTTTTGTACACGTTAAACATTTTAGTTTTATAATAATTGTAATCGATCGAACACATAACAGGTAGACCAAACCTTAAATGTGTTAGAGATTAATTAAATTTTTTTAATAAAAAATTATAATATTAATTTATTATTTTTGATTTTTAAATATTTTTTCTTGTATTTATTACTGTCAGGATGTATTTTCTATAAATCCATCTTCGTTCTTTTCTGTAGAAATATATTCATATTTAAATGATCGCATCCTTAAAAGATACTATATCTTGCATCCTTATAAGATACAGATACATCTGTAGTTTTAATTTATTTATTTATTCTGGCGAGACCATTCTGGGCACCATTGTTCGGTGACAAGATGATGGTATGTGAAATGAAAACAGGAGGGATCGATCGTATTCTTTGTAGGGCAAATAACAATAGAATAATCGGATACTCCACAATGTAGAAAGTTGGAATTAATTCTGCAGAATTCGGCTGTAAGAATCATAGCGAAAGCTATTTTGACATATAACTGGTAAACATATGTTGGAAAATACTCTTATCAATACTTTGTAAACAGACATTTTTTCCGGAAAGGTTGGAGTGAGAAATTTTTAATCTACCATCTAAGTTGGTGTGGGCGGGAGACTGTTTTGACAATTTTAAATTCGACGAAAATTAATCACTTTTATTGCCGATTCTAAACGTTCTCAAAAATCAACTTCAGGAATCGAGGTGTCCAGGTTAATGATGGGGAAAGAATATATCAAAATTGACGTTATGTATGCTCGCAAGCCTAAAGCAAAAATATCTGTCGAAGAAAGACAGAAGTTGAACAGAGTCAAACGTAACATTAACTCATATGCCAATCGGGTCGATACGCAAAACACCATTAAACTTCTTCAAATTATTTTCAGATATATCCATGTGTGAAGTTTTCAGCTGAAGTTTCGACACATTCATACCTTTAAACTTATTAAAAAAAGTTTCTCCCCGTTCACAAGTTGCAGTTTACCAATTTGTTTTCGCTTATGATTGATTTTGCAATAATAATTGATAAGCATTTGAATTAATCCGAAAACATATATAAGTTAGGATCTTGAAATAATTTTGTATGTTACGACTGCGAGACGTTTGACAAAGATTTATTCATTATAATAAGTGAATTATTACGATTATCATTAATTAAAGCCATAGAAATACAATCACAAACGAGGTGCAATACATTATCTTTGATCTATGATCACTATATCATGGTCTAACTCCGTATCAATAATAGACTATCTGCAGATAAACTGGTCATATTATTATCGGTGTTATTTTCCAATCCCCCCCGATTAAGTTCTCTATCTCTCTCCATGATTTCAGTCCGAAGATTGGTTTGCAGCCACCTTCTACTATTCTCTATTATCTGCTTTCTTTTCATTTTTACATATGAATCGCATCCTTGGTCTCTTATTAATTGTTGGATAAATTCTATTCTTGACCATCCTCTATGACTCTTTTTTTCAACTCACCCTCCAATTATTAGTTTTTGTAATTCTTCATGTCGTTTGACATGAAGACGTGGTTTACTTACTGTTAAAAGCTATTTTGTCTTGAAAAATACGTTTTATTATTTCCCTCTTATTTTGTCCATTGTTACTAATTCTACTTTCAAGGCCCATACATTCATCTACTTGCTCTATTCTTTGATTTTCTCGTAACTTTATGTATACTCATGTTCTATTTTCCCTTCCACATACAGGTATTTTTGTTTTCTGCATATATATTTTCTTTTTCAAATCGTTGTTAAATGTTTGATCCATGGATTTGTCCCTGTCATTTACAGCAATTATTGCTTTGTCATCGGCAAGGCGTTACATACTTATATTTTCTGATCGTTCACCTATATGTCTAAATTGGTATCTTCCATTATCTTATTTATTGCTTCTTGGATATATTCAATGAATATGCTTGGGGATAGCGTGCATTTATGTATAACTCGTTAGTTTATTTTTGATTCCTCTATGTTATTTTAAGCTCTTATAACAGCTAGTTCATCTCTATATAGGTTGTACAGGTACAATAGGTTGTAAGTAGTCTCCTGTTTGCGTGCTTTATCCCCAATCTCCTCATCATGTTTCCAAGGAACGCTGCCCAATTATAAATAAATTTACGCTTGATACTAGTAGCACTATTTCCCACTACCAGGTTCATTTTAGTCGCCACTTACAACAGGCATAAACTACCTAGAGTGTATTCTAGTCCTCACCTACAGATATCCGATTAAGTTATTAAACTGAAATTGCGTACCTTATGGTAATAAAAGAGGTTTATTATCGATAATATGCTGAAAATAGAAAGAAATAAGTGACAATGAAAGATTTTTCGAAGACTAAGGTAAATGAACATAATTTAAAGGTTAACAATTTATATACAATATAACGAAAAGTAACAGATCTTTTAAATAACAATATTAACATTATAGATCAAGAACGTAGTTAATACACATCGGAAATCTATCATTTACAAATTGATTATAGAATTTTACATTTTTGTGTTAATGTATACTGCATGAGCATGTTATGTTTTAAAAATTATGATATAAGCTCATTTAATTCGGGATACAGTAGTTTTTATTTTTAATTTTATAAATGTGAAAAATGATTATAGATAAAAATTTATTAAAAATTCGTAACTAATTGATTGAAATTTATAAAGGTCGAATTCGAAATAATTGTTTAAAGTATCTAAAGAAAAATATAATAATTATATACGTTTTTTGTATTCATAAATCAAAATCGATAACATGCATTGAATTACTCAATACAATAGAAAATTGAATGAAAAAACATTAAATTACTTCTGATTTTTATATTTTAATTTCTAAATACAACTATCGTATAATTGATAGAAATTAAAAAAATTGATGAAAAAAATACATTTTGTTATATTTGACTCCAATTAATTTCTTCTGACTAGAAAAAAAAATAAATCCGTTTATTTTATAAAGTAAATACATGTTTTTGTTTTATATAAGATAACTAATTACTTGATGATCTATGATATGTTCATTGAAACTTCATACTTTTATATTTTATATTTTATAGTTATAAAAGTGAATCATATAAACTCAAACTGTGAATCAAATAAATTTTAATCTGTCTAATTGCATAGATTCCTCATATACATCCATTTATTTAGTTATAGAGGAGGGCTGCATGTGTATAAAGATTATTTTAGACAAATAAGAAAGATTGAAGCCGATTCATCATTGGCAACCTAATGTTAGTATAACTTATTGTTTATTGTTAAATATATCAAATATATCATACATAATATATAACTATTGTTTTCGAAAAAAATAACTACAATTTTACAAAACAAAAATTAGCAGCTTAATTTTTAGAATGTTTAATAAGTTATTACATTGACACAAATTAATTCTAATACTGTAAGGCAAATTGGTTAAAATCAATTTTTAACAAAAATTAGGAGAAGATTGCTTCCAAAGTTCTTATACCTCTTTTCATTTTCACAGTTAACTGTACACGATATACTTTTAGAGAAATATCTTAAATATTTATTATTAAGGATAACTACATTTTACATGTGTTATAATATAACAATTAACATTTAAGACAACGATTTTACGATTCTTATGAAAATATGGTCTAGTGGTAGTAAAATACTGACAAAACATTTATTATTTGTTTAGATGAATAAATATATTGTCATAATTTTAAATGCACAGTATAATCACAAAAAAAAATAACTTAATTTTTTTTCTTTGAAATTCAACAAAATTACCTAAAGTTTTATAAAAAAATGATAATTGCGAAATACTAATAGATTATTGGTTGCCACATTACCTAATTGAATTTAGTAATAGTTGGTATTCTGAATAATATTAAGATTAAATTTATCTGAATTAGATAAAAATATATCGTCGGTATTATAAGTGTTTAGTATTATCTCGATAATTGACTGTAATTTGATTCTTTTTGTCTGACTCAAATGTGCTTTATTATATCTGCCTTATGGTAACGGAATTATCTTGTGTCAAAATACTAACTTACATGATATTATACAAAATATGCTGATAATTGTTGTTTGTGCTTATTTATTTCAAATTTTAGTGTAATGATTTATTCCTAATTTATTAAATTGCGAACAGTTAAAATAACATAAATGAAATTATAAAAGTAGTTACAGAGAGATGAAAATTAATAGACGGTTAATGGAATACGAAAAGAAATATTTAAAATGAATTAAAAAACTAATCAAAATATCGTAACAATTAAATTACGTGAAAAAATTTTAATTTTAATTTAAATTGTTAATTTTAAAAATGTCTCAATTGTAAATTGAAATAGTCTGCCGGTGACAAATTCTATTAATGACATATTAAAAGCTTAAAATTTACAAATATTCGTAAATTTTAATAAATATTAATAATACATAACCTATATGCTATTTGTTATTTTTTTTTTTTATAAATATGTTTTTGTCGAATATCCATGAAAAACAAAATTCAATCAATTTTCGAGATAATACAATACATTTGTTACGTCGATGATATTTATTCATCTAAATAAACAATATTTGGTTTAACAGTTGTTTACTTACACTAAACCACATTTTTCAATGATTCATAATCAAAAATTAACGTATGATAAAATTCACTTGTTTTCAGCATGTCCTAAAGAGGTTAGAATTTTAAGGTAGCAAAATATAAAATATGATATTTTTAAAACCAATGATCTCTCTAAACTAGATTATGTTGATACGTATTGACAATATGTTTAATTTATTTTTGGCTTAAATTTCAAAAGAAATTAATCCATATTGGTATATGGTAGTATCACTCTTAAATCTTAAAATAATAAAAGTATCATTATTTGTATACTTTATTGATATAACTTTTTTAAGTATTCTAGAGTTTAACTTTGCTATACTTATGTCAATCATTCAGTCAAAACAATTTATGCTAAATTATGGTGCATACGTATAACTTGTATACTGAGAGTACTCAATTGTACATATAAACGGCACAACATTTAACTCGTTTGCATTTCTAGCCTTGGGTATTTTTCAAGACATATTTTGACATTTTGAGAGCAGATAATTCTCATTTCTAGAATTTTACTTCGCAAAATAAAGGATGAAGACTAAAATTAAATGCTGAAAAATAAGTCATAATGAAACGAAATATAAAATATTTTTTATACAATAATATTAGTTATCAAAATACTTTGTATATTTTATCTACGTAATTTATTAATCTGTAAACAATCGAGTTTTTAATATTTTTTTTTACTTTTTTTGTGTTTGGTTCGAGTAACGAAGGAATCCAAATTTCAATCGCCTTTGAATTTAATCTATACAACAAATATGATGACAATATTTATTCATCTAAACAAACACTATAGTACGACTTGTCTGTTGCTTACTTGCATACACATTTTTTTACATTAATTTAATATCGGCCACTAACTCAACTGAGTTTATAAGAAATTATCACTTTTAACACAACTCCAAGACCATGAACATGGGTTTCATTAAAAATATTTATGTATTGAATCTTGTAATAATTATAATTATTTTCAATGACCACAAATCTGATGCCAATTGTAAGTATGAGTGTATGTGTTGTAATAAATATTTTTAACACGTAGTTGTTAACAAAGAGCTTAATTGATTTATTTATTTGACTAATTATTTTTATTTTATTTTACATGATTATGAATATTTATGATTTTAATTAATTAACTAGTATCTAGCAGAAATATTATTATTTTTGTTGGTGATTACAATTCTTACGAATCTTAAGAGTAATTATTTTGAATGTAGAAATGATTATTTTATGAACAATAGTGGCTATAACTTTATCACAATTATTTATATTTATTAACTTTGATAATTCACTACCTTATATAAGCTCGGTATTTCAGGTGTATCATATTTTTTCTGTCAGTCATGTCGCAAATGCGGATTTGTACACCACGCCGTCTCGTTTAAATTACGAATAAAATAAATATTTATGAGTATGAATTTTTACAAACCAAATATATTTCTTCTTTTTTTTTTTATTAAAATTATTTCAAACTATTCAACACGTGGTTCTTGTCCTGATTTCAACTAATGAAGGAGTAAATTCGTACTAATAAGTTTTAACGTGTAATAATACTAAAAAAAAATATGGTGAATGGTATATATAGGTAGGAATGAATAGTAAAATGAAGGGGGGGTAAAGTGTGAAGGGGAGAATTAAACTTATAAGAAGAAAATAGAATTTAAGGGAAAGTTGGGTGAAAGGAGTGAATGGGATATGTTTATGTAAATGAGAGCACAAAGTGAATCGCGGGATGTGAGCTCGAGAATCGTTTGAGTTTATCAAAAATAATTATTTTTATAAAAATTACTGTAAAAAGAGTGAGGTAAAAATGTTATGCAATACACTGAACTAAATTGTCAAATATTAAAACTTCTTACTTTATGCTAATGCGAAGTCTACTTGGTATCTATAGAGACGAACAGTCGTATAAAAAAATTAAGTTTATAAAAGAAAGGAAAAGGTTGGATCGGTGATTCCGCTTCCAGAGCGAATTCACTGCCGAGAATAAATGAGCCAAAACTCAGTCAAATTATTTCGCAAAGACTAAGTTTGTCTCACGGAACACATACTTCAAGCGGAGTACTGGCTCGTTACATGAGTGTGCGCACACTAATGAGGAGACGTGTTCATGGAAGGGTCTATGGTGTAGTTTTAGTATTTTTTGTGACATTTTTCTGTTACGTAAGACTCCGTTGGTGTTCCGATCAACGAGCGGCTAAATTATTATTGAATTTTCTCCGTCTAAGTTGAAGGCAGGTGATATTAAGGTACTGCAATCTATTTGGTTCCATATTTTTATGATGTGTGTTTTCGGTGCCATAAAATAAATTTCATTGTTGTGGTTGACTGGAAGTTCATTAAAATAAGTTGTTTTTTGTGTTATTTCGACATTAACTTTTTTACATTTTATCAAATAAATGATTTCACCTGCCTTAATGGTTGTGAAACCTGGCCCTCCTCCTAAAGCATATGCAAATTCGGATAAGCTGTAACTTGCAAGTGTTAATTTTTGTAAAAGAATTTTTCCTTCTAATTCGCATTGTTTTTTTATAAGGTCTGTATATAAAATTATAGCTGTGGTGTGTATTAAGTTCACAATGTAAACGAATTTTGTGTTTACATAAGCCATTAAGTCAGTGTTTTGAGGGAAAATGTTTTTAGATCTGAAATGATTGAAAAATGTTGGTTCTATTAGGATGTATAATTGAATGTGTTTGGTTTGTAATACTGGTATATCGCAGGCGAATGTATTTTTAATTTTTTTTAATGCAAAAACAATTTTATCCGTTTCAACTAAGTAAGTATATGTGTCGAAATATTTATTATTGTTATTAGATTTAATTAGAGAGGCTGATCCGTCACATAAAATAGCGAAGTCGTTTTCTTCACAGTCGTGTTGACATTGTTCCAACTAATTTCTCCCTTAAAAGTATCTATGCCATAGGCTTCTGGAAGTTTCAACCTAGTTCCTGTTGGCAAAACTAATGTGGTATATTTACTGTTAGCAATAGCTGTGCCTTCTGTAATGTGAATTTTAAACTTTGCTTGAACTACATCTTCCCATTCTCCTTTTTCTGATTTAAAAGAAGTGCCTTTGCACTTTCCGTTCATATCTAATGATCCAGCTACTGTATGAGACATTAACATGGTTTGGTTAACTTTCAAATCCGTGATTACACCTACAAATGGTAACGTGTATGAAAGTCTTTGGTGAATTTTTGCGCAACGAATACTTATTATTTCAATAAAATTGAAATAATATCCTTTTTTTACAACTTGGGCATCGTTAAAAACTGAACATCGTGTTATAAAATAATCAGCAGATATTAGATGCCCATGAAGTAAGCCCCCCCCCACTTTGTCCGGTCGACTCCAAACCGATGTCAATATTTAGCAAATTAATTGCAAATAATTGCAAATTGGTTTTTAGAATTTGCAAATCAAAATTCTATTTTTGGCGAATTTTTTAAGATTTTTGGTCAACTACGGTAAACTACGGTATACATTTAAGTATTTATTTTATTAAATAAATAATCATTATACATCTGTACGTTGTCGAATAAAATAGACCTAATTCAGTTTCTCAGTTAAATAATTATGTATTAACAACATGACTTTTTAACAAGAATACATAACTAATTTCATATTTAAGCCATTAATATTATTAATATATTATATTGTACATTATGTTTGTCCTGTTCGGCGTTTTTTTTACGTACAAGATTATTATAAGTCATTAGTAATTTAATTATACACTATATACTACAGGAAATCGCTGTCTTCGTCACCACCTGTTGAGGATTTTGGAATTTTTTCAAATTTGTAAAAATAGAATTAAATTTAATTAATCGATCAACGACTACATTACCACTTAAAATTATTTCATTATGACCAGAATATTAGTGGTATGTAGTTAAAATTCGGTTTGGTTTGGTTTGGAGTCGATCGGACAAAGTGGGGAGGCTGACCAAAAATCTTAAAAAATTCGCCAAAAATAGAATTTTGATTTGCAAATTCTAAAAACCAATTTGCAATTATTTGCAATTAATTTGCTAAATATTGACATCGGTTTGGAGTCGATCAGACAAAGTGGGAGGGCTAACTTCATGGGCATAGATATTAGGCATGATTTAAAGTTTATTGGATAAGTTTCAGTTCTTTGAAGAAGTTGTATTCTGGGTATTTGTTTTGTGTCATTGGGTATTGGTATATCACATTCGTCGATTTCAAGACCGTTAAATGAAGTAAGATTGAGATGTTTTCCTCCGCAATCGTAAGCTATGAACCCTTTGGTGAGTGATGCACCCTCGAGAATTAATGTAATAATCAGTATGATGTCCATATTATTTGATTTGTTAATTGAGTTTTGTTTTGAAAAAATATCTGTAAATCCGATAATTCTAACTGTGCATACGTGTTTGTATTTTTATTTTTGTTAATATATAATTTAAAACTTTAAAGTTCCTATCATTTCTAAGATTTTCATGTGCATGTGCATACAAACACACACACATATATATGTATATACATATATGGAAATTTGATATTGGATGAAGTATAATTGGATGAATATTATTACTGTTATCACTACTAGCGTATGGATGAAATCACAAATGTGGAGGGAAATGCGGAGTAATTTAAAATGTGGAGGAATTTCAATGCGGAAGGAGTATACAAAATCCTTTTCATATTATTATGATCAAACAAATATATGTAACATATTGAAAATTAAAAATGGTTAATCCATTCATATATTTTTGTATTAGTAAAACTATTTTCATTTTAACGAAGTAGAGAATTTCATTAGTTTATTTATAACCTTTTAAAAATAACATTTTTAAATAAATAATTTTGGGGGAAAGGTAGGCTTATTTTAATAATAGCGCTCAATAATTTATTTATCATCTTAGTGGTTAATTTTATTCATAAAGTGAAAATATTGATCATTTATTATGATAAATTACTTAAATAAAATATTACGTAATGCACTGAACAGTTTTGTCGGGTTTACTATTCGTATAACCACAACGAATTTTGGGTATACGCACATGTGACCATTTTTATCATTAAAAATTTATCAGCTAATAGATATAGATTAATAGCGAACGTAGGCCATATTTGACATTAATTTAATGTTCTAATAACTTCATATTTATATCATAGATATATCATATCATGTAAAATAATATTGTAGTACCATATTTGCTTTAAATTATCATACAAATTCATAATGATATATGTTTTTAAATATTATTATAGATTGTATATGTAAGTATTTTGACTGCCAATTTTTTAAATAATAATACAATTTATTTATTTATCATATAAAATTACTAAAATAGAGTTAAACATTAGTTAATAAAATTCAAAGTTAAAAACAGAATATGTGCTATTTTTTTTAATCTTATTGTTTGTTCTTGACCTTGTATTAGAAATTAAAACATGAGGCTAGAGAAGATAACCTAACCTACAAATAAATTTGGGTCAATGCTTTAAATTTTAATTTAAAATTTCCGATGAAATTAAATAAACCGATAATCGAAAATGTATTCACACCAAACTAGACTTGTATTGCGAAAACCATTTCTATCATATGGTAACATGTAGTTGAATTGTGCGCACACTGGACAGAAAACGAGATCATCAAAGGGTGTAATTACATATATATTTTTTACTGTGAAATGTTTTCGGTATACCGAGGACAGAAAGACCTGGTTCCTTTTTATTTGTTTGTAGAAACATATATACTTCAAAGAATTTTGATATGTTTACATATAATTACAATATAATAATGCCAAAATAAATATATATTAGTCTCGAATAATTTTATATGCTAAAAACATGAGTGAACAACTAACACTTGATTATTTTTTTTTTAAGCACGTTCTAACGAGATTCTTTCCCAATAATCATTTTTATTTTGTGAATAGAATACCATGTTTTAATAGTTGGTTAACAGGTTTATTCAGAACCATTTTTTTTTTTTTTTAAATTTAATGTGTTGTAATCCTACACTTTTCCGTATAAGGGGTTTTTCCCGAAATTTACATTAAAATGTATACTCTTTATAAGTAATTTATTTTTATATTTAATGAACATGATAGTTTATAGTCACTGTTTGCACTACTCCACTGTTGTTATTCAACAACCGCGATAACACGCACGAACAATGGGCCGATGTAGGCAAAAGGCGAATATTAGTAATGATAATCGAAATTCCCAACGCGTTTATCTTTGTCGTCGTCGTGTCGTCTGGCGTTCGGCCGTAAAGTTTCTGCGAGTTGCAGTATGGTCCTAGACACCTAGGGAGAGACGCGTTGGGTGCATCCGGTGCTCTGGTGCATCATAAAGTGTTATGTGCAAAAGGACACTTGCAACGAATACGTGGCCACACTGGCTATCACGACTCCGTGAACGACGAAGTTTAGGTCGGTGTTTCGTGATCGAATTATTTTGTTATTATTTTGTATTTTATGTAATTATAATTTTTAAAATCATAACAGAAACGCCCATTCATAAATTGTTTTGATGTTTACTAAATATATCGTTGTGTCAATAGAGGTTAATATTTGTTAGTCATTGTTCGCCTTTCGCCCTATTCACAAAATAAAACAAGCTGGTGGTCAGAAATAGTCACCATAACAATAATTTGAATATTTACCAATATACAATCTTGTATCACATCATAGAATTACTTAATTTATTTAAAAAGTATTCTGCGTATATTTACATATATATATATATATATATATATATATATATATATCAGATTTATGTTATATCTTCTTTAAGATCAAATCACCGGTAATGGAAATATGGGCAGTTAGTATTATTATATATTCATTTATTTATATTTTTAGTATGTAATTTACAATTTATTTTTAATCTATATTACTCGTATGTGTATAATTAAAATATAATTACATTTTTATTGGAGAGCAGTGAGCATATTTCATAAACAATAACACTTGTTATGAGAATTAGTTATAAATTATCATTATTGTTATTTCAAATATCCAAAACCCAATATAGTATTATACAAAAATTAATTTTTTTGTCACTATTAAGTAAACTTTAATGGCCAAGAAGCATTCGAACACGCGTATCGTCACCGTGAGTATTTTAATATATTTTTTTTATGGTTTCATCATATGAAACATATTATAACTGATTTAGATGTTAATATACTATAAATTTTGTATTACACCTTAATTTCTAAATTAAATTTTTATGTTTTAATTTAATATACGTAGACTGCATAATTAAAAATATACTACTAATTAAATACAGTCATTTAAATTTCTAATAATAATACACTTGAAGTTGTAACATTTATAAAGTAAACTTTGTTTGAGGTAATTTGATTTACTAAAACATCATATTTTTCTCATCGTGTGTATTTAAATTTGTACAATTTTTTGTGATAATTTGAAATATCTAACAATAAACAATAAGTAATACTAACATCATGTTGCCAATGATGAATCAACTTCAATCTTTTTTATTTGTGTAAAATAATCTTTATACATAGGTTGTCCTCAACTGTAACTACATAAATGGATGTTTATGAGTAATTTATGCAATTAGGACAGTTTAATATTTTTGAGATCGATAGCGGAATCTACAAAATGTAAAATAGAAAATAGAAATTTATGAAGCACCATTGAACATATCAAGAATCATCAAACATTTATGTTATCTTATATAAAACAAAAACATATATTTACGTTACAAATAAACTATTTTTTTTCTATTTTTTTTTTCAGTCATTAAAGATGATGATGAGCTGAAATCGAAAAAATGTAATTTTTTTTTCATCACATATTTAAAATTCTTTTAATAATACGATTTTTTCGGATGTTTTGCTACCTCACTATCGGAGCGTTTACCGATGAACCTAATAATATTTTAATCACCACCATTACCATCTCTTTATTGATTTTTGTTTTGTTTGTTCGTCGATGAGTCGTTTTCTTGCGCACACCGGATTCGTTGGCTCTTGTTTATTGTTACTGTTGTTACCGTTATCTTTTTTGCGTTATTGTCACAATCGTCGATCACCATCATTTTGCTAACACTATTGCACCACCGCTATCACCATCACTTTTCTGTCGTCATCGTTGTCGTCGTCGTAGTCAAGTTTATAGCACACAGTTTTATTATATGCTATTTATTATTGTTATATATATGTTCTTTAGTATAATTTATATTATTTCTTTTTATTCTTGTCTCTATACTGGCTAAAACCTAAGTTGTGTCCTAATTGTTTTTTTTTTAATAATAATATTTTATACCAAAATATTGTGTAATTATTAATTTTACATTGGTAAATTCCATGTTAATATTTTTCGTTCTATACAGTCCATTTTTATCAAATTCTACGTGATAATTATTATACATAAAAAGTAAAATATAAATAATCAAAAGTAATGTAATGTTTTTTTCATTCAATCTCCTATTGTATTGAGTAATACAATGCATGCTATCAATTTTGTTTAATGCATAAAAAATGTATATTGAAATTATATTTTTCTTTTAGATATTTTAAACAATTATTTTGAAAACCACCTTTCTAAAGTTTGTAAGGATATGTGATGTTAATAAAAAATATATTCTTAACTAAGAGCGGAAATTTACATGTATATATATATTAAGGTTCACCTCAGTTATAGGAAAAGAAAAATAATATTAATATTATTGATTCCTCACCCCTTTATATTATTCATTACTATAAAAAAGTTATTTGGGTCAAATTTGGTAATGATAACTCACCCCTTCATATGCACCATGAAGGTTAAATATTTGATAAAAAGGATAATTTTATTATTTTTCAAATTTAATTCAAAATATATAGCACATAGCATAAAAATATATAAGCACATAATTGTAGACCGTAGTAGTTTCTATAAAAAATATTTTTACAACATCTCTCGCAATTATATTTTTTTACAAGAAAAATATAAAAATTCAAAATATTTCATTTATTTGGAAAATTTGTTGTTTTTGTTTTTAAATATATTTGTGTAATAGTTGGATATATAATGAAATATTTTATATACGAGTATAACTTTTAGTTGATGTAAATTTCTAAAAAAAAGATTATTAGTAAAAATTGCATTAGGCCAATCATTTTATTAAACAGTTAGATAAATGTAAAATTAAGAAAAAAAAAACCACTGAATAAAATTTGACGGCCACAATGAAAGGTACACATACATTATACGAATAAAATTATTTATTTTAGTATTTTACAGTATTATATATATATAATTAATGTAATAATGTATGCTAATAAATATTTTAGAGAATGTTAAGTCTTAAGAGTAAAATATGAATGTATTTCATTAAAAAATTTTTACTATTTAAAAGTTTTGGACAAAGTGCTTCTTTACAATTTTGAAAGTGTTGACGATACTTGCTGACAACTTGTAGTAAATATTGTTTTGGTTTAGTTTTTGTTTATCAGCTTGTTTTAATCTTCCGTTAATTTGATCACTCTCTCTGCTCGTTCACTACTCGTAGATTATTTACCAATTATTTTCCTTTTTTATATTGGACATTTTTGTTCCACAATGAAATTTCTAAATCTAAAAATCTAACGATATGCCAAATCTGTTGAAAAATTTTCTGAACAAGATTGATATATAGTCATCAATATTTTATCAGAATATTCATATACTTTATTAAATTGTAAGTTTTTATCTAATTCAATATCACGAGACTTCATTACTCTTATTATTTTTAATTTGTTTGCGGTGATACGTTATCATCAAAAAATACTAATGAAGTCGTTCTGCAGTCTTGGTTCATTAGCGAATACGATCGGTTGTGCGCTGTGTTATTTATTATCTATCTTTCGTGTATTTTTAGTTTGTCGTTAAAGTTTGTTCAGGTATTCAAGTTTATACCCAGCCGGAATTAAATTACTTTTTTCACCATGTCCTCGACACCGGTGGCAATGGCTCTGGAAAATCTCTCAAATCGAAAATGAAATCCAATCTTTCTACAACTGGAATATCCGACTTCACTTTGGTATCTTATAAAAGAATGAAGAATAACGAGAATTTGAATTCAGTAACGAGCCCAGTGTCGTCGAATTTGAAAGCTATTACTGATAATCAACCTTCTCTTATCGGAAATGGTACTGTTCCTGTCGACGTTGTAATGCCTTCTATTCCCGTCTCCGTAGATAATACGATTAATGAGAAGTCACAGTCCACTAGTAATCATGCCGCGTACCTAACATTGATTATTACGACAATAATCATACCGGCCTATTCATTTGTTTAGTTCGTTATGCTGATATGTCGTACAATATTGGAAAAAAGATCGGCAAACTAACTTACAAGCGAGTTGACGGTGTTATCTCCATCCAATCGACCAGAGCTTCTAGTATTAAAATTTTTTTTCGTTCGCCGCTACTACCAATACGTTCCTCAGCTCTTCTATTCTAACTGAATTAAATTGGACAGCTTCCATTCCGTCATATTTATACTACCCTTATGGTGTTATTCGGATCAAGCAATCTTTTATAGAAGAAGACTTTTGGGATGGTGTTGTTTCACGTAATTGTTTAATTGGTTTTAAAAGAATTTCATCTTTTAGAGACGGTTCGCAAAACCCGTCCAGAGTAGTGGAATTAAAATTCAAATCTACTTCTCTTTCCGATTCTATTTCTATCTACATCATTAATTTTAAAGTGGAACCTAGCGTCCGCTCACCTACGCAGTGAAGAAGTGTTGGTGTTTCGTTCATACACAGATTTTTTATCGTGGCAAACCCCGCTGTGATTTTTGTTCATCTACTGAACATCCAGGATTGGATTGCCCTATTCCCCCCTGCGCTCAATGCAACTCCTTCCTGTGCTAATTATCAAGGTCTTTCTTCGATCGGATGTGTCCTGAATAGACCAGGCAGAAGGATATTAAGAAATTAATGGTTATCAATAAAATTACATTTAAGGAAGCTGTTAGCATTAAGAACAATAATACTTGTACTCCTGCATTCTTTTTTGCCGATATCTCCTCTCCTCAAGTGACAAATATCCCAATATTAAGTTTTCTCCCAATATTAAGTCTAATTCCATTCCCAGCTCTAAGGTATCTTTTAATTCTAACGTGGAGTTCCCTCAACTCGATGTTCCCTATAATACTAGGAAAGCTAGACCTACTGCCAAAACTAACTTTAATCGTAAGCCTTCATTTTCTCGTCCAGCTTCATTGAATATTTCTAATTCCCATTCGTCGCCTAACGGCTCCTTTTTAAATTATGCTATGCAGCATATCGCTACATGTCAGCTTCCTTCCAATAAATTTGAATAGATTTCCGAGTTTGCGACTCAGCTATCCTCAATCATTTCCTCTAACCATTCTTTATATAATTTAATTGAGTCTACCTATCTTAAGTTTCTTTCCATCCCTTCTATATCCGATGATGTCGATGAGACCTATTAATACTATTCCTACCTCCCATTTATCTGTTCTTAATACTGACCTCCGGTTTCTTCAATGAAATGTGAGAAGTATTAAAACTCATTTAATGGATTTAAATAGTTTTATTGCTACCTACCCCTGTTAGATATCATTTTTGTCTGAAACATGAGTGCTCTCCGTGTTCTGACCGCCCCGATGATTAAAGGGGTTCCGCAATATCCATTCTCAAGGGTTTTCAAACCCATGCCATCTCTCTCCCTCCTTCACTTTCAACTTCTTTAGTTCAGCATGATATTAGTTTAATGGGTGTCGAGTTATTCTCGTGTCACGTCCCATATCCTTATGGTCGATTTATATTCCACCCAGCTCCAATTTTTCATGTACAATCCTGGTTCGCATTTTTTCTTGTCTATCCTCCAACTTCCTGCTTGCTGGGGATTTCAATGGTCATCATACCCCATAGAGTCCAGCTCAATTTCCTTCTAGAGGTGTTCTTTTACATAATTCTATTGTTTCGCATGATTTTTCTATTCTTAATGACAGTTATCCTTCACGTATAAACCGTTCACCTTACAATTATATTACCCCCGACATCACAATTTGTTCTCCTAACAATTCTATGTCTATGAGTTGGAAAACTACTTCCGGTCCTTATGGTAGCGATCATCTCCCCATCCTTATTTCTTGTCCTCTCCCTTCCTCTCCAATTCTTCCGCCTCATCCTCCAGCTATAATCTCTTCTAATTTTAATCTAAATAAAACTAACTGTTCTTTATTTTCTTCCTTTATATCTAATAGTCTACCTTTGACCCCGGTTAATTCTAATCCTATTATCGAATTCAAATAGTTCTCTGATTTAGTGTTTCAGGCGGCCTCCTTTGACATTCCCCGCAAAGGTGATTTACATGGTCCTGAGAAAAATTTTCCTTCTTTTCCCGTATGGTGGAATTCCAACTGTACCTTCGCAGTTAAAGCCCATTCCAATGCAATTCGCGCTTTTCGGTCAAGTCATTCTATGGCTGATTTTTTAGTTTACCAGAAGGTGTGCGCTTCCACGCGTATCACTCTGAGGTCCGCTAAGAGACAGTTCTGGCAGTCCTTTTGTTCCTCAGTAAATCCGTCTGTTTCAATTTCTTCATTTTAGTCTGTAACCAAACGTTTTAAAAATTCCTACTTTTATATTTCCAAGGATAAATTTCCCATTAATGACATTTGGTTCCCTAATTTTTGTTCGAAGGTTGCACCTAGTTACTTACCATCCTTCGCAGAATCTATTCCCGATGTTATCGCTTTTGATCCAGCCCATTCCCACATTCTCTCTGATTCCTTTACGTTAGTCGATTTGTTATCCGCCATTAATGATCGTTCTTCGGTGGCTGCCGGCCCCGATTTATTTCACCTTTATTCCTAAAACATCTACCTCAAGATGCTTATCTAATTCTTTTAAACATCCTAAATCGTTTATGGTCTAAAAACCTTATTCCTCCTTCTTGGAACGAGTTTAAGGTTTTTCGGATACCTAAGCCTAATGGTGAAAGTTTTCGTCTTATTTCTCTTTCCTCGTATTTTTGTAAGGTTGTTGAATCTATTTTAAAAAAATCGTTTAGTCTGGTTGCTAGAATCTAATCATATCTTTCCCAATAACTTGTTCAATTTAAGTCGTGGTCTTGGTACCATGGACTGCCTGGCGCATTTTTCGAGTCATATTTATCATACCTTTTGTAAGCGGCAATTTATGGCTTCAGCATTTCTTGATATTAAGAGTGTATATGACTCCGTTCATATACCTACCTTGGTCCGTTGTTTTCAAACTATTTTAATATCACCCCTCTATTTTGTAATTTTGTTTCTCGGCTTTTCCATCATCGCAAACTTATTTTCAGCTCCCCTTTTGATAATTCTTTACATCGGGTTAGTCATTTGGGTCTACCTCACAGTAGCGCTTTAAGTCCCATCCTTTTCAACATTTATTTCCTTTCCATCATAAATTCTTTATCTTCTAAAAGCTTCCATGCACTAGCATACGTTGACGAACTCACAATTTTCTCAGTTCACAAAGGTTTAGGTCGCGCTATTAACGACCTTAATTCTGCTCTTCTATATCTCTCCATTATGCTACGTAATTGTTTTTTCACGGCAGCTCCCGAAAAATCGAATGCTATTATTTTCACTAGGCGATGGGTACCGTTGGTTTTACCTCCTGCTCACATGAAACACCTTAATGTTCTTTTTATTTCTACGATCATCTACTTAGGCCTTACCATGGATTCCAAACATCGCTGGGGACCGCATTTCCAGTATCTTCTTTCTTACACCTCAAGGTGAGCCAATATTTTCCGGTCATTATGCGGTTCGGATTGGGGTTGCCATTACTCTTCTCTCCTTTTAGTTTATAAGTCTATTGTTAGAGCTAGGCTTGACTATGGTTCTTTTTTATTTGGTTCAGCTTGTACATCTATTGGCTCTAAACTTAATTCATACCAGGATATGTGTTTACGTTTTATTATTGGTGCGCTTCGCAGCGCTCCTTCACCTGTTCTTGAAGTTGAACTTTGCGTTCCTCCTTTGGATGTTCGGGCTCGCTGGTTGGGCAATAAATTTTTTCTTAAAAAATTGTCTTCTCCCTTTCACCATGATTCTATTCCTGCACTTTATTTATCGATTTTCCGCGTTTGGCGTTACTCTAGCAAATTTGCCCCATTATTAGCTACTATTATTAATTCTCTTCGTTCTTTTATCCCTTTAATTTTTCTTCATGCAGCCGTTTGTCTCTGTATGACACGCCTTTTGAGGCCTTAGTTTTAAATGTTTCTCCAGTTATATTCCCCTCATTCTTGGATTATCCCATTTCCCTTATTCGTTTTTTTCCTCCATCTACGGTAAATGCTATCTTTAATAATTTTGTTTCTTCCCAATATCCTAATTCGTGCTTAATTTTCACTGACGGATCTGTTTTTAAAACTTCTGCTGGGTACTCGTTTTTAATACCTAGTCTTTCCATCAAGTTTTCTAATAATGTTGCCCTTTCTGCCTTTTCTTTGACAATCGAATGCCTTGCAATTCTGGAAGCGCTCCTTATCATTAATTATTTAGTTTGCCATTTTATTATTATTATTTAATATTATTTTTAATATTATTATTTAATTGTAATTTTGTTATTTTTTCTGATTCTTAATCGTGCCTTATGGCGTTATATTCTTCTCCATTTAGGTCTGCTACCTCCCATCTCATTCTTCACATTCGCTCAATCCTTCTATCTCTCTCCAGTGCCGGTTATTCAATTAATTTGTAATGGGTTTCTAGCCATGCAGGTATCCTAGGCAACAAAACCGCTGATTTTCTCGCCACATCTTGCCCTTGTTTTATTTCCTCGCCTATTAAACTTCAATACTCCAATATTTCCCCAGCCCTCAAAACTTTCGTCTTAAAGTCATGGATTTCTTATTGGCTGAACATACCGCATTCCTTTGTCGCTTACTTTCGTAGTGTTTGCCCCTCTATCCTACCCTTTCCCTGGTTCCACAATATCCCCATTTTTCGTAAATCCATTGTTTCTTTCTCCCGTTTACGTTTTGGGCACAATCGTCTCCCAGCTCACTCCTTCAACTTATCCCTAAATTATTCTCCTTTTTGTACCCT
Source organism: Schlechtendalia chinensis (assembly GCA_019022885.1). Classification (NCBI taxonomy): domain Eukaryota; kingdom Metazoa; phylum Arthropoda; class Insecta; order Hemiptera; family Aphididae; genus Schlechtendalia; species Schlechtendalia chinensis. Next base: position 43,644,027 of record CM032339.1, read on the forward strand.
GCACGATGGATCCTTTGTTTGTAATTCCTTTCATCTTCTCTTCAATTGTCCTGTCCTATCCCATAAACGTTGTATTCTCGAAAATGTATTCACTTCTAACAACATTCCTTTTACATTTCCTCATATATTTGAAACCTCTAATGTTTTCCTGATTCTTACCGTTTTAAATTTTTTCCTTTCCAAAGGTTTTACATTTATATATATATATATATATATTATTTTTTCTCTTTTCCTTAATTTTATTTTGTATTTTGTTTTTATTTTGTTTTTTATTCCGTTGTTATTTATTTGTCGAGACAAATATTTTTTTTTTTTTATAATATGTCTCTAATAAATAAACAAAAAAAGCCGTTTCTGGTGTAAAGTATCACAGATAATCATATATTTTCTTTAATGCTGATTTAGAAATTTGAATATCAATAGTCTCATAAAATTTAAGATTTGTTATAAACTGTACGTCCATGTTTTGCGCTAGAGCAGCAACAGGAGCACAAAACCATTGTTTTATATATAACCGAATTATGAAAATACATAGGTCGCGAAAAGCATTATTTTCATTTAAAGTTAATTTAAATTCATTATGAAATAAAAATTTGTTTAATGAATAGATGATTTTTACTATCTATCGAGCGTGAAGGGGGTGAGTTCTCATGATCAAATTTGACCCAAATAACTATTTCATAGTAACAAAAAAATAGAGGGGCGAGGAATCAAAAATTCAAAAGTTCAAAAATAAGGGCTACCCTTATATATATACGAGTATTTACATTTTTTAGTTATGCTGACAAAAGATCATCTGAATCCGTTGGACTGGAAGAAGAAATACTGTTCATGTTTGTATTACATTTTAATTGATATTTAATCAAAATCATATTTAAGAGACTAATTAATGTAAAAATTGAAATTAAATAATGATAATACAACTGAATATGCATGAAATCAAATAATACAGAATGTTAATAATAATTATAACATCAATAACTATTATGGTAGAATATTATTATATTGTTAAGGGCACTTAAATAAAATCGATGTACAATGACAATTAAACGGATACACGACAACATTTAATTATACATTTCAAAATGATTAAAGATCTTAATAGTTTTTTTCTAACAAATCATATACATATTAATTTTCAATTGCACTAAATTTGCATTTAACTGATTTGTTTAAATATAATAAGTTCGATATGACACAAATAACTTGTTATTGATTTTACTCTAATTAATATATCAAAGTCTTAAACGATTAATATTAACTATAAACATAATACAATTAAAACACAATACAATTCTTTTCATACGTAAAGCAAATTGTAGCCTAAATTTTTTATACACAATGACAAAATCAACATATGATAGAACTTACAATTCTACTTGTTACAAAAATGGTTGAAGACAAAATCACATACGTTTATTTTTATGTTCAAACTATTTTATAGATTCATCAATAATACCATTTATGGATTGTAAGTAATATAACTACCAATGAAACATGATGTATTGTTGTTTAATAAATATTTTCTAGGTTTACAAAAATGTATGATAAAACATATCTATTTTGTAATGAATTCGAAATTTTATTTTATTTTATCAAATTTTTTTTATTTTTTGTCTTTTACAGATTGTGATACTTTTGATCACGCGAAAAATGAAGCGTATTTATATATGAGTGAGTAAAATATATTACATTATTGTCATAGTTAATTTTAATATCATTTAATTATTTAACGCTTTCCAAAAAACTATTATGAAGATTATGAAGAAACATAAAAGAAATATGTTTGTGAACAGCATTGCATAATTAAAATGCAAACTAAAATAAGATGTTTAATATATTCTATTTGAGAAATTCAAAGTCATAGATAACACTAGAAATATTGCATTTTTAAATACATTAAATTAAATTATGACGTACAATTAAAAGCCTAATGTTATATTAAGGAGTTTAAGAACATCATGTTAAAATCAAAAGTACATTAATATTAGACATCTCGTAAACCATATACTTTTCGCTACATCTACAAATGTTTTTCTATATATTGGGAAAATGATACTGGATATAGAAAATAACATAATACCAACATTTAATGTGGACTCCATCTTAAATTTCTATTGCATCATTAACGGATAATTTTGTATATATTGTTATATATCGATAATTATTGATTTTTTTTATACTTCAAAATAAAAAAGCTGAGGAAGATTTCAAAGACAGTAAGTTTACTTTTTTAATTATCTTAATCAAAGGATTAACAAAATAAAAATACGAGTTTTAAGATTAATAAATCATTTAAACAATTTACACGGATTTAGTTTTCTGTCAGAAATTTGATATCGGGAAGTATTGAAAATACTAAATGTAAAATAAAAAAATGTTTACAATAAATTAATATAACGTATAATCTACATAAATTAGGTGGAAAAGATATAATTTGTAAATTCTTGAAAATGCATTTTTCAGTTCCGAAACGACGCTCGTTGTACACACACGGTGGAGCGCTCGTCTGCACTTGCATCGCGTATTCTACCTTGTCTTTTTGTTTTTTTTCTTTTGTGCTTTTTTCTTTTCTTACTTACAACATTGTCTTATTATAATTATTAAAAATAAAATCTACAATGTTTTAGTTAGTTATTACTTAAATACAGTGTAACAGTTTAGACTAATATAAAATCCATATTACATCGCCGGCTTGCCGGTAAAATCGCGAGTTGTTTTTATCTGAAGGCCAAGCCTTAGGTAATTACTGATATCGAATAGCTCATTAAATGTCTTCTAACAATAATAATGACCAAAATAAAACCATTACTCCTATCAAACTTATTAAGAAGAAAAGTAATATTAACTCGTTAACGGCCAATACAAGTTCAATAAACGACCTAGATAATAGCTGGAAAATTAAAAATAAAAACCAAAACAAGAGAAATATCTCTACGTCTTTGAATTCAAGTATGAATTCTCCAACACTACCAAAAAATAAAAAATCCAAAAATCCACTGTTCATAACTGCCAATCGTTTTGAAGTTTTATCTAAAAATGACGATGAAGTTTTCGTTGCTACTCCAGAGGCATACAGATAACTAGTTCGTTATCTCAAAAATAACAATGCTCAATTTCATACATACCAGCTAACAGAAGATAAACCGATCAGAGTAGTAATCAGAAATATTCACCCATCCACCAATATCAATGAAATAAAAAAAGAATTAACTGAATTATCGTTTGTTGTTAAACAAATTACCAATGTTTTACATAAAACAACTAAACTTCCACTACCCTTATTCTTCGTGGACTTAGAAAAATCTGAAAAGTCACTGGAAATTTTCCAATTACCCTCGCTTCTGTATACGAAAATCAAAGTTGAGAAACCTCATAAAGCCAGAACAATATCTCAATGTCAAAATTGCCAAGACTATGGACACACTCGTTCATTTTGCCGCTACCCTGCTCGTTGTATCCGCTATGGAAACTCACATTTAACCTCAGACTGCACCAAACCACGTGACAGCCCAGCCAAATGTGCCCTGTGCTCGGGCAGTCACCTTGCCAACTACTGGGGATGCAACATTTATAAAAAGCTCCAACGTCGCCCAACAAGCCCAACAATAAAAGTAAATTTTTACATTATAATGTTAACTTCAATTATACTAATAATAATAATTTCAATGTAAAAGAAAATCACCCACTACCGACAAATAATCACCCTATCACCCACTCTCTACCCAAAACATATGCCCAAACTACATCTAATGAAACAACTAATACAAGTCACAACAACCATCCTTCTCCAACATTAGACATTAACCAAACAATGTCAAATTTTATTGACAATTTTAAATCATTAATTAATCCTTTAATTGCCCTCCTTAACTCAAGTAATTTCAACACTTTTAAACAATTAAAATGATAAATAATTCGCCCACAAAAACGTCTCTTATCATCCTCCTTTTTAATGCAAATGGCTTAAAAAATCACGTCACTGAAATACAAACTATCTTATATAAAAAACGTATCGATATTGCGTTAATAACCGAGACACACTTTACCAAATATTCCCAAGTATATATCCCAGGTTATACTACTCTCAAATCAAATCATCCAGACAACTCAGCGCACGGCGGTGTTCCCATCATTATCAAATCTACCCTGTCTTTTTCTCCACTACCAAACTTTACCCTAGAATACCTACAATCTTGTGCTGTTTTTATTAAACTAAATAATATACCTATTACTATTGCCTCAATCTACTGTCCTCCAAGACACAACATTTCTGCCCTTCAGTTTAACGACTATTTCTCAACAATTAATTCAAATTTCATAATCGGTGGAGATATAAATGCGAAACACCAAAGCTGGGGGGACAGTTGGTAGCACGACAATCCGCGAGGTAATGTTCTTTGCAATTTCACCAATTCTAAAAAATATTTAGTACTGGCACCACCAGGTCCAACTTACTGGCCATCTTCTCTACGTAAAAAACCTGATGTATTAGAAATATTTGTCGCTAAAGTGGCAAATAACTTATACTGCACACCGGAAAATATCTTAGATCTAAATTCCGACCATTCATCCGTTTTATTAACAGTCAATGCTTCCCCAACAATAAAAATGACATCTCCAAAACTTTTTTCTACATCAACAGAAATTCTCCAATATAATTTTAATTCCCAAACCTGACAAACCACTGGATTTGCCTTCATCATACAGGTCAATAAGTCTGTTGCCATTTCTAGCGAAAATATTAGAAAGGCTAAAACTTAAAAGGCTCTTACCCTACATCCTCAAAAATAAGATTCTACTAAACTCTCCATTTGGTTTTCACTCGGCGCATAGTACATTACACTAAATACACAGGTTAGTTGACGCAATCTCATTTTCCTTATAAAAGAAATATTACTGCACTTGTGGTTTTCTCGATGTAAGCCAAGCATTTGATAAAGTTTGGTATGGAGGTCTACTTTTCAAATTAAAAACATTCCTTTCCCCCTCATTATACTTGCTGCTTAAATCTTATTTAACAGATCGCCATTTCCAAGTTCGGTTTGGATCTTCAGTCTCCAAAATTGAGCAAATTTTCACTGGTGTTCCTCAGGGTGGAAACCTCTCCCCTCTTTTATTTAATATTTACACATCAGACCAGCCTGTTTCCCAAAATACTATAGTAGCCGATTATGCGGATGACAAAGCCATCATATCAATAGACAAAAACCCCCAAACTGCTTCTGCGAACCTCCAAACTCACCTGAATATAATGTCAGAATGGTACACAAAATGGCGAAGTAAGCCAAAACCAAATAAGGCAGCACATACATCATTTACCTTATGTCACTCCTTCTGTCCAAATATCTTTTTACATAATGTTCCTATTCAAATGTCTGACATAGTCAGATACTTAGGACTTAACTTGGATAAATGCCTTACTTGGAACGCTCATATCCGTATTAAGAGACTTGCCTTAAATGCCCGACTCCGCAGACTACGTACCTTGCTTACAAACAATAAACACACTAAATTAAAATTTAAAGTTCTTATGTATAAAGCACTATTGAAACCAATGTGGACAAATGGTCTCCAATTCTGGGATGCTGCAAAAATATCTAATACCAACAAAATCCAACAGTTCCAGAATATAGCTCTTAGAAAAATTACGAATGCCCTACCTTTTGTGTCCAATTACACCTTACATAAAGGTCTCACAATGAAAACTGTGACAGAAGAAGCTGCTCATTTCTACAAACGCTTCCATAATCGTCTACAAACCCACCAAAATCCACTGATAAAGAACCTCTATCCAAACCATACTGGGAAACCACGGGTGTCAAATAAAAAAAAACTGGTGTCGTGACTTGTTATAAATTAAAAAAAAAAAAAACACGGAGATCTAGATTCTAGATGTTGTAAATTCCCAGCCAAGTATCACCAATGGGTGATTTCTTATTAAAAAAAAAATGCATGCTGTTACTTAATATTATCACATATGCGTATTGTGCGACGTATTGTACAGATTGGGTATATCAAATTGTAAAATAAAAAAAAATAAATGAATTTTTGTTTTGTGCCGTGTACTTGTTGCAATTTATATAGGATTTTTTCTATACATCAAGAAAATTATATAGGAAATTAAAAAAAAAACATTCGAATATGAATTATAGGTAGCTCAAAACCTTATTGCATAACAAATGACAAATTGTGTTGAATATATTGAAATGGATAAATTTGCATTCGTTTTTCTTCATCATTAATATAAAAACATTAAAAAATTTGACAAAGATAATATTATAAGAAAAATTTTTTAACATATAACAGCTAATGAATAATAAACTAAATTTTGCAATTTAAATAAATCAACACATAATGTTCAATAAATATATGGGTATATATGTTTCATATAAGATGTTTAAAACAATAAATACATTACATATAATTATTAAAATACTGTTATAGATACAAATAAAGGATATTATGAGTATATTCTTAGTAAACTCTTACCACTTGTTCGTATGTATCATATTTAAATACGAATTTTACAAATATAGAAAAATAATATATGTAAAGCATGTACAAAAATATATATAATTCTAGATAACTATCAACACATAGTACTTATAAAATATTTTAGAATTTACACATTTAGAATGATGGTAATTGATAATGGTTTAACCATTACTCGTTTTAAAATCACTAAATTTTTTATCGGATGTAGGCATACAATTTCTAAAAGAATTATATAATTGGATATATAATGAAATGTATTGAAATTCCAAAAAAAAAAAAAAAACAATAATTATAATTCTGTATTCTATTAACCATTATCCAACATTATATTCATATCATATTCAGTGAAAGAATTGGTAAAGTATAATGTTAATTTGTTATTGTTTTATTTATCTAGCCCGAGCCAATATACATGGACCATTTGAGTTTTGTAAAAGTTATACAGGTCTTAATTTACTAACAAAATACATATACCCTACGCTATATCAAAATGAAAACTAATTACTTGTAATTTATCATTTCCCACATAGTTTTAACATGTGAAAGTAAGATAAATACCCATCTATTTTTGTAAACACTACTTGTGGAATAAACATATAATATATATAAGTATACAGTGAAACTTCTCCTAACGATCACTTCATATGATAGTGTAACGTAAAATACTTTTCTAAAAATCAGGACTCAAGGGATGGGCGCCTCCACCAACTATAACGTCCTCTCTCCCTACTCTTCCATACTGAGAGTTTTGTTTATTTTATCGAGGTCTCGAGGACTCGACCTCGGTGTGTGATAATTATTATTATGGACTAGGGTTACCTTATGTAAATAAATCAAGAAACAAATAAATTAATATGATTGTATTTTAAATATTACCAAATGCTGAGAGTCTGTAAGCGAGGTGATAGTTGAGGTCCTCTGGTGGTCTCTCCACTGGACGGTGTCTGATGTTCGACCCGACTCGAGGACTCTTTACTGGACGTCGTCTGCCGTTCGACTCTTTACTCGATGTTGTCTGGTGTTCGACTCTTTGCTCGTCGTTGTCTGGTGTTCGACAACTTACTCGTCGTTCCATTCACACACCTTCGTACCGTCTGGTTATGTAGGTCACGCCCCAAAAACCCTTAATCAGCACTTCTCTTGCCCCACCAAAGTAGTAGTACATGATGTCTTGTGACTCATCGTTACATGTACCCCTTGTCCATTTAAATCTGGACCCCAGATTTAGGTGGTGAGAGTGATGGTAGCCATTTTGATGACGATAGTGAAAGTGTTGATAAATTGTTGTCCAGTTGTCCAATTTAAGAAAAGTAGTGGTATTCCAGCAGCCTCCAACTGCTACTTCCTTTGTTGGACTGAGTCACTTATTGGACTGGTAGCCAAATTGTTTCAGTTATCCAAGACATTTTACTTTAATATTTATTTAATTTTTTCACTTCATAACTGAAAGCTGACTGGTGTGTGAATTATTCTTAACACACTACACTGGAACAAGGGTCGTGACTTTTGAAAATATCCTTCCGGTTAGCGATGTGGTCTGTTGTGGAATGTGGACAAAAATTTCTTCTTTTATGAATATTGACCTTCATGAGATCCTCACTTATCCCTCTCTTTTTTTCCTTAGCTTAATTTTCCTTAAATTAATATTTTTATTACATTTTCAAATTTAACACAATTAATAATTTTTTTTGTTATACATTTTTTTTTCATATATCAATCATTTTTAGATTCAGAACAAGATTCAGTTTTATCAACATGTAAAATATAGCACAATTCATAAATTTTCTGTTTTACATTTTTTTTTCATATATCAATCATTTTTATTAAAATTTAAAATATAACACAAAAAAAATTTTTTTTTTATACATATATTATTCATAACTAAATTCAAATCTAAAATCATACAAAAATTATAAAAAATATGTTATCATACCCTTACATACATACATATAAATATTATATATATTTTTTTTACTAAGCTTTTTCTATTTACAATTCTACCTCTAGTTCTCAAAATTACTCTCGTTTCTTCTCCTCCTCTACAATACAATTTTATTTTTGTTATTATCCAATGAATAATTAAATATCCCATAATACTCCCAACCAAATATAGTCCATATATGTGTAAATTTTGATATTGTTCAGTAATAACATTTTCCAATTCTTTGTCTATATCATTCACGATTTCATCTAACTTTCGGGAGGATTGATGTAAATTTATTTATTCTGGTATTTGAAAGTTAATATTTTTTATTTGTAAAATATTTTATTTGAATTTTTGATTTTATCTATTTTTAAATTGAATTATATTCATTTATATTTATAAATATTTAATAACGATAATTCTGGGTATATATTAACTGTTGTGCTAATATTTTTTTATTTCTTCTACTGAGGACCTGAGCATTACTGTTAGTGTATATAATGTACATGAATCTGATAATGTAATTATAACTGCCCCTTTTAAAATGTGAAATTTAGTTTTGGTTGGGCATACCACCATACCTTGTGTCTCATTTGCTACCCAAAAGATAAATTTATTTTTCTCACTTAATTTTCTGAAATAAATTCCGTTATGAAATTGATTATATATTGGATATTGACTTGATAGTTTTTTTGTTTTGGTTTCATTCTTAAATAAGTTTATTCCAGAAAGATTATGGTTTTTCAAATAAATAGGCCTATCCAAAGGGCAATATTTTGTCGATGATATTGTGTTACAATTATTTAGTTCCAATTCTGATAAAGATATACAATTTTGATTGTCATTAGATACAGCTAGATATGGATTATGTGGTTGTATAAATATAAATAAAAAAAAGGTGCTATATTAATTGTCATTGGCCAAATATGGTACATATTACAATCTTCAAAATCGCAGATTGGAAATATAATTATAAAAATCATTTGATTTTCTGAAAATATTGTTTTGATCTTTATTAGTTTTAAACAATCTTCACTAACTGAATCAGATTTCATGTTTATGTGTAAAATTTGTGTATGTGATAATGAAAGTTCAATTTCATCTAAAATCATTTTAAGTTGATTATTATTCAATATTACCGGATGTAATATATTTTGTTTAGTTAACAAAAGGGCATCTATTAATTCTTCACTTTCAAATGAGAATTCTGTTAAAAGTAAATTTAAATTAATTAAGTAATTTTCATATTGTTGATTTATTTCTAATTTTAGAATATCGTTCTGTCTACTTTTCAATTTTTGTATAATATTGTTATAATTTTTTCTAAATTTAAGAAATTTTGTGCCATTGTTGATGACACATTTGATAATTCATTTATTGTAGATTTTACCACCTTCACTTGAGTCTTCATTAGTTTTAATGTTTTTTCATTTTTATTTTTATTATTTTGAATTTCTTGCGTTATGTTTTGATAATCACTATCTCCCACAGTTCCGAAAGCCCAATTTCCAAATTCACCTACCGCATTTATCAAACCCCTTTTAGTTCTATTTTTCCCCGCTAAAGATTTTAATGTTTCATATCGTTTTATCAAATTTATTATTGTAATATTTAATGTTGATCTAAATTTGCGACAAATATTGGAAATGTTATATAATTTATATGTACATAAATGATTATTGTTAAAAACTAAATTTTGTATTTGATTGAATTTTTCTAAGTACATTGAAATATTAACATATGTTATAAGATTAAAATTTTTTGAATAAAATTTTATTTGAAATATATATTCATAAAAAATTCCAGATTATTTAATTCAGTAATAAAATTTTCATCTAAAAATAAAATATTTTCCTTTGTTATTTTTGCTATTTGATTATTTGTATTACGTTTAATATAAAATTTACTATCCATGTGAAATTAATTTACTCAAAACATAATTTGAATTTTTTATTACCACAGACAAATTTAAAGAAAAAAAAACTTTATATAAGATATCCCCAATCCATAACATATATATCACACACAAGGGGGTACCTTAGAATCGAAATTTTTAGAAAAATACTTTTCTAAAAATCGGGACTCGAGAGATGAGTGCCTCCACCAACTGTAACGTCCTCTCTCCCTACTCTTCCATACTGAGAGTTTTGTTTATTTTATCGAGGTCTTGAGGACTCGACCTCGGTGTGTGATAATATTATTATGGACTAGGGTTACCTTATGTAAATAAATCAAGAAACAAGTAAATTAATATGATTGTATTTTAAATACTACCAAACGCTGAGGGTCTTTAAGCGAGGTGATAGTTGAGGTCCTCTGGTGGTTTCTCCACTGGACGGTGTCTGATGTTCGACCCGACTCGAGGACTCTTTACTGGACGTCTTCTGCCGTTCGACTCTTTACTCGATGTTGTCTGGTGTTCGACTCTTTGCTCGTCATTGTCTGGTGTTCGACAACTTACTCGTCGTTCCATTCACACACCTTCGTACCGTCTGGTTATGTAGGTCACGCCCCAAAAACCCTTAATCAGCACTTCTCTCGCCCCACCAAAGTAGTAGTACATGATGTCTTGTGACTCATCGTTATAATAGAAAACTCAGAAAAACTTTATTATTTTTAGGAACTGGTTCATTTTCATTACGTTTTTAAAGGAAACCTCTAAATAAGTTATTTTAAATAAAAAAAAAATGTAGCGTTTGAATTTTTGAATTTGAAAATTAATTTTGTAGTTTAATACTTTTGTATGAACGAACGCAGTATCCAATGACTTTCAACACTCTTGGTTGATTAAGTACCTACATAAAATCTAGAAAAATAGAACAAACGTCCGTGCTGCTTATATAACAATGCAGACTTAACCGACCACAACACGGAACAACCGCGTAAACACGGCTCACGACCAACACATGTATTGCTATATTTTTCCGTAAGACGTTAATTGCCAATTATTGTTATCTATATAAAAATCGCCTCTAATAGAGGCTATTACCTTCTGTTTACCCCACATCAAACTGAACCCCACCTGAATAGAGGACACTTTAGATTAGCAGACAAAAGATCATTAAACAAAAGTGCACATTGTTTCGAGATTTCACTGTATATATTATAACTTTTATAATATAAAGGTTAAACTTAAGTAAGACAACTTAAATATGAAATTTAATTTACCAAATTGTATTATATCAATAGTTATCCGTAAAATCGTTTGTTGTGAATATAGCATTTGATGTTATATCACGCTTGGTTTTTACATTTATTTTATTTATTTAATTGTCCAAGTGGTAGCCATGTTTATCATAATTTTGTTTGTGTTTATTTTTGGTACATTTATTACAATTCTTTACAACATCACCGTTTATAAAATTAAAACAATGTTCAGTTTAAAGTATATAATATTTTAAAGCGACAATAATAAGTATTTTAATACATTCAAAAATATAATATAAGTTGATAATATTTATGATAGCCATTGAGAAATTATTATCGTATAAAAGTTCATCGATTTAACTATGATAATAATATATCATTAAATCAGGTGACATTTTGTGAATGATAAAATTGAGTTCTCCAATTTTCATGATTTACATTAGTTTTAGAAGGTTATCTCACTAACATTTAATAGTGAAAAACATCTAATTTAACAATCATTTAATCAATTTAATTTAACATAAAAACGCAATTTTATTATATAAACATTTCATTATATTATCATGCATTATAATTAAATAATTTTTCTTTATGTTGATATGAATTATTGTGATTTTATATATTTTATATCATCATTTAGGTCAAATTAGAATGATTGAAAATATAAATAGCAAGTATTATTGAAGGGTCATTCGTTTATATTGTTAGGAACTCCTACTAAATGTATGACTATGTTTTTATTTATGTTATTGTCATTATGTATGTTATTATTATATATATATATATATATATATATATATATATATATATACAGTGTCACATAGTATTCCACGAATCGGTCGCCAGCGAATGAGCCGGGTAATAAGAAATTTGCTGAGGAAAGCCTTTTCGGCTACAGCTTAGCCCGGTTGCCGACGGACGACCAGTAGTGTTATGACAGTCCTCGTGTAGCGTATTTTATTCAGAGCCTCATTGTAGCAGACCATCTTTTTTATTATTACTAAATAAAGAGCATCATTTCCGATAATAAGTTTTATTCTATCGTGTAAAAGTACCGTTTTGAAACGAACAAACAACTGAGTGCGGAATTAAATACGCGCTCAACAATATTTATAGAATGTAAAGTAGTTCATAAATTTGTAATTCATTCATTGAATAGAGTACAAAACGAAAACAACCTTTATAATGTATTTACTATTAATGTGTTGTTATACGAATACGAATCATTAAAAATATCCAACACAAAAAATAATATATTTTTAAATATTTATTTTTTTCACCACGCAGTTGACTTTACTGGAAAAGAGGCATTCATTCATATATATTATAACTGTGAGTGATTTAATAATTATTTTCGTCTATTAATTATAAGTAATTTTGACACAAAATATCTCAATATTAACGAATATACTTATTAAACTTATGTAAATGATATTTGTAGGCGATGGTGGAATATAATCTAATAATGATTTTATGGCCGCTTTTAGGATTAACGAGGCAAAGTTTCATTTCGTTATCAATAATAATATTGAGCTATATTCCCAGAACATTGTCATGGTGTACAATGTAATTCATTTTTTTTTTTGTTAAGATCCTCTTTGGCTTTTTCTTTATTTACTTTATTATTTTCGGTATGATCATTACTAATACATTCCTTAGTTATTTCGATTTAAAAATATTTTTTTTTAGATCCGTGTTATAATATTTATTATTTTTATATATACTTTTGTTGTTTATATTTTCACTTCCACTTAAAATTGTTCTATTTTTATTGCTATCGTGGCCAATCACTTTAAAGAAAAAAATATGTAGAAAAACCAAACTTAATAAAATGATTGCCACATAAATACGCATTACATATTTATTAGTAATTTTCATAGAATTATACGTTAACTACATTAAGTTACGTCACGTGTAGTCATATACAACTGCCAAACCTTGTTCAATTTTTGAATTGTGCACAGCATTAGATAACTAAAATTAAATAATGCATATCCTATGAAAATGATTATGTAACGCAATTTAAGTGATAAATTAGTACAAATATAACATGTACAAATTTAAATTAATTAATATGATAACATATTTATATTTTCATAAATAATGTAATGTTAATATGACAATAAAAATGTTACTTTCATTTATCTAGTCGATAGTGATGAATATAATGGAGAACAAGGTGATTTATAATTCATCATAATATAACTTTAATTATGTCAATATTATAATTATTTGATGTTTAAAAATAATATGAAAACAATGATTAGGTATTTAATTTTTATCATGGATTACATTTAAATAATAACATAACTTTTATATTATTATATTTTTTTTTTCTTCTGTCGTAGAAAAGTACTAATTTTTGCCCAAATAAGAAGAAAATGATACGTTAATTCCTACTGTTTAATATGAAAAATTTCAGATATTTTACATCAATATACACACGACCTCTACAATGCAGTTGTTTCGAGTATATAGCACTATATCATTTTATAAGAATTTGTGATATTTATAATGATCTCTAAAATGAACCTTTTAATTGTTAGTAAATATTTATGACAACATTCTTGATCCGACGATGTGGTGTATAGAAGAGTACAGTACGTTTAATTATATATATATATATATATATATATATATATTCATATTATTAATTTTATTAATTAAAATGTATAAATATTTTGCTAACATTTTGAATCCCAAATTACAAATAAGCATATTCGTAAAATGAAAATTTTTCCAGAAATTTATAATCATAAAAAATATATTTTGAAATTGATAAATGTACAAATAATAATAATTATAATAAAAACAACATTAATTATACGTTTATAAGAAAAACGGGTTTACGTTAAAGCCGCGTGGATTTGTATTTAAATATATTTTTTTACTAAATGTTCGCTCCAATAAAAATACGAAAATTCTGATAGTGAATAATTCCTAAAATAATAAAAATAAAATTATGCAATATTTAAATCTTGTGTATTTTATAAAATGTATACATGATGATATTCAATAATTTTGGATCATGTGTTCGTTATATTAGCAGACAAATGTAATTAATGTGGAACATTTTTTTACAACAATTCAATTTATTATTCAAATTATGTAGTACAAGATATAGATTTGAATACATCGGAGAAAGAAAAAAAATGTAATGGTAATAATAAAATTAACTGAATATCATATATTTAACTATTTAGAAATAATTAAAGAACTAAATTAAAAAGTGTTATATATTTTCTATAAATTGATCAACTATTCGATAGCATTATTAAACTTATTCACACAAAAAATGTGTGATCAGTATGATACAAACCTTCTGTCATTGATTTGGCTCTAGCTTTTGTATAACTATCCTATAATATTGGAATTACCTTAACTCACCATGTAATTTGTAAAACACATGTTAACATACATTTTAAAACACAAAATAAAAAATAAAAAAAAAATGCTACCTAATTTATAATGTTGTTTGTTCATAAAATAAACTATGAAAATTCTACATACATTTTAGCCATAATAATATTTTTCAGATCTTATAATAGGTTCATATTTTTATAGTAAGACATTTTATTCAAATTTCTAACTGTTTTGTGTTACTTTAAAATGTTTTTGTTAGTCCAAAATATTTTCTGGTACAATACATCGCTTATTTAATTGAAAACATTATTTAATTAGCATTGTAATAAACATTTATTTATTTTTTTTTTTTTTTTTGTTAAAGATGAGGAAAGTACCAAAAGTGCACTAATAGGTGCATATTATAAGTTACGTAAGTGAATGTCACATAATTATTTTCCAAAATTATTTTTAAATGACAAAAAATGTTTTAGAAATTAAAATAGCAGTAATAGCGTTCAGTTAACTTTTTATGTATTAAAAGACGAAACTCTAACAATATTCATTTGTCTATAAATTTTGCGTTTATCAGTTTCGAAAAACCATATTTGTTATAGTATCATATAATTATAAATGAATCATTCACACACCAATACAACTATTAAACAAAGTAATTGGAGTAAAACTTGCATAATTTGCATAGAATTGAAATTGGGAATTCAAGCGAAAAATACTTAATGTTGACACATTTATAAATTCTCATAATATACCAAATTAATAGAACATTATACATGTACAAGAATTATACAAATTTTTATTGGTGTTCTTTTTGTTTAAAACAATAAAGAGGAAAGCTATTTAGATGACGGTAATGTTTTAGTTTCAATTTACTTATTTACCTTAAAAATATCAATTTTATTAGTACAAATTACAATAAAATATAATCTGATATATGAAATTTAAATCGTTATATAATACCAATATAAATGTTATCAAGTTATCAAAAATATATTATGCTTTGTTAATAACTTTTACTTAATAAAAATATGTTTGATTATATATTTTTTTAGATTTTTCTACAAATTATTACTTTTATATGATTAGAAGACTTTTATCTTCTGATAGTATGTATGAATATTAAAATTTTGAAAAATAGATTTCTAATATATATATACTAGCTGAATACACTTGCGTTACAAGGGGCATATGTAGAATATTCACGAAGCACTAAAAGATATTCCAATAGTCAATCATTATGGGGAACAATATTCGAAGTGCTGTTCGAGTGTTTTTGGATATACGATATTTTTCGTTTTTCAGTCTGATGCGTACACGAATAAATCAGAAGGTTTTCCAACGCATGAGCAGGCCACATACAGTTGTCCATGTGAGAAGCACAGATCCCCCAAATCCAGCCCACACATTTGCAGCGATTGTCCCTGGGCTTCGTTGATAGTCGTTGCAAAAGCAAGACAGACAGGAAACTGCAAACGTTTGAATTCAAATGGCATATCAGTTGGAATCATTGGAATACGTGGCAACAGTACATCTTCTCCCTTGAATTTCCCATTCAAAATTGTAGTTTCGATGTGATTTTTCATAATCTTTTTCACCAAAAGTCTTGTACCGTTGCAAAGTAGTGGTGGATTGATGTTTAGGAGAAGAATTATAGTCACGCCAATTTTGAATGTTAAAAGGCAATTTGTATGTTGCGGTGGCATACTTAACAAATCGAGTGAATTCAAGAATGCCGTAGGGTAATTGACAACTTTGTTTTGATTCATCACAGTATTGATAAACATATACGTTGTAGCATCGCCTAGTATTTTGTCTTGAATTCTGAAATTGATGGCATTGACATCGTTGATCATAGCTGCTAATTTAACACGTTCAGTAAGCCACTCATGATTCCTATAATTCCGCGCGATATTTGGGAAAACGTTTTGAATTAATTCGTGTTTGTTAGATGTCATCTTACAAAAGTTTGTTGGCAATGTGATACATTGTGTAGAATAGTCAATTACCAACTTCCCATTCCCAATATCCAGTAATTGTTTCGCGAAACATTCGGCGAATGCATCATTTTGTAAGTGAACACGCATATTGGTTTTCAAAGTCAATTTGTTGACATGTCGCCATAGAACTAACGATTTGATATATGCATTAAGTTCATCAGCGGGTGTTGAATGTGGTATCACTGGCAGAGTTTGTCGAAAATCCCCTGAAAATAGAATGCCTGCTCCACCAAAAGGCTGTCTATTACCCCTCAAATCTTGCAATGTAAGATAAAGCACTTCTAAAGCTTTTTTGTTATGGATACATTCAACATATGTGCCCAAGTCATGGATATCAAATTGTGTTTCACGTTGCAAATCACGATCATATGCGGTATTAGTAGGTCGGATCAATGCACACATTCCTAATTGCACCAATCCTTTGTGAGCGATTGCCAAACATACATCCTCGACCAAAAGCAACGCCTCATTATACACGTTTGGTGTGAATTGCATGTTGATATTCGTTGCTCGCAAACGACGTAAGATGTCTTCACTCATGTCATCTTTGTATTTTTCACAAAGATCTTTTGGATTGGATGGGAAACACGTTGTCAATAATATCGCAAATAATGCACGTTTTTGCTGTGGATGAGCAGTATTTGATGCATCAGTGAGTGCTGTGTCCCAGTGGGCATCGTTATCAAGAAGATTTAATTCCTTGCAAGATTCTTGATAGGTCGTACATACTTCACCATTGACTGTTCTTAGTTCTTGGAAGGATTTCAGTCCACGTACATTAACTAATAGTAATCGCAAGTAAAAACATTCTTGATTGTTTAGATGAATTGTATAGAGACGACCTAAAGTGATGTCCTTCAACTGGTTTGTCTTGTCTACGACGTTGAAAATTTTTGGCTGATGCATTCCATGTGTAGTATTTTGGCATTTCTGAGTATAGTAGCATTTTGCGAACAAATCATCTGTACACAAAGAGAAGAACGCAGTTAACGTTGCTTGCAGTGGCAAAAATGCTCTTGCATATACATTTTCCGTTGTAAAATACACGCGTTGTCCATTCTCAATATGCACATCCAAATGAACAAATATTGGATGACGTTCATGAATAAGAAATGATAAAATACGTCAAACAGCTTCATTGCTACTAATGTAGCGTCCTAATTGATATATTTTAATTTCATCGATTGGTGCAGATACATTTCCCACTCCAAAAACTTCCATATCCTTTATTAATATATTTGCATATGTATTTGATCGATTATACTGAATTGCAATACTCGACATTGATATGTGCTTTGAACGTCTTAGAGAGTATTAGAAAATACGGCACAACCCAACGATTATCGACTTCAATATTATTGTTGAGCACTTTTAGAAAGATGAGTTTGCCGCCATCTTCAGTTAATCGTCGAGGATATTGGGAATATTCATCATTGCCAGTGATATTTTTGGCGTGTAAATCTCTTGAATAGCGTATCGTTCATTTTCCATCCCTCATGCATGGAAATTTGGTGTTAATTGCTCCACATGGGCCATGAATCATATTTTGACATTTTATGTCTTTACTTTGGCACATTAAAATAAAAAATCGTCACGAAAAAGTGTCCACGAAAAGCGTTACCTAAATTAAGATACCCACTGGAGACTGTCACGAAAAAGCGTTACAGAAAAAAAAACCTAAATCTCCCTTATGGTTTGTTTCCATGGCAACCATTGTTTCGGTTTTGAAAAAATTTAAATTTGAATTTGGAAAAAAAATTTTCACACATAAGACAAAATGTTTCACTTAACGCAGACTCGTATGCGTTAATCATTTTTATACTAGCTTTGAACCTAAATCTCAGCTATGTTTAGAACCTTAATCTAAACTTTTTGGTAACGACTTCGAATAAGCCTGGATCAATGTCGACATCTGGTATTTCTGCTGAGATGACTGCATCAGTTTTGTCTGATGTAATTCTATCAATCAACCAAATCAAAATGTGTGCATGCGGCAATCATCTTTTCTGTCATTCAATGGAATACATCCAACAACGTGTCTCCCAAAAAACAAGATACTTGTAAATGAAATCCATAAAATATTTCAATGTTTGTTTGAACACACGTGCAATGATGTCATGACGATCCGAAGATGATTGTCCAGACAACAGAAGTTTTCTAGTTTCATCCCACGTATGGTTGTACGTGAATGTTATGAAAAAACCTGGACGGCCGTATGTGCGAACGTAAGTCCTTGCATCTTGTGCGTATTCATACATATGTCGTGGACTTCCTCCAAATGTAGCCGAAAGTATGATCATTTTTCCCAATTCATTGGGATTGTCATCAATAGCAATCGCATCGCGTAAATGAATATATTCTTCCAAACGCAGTTTAGTTTGATTCAACCGAATGAAGAGAAGTCGTTTGATTTCAATTTTTACATACATATAGACAATATACTGGCGGAACAATTGCCAACATTTCAAATGTGATTGTCTGAGTTCTCACGAATCATCAAGCGAGATGAATAGCAATTCATCGTACTGACTTTCTTATAAGTTTCCTGATGCGTTTGTGGATTTACCATTTTGTTGTTAAAATGATATACATCTTCTCCTTGCCAGAATCAAACTGGATATTGCAGTGCATCGTAGGAGCCATGTGTTTCGAAAATTCGCTGAACATTACCACCTCTGCGATGAAGAACTACATCACGCGAGTTAAATTCTTAACCAACTATTACGATCGCGACTTCATTAATTGTTGGTGCGTTGAACTGTCTTTCGTGTTGGCCGGCTGGTGTTTTATCGGCTCTTATGACAACAACGTGATTATCGGCTGGCATTTGCTCGAGCGCTGTCCTAAGCAATCGAACTAATTCGTTGCGTTGATCGAATATATTTTGTAATGCAGCAACAATTTCCCGATTAGAGCTGGTTATGAATCGACAACGTTGATCAAAATGTTCATCAGTGGTTTCCATAAAATAAATTTGAGAAATTTGTGATCTGAATCTGCAGAGGTAGTGATCCTGCACAATGATAAATTTGCCCTTGGATTTTGAACGTTGGCATGTAATTGTCACGTATGATTTCTGTTACACCGAACGATGTCATTTGGAAGCATGAATTGTACTTGCATATGTTTGCCAAGAAATTTTTCGACTTACTTGATATACCTGATACCAACGTTTATAATGGTTCAGGTAGTCAATTTCACTTTTCCACCTGTGCAGTATATTCCTGGAGTTTCGTTTTTCAATTTCAATGCACGACAAGATTCGCATAATTTGTCCATTTTCCCAATGACGACACTTCGATGGCGACTGTAATCATATTCCACATCGTAATGGAATGCAGCAAGATTCAATTCAACGTGCAGCGTCCATCTTGATCAATCATAGTGTTCTCTTCATAAAGTCAGACTTGCTCTCCGTTGGCCAATGGTATAAGTCGAGGGGGCTTGAGCAGGTCGTTCTCGGTCGGTTTCTAATCGTAATGCTCGTTGCTCTCCAGTTTCAATTGAGCGGGCATGAACAGTTCGATCTCGGTCTGTTTCTAGTCGTGATGCTCGATAAAGCTACTACACGCCAACTACCTACACCTTTGTTAGGCAAAAAATCACTAATTACCCACGAAAACTGAGAAATTGTATTTTCTAATGCACAAACTAATAAAAAACCACGCCAGAAACTTTTAAAAAAACATATGACGGTTGCCATCTGACGTCACACCCTTAGTTACGGCGAAAGGTTAACAACTTGTAGTTGCAAAGGACCACCGGTTTACTGGTGTTGGGTTTTGAAAACTTTTAAAAGACAAAAACCATCCCGGGACCACTCTGAGTACGTAGGAAAAAACCCTATCAAAATCCATCCAGCGGTTTGGCCTGGCATCAATAACATACAGGCAGACACCAATTCATTCTTATATTTATCGATTAATACAATGATGCATCCACATAAGAGTTTACCGATTATAACGATGTATAATTTTCGTTAAAATTTGAAATATGTGTAATTCTTTAAAAAAATTTAAATCTCATTCACAAAATTTTCTCTTTTTCATCAAAATAAAAAGTTCCGAACACATTTTTTTGTGAAACCACACAAAACACATTCACTTTAGGAGAATATTTTTGCTGTTTGACCGTCTCATGTGGGTACCATATACCCCATATCCTGACATTATGCCGATTAACTACCATTAAAAAGAAACGTTGCTTTGAAAATAAAATCAATGCGTAAAAGAAAACTATCGTCGTTAGCTTTGTTCTCAAGAATAAACGCCCAGAACTCCGACAGTGCTTCCATATCACATGCAAAAATGGCTTGCAACAATTGAATCCTGTAAGGTTTCATTCGAAATTAATTTCGTAAAACTTTCCAAACTGTCGATACTGGTACTGGCTGCCATCTAATCGAAAAATGATTAGAGCCGGTTACGTGCTAAAAAAGCATTGAATAGCTATTTAGTGTCAACTAAATAGAACTCGGGAATAACCTCTTTCTGTTTGTATGTATTTGTTTCAATTTGACAGTTAGTAGTGTAGCTATAGTACTATGAATTAGGAAAAAATTTTCTGGTCGCCCTGTTTATATATATTATATACCTATAATATACAAATTTTAGGGTATGCTTTCAAAATCGAATTAATTTATTCTCGAATATTTTCTATCATTGTATCTGAACTTATAAAATATGTAACAAAAAATATGATCAATGCATAAAGACAATATTCAGAAATCAAAATTTAGTAATTTCTGATAATTTCTTTAATATACTCGAATCATACGAATATAACCAGTTATTATTATCTCGTTTATGATCCTTATGTAATTGATTTTCACAGTGTTGTTCATAATTTTTCAGAATTTGAAAATGCAATAAGTCCAAAGGATTATTGTGAAATTCACTTTCAACCATTTTATTAAACATCTAACGACAATTAAAGATACAAAGTTTTTTGATTGATAAACGACAATCAGATTAGACATCCAATTATAAATTAAGATAATGATTTTATATGTATATTTTTAGGGCTTTAATAAAGTTTTGTACTATTCATAAGTAATGAGACAAAATTGTTTTATGTTTACTAGATGAATGACATTTTTCCGTTCTAATTTTTTTAAACATTTATAAACTCACAAACGAAATCAACATTATATATATGAGACAAATGCGTTTGTAATGAATGATTATATTAGATATTTACGCAATAATATTGAATATTGTAGTAAGTTTTTCTCTTGAAAATTTTTCATTTGATTTTTCTTTAGCTTCACAATATTGGATGTCGATAATACACTTAATTTCATATAGAAATTCATACTCCTGATTTTATTTTTCTATGTTCTCACACATTATTTGACACTAAATAATGACAATTTTCTTGACCCTTTTATGAATAACGCAATTACATTCCAAAATAATTGTGCACTGACTATGCACATTTTCGGTGTAAACATTGGAGTGCAAATTTTCATTTAATCTGTGATTAAATTTATCATTATTTTATATCATTGCTTCACATATCTAAGTAATATAAATATTATTTTTATTTTTTAATGCATCTGTAATTATATATGTTTAACTCTTATGAAACTATCCATCTTTTCATTATGAAATTTCAATACTTATTATTAAAACAGATCAGCCTATGGGCTCAACCACTAAAACTCAGAATACATATATATATAAATAAAATAATTGACTCACTAATTTATAGCGCAAATGTAATTCTTTGGTTAAGTAATATAATTATTTATTAAATGAAGAATATAAAATACAATGTAATGGTTATATAGTAATATAATTCTTTATTAAATTTAAATTATTATTATAAATGTAAAATTGCTTTCTAATAAACAAATAATATTTTAATATCGTTATATAAAAATAATTACTATTAAAACCATTAAACCAATTATCATTAATACAATTATACAAACTTTATTCATTTCATCTTATACAATATTTGTATTAATTATTATTTTAATCTTTATATTATATAATTTCGAAATAAACTGAATAAAATTATTATGATTTATAAAAAAAAATAATTTATATACCGACTTGTATTTTAATTTAAACAAACCTGGTGAAGATAAATAAATAAATAATTTTAATTAAATAATTTATTAAATAATTTAAGGTCATATTCTACTGAATATGCATAATTATTTAAAATTGTTTATTTTTCAAACAAAATTAAATTTAAATTAAAAATTTGTTTTCTACTGTTTTATAGCGATGCAAAATAATGTACCTTAGTTGATCCTTAGTGGACTAATTCATTTACTATAATCATGATCACCTGTACCTCTAACCTATAATTCGACTAAACTGTTGAAAATAACGTATGTAATGCTTTAATATCTTAACCACATTGGTAAGTATCGCCTTTTTTTTAACACCTTAATCGGAAATAGAGTTATACGAAAAGTAACTTTTTTAGCGAATTTAAATTGTTATATTAGAGGTACAATCCATATCATTAGAGACAACGTTGCAGAAGAAATCGTATTCAATCTTAATTTTTTTTTTGTATTCGTTAAACATTTAAGTTTTATAATAATTGTTATCGATCGCACACATAACAGGTAGACCTAACCTTAAATGTGTTAGAGTTTAATTTAGTTTTTTTAATAAAAAATAATAATATGAATTTATAATTTTTGATTTTTAAATATTTCATCTTGTATTTAATACTGTTAGGATGTGTTTCCTTTAAATCCATCTTCGTTCTTTTCTGTAGACATATATTCATATTTAAATGATCACATCTTTAAAAGATACATTATCGGTAACTATAATTTATTTATTTTTTCTGGCGAGACCATTGTGGGCACCATTGTTCGGTGATAATATGATGATATTCGCAATGAAAATGGGAGGGATCGATCGTATTCTTTGTAGGGCAAATAACAATCAAATTATCGGATACTCCACAATGTAGACAGTTGGAATTTCTTCTACAGAATTCGACTGTAAGACCATAGCGAAAGCATGAAACACATTTTCTACTGGAAAATACATCTTACGATAATTGAGGTAATAATGTTTATTTCATTGACAAATGACAAACAAAGTTACAAATTATAAATTATGATGACTTTATATCTATATTTTTAGTATTTCAGTAGTATAAAAAGGGGGATTCTGGAACAATCGCCGGAGCCGGAGCTATCCTTTTTACATGGTCGCCCATTCCGGAACCGGAGCTATCCTTAAACACGTCCACCCATTTTGAAGCTATCCTTTAATACAGCCGCCCGAGTGACCGCCGGACACCGTAATGAATTTCGCGTATTATTAATGAACAAAATAAATGTAAAGCAATAAATAATTAATTAAAAGTATAACATACAAAAATGATTATAAAGAGTATCAAATAAACATGCATTATAGGAGAATAAATAATATATAATAAATAATAAATAATAGTAAAATAATAGTATAACAATGTAACAGTGTAACTTACAATTTTGACGTAATTTCGCGAGTGACAAACTTGAAAATAAATACACTACTTGTGGTGATTAGCACACACTATAATGAAGTTCA
The DNA here is from genome assembly GCA_019022885.1 of Schlechtendalia chinensis. Classification (NCBI taxonomy): domain Eukaryota; kingdom Metazoa; phylum Arthropoda; class Insecta; order Hemiptera; family Aphididae; genus Schlechtendalia; species Schlechtendalia chinensis. The sequence goes on from CM032339.1 coordinate 43,668,503, forward strand.
AATGATAACAATTAGCGTAAATTTATAATTCTCTACGTATTACATACGACGGTTGACATACGATAACGAACCGGCGAACGAACACGGCGGTAACTCGTAGAAAGTTCGCGAAAGCGACTTATCGACATATCGGAATTGCCCTCTTATATAATAATAATAATGATGTCCAAAATATTTTAATTGTATTTATCGCCAATTAAATTGACGATACTTTGCGCGTCAACAACATTAGTGTTATCGACCTCATACCGCACAGTCCTCCTCGTATTAAATCCGAAAACACTTATTTGTCTTTCCGAACTTTTTGATTTACATTATTTAATAATTTGTAATATTTATTATTTATCATGTTTAGTTGTTCCGAGTGTAATAAAGTTTTTTTCATTAAGCGTAGTATTTTAAGACATGCCAAGACGCATAACAATAACAGATCTAAATTCGTGTGCGGTATTTGTACAAAATCATATTCACGCTAACATGATCTTAAGCGTCATGTTAGTGAAGTACATCAGAATAAACAACATCAAGTGCAAATCGCACCTACGATTTTTGTACCGAATATTCCGGCTGGACTATCTACTAGTGTAGAGACAAACGATTTATGAGGATGAAGAATCATGTAAAAGCAATAGATGATTACGAAGCTAAGATTTTTTTTCTATTAAATTATACCGTAAACTTATAAGATTATTAAATTACTATAACATATATCCTTAACTTGATATGGTCAAGTATACTCGGTATTAAACTAAAAACATTCAATAATTAATTTATTTTTCAAACATAGAATGCATAACATCTTCCTTAGTTGATTTATTTATTTTTGTTTAGTTAGTTAAAATACAAATTTTTCTGACATTTTTTTTCCTTTAATAAATGTATGTTTTTTTTTTATCCATATAAAATAATAATAATATATTATACATAATTTGTAATTATTTAAATTCCATAAATAAATTACGTGCCGTTTTACAACGAATAGGATAGTCTCCACTATATTTTTTTGATGATGGTAGAGGCAATCCATGATATAAATCGAATCTTGCAGTCCGTCGTTCACGTCAACTGTCTAAAAAATATTCCATTTTTTAATATTTAATATCTGATAAAAAATAAATTGCATATTTACCATTTTTAATTCGTTAGGTTGCAGTGGTGGTGTTGACGGTAATGTAGAAATTAATAACTTGTTTTCATTTAAATCGTCAAGAGCCTAAAAATAATATAATATATTATATATGATAATAATATTTTCTTCAGCTATATTTATAATTTACATCTGATTTAAAATTATCTTGCTCATAATATCTTAAAATATCTTCAAAATATGTTGAAAGTGGTGAAAAAACTGTAGGCCCGTCGTTCACATCGCATGATTATAATCTATAATTTACTATAGTAAACAGACAAAAAAAAATAGTGAAGTAAAAAAAAATAAATATTTTTATTTATATATGAAATAAATATACATTACCTTAAAACCTTCAGGTTCCTGCATTCATTTAAGCAATAAATACAATAAATTAGTCATCAAATTATACACTATTTCACAATGTTTCATAGTTTTTTAATTTGTATTTTTTTATATCGTAAAACTTGTACAATGGAATTTTACAAAGTGGTACTTACACAACAGTCTACGTATATTACCCAGAGTATACTCCTAACGAATTCCTTATTTCTCTGAAGACGAAGAATCCTCATTATAAGAATTATCTTAAACGTAAAACTAGAAATACATTTCGTATTAATAAAATAATATTTAATCATAACAATATAAATTGTACAATTTAAAATATTAACACTTTTAAAAATAAAATATATTGACACTTATGAATGTGTTAAAACTTTCATGGATTTTTAATTGTCTGACAATGTTTTCAGATATATCCATGTGTGTATATGGATATATCTGAAAACATTGTCAGACAATATTGACACTTCATAGAATTGAATTTTTATAGTATTTGTTGTTAATTAATTAACACAATTTCCAATTTCAAGACCAAATATCTGAAAATGTATAAAAAGGTTTATTTTTCCTTTTAATTCTAATGAAACTGAACATTTTACAGATATCGACAGTCAAACTCAATAACAAGTTTTGGAACTCCAAATTCAGTATTCTGGACACTATTGGCCTAATTTGACGTTTCTTTAAATATCCTCAACAAACTCAATATTAGCCAAGTGTCAGGATTTTTTACTTATAAATATAAAGTATCAAAACTGTGCGTGACATTCAGTTTTCGCAAATTTAGTTACAATCATAGGCGGTGTTGTTGACTTTATACCATGCAAATTTCTTTGAAAATCAAATTGCAGTCAATTTTCGAGATAATATTATACATTTATTATACCAACGAAATTTATTTAACTAAACAACTAATATACCATTTGCCAGTAATTATAACTCATACTAAACAACATTATTCAAGCATCGTAAAATCTGCACAGTTTTATCAGCCACTGGTTGTAACATGGATTGTATTAATATATAAGTTTGTACATGTATAGAGAAAAAACCAAACAGGTTCAAACAAATTTCATTGTATTGAATTAATATACCAAAGAATCTAAAATATTAAAAAACCAAATACATATCTAACGTTCAAAAAGTAACCGATATCATAGTTCAAAATCAGAATTCAAAATCATATTTCATTTATCATAATTCCAAATCTGCAAAATAAAACTATAAATATCTCTAGTATGCGGTTAATGTATAAAACTTGAAGGGCGTTTGATGAAATATTATTTAAGAAACCTCCCAATCCTGAATTCGACTTGGTTATATAACAACCCATAGGCTATAGGTAATTAGCAATTATAATTTTTTTGTAAAAATGTATATAATTTTGTCAAATATCGAGGAAAAACCAATCTTAGTCGACTTTTTGTTTATACTGTGCATTTAATATGATGACGATATTTATTTATCTAAACAAATAATATACGGTCGCATGTTGTTTACTTGTACTAAACCAAATGTTCACAAGAATCGTATAAACTAAATAACTGGTTGTAATTTAGATTTCAATAAAATAATACTTGAACAATATTAAAAAAACAATAAAGATAGGTACTACAAAAAATATAGGAGTTAAAATGGATTTCTAAATAGCCTTTAAATAAAGGGAAAAAATCAACAAAAATCGAAATCAATAACAAAATTATGCAAAACCAAAATCGATATCCAACATCCAACCTGTAAACATTATTTATAGTTATATGGACTGTAAATGTCTAAATATCTAATTAAATGTTTAATAATCTTCTTCTTCTTCCTTAGTTTTGGCCTTTAAGACCATACTGCTAACGATAAACTTTGCCACCTGTCCCTGTCATCCGCTGCCTCTCACCATTTGGTACCAGGTTCCATCTTTTCAACTTCTCTCTTCACACCATGTTCCCATCTCAACTTAGGTCTACCTAACGGTCTTTTCCCCATAGGGTTTTCTTCAATCACCCGTTTGACTAAAGTACCCTGTTTGCGCCAAGCCCAACTTACTCTTCGTTTGGCAATCTCTCTAACTATATTCGGCCTCTGGAAAAGTTTTTGGAGTTCCTCATTATGCAATTTTCTCAATTCATTGGTTTGGCTATCGAAGTCTGGGCCGTACATTTTCCGTAGAACTTTTCTTTCGAATATCATTAGTTTCGATTCTTCTGTTTTTCTCAAAGCCCACGTTTCCGAGCCGTATAAAACAATTAGTCTTAATAGTGTCATGTACATATATTTTTTTAGGTTTTTGGATAGGACCTTCGATTTCAGTGCTTTTTCTAGTCCTTAATATCCTTTGTTAGCTTGTAATATCCTTGATTAAACCTCTGTCTTGACATCGTTATCCTTCGTTATAATAGACCCTAGATATTTAAATTGTGATACTCTTTTGAACTTGTGCTCTTCTATTTCGATATATTGTTCCTGTCCATCATATCTGTTTCTTCGGCTAGCCACTAAGTACTCTGTTTTATACTCATTAACGGTTAGGCCTACTTTTTTTTGCCGTATTTATTAGTTTATTTCCTAAACGTTTTATCGTATCCAAATCTTCTCCAAGAAGAGCGATATCATCTGCATATGCTAATAGTCCAATTGTACTCTGACCTAAAGTAGCTCTTAAAATGTTCATCTCCCGTATTACCTTCTCCAGTACTAAATTAAACAGAATTGGAGACAATGCATCTCCATGCCGAAGCCCTGTCGTTACTCTCGTTGGCTGTGACGTTACATTACCTATCTTGATCTATATATCCGTGTGATTAAAACTAGCTCCAATGAGATTAACAATTTTTTTGGGGAATTTGAAATCTTTGAGAATGTTTATAAGACTTTCTCTGTGGATAGAGTCGTATGCTTTTCTAAAATCTACGAATAATATGTGTACATCCTTATCAAATTCTAAACGTTTTTGGATAATTTGTCTTAAAATGAACATTTGGTCAGTTGTAGATCTATTGGGTCTAAACCCACCCAGATAGTCACCTAAAATATTTTCTGCAATAGGTTCTACTCTGTCTAGTATACAATATGCTAAGAGTTTATAAGTTGTATTTAATAATGCAATACCTCTGTAATTACTGCATATATGCGGGTCTTCTTTTTTTTAAATGTTTATATTTATTTATTTTTTATGTTTAATAATACAAATATTAAATGAAGGATATGTAAATTCCAGAAAATATCAGTACTGTTGATAATTATTTTCTACCAATTATTGTTACAAAACTGATAATTGTCATAAATTAGAGTACAATACAATACACTTAGATTCAGCATGTCCCAATGAGGTTAAAATTTGAAGCTAGCAAAATATAAAATAAGATTTTTTTCAAATTCAATGTTGATTTTATACAAAATCATATGGATACGTATTGGCAAAAAGTTTAATTTCTTGTTGGCTTAACGTCCCAAAAAATCGATCCATATTGATATAGTATCCGGTTGTAACCCGTACGACCTCCAAGTCAAAACAAGAACAGTATAATACGATTGAGCACGAAATTTACCTTTTCTCAGTTTTAGATTATAGAATTAGACACTCTCATGTTTTAAAGTAAAAAATGTATCAATATTTGTATATTTTATTGATATAATTTTTTAAGTTTTCTAGAGTATAACATTGCTAAACTTAAAAATATTCAATCAGTCAGTCTTCAAAACATTTTATGCTAAATGTTGATCCATATGAAGGGTCACATTAATACAAAGTGTTATTTAATTTAGGCTTATTTAGTATTTAAATAATAATAATAATAATAATAATAGTATTGATTCATTCGAAAATTAATTTTTATATTCCACGATAACTTTTACCACAGTTAGGTAGTTATTTATATTATATAGTTTATAACCGATAATTATTAAACAACTCATCGTTTAGTAAGAATATTTTTAATTAATAATATTACAATGATTTTTGATTTGCAGAATAGAAAAATATAAATAAAAATGATTTTTTAAATTTAATTTTCAAATGTTTTCACATTTAATTAGTTGAAACATTACGTGCATACGTATATTTTGTACACTGAGAGTATCCAATCGTATACATAAGCTGAACGGTGAATTAGTTTGCATTTCTACCCTTAGGTATATTTCAAGTCATGTTTTGTCTTTTTATAGCAGAGAATCCTCATTTCTAAAATTTCATCTTGCAAAATGAAGGATGAAGACGAAAAATGAAATCTCGATCTGAATGAAATGAAATATAAAATATGTATCATACAATAATATGTTAATTATTAAAATACATTGTATATTTTATCTACATAACGTATTCACCTGTAAGCAATTGATTTTCTAATACTGTTTTATTTTTAATTTATGTGTTTGTATCGAATAACGAAGAAACCGAATTTCAATCGCCTTTCTTTTTAAACTATACAGTTAATTTTATGACAATATTTATTCATCCAAACAAGTAATAAACTATTTTCTGGTTGTGTACTCACACCAGATCACATTTTTCAGGAATTGTAAAATCTAAGCAACTTACTGTAGCATATATTGTAATGAAATAAGGGTTTTCTAACGTATAAAAAAAAAAATAACAAAAATTAGTCGTACAAAACTTATGATTATTATTTAATATAACACCTGTTGAAAAGAATTTCAAAATTTCGTTTCAATAAATGGAAAAATAGTCAAAAATAGAAGTAAAAACCCATATCAATATTGAAATGATGAAAAATCAAAATCGATATTCAACGTCCAACCCGTAAACATTATATATCGTAATTTTACTATGCATTTAATATGATATCAATATTTATTCATCTAAACAAATAATATACAAATGCTAGTTATTTACCCGCACGTGACCATTTTTTTCCACAAGAATCGTGTAATATAATCCACTAGTTGTAAATTGAATTTAAATACAATTTCAGTTACGTTGTATAAAAAAAAACGAAGTTTTCTTTGTGAACGCTTGTTTTACAAAGGCTTCAGAGTTTCATACTGATTTTTAAATTGACTTAAATACCGAGACTGCCCGGTGAAAATTGAAATCAATACCACAAGCCATATCAATATTCAACGTCCAATTATCTTCTTCTTCTTCTTCTTCTGCTGGCATTCATTACTCTTGAAGAGTTTTCGCCGCCATCATGATCTGCCTCCATTCTTCCCTGTTATGAACTATTGTTCTCCACTCTCGTACTCCTATTTTCTTGAGATCTTCTTCCACTGTATCCAACCATCTCTTTCTAGGCCGTCCACGTGGCCTTTTCCCTGTAGGTCTCCATTCTAACACCGCCCTAACCGTTTCTTTCTCATTTCTACAAATTACGTGACCAAGCTATTGTATTCGCTGGCCACTTATAAAACTACTGACTGGTGCCAATCCCAGCTCATCTTGTAGTTCCCGATTAAATTTTCTTCTCCATGCACCTGTTCTGTTATCATATACAGTACCACAAATTATTCTCCATATCTTATTTTCAAACGACCTTAATCTTCTTTCTGTAATACTGATGGTGGCCCAGGTTTCGCATCCATAGGTTAACGTGGGCCTTATTATTGTCGTGTATAACCTTGCCTTTGTTTTCTTTGAGAATAATTTTGATTTCAGAAACTTATTTAGTGCAAACACTGCTTTTTCAGCCTTTGTTATTCTTATCCCAATCTCTCTTGACCAATCATTCTTGACACTCAGCATGGCTCCTAAGTATTGAAACTCGTTAACTTTTTCATAACCTACGTCTTCATCATCATCGTCTGTATTCCCTTCGTTCTCTAGTAATTTCATTATCTTCGTTTTCCCCCTATTGATTTTTAGTCCTACTTTACCAGCTGCTTGTTCCAAGACATGTGTTGCTTTTTTAGTGTCATTTAACGAGCTTCCTAAAATGTTTAAATCGTCCGCAAACCCAAGTACCTGAATTTGTCACACCCCTATTATTATACCTGTTGGCTCCTTCTGCATTTCTCTTGTTTTCTCCAACACTAAATTAAATAGCATTGGAGACAGCGTATCCCCCTGTTTTAGGCCAGTCCTTACTTCAAATGCTTCCGACAATATATTATCCACTCTTACTTGATATTGTGTGTTCTCCATACACATTTTGGTCAGACCTATTAACTTCTTTGGGATCCCAACTTCATCCTTTATATTGTACAAACTGTCTCGGTGTATACTGTCATAAGCTTTCTTGAAGTCAACAAATAGCTGCCAAATAGTTTGCCTGTATTCGTACTTTTTCTCTATAATTTGGCCAATTACTGACAAATGCTCTATCGTGGATCTCCCTTTCCGAAACCCGCACTGGTATTCTCCTAGATTCTCTTCCACATAAGGTTCTAGTCGGTTCAATAATATCTTTGAGAATATTTTGTAAGCTGAATTTAATAATGATATACCTCTATAATTTTCACAAACTGTTTTATCCCCTTTTTTATGTAACGGTATAATTATGGCTTCATTCCAAATCGTTGGCATACGTTCATCCTTCCAAATCTTCTGGCATATTTTGAACATGGCGTAATGTAACTGTTTGCCTCCGTATTTGATTAGTTCCGATGGTATATTGTCCGACCCAGGTGCCTTCCAATTTTTTAAGCTATCTATTGCTTTATCAGTTTCCTCTTGAGTTACTTCATTCAACATTGGTTCGGCTTTTTGGAAGGTTGTACCTACTGTTGGACTTACTGGTACCTCCGCATTCAATAGTTCTTTAAAGTACTCTTCCCACCTTATAGCTTTTAATTCTGGTTCCATAATTATTTCTCCATCGCGATTTTTAATAGCTTTCAAGCTTGGGTTGAATGATTTATATTGCTTGATGGTTCTAAAGAAGTTTCTTATACTACCTTGCGAACGGTTTTTTTCAGCTTCCTATAGTATATCGTTTAAGAAGTTCCTCTTTTCTCTTTGTATAATTCTCTTGCAATTTTTTCTCTCTATATCATATAATATTTTTGTGTTTGCGTCATTACATTTTACGTAATTGTCCCGAGCCATACGTCGATTCTCTATCGCTTCCCGGCATCTCTCGTTATACCATTTTTTCTTCCCACATTTTAGTCTACCAATTACTTGTTCTGCAGCTTTTTTTATAGCTTTACTTATCTTGCTCCATTCTTCTTCTATATCCTCTTCTTCAATATTCTCAACATATTCTCTCATCTTAACTGAGTATTCTTGCTGGATCTTGTCATCCTTCAAAGTTATAGGGTACATAACTTTTGCTTTTCAGCCGTTTCTGACATTGTAATTTTAGTTTAAATTTCGCTATGACTAGAAAATGGTCCGTATCACAGTCTGCTCCCCTATAACTACGCACATCTCTAATGCATGAGCGGAACCTTTTTTGGATGAGAACGTGATCTATCTGATTAATTGTTACACCATCTGGTGACTTCCGTGTACCTTTACAGATTTTCTTATGTGGGAACGTTGTGCTACTTGTTATCATGTCTTTTCCTGCCGCGAATGATATTAATCTCAGCCCATTCCCATTGCTCGTCTCATGTAGACTTTCTTTCCCTACCGTTGAGGAGAACTGAATTTCTCTTCCACATTTAGCGTTTAAGTCACCTAATACTATTTTAATTGCATTCCCTGATAGTTTGTCATATGCTTGGATCAGGTCCTCATAAAAGGCATCCTTAATATCCTCGTTAGCTGATTCCGTTGGTGCATAAGTGCATATTAAGGCAATATTTATAGGTTCAGTGTCAATTAGTACCGCTAATCTTTCTGATATAGGGTTGAATTCCTTTATGTACGGTTCTAAGGTCTCGTGTATTGCAAAACCACACACAAACTGGTGTCTCTCTTCCATTCCTGAGAAGTATATAATATACTTTCCCACTTTTAGCTGCCCTTTTCCAGCCCATCTTACTTCTTGAATACCTGCTACTTTTATTTTATAAACGTCCAATACTTCTACTAGGTTTTGGCATGCTACGGTTCTAAAAAGACTCATTACGTTCCAAGTCACCATCTTAAACTCCATTGTCCGTTTTCCGTGTCCAATCTGTAATCCGTTTTTCTGTGTCCGAGGCCGATTTAGTGATGGTATCATAAAAATACATTTTTTATGAGGCAGAGTCGTTAGCCCTGCGCTCAACCCCCAACCTGGAGGACCAGACTACCACAACCAATTAAGGCCAGGGTAGGGCTACTGCAGTGTACTTACTAAGGTACACTGGGCGACGGGCGCGCCACTTTCCCGACGCCGGGAAACGTCCAATTATAGTACAATATATTTGTTTTGGCTTTTAAATGGACTGTATGTTAATGTTTTTTCTTTTGGATTTGAAATAAAAACAATACGGTTTTGTTTGCCGCAATCATTGCGGACTACTATTTTAGTAAAACTTAATACTAATAATTGTGGCACAAGATGTGCTGGCCAGCAAAGGGGAAAGAAAAGAAACTATTTCTAAATACAATGTTATTTACTAAACATAAACTAAATTTATTATTAACAAAAAAAACCGTGCTATGGTGATGATGGTTGTCAGACGGTGATGGTAGTATGGTAGATGACGGTGACGGTGATTGACGGTAGATGACGGTAATTGTCGGTAAAATAACGGTAGACGACGGTACAAATTACGGTAAACCGAGCGCACTTTTACACGACGTAGTACAATTACGGTAACGGTACGGTACTTGCCGTGTGTCGGTCGGCAGTGGTCGGGAACCTACAACTTTATGGTTATGCTAATTCCGCGTAGTGTCTAGAGGGAAGGGGGCACTGCCGATATCGATGATTACGCCTGAACATACCGGCCACCTTGAAGTACCTTAGGTACTTCAATTATTCAACGGTAGTAGACAAAGTTTCACCGACGGGCGGCGGAGAACTTTTCCCGTTGAGGTGCGTATTTGTGTAATTCGAACGACTCCATCTGTTCCGGAAATCGTATCAATGACTCGCGCGGTACTCCATGTCAGGGGGGAGTAGGTTCCTTGAGGATCACCAAGTCGTCAATTTTAAGGTTAGGGACTTGCCGATTCCACTTAGGTCTTTCTTGAAGCTGATGTAAATACTCCTTTTTCCAACGAAACCAGAAATGTTGATGTATTTGCTGTATCAAAGCCCAACGTTTATGCGTACTAATGTGGGTTTGACTCTCTTCGTTATGTGGGGACGGCACAGTTACTAATGGCTCCATAGTAAGAAAGTGTCCTGCTGTTAAGGGTGTGAAGTCATTTGGATCAGATGACATGGCACTTAAAGGGCGAGAGTTAAGAGTAGCTTCTACTAGGTGTAAAACAGTATTAAGCTCTTCGTATGTTAGGATCCTCGCTTGAACTACACGGTAAAGTAATGTCTTAGCGGACTTGACCGCTGCCTCCCACAGACCTCCCATGTGTGGTGCTGCGGGTGGGTTGAAATGCCAATTAATTTGGTTACTGACTACGTGATTGACGAATTTTGGTTCTCGAAGTATGGCATCCACTTCTTTCAAGTATCGTTGAGTACCTACAAAATTCGTACCACAGTCACTATACATATCTGTGCAACGACCCCGCCGGCTAATAAAACGGCTTAAAGCAGCAATGAAAAGCGGAGTAGACATGTCTGATACGAGTTCAATATGAACCGCAGTGGTTACCATACAAACAAATATGCATAAGTAAGCTTTAGTAACTTTAATTTTCCGTAACATTGCGGCTTTTACCTCAAAAGGTCCGGCAAAGTCTACTCCGACGCGACTGAACGGTTTGACCTGACTAACTCGGAACGCTGGAAGATTTCCCATGAATGGAGGATTTGTCCGTGGTTTTACTCGGAAGCATGGTATACATTTATGGAGTCGCTTTCTGATGATACTACGTGCTGAAAGAATCCAGTAATTTTGCCGTAAAAGGTTATGCATCGTTTGAGTTCCCGGATGACCTTTATTACGGTGAACAAAATCTATGAGTAATTCAGTCAATCTAGAATTTTTCGGTAATAATATAGGATATTTTTCGTCGTAAGGTATCTGCGAGTTCTTTAAACGACCACCTACTCTGATCAACAATTCATCATCTAAAAACGGTGATAATTTACGTACCGATGTGGACACTTGTTTACCTGTAGCAATCTGTATATTTATGTCTTCAAAAAATACGTGTTGCGTCCATCTAATTAATGATCGCAATGCTGTTTTAGTTTCTACGACTGTTGGGGGAAAAGTACGAGGTATAGGTTTTCCCAAAAGATGACCTCTCACTCTTAACCAGTAAGCTGTAAGTCTCAAGATTTTTTGAAGATTGTCCGACTGATATAAAAGGTGACTTTCTTTATTTTTGTCTTGCAAAACAAGCGTAATAGTTTTCTCTTCTGCTTCTTCTTCCAAACGGCTGGCTGGATCATCAGTGTTTTGAGCTGGCCAAGTATGTTTGGATTGATATAAAAACATCGGACCCTTCCACCATAAGTCATGGTTTGCAAGTTCTTGAGGACTTAGGCCCCGTGAAGCGCAATCAGCAGGGTTTTCTTCAGTTGGAACATGACGCCAGATGTGCCCTTTCGTAATCATCTGAATCTGAGCTACTCTGTTGGCTACGAACGTTTTTAACTTACTCGTAGGAGATCTGATCCACGCTAATGCAACTGTGGAGTCAGTCCAAGCGGTAACAGTTACAATAGATAAAGAAATTAAATTTTTGAGTATGAATTCCAGAAGGTGTGCTAACAACCATGCGCCGCACAGCTCCAGTCGTGGAATCGACATTTTTGTGGTTGGAGAAATTTTTGCTTTGCCCATTAAAAGATGGCAACTAACTCTCTCACCAGTACACACCCTTAAATAAACTATTGCCGCGTAGGCGGCTTCTGAGCTATCACTAAACCCGTGTAGTTCGTAATGTGCGTGTAGTCTGGTGACAAGCCGAGGTACTCGCAAAGATGCTAGGACTGGTAATTCTTGGTGGTATTGTTGCCACGCAGATTTCGCATCGTCGGGTATAATATCGTCCCAGCTGACTTTTAGGACCCAAAGATACTTCATGAGGCGTTTTAGGTCAGTAGTGACAGGTGCTAAAAGTCCTAGGGGGTCGTAAATTCTAGCTATCTCGGATAAAATGGCTCTCTTGCTATATTTAACAGGATTGGGCTGATATTGGTAACATAATGAATCAGCATTTGAATCCCAGTTTAGTCCCAAGACTTTGGTATAGGTTAACTCATGTTCTTTAAACGTCACTGGAAGGGTTCGCTGGTGATCGAGTGGAATGTTATCTAATAACTTTGCAGAGTTACTTGACCACTTGCGCAATTCAAAGCAACCTTTTGCAAAGGTGTTTTCAAGTTTTTGCTGTAGATCTATGGCCGCTTCTTCACTTTCTGCACCAGTAACTATATCGTCTACATACAAGTCACGCTTAACAACGGTTTGTACCAGTGGCTCGTTTTCTGCTTCATCCTTTGCCAGCTGATGAAGAGTACGAATAGCAAGAAACGGAGATGACTTTTGTCCAAAAGTTACTGTGTTCATTTGATACTCTTGAACTGGTTCCTCCAAAGAGAAACGATAAAGTAAACGTTGGTACGGTCGGTGCTCTTTGGTTACATCAATTTGCCTAAACATTTGTTTTACGTCAGCGGTAAAAACGACTGGGTGAAGTCGAAAACGTAAAACTATACCTGGTAAATCCTGCTGCAGTTTTTGACCGCAGTAAAGATTGTCGTTCAAAGAGTAACCCAATGAAGTTTTTGCGGATGCATCAAACACGACTCGCACTTTAGTTGTAGTACTTCCAGGTCGTAAAACAGCTTGGTGTGGAATGTAATACATGTTTTCTTCACATTTGGATTTATTAATCACCGGGGACATGTGGCCGGTTTCTAAGTAGTCCCTCATTGCAAGATTGTATTCTTTATGAAGTTTTGGTGATTTTATAAACTTATTTTCCAAGTTTCTCAAACGGTGTAGAGCTAAATCTTTTGATTTTCCGAGCAAAGGTGGATTTCGTGTAAACGGAAGATGAACTGTGTATCGTCCATCTTGCTGTCGAGTAGTAGTCGTTTGATAAATATGCTCACACTCTAAATCATCTGGGCAACTTTTTTCGGCTTTTGGGACTTCTTCGATCTCGAAGAATCGTTGTAGCGTTTGATTTAGAGACTCTAATGAACATAAGGTGACAATCGGTTCATTCTGTTCGTTTGCAGTTTTACCCATTAAAACCCAGCCAAACACTGTAGAAAGTGCTATTGGTTGATTCAATTCTCCTTCTCTTTTGTCTCCTAAGAATAGATGTGGATAAATATCGGCTCCTATTAAAATATCAACTGGTATTGCTTCGAAAAAGGATGGATCAGCTAAATTCAAACCCGTGATGTGTGGCCATGAATTATTCCACACTCTCTTTGATGGAACAGGACCAGTGATACGTGTTAAAATGAGAACATCAATGTTAAAACGGGGATTTTGTTGGTCGACGGGGCGTATTTCCACATTAGTCCTACCTCTAACCACTGGGACCTCAGTTCCGGACAAAGCTTCGACGGTTACTGAACACTTTTCTCTTTTTAATCCTAAAAGCTGGACACAGCGCTCAGTGATGAAGCTGCTTTGGCTTGCGCTGTCGAGCAGGGCTCTTACGATAATGGATTGCCCATTTTTGTTTTGAAGAACCACAGATGCTGTCGCTAGCAAAACAGACGTACCATATCCTTTTGTTTTCGTTGCAGCAACTGTTAAATGAGTTGTAGTGACGATCGGTTCGGTTTTTTCTAAATGGAGTAAAGTATGGTGCCTACCACTACACTGAGAACAGTTTCGTTGGTTTTTACATTCACTTGCCATGTGCATACTGAAGCAGATAAAACATCTTTTCAAATCTTTGATGGTTTGCTGACGCTCGATCGGTGTTTTATCTTTGAACGCTTGGCAGTTAATTAGTAAGTGACCTGGCTGGACATTACAGACTGGACAGAAAAATGACTTTTTGACGTTTTGATTATACTTGATTGTTTTAAACTTCCTTTCTTGTTCAATTTTACGTTCTGGTTGGCTGCTAAATAATGCGGTAGTTTTGTTTGGTTTATGTCCTTTTGTTGTTAGCTTGACACTTTCTTGAGTAACATTAGCGGATTTACAATATTTTGTCAAAAACGTAGTAAACTCTGTCATAGATGGGTCTTCGGACGTATCTACTAATAATTCCCACTGTGCTCTTAAATAATTATCCAATTTCTTTTGCAACAGATGGAGTAAAATTGGGTCCCATTGGTCTACTGCATAAGACAGATTTTGTAGGGCACCCGTAGACTCTAAAATTACATTGAGTAGTTTTCTAATAGAACTACCATCCCCAAGGGTTGCTCTTGGTGCACTAAATAGGGCTTCAATGTGATTATCTGCGATAACACGGCGATTTGAATAGCGATCAGTCAATTGCTTTAAAGCAAGTTCGTAGTTACTATTGGTCAACATAAGATTTGCTATCAAACCCAATGGTTCTCCTACCAAGTATGACTTCAAATATCCAAACTTTACCACTGGTGACATATTAGTCTCCCCAATTAATTTGTCAAACATATTTCTAAAGCTGGTATATTCTATCGGATTTCCGCTAAATTTAGGTACAACTAACTTTTCAATCGGATGGTAAGAATGTGAGCTACTGGGGTTGTTTACTTCAAAAAAAGTTTTATTAAGCGAAGCGTCGGCATCTACCTCAGGTAAATGTTCATCTGCAAATATTTTACAACCAATGTATTTCTCTTCAAAAAGAGCACGCGATTTATCTGGATCGACAATATCTATCACGGGTGTACCTTTACATTGCTGACGTATTATTATCATTAATTGCGTTTCGAAATCAGTGAATAAATTTTCAAGTGTCGCGTACATTATTTTAAATTTAGTTTTAGCCAGTTTATTTGTTGGATCGTTTTCTATTGCTTCCCCAGCATCGTAAATACGCTGTACTCTACACTGAAGACCAGTTATGCGTGCTTTCGCTTCCTCATAAACACCCATTTTCAATTAAAATTGAATATATCAAACTATAAGAAAGTATATATGTATATATATATATGTATATTAATTAATTAATTATTATTATTTTTTTTTTTTTTTTTTTTTTAATGGTATATTTAACACATAACACATTTAGTACATAAGATTCAGTTTAAAAAATAAGAATGAGTTATATAATTTAAAGTGGAAAAGTTAATAAAAATGTTCTACCGATGCATGTACTGATGTGTCACACGCGATAGGTGAACAGATGCACGTTGTATTCGCAAACCGACAATAATAATATTATTATTGGTAATTATTGCTCGACGTTCAAGGCGGTGACAATTCAAAACCGATAATAATAAATACAAACAAAATAACAACAATTTTAATTGCACCGATTCAAGATACGGTGGAAATGTATATAAAATAAGTCCGAGAGGTCAAAGTCCAATTTTTAGATAGCGGTTAGCTATATTTAATAAAACATTGTACTGTGAGAATATAATAAATATAAATATAAATATCCGAGTAAATATAATAAACGAAGTTTAGTAAAACAAACGTGCTGAATTCAATCACTTAGAACACAAATATAAATATCCTAGGCGCGAAGGACCAAATGTTTTGGCTTTTAAATGGACTGTATGTTAATGTTTTTTCTTTTGGATTTGAAATAAAAACAATACGGTTTTGTTTGCCGCAATCATTGCGGACTACTATTTTAGTAAAACTTAATACTAATAATTGTGGCACAAGATGTGCTGGCCAGCAAAGGGGAAAGAAAAGAAACTATTTCTAAATACAATGTTATTTACTAAACATAAACTAAATTTATTATTAACAAAAAAAACCGTGCTATGGTGATGATGGTTGTCAGACGGTGATGGTAGTATGGTAGATGACGGTGACGGTGATTGACGGTAGATGACGGTAATTGTCGGTAAAATAACGGTAGACGACGGTACAAATTACGGTAAACCGAGCGCACTTTTACACGACGTAGTACAATTACGGTAACGGTACGGTACTTGCCGTGTGTCGGTCGGCAGTGGTCGGGAACCTACAACTTTATGGTTATGCTAATTCCGCGTAGTGTCCAGAGGGAAGGGGGCACTGCCGATATCGATGATTACGCCTGAACAATATTCGTTATAAATTAAAACATGCAAAATAGCACTGTAAACAGTGTTGTACAAAGATAACTTAAAATTTATCTAGATAAGATAACGGATAATTAAGTGAAAATTTATCTAGATAAGTTAATAGATAATAAAGTTTTTTTATCTAGATAACAGATAAAAAAAAATCATAATTATCTAGATAAAAAAAGATAATTCTATATATATCACTTAAATTTTTAGAAATGTTTGGATTATGTTTTGTATTTGTACAGTTGTACCAAATAAAATTATCATTATTTAATTAATTCAAAAAACTATAGAAAATAACATTACATTGAGTGTAATGATAAATAATTTGTTTTAAACAGTTTTATCAAGTAACATTTATTTTTGTATCATTGACCGAATTAATTTTGAAATATTTCCAATAAATAAATAAATTTATCCAATAAATAATTTTGCATTTTATTATCAGTTGTAGGTGATTCTAATTCAACTGACGACTTAGGTATAAACAATTTTGTATCTTCTTTACTATCTTTATGGTATTCTTTTACGATAAATAAATTTCATTTAAAAATATTTCAAGAAAATAAAGAGATCAACTGTGGAGAACACACGAATAAATGCGTAATGCGCATTATAGTGGGTATCTCATATTCATATACAATTCAACAATTGACAATATCAAATGTCATTATTAAATGAAATTTTCAAGAATATAATTAGAATATTATACTATACAATTTGGTGTTATAAATTTATATAGACTGCGATACATGGACTTTACACAGGTTTTCCCAGATTATTCGTATTATAACGGGATGTTTATGTTATATTATGTTATATATTATAGACTATAATAAAAATTGTTTTTAACCACAATTTACTATTGAAAACATTTTCGCTATCGTGAATCAGTTCCTTATAAGTTATTATAATATTAATAATAATAATTATTATTATTATTATTATTATTATTTCCTGGTATCGAAACATATCTTTATAAGGTTTAAATATTTAAATTTTCAGTTGTACATCTGATGTCAAACATATTAAATACATTATGTATATCAAATAACAAATATAATATAAGTTAAATTAAAAAAAAGCTTTTATTAGAATAATTTACTAGATAATTTACCGCAGATAACTATTTTTTATCTATATAAATTTATCAAGATTATTTATCTATATAATGCACAACACTGTCTGTAAATACCAATCGTATTTGTTTTATAAATACTAGGAAACACTATAATGTATTATTTAGGAACCCACCATGTAGTAATTATAAAAAGAAATATTATTTAATCTGTCATATGATTACAGAATTATTATGTGTTTAAGTTCTAACTAATTTAATATCCTATAAAATACGCTAATAATTGTTGTTTCGATGTTTGACAAAATCTAGTTGTTTTTGTCAAAACACGATAAAAAACAAATTTCATTAGATTTTCATGATTTTAACATACAATTATTATTATGACGATATTTATTCATCTAAGTAATCACTAATATACGATTTGTCTGTTGTTTACTTACGTACACATTTTTAAACACTCGTTTAATATCAGACACTGGCTCTACTAGGTTTATAAGAAATTATTACTTTGAGTACAACAAAAATACCATGAACATGGCTTTTATTAAAAATGTATATTTATTGACTCTTGTAATAATTATAATTATTATCAATGATCATAAATCTGATGCTAATTGTAAGTATGATTATGTGTGTTGTAATAAATATTTTTACTCACTACTTGTTAACAAAGAGTATAATTGATTTATACATTTGACAAATTATTTTAATTTTATTTGACATGATTATGAATATTTTTTGTATAAATTATAACCAGTGTATAACAGAAATGTTATTATTATGGTTGGTGATGACATTTCTTACGACTCTTAAGAGTAATTATTTTAAATGTAAAAATAATTATATCATATGTTCCAACAAATACATGTTACATTATAAGTATTAAAAATTATTAATCTACTTATATATTTATTTATTAATTAAATTAATTTCGTTTTACCAAATACGAGAATCGCATTAGTTATTTTTATACCCTTCTAAAACTATTGTTTTGAAATAAATACGTTTGTGGGAGAAGTAAGCTTATTTTAATAATAGCGACCGATACTTTAATTATCATTTCATTTTAGTGGTTAGTTTTATTCATTAAGTGAAAATATTGATCATTTATTATGATAAATTACGTAAATAAAATATAGCGTAATGCATCGAACGATTATGTCGAGTGTAGTAGTCGTCTTGCCACAACGGATTTTGAGCACACGCATATGCCACCGTTTTTATTACTAAAAATTCGTCAAAAACAAATATATTATATAAATTAAATATATTAATACCGTACGTAGGTCAGATATTACATTAATTTATTGTACTAATAATTTCGTAGGTATTTCTTAAGTATATTTTAATAATATATTAAATTATAATACAAATTCGTAAAGATATATGTTTTTAAATATTATTTTAGATTGTATGAGTAAGTAATTTTACTGCCACTTGTTTTAAAGAAAATTATATATTCTTATTATATAAAATTTCTAAAATGGAGTTTAAAAATTGGTTAGTAAAAAATAAAATTAAAAACACTATACGTAGTATTTATTTTCTTACCTTGTTGCCCTTTTTTTCCTTATATTAGGAATTAAAACATGAGGCTAGATTATTTAATAGATATTCTGCGTATATTAATATACAGGGTGTTTGGTCATAAATGTGACATACTCCGGGAAATGAATTTACACCTCAAATGCAACAAAAAAGTTGCTTTTGACCCCTGTCCAACTCTCAAGTATAAGAGAGATATTCGGATTTTCTTTATTTTTTGAAGAACACGAGTTTTTTTCGTAAAGACGCTTATATCTCCCAAGCTATTGATCCTAAAGCAAATTTAAAAAAACCATTAAAAAGCTTATTAAATTTTCATGAAGACTAAGTTCTAAAGACATTTTTTATAATGTTGTAACGATAACAATTTTAAAAAATTTCAAATTTCAAAATTTCAAAAGGTTTCAATTTTATCTTACGAACTCAATTTTCTAGCCTAAGCTTGTCGGATTTCACAAAAATTTCTCCTTTTAATAAGCTTACCAACGGTATATTCATTTTTGCAATTCCGTTTTGATTTGTTAAAGAAATTCAAGTAGAAAGGCAAAAATTCGTAGGGTGTAGAGGAACGGGGAATAGGTGATGAAAATGTTGACTTTGATAACAAAATAAATGAAACTTTATTGAAAGTAGAATTAATAGTGTAAATTATATTTTCACTTGTAACGTAACGAGTATATTGTGCGTATGGGATAGTCGACGGTTCCCACAAAACCGGTCGAAATAACAACCGATAGCCCCCTTCCCATACGCACGTCGAACAACGACTTCTCCAGTAGAACTGAATGAAAATCAAGTCAGGCTCGAATGAACTGATAGACAGGCAGACGGTTTTCCAGGAAATTTCAAACAAAACTAAGAAATAACGCTCTCTTCCCATCTCACTAGCTTTTGGGTCATTCTTAGAACCGTTGCAAGCTTAACACGGGGCAGACGGTTTTCCAGGAAAATAATGAACATGAGTATTGAGGTAGTT
Source organism: Schlechtendalia chinensis (assembly GCA_019022885.1). Classification (NCBI taxonomy): domain Eukaryota; kingdom Metazoa; phylum Arthropoda; class Insecta; order Hemiptera; family Aphididae; genus Schlechtendalia; species Schlechtendalia chinensis. The sequence continues at coordinate 43,688,677 of CM032339.1, forward strand.
TTCCTCGAATGCATAACCACCAGAAGTACCAGAAACTACGCAAAGCTTACAGAGCAAAATTTTTATTATCTCTTCCCCGTTCCTCTACATCCTACGTATTTTTGCCTTTTAACTTGAATTACTCCATCAAATCAAAAGGGAACTGCAAAAGTGAATATACCGTTGGAAAGCTTATTAAAAGGAGAAATTTTTCTGAAATCCGACAAGCTTAAGCTAGAAAATTGAGTTCGTATAATAAAATTGAAACCTTTTGAAATTTTGAAATTTTTTAAAATTGCTATCGTTACAACATTATAAAAAATGTTCTTTAGAACTTAGTATTTTATGGTATCTTCATGAAAATTTTATAAGCTTTTTAATGGTTTTTTAAATTTGCTCTAGGATCAATAGCTTGGGAGATATGAGCGTCTTTACGAAAAAATACTCGTGTTCCTCAAAAAATAAAGAAAACCCGAATATCTCCCTTATACTTGAGAGTTGGACAGGGGTCAAAAGCAACTTTTTTGTTGCATTTGAGGTGTAAAATCATTTTCCGGAGTTTGTCACATTTATGACCAAAAACCCTGTATATCACATTTATGTTATATCATCTTTAAGATCAAATCATCTCTAATGGAAATATGGGCAGTTAGTATTATTATATATTAGTTAATTTATATTTTTAGTATATAAAATAGAATACATTTTATATTCATATTACTCGTATGTATACAATTAAAATCTAATTACATTTTTGTTAGAGATCAGTGAGCGCATATCACAAACAACTAAACTTGTTATGAGAATTTAGTTATGAATTATCGTTATTGTTATTTCAAATATCCAAAACTCAATATATTATTACACAAAAATTAATTTTTTGTCCCTTTTAAGTAAACTTCAATGGCAAAGAAGCTTTCGAACACGCATATCTTCATTGTGAGTATTTTAATATAATTTTTTTACGGTTTTATCATTGATATATTATTACTGATTTAGATTTTAATTAACTATCAATTTCGTATTACACTTTAATTTCTATTAATTAAACGTACACTATATAATTTAAAAACATACTACTAATCGAACAGAGTAATTTAAATTAACATTAATTATAAACTTGAAGTTAATTTTGATTACCTAACAATTATAAAGTAAACTTGGTTTGAGGTAATTTAGTTTACCATAAAATCAAATTATTTTCATATGAAAGTATTTACATTTGTACAAATTTTTGTGATAACTTTAAATATCTAACAATAAACTAAAAATAAACTAAACAAATTAAAAAAACTAAATAAAATAAAATAGTAACATCATATTGTTAATGAAGAATCAGCTTTAAACTTTTTTATTTATCTATAATAAACCTTATTCAAAAACTGCTCTCTTCTTTAACTACATAAATGGATTTTTATGGGGAATATATTTATTTAGGGCAATTTAAAATGTATGTAATCGACGGTGTAAAACTGAACATATCAAGAATTATCAAACAATTAGTGATTATATATAAAACAAAACCATGTGTTTACATTATAAAATAAATAGTTTTTTCTATTTTTCTAGTCAATAAAAATTATTATGAACCATATTCAAGAACCTGTAAGTTTTTTCATCACATTTTTATAATTCTGTCCATAATAAGATTATTGTACTTAGCAATTAAAATTTAAATATTCGGGAATAATTTAATGTTTTTTTTTCATTAGATTTTCTATTGTTTGGAGTAATCCATTGCATGTTATTGATTTTGTTAAATGAGTAAACAAAATATACGTATATAATTATTATATTTTTCTTTTAGATATTTTAGACAATTATGTAGAACATCACCTTTCTAAAGTTCTCAACGGTATGTTTGAAAATATATAATCATTACTAAAAGCGGAACTCAAGATGAGTATATATATAACTTTTAGTGAACATACCTGAATGGACTCTAAGTCCATTGGACTGGAAGGAGCAACACTTTCCAGGTTTGTACTACGTTTTTATTAATACTTAATCAATATAATAATTTAAAACTAATTCATATAAAAACTATAATTATATGATTAAAATTATAAAAAAAAATTAAAAATAATGTTCAAACTATTTTATAGATTCATCAATAACACCATTTCAATGTAATTAGTAATATAACTACTAAAAAAACATAAAGTATTATTATTTAAATGATATTTTATAGGTTTACATAAATCTATGATAAAATATACCTATTTTATAGTCAATTCGAAACATGTAATATATTGAATTATTTATATTTATTGACGTTTACAGATCAAAATACTTTCGATCTTGCAAAAGAAGAAGCATATTTAAATAGAAGTGAGTAAAGTATATAATATTATTTTCAAAGGTTATTTAATATAACTTAATTGTTTAATGCATTAAAATAAAGTATTATGAATAATTTGAAGAGAAATAAAAGAAATATATGTTTGTGAACAGCATTACAAAATTAAGATGCATACGTCATTATTTTTTTTAATATAAACTATTGCAGAAATTCAAAGTCATAGATATCACTAAATATTGCATTTTTAAATAAATCCAATTAACATATGATGTACAGTTAAAACTCAACGTTGTACTAAAAAGTTTAAAAACGTCATGTTCAAATTTAAAGTACATACATCTCGTAGGCCATATACTTTTTGGTACACTTACAAATGTTTTTCTATATATTGGGAAAATGATACTAAAAGTAGTAGAAATTATACCATAAACAATTGATAAAAACTCCGTCTTAAATTTCTATTGCATCAATAACGGATAATTTTGCATATATTGTAATATATTGATAATTATTAATTTTTTTTATACTTCAAAATAAAAAAGATGTGGATTATTTCGAAAACGGTAGGTTTACGTTTTTAATTACCATAATCGTAGGAATAATAAATAAAAATAAAAATAAAAATTTTAATGAAATAAATGTATTTCATAAAATTAATAAATCATTTTTAAAATATACACGGATTTAAATTTCTGTCGGTAATTTTATATTGGGAAGTATTGAAAATCCTAAATATAAAATGTATAATATACGTGCTGTTTTAAATGGAAAGATTATATATTGTATATTCTTGAAAATGCATTCGATTAACTTAAATATTTTCGATAACAAGTGAAATCTGTAAAATAATAAAAATTTGAAAAACATCACTAGGAAATCAAAAAAATATTATTTTTTTAGACATCTTGTGTCGTATACTTGTTACAATTGTATATAAAACTGTACTCTACATCGAGAGAATTATAAAGGAAATAAAAAAAAATCTTTCAATTATAACTCATAAATGGCAAAATCCTATAGCATAACTAAATAAAAATTTTGTAAATAAATTTGATTGTATAAATTTTTATTCTGTTTTATTTTTCTTGAAAATAAAAAAGCTGAAAATTATTTCATAGATGGTATGTTTAATTTTTTATCTATTCACGATTTTTTAATGATAAAAAAAACTATATTTTAACAATTTCAATGAGAGTATTATATTAGATCAACACATGAAGTTAAATAACTATACGCGTAAAAGTTATACTCGTATTTGTTAGTTATATGAGAAATTACCGAAAATTATAAGTTTCATATGAAATATTTATAACAAAAAATATATTAAATATAATAATTAAAATGTTGTTATAGATGTAAATAAAGGATATTATGAATATATTCTAAGTATACTGTTACCACTTGTTCGTAAGTATCATATTTAAATACGAATTTTACAAATATAAAAAAATAATATTTGTAAAGCGTGTACAAAAATATATATAATTCCAGATAAATACTATCAACACATAGTACTTATAACATATTTTAGAATATACAAATTTAGAATGATGGTATTGATAATGGTTTAACCATTACTCGTTTCAAATTCACTAAATTTTTTATCGGATATAGGCATACAATTTCTAAAAAAAATATATAATAGGATATATAATGAAATGTATTGAAATTCCAAAAAAAAAGACAATTATAATACTGTATTCTATTAACGATTATCCAACATAATATTCATATCATATCCAATGAAAGAATTGGCAAAGTGTAATGTTAATTTGTTATTGTTTTATTTATCTAGCCCAAGCCAATATACATGGACCATTTGAGTTTTGTAAAAGTTATACAGGTCTTAATTTACTAACGACATGCATATATTTTATGCAACATCAAAATGAAAACTAATTACTTGTAATTTATCATTTCCCACATAGTTTTAACATGTGAAAGTAAGATAATTACCCATCTATTTTTGTAAACACTACTTGTGGAATAAACATATAATATATATATAAGTATACAGTGAAACTTCTTCTAACAAACCACTTCATATAATAGACAACTCTAAGAAAATTAATTATTTCTTGAGACTGGTTCATTTTCATTACGTTTTTAAATCATTTTAAATAGCGAAAACTCTTATAGCAGTCGAATTTAAAAATAACTATTGTTATATATAATATGTCGTTTAGCATAATCGTAATATATGTTTATCGTAAAAAAAGGCTATACTATTGTGTGATTTGAACAGTTATTGATAATTATGCACCTTTGTTCGTTAATATGTTATCACATCGGTAAAAGACGCTAGAAGAATGCGATTAACATTAATAGAAAAGATTACAAATATTGAATTTAGAGCGTTTAATTTGAAATTACTTAATATATGAAATAACTACAAATTTCAAAGATAACAAACAAGTTATATGAATTTTATTCAAAGTTATATAGTTTGTTTAAACTTTTTTTTAAATTTTTTAATTATAATCACATAATTAAACATTTTAAAATAGTTAGACAATAAATACAAATATACATCATCACACCATTATAAATATAAGTATGGCTTTATTAATTTACATTCGAAATACACTTCATTACCTTATGATTTACTCCACATCAAACTGAACCCCACATGAATAAAGGACACCATTGATTAACAGATAAAAGTTTATAGACCAAGAGGGGTTTCACTGTATATAAAATAACTTACATAATATGAAAGTCAAACTTAGGTAAGACAACTAAAATATAAAATATAATTTACAAAATTATATTATAACAAGAGTTATCCATAAAAATGTTTGTTGTGAATATAGTATACATCTGATATTATATCCCTTTTAGTATTTACAATTATAATTTTATTTATTTGATTGTCCAAGTGATAGACATTTTTATCATCATTTTTGTAATGTTTATCTTTACTGCATTTATTACAATTCTTTACGGCATCACCGTTTATAAAATTAAAAAATTATTCACTTTAAAGTATATAATATTTTAAAGCGACAAAAATAAGTATTTGAATACATTCAAAAACAATTAAAATATAAGTGGATAATATTTATGAAAAAATAAAATGTGCATAATTTCTATTTAAGTAAGATATTGGTTAGTTGTTCGTCATTAACTAAAGTAAATACAATAATATTTATGATAGCCATTAAGAAATTATTATCGTATAAAAATGTATCGATTTAATTATGATAATAATATATCATTAAAACAGGTGATATTTTGTGAATGATAAAATTAAGTTCTCCAATTTTCGTGATTTATATTAGTTTGAGAAGGTTATCTCACTAACATTTAATATAGAAAAACATCTAATTTAACAATCATTTAATTTATTTATTTTAACATAGAAACGTAAGTTTATTATACAAACATTTCATTATGTTATCATACACTGTAATCAAATAATTTTTCTATATGTTTATATAAATTATTTTCATTTTATGCATTTTATATCATCATTTAGATCAAATTAGAATGATTCAAAATATAAATAGTAAGTATTATTGAAGGGTCAGTCGAAGGGTCAATGAAATTCATTCATTCATTTGAATAGAGTATAAAAATAAAAACAAACTTATATAATGTATTTACTATTAATGTGTTATTATACGTATACGAGTCATTAAAAATATCCAATACAAAAAATAATATATTTTAAAATGTTTATTTTTTTCACTACGCAGTTGACTTTACCGCAAAACAGGCATTCAGTCATATATATCTTTATTGTGAGTGATTTAATAATTATTTTTCCTCTACTATTTATATGTATTTTTGTCACAAAATACCTTAATATTAATGAATTTATTTATTAAGCTTATGTGATTGCTCTTTGAAGGCGATGGTGGAATATAATCTAATAATGATTTCAGGGCCTCTTTTAGGATTTACGAAGCCCGAGGCAAAGTTTCATTTCGTTATAAAATAAAATATTGAGCTGTATTCAAACCCGGTTCAAGCGTTTCAACACGCCTAGGCGAAATTAAAATTTCCCGTCCCCTCACATGTTTATAAATATTTTATTTTCTCTTAGGCCTGAATGAAGGGGCTTTTAGTAATTTATTATTTGAATATAAAATCAAAAAGTATATTATACAAATTCAAAGTGTCATTTGATATAAATACTATATCAAAAAAATTTCTAGATTCATATTTTTTATTACACTATTTAATATATAATAATTTTTATAAAAATTTAGTATAATACCAAATCTTGAAATGCCGCTCTGGAAAATGCCGTCCTAGGCGTGTGCCTATATTGTCTACGCCTTGAGTCGGGCCTGGCTATATTCTCGAAACATCTTCAAGTTGTACCATGTAATTTGTATTCTTTCGTTATTTTCCTCTTTGGCGTTTCCTTTATCTACTTTATTATTGTCGGCATGATCATTGTTGTCATTCCCACTACATTCATTTTCATTAAATTCTTTTATAGCTTTTAATGTTTGTTTTTACATCCACTCAAAAATGTTATATTTTTACCACCATTGTGGCCAATCACTTTAAAGAAAAAATATATGGAAAAACAAAACTTAATAAAATTACTGCCACATATAAACGCATAACATTTATTTAAGTAATTTTCATAGAACGATATGTTAATTACATTAAATCACGCCGCTTATTGTCACAGGAAACTGTCGAATATTATTCAATTTTCGGGGTGTTAACCATATTCGATAACTAAAATTGAATAATGTACTCGTATATCCTATCAAAATGATTTTATAACGCAATCAAAGCGATAAATTTCTACATATTTAACATGTTTAGGGTATTATATGTCCTACAGCTTAAAAATGTTAAAACAATTTAAAATAAGTACATATAATAAAATTTACCAGTTGTTCTTACGAATGCGAGGCCTCTTCACACGTGAGCCCCAGGACGTTGGTTACAAAAATCACCCTAAGTGTGTCCCTGAATGAAAACCTTTTGCTAATACATTTTTCGTTCAAGTAAGTAGAAGACAATTTGAAAATCAAGTGACAGTTTTAAACGTTTGATGACCAAATGTACATATTATATGACACATTCAGGAATAGTTTGATGATCCAAGATATCTCAATTACAAAATTTGAAATATAATATGCCATATGCCTAATATTGTTTCAACAATTATCGTTTATATTTTAACATGTACAAGGAAGTCAATATTTAGACACGTGACATTTAACGCAATGTTTAGAACATCAAATCATGTATTACTTTATTTTAATATGATCAAATAATTATTTTTTCATAAATAATGTGAAGTTAATATGATAATAAAAATTTTATTTTCATTTATGTAGTGAATATTGATCAACATTTTGAAGAAGAAGGTGATTTTTAATATATCACAATATAACTTTTATTATGTCGATATTATAATTATTTGATCTTTAAAAATAATGTTAAAAATATGATTAATATTTAATTTGTATCATGGAATACATTTTAATAATAAAATACCTTTTATATTACTATAATTTTTTTTTTTTTGTAGAAAAGTACTAATATTTGCACAATTAAAATAGAAATATTACGTTAGTTCTTAGTAAATATCATGAAAAATTTCAGATATTTTACATCAATATGCACAAGACCTCTTCAACGCAGTTGTTTCGGGTATATAGCCTTAATAATACATTTAAAAAAATTTAATAAGGATATGTTATATTCATGATAGTAGGATGTAAAGGGGGTTCTCGATCTGAAGGTTCTATGGATTTCCCTATGGTCCAGAGCCTTCTTTTATATCTTACTCATGACTAATTATTTCTAAAAAGAACTTTTTAATTTTTAGATAATATTGGTGACATAATTCCTGATCCATCAGATTGGTGTAAAAACGAGTATAGTATGTATTTTTTTTAGTATATATAAATTTCCATGTAATTCATTAAATTAATTAAAATATATAGATTTTTTTTAACATTTTTAATTCCATATTACAAATAAGACTATTCGTAAAATCCTAAAAACTATATTTTGGAGCTAATAAATGTACAAATAATTATAATCATAATAATATAATTAATTAGAACAATCATTTAAAGAACGATTACAAGAAAAACGGGATTTTTTATACAACTACGTTGATTTGAATTTAAATATAGATGTTTAATTGAATGTTTGCTCTAATAAGGATACGAAAATTCTGTTTTTAATCACTCTTGAAATAATAAAAACGTAATAATGTAATATTTAAATCTTGTGTGATTTTTAAAAGTTATACACGATGATATTCAATAAATCTAGAACAATTGATCACTATATAAATATATAAATATAATATTATTGAATTATATTAATGTGGAACATTTATTTACAACACTTAAATTTACTATCCAAATTATGTAGTAGATCCAATGGAGATCAATATAGCTCGTATAGAAAATGCATGTTACGGTAATAATTAAATTAAATGAATATCATATATTTAACTATTTAAAAATAGTTAAGAAACTACACTGGACAGTGTTATACATTTCATATCCATTGAAAAATTATTCAATATTATCTTTAAACTCATTCGCACAAAGAATATTTGGTTGGTATCATACAAACATTCTATCATTAATTTAGCTCTAACTTTTGTGTAACTATCCTAAAGGATTAAAATTACCTTAACTCACAATTTAGCTTATAATACACAATTTAACATGAATATTAATACACAAAAGAACAAAATCAGAAAACGTCCAAAATTATAATTTTATTTGTTAATAAAATAAACGATGAATATTCTACATACATTTAAGCTGTAAAAATATTTTCTAGAACTTATAAACGATACACGTTTTTCATGTAAGAAACGTAATTAAAACTATTCAAACTGTTATATGTTGTTTTAAAAGGATTTTGTTAATTAAAAATATTTTCAGATAAAACATATTGCTTTTTAAATGGAAAACATTGATTAATTAGTATTGTATTAAATATTTTTTATTGTTTAAGATTTTGAAACTGCCCAAAGTGCACTTACACGTGCATATTTTAAGTTAAGTAAGTGAATGACACAATTATTATCCTATACTAATTTTAAATGACAAAAAATGTTTAAAAGTTTTAAATGGCAGGATAAGTGTTCAATTAACTTTTTTTGGCTTTAAAGGGAATCTCTAACATTATTCATATGTCAATACACTTCATGTTTATCAGTTTCGAAAATTATATTTGTTATATTTAATAAATATATAATTACTATCTGTCCCGACAGACGTTATCTTGTCCAAATTTCAATAAATATGTTTTTATCGTTTTATGAATTTGTGAAAAATTATTGGAAATGTGATTTAAATTTTAAATCACATTTAATGTCAACATGTTTTATTTAAATTTTACTTCGATGTTCAAATAAACAATCACAAAAATTAAATGCTTATTTTCCAATGGTTTGTTGTGACATCGCCATTCTGTTCATTACATCGCTTTATGAAACAAGACATCTATTTCTTTGTTGTCTGGTGCGTAATCAAACAAAGATGATAGTTCTCTGACACGGGAAAAGGCGACATACAATAACATGCGAGAAACACAGATTTTCAAGGTTAATGCCACAAACACTCAATGCCTTTTGATTTGTTTATTGCCATTGTAAATACAAGCCGTGCCGGATACTGCAAGCGTATAAAGTCGAATAATATGTCAGCCGAAATTATTGGGATGCGTTGTATCAAACCGTTTCCTCCTCTGTACTATCCCTTCAAAATTCTTGCTTCAATGACATTTTTCATTAATTCCTTCATCCCAAGCCGGATGTCATTACAAAGATATGGTTAATTGATATTTCGCAACATAATGACTACCGATCCGACATCCAATTTGAGATTATAAGGGAGCAATCCGGGCAATTCCAGCAAGTTTAAAAATTCAGTTAGATAGACGACATCATTTTGGTTACAAATGGAATCCACCGATTTGTACTTCATCAATTCGTCAGCAATTTCACTTTGAATCTTTAAATTCAATTCATCGACATCAATGTTTTTTGCAGTCTATATAGCATATTTGCTCAACCAAACATGATTTTTGTAATTTTGAACAATGTTTGGAAATACCTTTCGGATGAATTCGGTCATTGACTCAGTAAATTGGAAAAAATCTACGGGCAATTTAATACAGCCAGTTCAGCTGTCAATAACCATTGCCAATGTCTACAATTGTTTCGAAAACATTTCTCCACATTGGTCGTTCTGCAACTCAACACGCAAGTTCATACTTAATTTAATTGTCATCTACTTCCACAAAACGGACGGCTTCAAACATACATTAAGTTCATCGGCTTACGTTAACCGTGACATTACTGACAATGTTTGGTGAAAATCACCTATTAACAGAATCATCGCACCATCAAACTGGTTTTAGTTATTTCGTATTTCTTGCATTGTTCGACCTAATGTTTCTAAAGACTTTTTATGTATCTTCATACATTCATCCCAAACAATTAATTTGCTTTGGCGCAAAACGTTGGCCATCGAACTGTTTTTCGAAATATTGCACGTTGGAGTTTCATTGATTTGCATATTCAACGGAAAATTAAGTGCTGAATGAGCGTTTCGACTGCCTTCCAACAACGTAGCTGCAATTTTTGATGAATCAACTGCAAGCACAATTTCATTCTGCGAGCAAATCGTTGTCAAAATCAAAGTCAGTATGATTTTATAAGTTTTTACAGTTCCACCGAGATTGTCCAAGAAGAAAATCCCTCCAGTTCCATCTTTCACAATTTTCATGTGAGTGTCGTACGCATATTTTTGTTGCTAATTTAACAGCAGAATGTTCGTTCGAACTGATTTTCTTAATGCATCGCAATCATATTTTTTTTCGCGTTTCGACTCTTGATTAAATGCGTCGTATTTGTGTACGTATATATATTATATATGTATTATATGTGTCGTGCATCAAACGATTGAATGCTGTCATGCCTAATTAAGGAAATACATTGTTTGATATCATAAGTCACATGTCCTCAATTCATATAAATGCCTCAATGTGAAATTCCTCGCTCAGTTGTAAATCTGAATTCGTTGTTATATTACTCATCTGATGCAAAATATCATCAGACATATTATCTTTGTATTTGTTTTACAAATCAATCGGTTTCGATGAAAAGCATGTTGAGATAATTATCGAAACAATGTTCATATTAGATAAGCATTTGATGAAATCACAGCATCTGAAGGGTAAAATCCCAATGATTATCATTCTCTAGCAATCCTAAACGTTGACAGGCATCTTTATATGTGCCGTACAATTCACTATTAACAGTTCGTAGATGTTGAAATGATTTTAAGCCACGAACGTTAACTAATAACAAACGCAAATATAAACATTTGTCGTTGCTTGGGTGGACTGTGTAAATGCAACCTAATACATCGGATGAAAATTCATGTGTATAAATTTGAACTGAATTTCCTTGTTTCCGTCGTTGAAACTTCTTTGACGATTGATTTCAAGTATAATGAAGAAATGTGTTCTCCGCAGTGAAGTATACTCTTTGACTATTTTCCAGATGTAAAGCCTAGTGAACAACAGTTGGATATCCTTCATGAGTGGTGAATTAACAAATGCGCAAAATATCTTCGTCACTACTAACATAGCGGCCCATTATATATTGAGTTATTCAATCGATATTTCATATTGAGTAATTCATCGGTGGAATTCTCAGCACCAACTCTAATCACAGCGACATCACCTTCTTTGGTCACATACTTACAGATTAATTCGATTGATTTTACGGAATAGCAAGATTCAACGTTGATGTGCGCTTTGAATGTTTTAAGAGTAATGGTGAATATGGAATAATACAACGATTATCAACTTCAATGTCCTGTTGATTCACTCTTACAATTGTTTATCTTCCTTTGTCTGCAGACGATCGGCGACGATACAGTGAATAACCACCATTTCCGGTAATTATTTCTGCTACTTCATCACATCATTTTTCGTCACACTTCATCACATTCGATCTTATCTTCTCAATTAACAAAATGAGAATATGTGCGTATGGCAATTCATGTTTGTGCCATTCCACTGAATACATCCAGCAGCGTATCTCGACGATCACGCGATCCTTCACAATGAAATACATCAGTGATCTTAAAATGTCTGTTTGAAGACTATCGCGGTGATTACATCGAAAGATGATTAGACAGAAAATAACTCTTGTCCAGTTTCTGTCCACTGTGAATTGCTCGTAAACACGATGAACAAATCTGGTGTACCGTAATGGAGAACATACGACATAGCTTCTTGAGCGTATTCATGCATATATCACGGACTTCCAACGTACGTTTCTGGGAGAATCATCATTTGACCAATATTCTGTGCATTACTGTCAGCGTTTATGGCAACTGGAAGGTGAATATACTCTTCGAAACAGTGGTTTTTCTGGTTCAATCTGATGAATGTCAATCACTATTTTAATTTTGACAAACACATTGACAGCATATTGATGAAATATACGCTGACATATTAAGATGTGATTATCCTCATTTTAACGAACAATCAATCAATATGAATAATAGTTCATTGAACTAAATTTTTTGTTCAATTCAATGAGTGTAATTTTTTTTTTGTCAATAAAAATAATTAATTTGATAAGAAAAAATATAAATTTACTATTCACTTTTAAGCGAATTTATCAACTTGATCGATAACCATCTTCACCTTGCCAAAATATAATGGGATATTGTAACGCATCATATGACAGGTGCGTTTCGTACAAACGCCGCAGTTGATTGTTTCGCTGATGTAGAAGGTTATCGCAAAACTCCAAGTTTTCACCAACGACTTCATCAAATATAAGCGCATTGAAACGTCTTGCGTGTTCTCTCGCAGGCGTCTTATCGGCTCTGATTACAATTTTGTAATAATCAGATGATATGCGGTCCAATGCAGTTCTGAACAATGCAATAAATTCAATGTTAAAAAAAATTTACAGTTTTTCTACAATTAGTCTTTTCAACAAACTGTTAGGTTATTCAAATTTATTGTCGCACGATTGGTTTCTATTGACCGATGATGTCGTATTCGATACATATCATGGTCATTTGAATTTTAATTTTTTTCTTGTGTACACGCTAAACGTGTTTGTGATAATCTATTCCGTTCAATTTCATTTCACTCTTCGCATTGCTCTTCAATTCGACTATTTCGAAAGTTCGTTTGTTTTGTAGTATTTCCAAATCAGCGACCTAAATTAATCCGTCTTATTGACAGAATTTCAATGTGATTAAAATGTGTCAATTCAATTTAAATGTATCGATTGCGTCGGTGACAGATTATCCATACAAAAATAAATATTCTTATTTATTTACAAAAAAATTATTAAAATTAATCGCATAAAATAAAGCAAAAACAAAAAACCAACAAATAATTGTGGAAACTACATTCACTGTTAGAAATTTTTAACCGCATTGTAACCAATAATAAAATAACCAATAATAAAAACCAAAATAACCAATAAGCTAATTTCCTCGTGTGAAATATTTTTCTGAATTCATAACTCTTTCACAACCAGACGAATATTTTTTAAACTATGCCTATATCATTCTGCGTAGATTATTCTACAAACCAAAATCAAATTGCATGACGACTTGATATTTACCTTCTGAGATTAGGTGTTAACGACAAAATTTTCCAGAATTTTCCAGTTCTCCCAGCAAGTTTCAATTTTTTTTCCTACAATCCATACTCAGACTATACGAACTTTAAAAAAAAATTAACCAAATAGGGTTAGCAGCTCTTAAGTGATATGATTACCAACGAACAACATTTCATTTTTATTATATATTTCAGAAGGTGAAATGAATTATTCACACATCCATAAAACTATTAAACAAATTGATTGGAGTGAAACTTGAATAATTAGCATACATTTTAGAATTTTCATTATATACCCAATTAACAGAACATTGTACATGAACAAGAATTATACATATTTTTATTTATGTTTTTTTCTTTAAAACAATAAAGAGGAAAGCGAATTGAATGACAGTATGTTTTATTTTCAATTTACATTTTTAATGAAAAATATCAATTTTGGTTGTACATGTTTACAACAAAATATTATCTGATGTATGAAATTTATATCGTTATATAATATACACATAAATGTTATAATGTAATCTAAAATATATTATGCATTGCTTGTAATTTTTACTAGATATAAATATTTTTAATCACATAATTATATAGATTTTTCTAGAGATTATTATTTTGATATGGCTCACAAAATTATATTAGCTGATGGTATGTATATTCGACACCAATATTAAACATTTTAAAAGCATAGATATCTAATAAATATATATACACACAAAATGTCCACATAAGAGTTTTCTATTTTCAACAAGGTATATTTTTTTAATTATTTTTATTATTTAAATTATTAAATTTAAAAATTTAAAGTGTGTTTCTTTTTATCAAATTTTTAAATCACATTTACAACTGTTCTATATATATTCAAAAATTCAAATTCATTCAAAAATAAAGTGTGTGTGTGTGTGTGCGTGTTCAAAAATAACTTGTTCAAAAAAATTATGTTATTATATTAAATACAACATTGTAATCGATTTATAAATATCAAATAGTAAACTTAAAACTAATACTGATTACAAATATTTAAAAAATAAAAAATATACGTAAATTACAAAGTCTAATCGTCTATTGAATTTTGCAAACACATCAATCACATTCTCAAAGTTTATTATAATATCACGATGATCATGAAATAAAAACAGTCCATTCAATTGATCTTCCGATATCCTTAATCTTATCAATTTTTTTTATCCACCATAGAGATGAAAAATTGCGTTTAGGTGATAGTGGTCGCTGGTTATGTTACAAGTATATTTAGCAGAATTTTTATTAGGAATTTTTCCTAAGTTAAACACAGCCTACAGGGGGACGGCCGCCCCCTTGTCCCCCACTGAATCTACGCCTGCAGAGAACACATTCACTTAAGGAAAATTTTTTTGATGTTCGACTGTCTTATGCAGCTGCTGTATACCCCTATCACATGCCGATTAACCCTGCTATTGATATGAAATTTGTATAATTTATATGAAACGTTAACTCGACAATAAAAACAAGGTGTCAAAAAAACTATAGTTGTTGACTTCGTTCTCAAGAATAAACGTATAGAATTCCAACCGTATTTCCTAATCATATGCAATAAGGGACTGCAAAAAATAAATCCTGTAAGGTTTCCCTCATTATTTTCGTAAAACCTTCCAAACTGTCGATCGCGGAACTTCTCTTGATTAACCCAGCAAACAGACTTTTAAGGATTACGAACAAAACTTGTACAAACATTTTCAACAATTTCGATTGAAACTTGTGGGCAACCTAAAGATTTCCCTTTGCATAAACAACTCGTCTCTAAAAACTGTTGCTACCATCTTCGAATAGTCAGAGCAATTAAAGGATCAATTCCATACATACTCTCGTAGAAAATTGCGTTAAATAATTATTACAGATTCGTCCTTATTAAATCGAAAAAGAATATACCCGTTTTGTTGACTGGCATCTTATCGAATACTGATTTAAGCCGGTGGTTACTTGCTGAAATCGCATCAATTAACTATCTACTATCAACTAAATAAAACTCAGAAATACCCTCTATCTATTGCTATGTAATTTGTCCTAATTTGTCGAGTAATAGCGTGATTATGAAATCGGAAAATTCTTTTGTGAACACCCTGTGTGTATATATATATATATAGTATAATATTTATAATTTAGGGTACGTTCTCAAAATCCAATGAATTTATTCTCGAATATTTTCTGATCTTTTTATATAACTGTTTGTGAACTTATTAAATATGTAACAAGAATTATAATCAATTCATAGAGACAATTTTCAGAACGCAAAATGTTATGGTTTCTGATAATTTCTTTAATGTACACGAATTATACGAATATAACCAGTTAATATGATCTCGTTTATGTTTCTTGTGTAATTGATTTTCACAGTGTTGAATATTCATATTCTTTCAGAATTTCAAAATGCGAAAAGTCCAAGAGAGTATTGTCAAATACATTTTCAACCATTGGAAAATACATCTAACAATGATTGAAGTAACAACTTTTTTTTCGTCGATAAACGACATCCAGTTTATGAGTTATAAATTGAGATAATGACTTAATATCTATACTTTAGGGGTTTTAATAAAGTTTTCTACTGTTAAGTAATAGGATAATTGTTATATGTTTACCAAGCGGGTGATATTTTTCTATTCTAATTTGTTTATACACTTATGGATCCACTAACGTATATATATAATATTAATTATATTATTAATAGATATTTATAAAAAAAAATTAATTCACTAGTTTATAACGGAAATGTATTTCTTTGGTTAAATATTATAATTGTCTATTAAATGAATATAAAATACAATGTAATATTTATATAATAATATAATATTTTATTCAATTTAAATTATTTTTAAAAATGTAAAATTGTTTTCTAAGAAACAAATAATATTTTAATATTGTTATATTAGAATTATTAAAATAATTATCATTAATATCGTTTACGATATTAATTAGTATTTTAATCATTATCTTATATAATTTCGAAATTAAGCTAATAAAATTATTATGATATAAAAAAATAATTTATATACTGATTTATTTTTTATTATTAGCAAGTTTGGTGAATATAAATATAAATTCATAGCCTATTGAAAAAGCATACTTATTTTAAATGATATATTTTTTAAACAAATTTAAATTAAAGTTTTTATTTTTTATCCATTGTAAATCGTAATTTTTTTGTATGTACATTAAATATTAGTAGAGTAAAACGGCCGGTTCTAGATCATAGGGAAACCCATAGCACCCGCAGAGCTATTGCAGGAGCTATACTTTTAACACGACCGCCCACCGGCACCGCTGCAGACGCTAAACCATAATTAACCCTGGTACCTCAATACTCTTTCATCGCTGCACTTAACCCTTACATACCTCTATACCCCCCCCCCCCCAATATCATATCTAATGATTATACGCGATTACTCGCGGTGATTACGTTTGATCGCGATTGCTTACAATTAATAACGATCAAACCTTATTCATCCTTGGACCCCCCATTATATTAAGCACATATACATAAACGCAAGAACGTTGTATACATAACATACATTATTATAATAATTGAAATTTATCTCATTATTAATACTACTATATAACAAACTCTAAAAACATTATTCATAATTATTTACCCACATATTATAGGAATTTATATAATTCACATAAATATATTCATTTTTTAAATTTTTAATGACTTATTAATACATAAGTAAAACAACCCTTTGTCATATGCATCGATAAATAATAACATATTTCACTCCCCCTCGTGCAAATAAAATAAAATTCATGAACTACATTTTTATAATATGAGTCATACGATAGGGTTGTACAGTCCCGTATAGACCTGTATAATGAATAATAGGCGTATCCTTCAAAATATAAAATGTATATAAATACTGACTAACGACGTGTGTGAAGTTGGCCCACCCACTTCAAGGTGTAAACTTCAAACCTACACTAATATTTTGCGAGTTTTTTGCAAGAATTTGCGAGTCCATTTTCAGAATTTGCGAGTCAGTCATTACCGAGTAAAAAACAAAAGTACCGAAGGGTGGGCCAACTTCACGTAGCCCACCCACTTTGTCCTAGAATTTCAAAATTTGTATATATGTTAAAAACATTATGTATTCTTAATTAATATGCGTATTTTTAATGTTTAATCTGACTTCCAGTTTAATGAAATATTTATTATTGAATTATTGTATTTCTTTTTCGAATATAATAAATTGATCAGCGGTCACGACTCGCAAAGAGAATTGTGTTATGCTATGACTTGGGCATTGATGTTGTATGGAAAGTATATTATTATATTTTGTTATTTTATTATTTTGTTTAAATTTTTAATTTATACTTTGTCATTCGTGTATATTATATTCATCGTATATGTGTTCTATTTGCATTGGTAGTGTACTCAAATCCGAACATTTAAACGAGTTTTACCAATAAATGACTTCAAACCATTGAATTATAATCAATGTTTCAAACAAATAACAAAAAAAGATAATATAAAACTTAAAGAGTGACTTTCTCTGCGTTTTATACCTATCCGCCAGGTCGGCAGGGATTTGCTAAATGCTAGCAGGCTCCCTCCAGCCTTACCGACCCCAACTTATTAAAGTAAGGGCCGGCTCAGAACTCTTAGTCAAGACGTTCTCTGCTTAGTTCTTTCCAACATGGGAGACCCTGCTGGTGGAATACACCACCGTTGGCATAGCACTAAGCGTCATCGAATGACCGATCAAGCCCCCTCACCACGGCAAGGTGAGTTCCAAGAGGGGGGAGTCTTTTTTTTTATTTTATCAGCAATGCACCCATCTAATCCGCCTACCATAACACCTTGGAAACCTATTTAGCAATCTTTAAAGCAGTGGGTCAACATTATTTATTAACAAACAAAAACTAGACAATTATTCACCAAAGTGAAGAATTAGTTTAGATATATTCGTTGTTTAAATAACGTTAGTGTTCAATATCAAGTAATGGTATACGCGCGTAGATTCGGCACCGTCTTTAATGTGCATCGCAACTTAATAATAATGCGCGTGATAACGACAATACGAAATTGGACAATTGTAGATAATAGACGTTTTATAATATGACCCTCAACATCCTCTTTCCGATACAATTTATCGAAATAAATGATATGTTTTTTTCAAGTTCTCGTACTTGAGACGTACATACGTTATCAATATCGCGCTACATTCGCGCAATCTAATAAAATGTAAAATCACGAGCACGGTTTTAAAAGTCAGTCGTTTAAACACACAAAGATACAAAAAACAATCCGGAGGAACACAGTAATTGTCTTGTAAACATTAATTACTCATACAGATAACGGAATGATCAACGAAATTAAACATATTACCTGCTTTGCTATATAATAACTGTTATCACTATATTATTTATCGAATATAAAATACTTAAATAAAATTGAAAACTGGAAGTGCAGCAATGTAAATCAACGTGTATAAATGTATAAAACCAAATATAGGAAATAAACGTATATAAAAAAATATGAATTCGGTTCGAGAAATAATTTGTGATTATTACGTTGCCAATGTTGATTATTGAATGAGAGACAAATGCGTTCGCTCCGCGAGTCTCGTTATTCGTTTTCGTGCGGAAACCATTGCGAATTGTTTGATCTTGTACGACCGTTATCCGAACGAAACACACCCACCTGACGATGGTTGAAAGGACGAGCGAGGCAAGAGGGTTTCCATCAAACAACAGATTTTGCGAATTTTTGTCACCGTATAATTGTTTATATATATATAATTTTCGGAAAAATTGTTATCTGTTAATGAAAATTATTTATTTTATGTACAATCCGTTTATTCATGTTATAGTTTACATGTTGGTAAAACTGAATCTAGTTCTGAATCTTAAAATGATTGATATATGAAAAAAAAAAATGTATATTAGAAAAAATTATTAATTGTGTTAAATTTGGAATTGTAATAAAAATGTTAATTTTCTGAGGAAAAAAAGAGGGATAAGTTAGGACCTCATGAAGGTCAATATTCATAAAAGATGAAATTTTTGTCCACATTCCACAACAGACCACATCTCTAACCGGAAGGATATTTTCAAGTCACGACCCATTTTCCAGTGTAGTGTGTTAAGAATAATTCACACACCAGACAGCTAAAGAGTCAAACACCAGACGACGTCCAGTAAAGAGTCCTCGAGTCGGGTCGAACATCGGACACCGTCCAGTGGAGAGACCACCAGAGGACCTCAACTGTCACCTTGCTTAAAGTCCCTCAGCGTTTGGTAGTATTTAAAATACATACATATTAATTTATTTGTTTCTTGATTTATTTACATAAGGTAACCCTAGTCAATAATATTAATTATCACACACCGAGGTCGAGTCCTAAGGACCTCGATAAAATAAACAAAAATCCCAGTATCAAAGAGTAGGGAGAAAGGACGTTACATTACTCATACAGTAAACGAAATGATCAACGTAATTAAGCACATAATGTTTTACCTGCCTGCTTCGCCTCTGCTATCACTATATTATTTATCGAATACAAAATACTTAAATAAAAAAGAAAATCTGGAGGTGCAGCAATGTAAATCAACGTGTATAAATGTATAAAACCGAATATAAGAAATAAACGTATATGAAAAAAGTATGAATTCGGTTCGAGAAAAAATTTGTGATTATTACGTTGTCAATGTTGATTATTGAATGAGACAAATGCGAATCTAGTTATTCGTTTTCGTGCGGAAACCATGGCGAATAGTTTGGTACCTTGTACATCCGTTATCTGTAAGAAACACACGCCTAACGACGGTTGAAGTGATGAGCGGGCAGGGTGATTTCCTTCAAACATCAGATTTTGGGAATTTTTTTCACCGTATAATTGTTTATATATATATAATTTTCGGAAAATTTGTTATCTGTTAATTAATATTATTTATTTTATGTATAAATCGTTTATTCAATTACGGATTAGGTAATGTTCAACTATTGTGGATTATACACATTTGGAATATTATGTTAAAATAAGTTGTAATTCGATTGTAAATTTTTTTTATCCGAAAAATACATTCAACAATTTAATGACTTCAAATTCTTAATCATTAAGTTTTTATAAAAACGATTAAGTTATTTATAATGAAGAAGTTATTGACATGATGGCTAAATTAGAAAAAGCATTGATATTTTGAATTAATAGTCATTAATGAAACTTCAAATTTGGATGAATATTATTTACTCATATTAATATATTTTTAAAAACACACTAAATTATTTTCCTGCGTTTGGCCCTTTGTGAAAGGGTTGTACTTTTTTTCTCAAAATTCAATAACTAACCACGCGGTGCTTAATTACATTAATTTAATTCTAACGTGCGCGATTGCCGTTTAGTTCTTTGAAACGACCCTAATAATATAGCTACCGTGTTTTGTTTTCGTTTCAGGCATATTCCGTTGAACGAACTGCGTCGAACAAGCCAAATCCCAAATTAGATTGACTATATCCCAATTAGTTGCAAACAGATTATGTACAGAAGATTTTCCGCTAAGTATGTTCTGTACGACGAGTACCGTGTACGGTATATGTGTACATTTGAAAATGAAACGAGTTACGGATTTTAATCGCACTCACATATTATAATCGAACGTTTACGAAAATTCGGCATGAGATAAATATGATGGTACCTACAGATATTATAATGAAAACATGAGTGATTGGCTTTTACGAGCGGGAAAATAAAAAAATTGATTTATCCGACAGAGTTCAATAGAATAAATCGTTACATATAATCATACCATAGAAGTTTACACAAGTCGCAGGTTAAAATATTTAGAATAGATTAATTAAGATGATTAAGCGTCATCGAACGACCAAACAAGCCCAAACAAGCTCACCACAGCAAGGTCAGTTGCTAAAGGGGAAGTCTTTTTTTTTTCGGCACCTATTCCACCTACCCTAACTACCTACACCTACCCTTGGAAACCTGTTTAGCAATTCCTTAAGAAGTGGGTCGCCAGTATTTATTAACAAACAAAAAAAAACAATGATTCATAGAGGTTGGTGAACGGAAAGTCCACGGCACCAGTTACAAAAGTAAATATACAAAAATTTTTATTTTTTTCGAATTCAAGGAGGAGCGGCAGATAAGTGCATAACGTTCCTCTCCTCAAAGATTCCATTTACAGGAGGCCCATGACCACCCTACTTTCCCACTATGACGCGATGGGGTTATACCGTGCAGGGACTGCCACTTTCACTCCGATTCTTTCTTCGTACCCATCACGGTCGATGCGAATTGTTCCACTACTTCCCTCTTAGCCGGGGACTCCAGCATTAGGTCGACGAGATCGCGAGGCCGGAAACGACCTATAACGCGCGTTATAGGCCACGCTGCGAACGAGCGGGTGAGACATGTCGTCATCCACCTCGCTATAAGAGTCAGGCAGCCTGCAGTGGGAACACCCCCTTCTCCGAAACACAGCCGATCCGGTGTAGGAATCGGATTGAAACAGCTGTGCCCCGTTTTGGGAGAAATAGAACGTCATCTCATCGTGTGATCTCCTTACTCACCGATCGAGCAGCGTGGATCCCCCGTGGATCCGGGTCCACTCACGGCCTCTTCTGGTACTTTCCATCCCGCTACCCACCGTGCCCACTCGCCGTCGTCAATGCTTTCGGGTACCCGACGTCGCCGGAAATCCCAGAGGCCGTCCGTGCGCTGCCAGCGGCATCGCCCTCCTCGCATCGTACGCCGAAGTTCGTTCGACCGCCAGGAGGTCGATCGAGGGCGTCCTCCCAACGACCTGCACGGCGTCGTAGGAGACTGTGCGGTACGCACATGTGCTCCTGATGGCCATCCCTACGCTAGGCCCTCGCCAACGTCTCCACGCTCTCCGGGTTGTAAGCTAACGTAGGTGCCCACCTCGAAGCACCGTACAATTGTATCGATAACAGGACGCTCACCAGCAGACGCCTACGGCCCACCAGCAGGCTGCTGATGTCCGGCATGAGTCCGGACAGAGCGGACATCGCCCGCTCAGCGTTCTCCGAGTCGTCGCGCAAGTGCGCACTGAACATCGTCTAATTGTTCTCGAGGATCACTCCTAGGAACTTAATGCCTCGTTGAGTAGTACTAGTAGACAACAAACACCCGGAGGAATACAGTAATTGTCGTTTAAACATTAAGTGCACATACAAACAACGGAATGATCAGCGTAATTAAACATATTATATATTACCTTCGTCACATCTGCCATCACTATATCATTTATCGGATACAAAATACTTAAACAAATTAGAAAAACTGGACATGCAGCTATGTAAATAAACTTATATAGATGTATTATAAGAAATATAAAAAAAAAAAAATGAAAAAAGTATGAGTTCGGTTCGAGAAAAAAATTTGTGATTATTACGTTGCCAAGGTTGATTATTGAATGAGAGACAAATCCGGCGCTCTGTGAGTCTCGTTATTCGTTTTCGTGCAGAAACCATGGCGAATTGTTTGGTCTTGTACGACCGTTATCCGAACGAAACACACCCGCCTGACGAGGGTTTGAAGGGACGAGCGAGGCAAAAGGGTTTCCATCAAACAACAAATTTTGCGAATTATTATCACCGTATATTTGTTTATATGTATATAATAGTATATATATATAATTTTCAACATTTTCTATAAATCGCTACTTTTATATATTCTATCTTATTGTTAAATAGTTTAATTAGGATTAAACATAGCATAATTATAGTACATTTAATCTACGTTTAAGAATATTGTAATCGTTGAAATTGAAAGTGATTTTTGCAATACTTCCTTTTAAATTTAAAAAAAAAAAAATTTGAACACTATAGCTTCAACTATGGTGGATTATACACATTTGGAATATTATGTAAAAATTGGTTGTGATTCGATTTTAATGTTCTTTAAACTAAAAAATACAATTGACGTTCTAACGACTTCAAATTCATTATCATTAAACTTTTATAGAAATATTGAAGTTATATGCGAACGTAATGTTTCATCACATACCGCTCATAACTCGCATTATTTAGACTTTACTACATTCGAAACCTTTTGTGTGAAAATTATGAAACCACGTACAGTAACGATCGATTTCATATTTTGAACGTTTACGTATTTTCTAAAGAATCTTATAAAATTGTAATTTTAGTTATAATTATTTTTCGTTATAACAATATTATTTTCGAAATATACACGTTATCATTGTAGAAAAACAATGTGTGCAAACAAGAAGATTCAATGACATTATGTTTATTTATATATATATATATATATTAATGATATATTTCAAATATGAGGTTTAGTTTTTTATATGAAGTTTAGAGGTACGCAATTGCTTGTTTAGATAGGAAAGGCGCCGAATCGACAAGTTCAAAATGTATTCGCTCCAGTGTTTATTAATTAAAATCAAAACGCATTTTATCGAAAAGTAGTACGTTATAGATTTTAAAAAGCTTAATTTTAATTTCCAAACAAAATTATATATTATTATATAGAAATACATAATAATAAATTGAGCTGTGAATTTCAATATTAATTCAATCATTATGTTTATATATATATAGCTTGAAAACTTTTTTTCTCTATTTTCGGGGGATTTTTATTTTATATAATTATAAATATCTCTCCCGATTTTCGCATAATTTGTCACTCAACAAAAAAGTCTTTGGATACAATGGATGAACAAACACAATTTTTATTATTTTAACACCACGTGATTACACATGTAGATAAATATATATTTTTAAATACTTTTAATTATTAATTCCGAAAAAAATTATACACACACAATATATTTCGCATTAATTACACTTAATCGAGACGTATGATTTATGAAATGATTCTCCACCGAGGGGGGAAGAGGGATGATATCTCCACAGCTTCCCTACATACAATTTATATCATTATTTTTATGTTCGTCGAATCCGTTACTTGTGTACACACATTTCGGATTTGTCGCGCTTGTTACTGTTATTGTTATCGTTCTCCTACTGCGTTGAATATCATATGGGTGTAGTGATTTTCCACGTCAAACTCACGTATTTACAAGTTACAGTATTTCAGAGACGGTTTCGCCTTCTTCGGCGAGGATAAATTCCTTGCGGCTCTAAAAAAAAATTAATACATTGGTATTATTTTCCGGCGTTGTTTAGAGACCGAACATAATTGACGGTGTGGGTGTTGTTAAATTTCTGCCTCGAGCGCAGAAAATGTCACGGAGAACTGCAGCAAGTAGAACACACCGAAAACGGACGAACGATCGCGCGAGAATTTATTCATCATATACGAACAACAGGATATAATATACAGTTCACAGGAAATATACAAGAAAAGAAAATAGGGTGGGTGTGGTAATAGGTAGAAAGAGATAGAAAAGTGACAGTGAGAGAGAGAGAGTGAGTTAGTCAGAAAGTGTGACAAAGAAGTGAGAGAGGTAGGAAATTTGACCCTGTTAATCGGTTCAGCTAACTCGACGATAACATTAGGATAAGGAAAAATAATGCGCGAAAATCGACTCTGATGGGTTGACCGAAATCTTTTAATTGAACGTAATTTCGTAAAAGTGTTTTTCATCGCGTTCTCTTGATATTTGATATTTCAAATATGATACCTAACCTAACACGGGTTTTTAATCGTAAGGTTGAACTCCTCTAGTTGTTTTTACTAAGTTCGTGCACCGCGTTCTACTGTATCTCAACAGCGATTTGTTGACACACATTGATCCGAGCCATTCTCGTAAACAGGTCATCTCTACAACATTCTTCCTCCGATCCTTTCTCCGATATACGCGCGTTCACGCTAACGAATGTCGCTCCAAAGACCACCAATCCATTACCGTCACATTTAAGTCTAACGTCTGCGTTCACAAAACGACATTCGAATATGTTAATGTTAGTGTCGCTCGACCGTATCCATACACTTACATTGGAAAGTTCCGTTCCATATTCTATCCACATCACGCAAAGAAGGCGTTCGCCGCAGACACCGATGTGAACTGCTCGACCACATTAGCGGACAGCGCTCCTTCATTCTTCAGTTCATTGATAAATCTATACAAACGAGATGTCACGCGTTAGTGGCTGTTCCGGTGGAGATATATGGAAGCGCGAATTTCGAATTTGAAAACGTTTAGATTTCTTTTGGAAAAATTAAGAATAAACCCAAATATGAATCCGCCGAAGCTCATTTTAATTGAATTAAATGCACATTAGTAAAATATTAAATTCAAACCATATAAACTCATACACGTAATGAACGTAACGAGTTGTACGTAAATTAATTTTTACAAATGTTGACAGTGAATAAAACCGCAAAAAAAATTTTGCTTTAGTACAAGGCTATTAATTATAATCGAAAAACTCATATATTTTATTTTATATTAGGAGCCATTCCCTATATAATATGTATTGTAGAGTTATTACCACTAAACAATAATAAGTACAATATTTAATTATAAAATACTTACGTGACAAAGGTAGATAATTTTCCTGTGTTTGTCGATGTCTGTGATTTATAGAAAACAAAATACGTTATATTGTTACAATACGCACGTGCATAATCATAAGTAAAATAATCGATACTTACGGTCCTACTTTTCTTGCTTAAAATATTGAATATTTGCTTCAATTGTTGTTCTAATACGTCCTGAAAAGTTTTGTTACAATCCCTGGGCATCGCATTAAAAATGACGTCATTCGCCATCGTCGCGCACAGCTTAGCATACGGTACCATATATTTCGTACGTATCAATGCCTATATTTATACACAAGCGAATCAAAAAAAAAAATATAATCCGAAATATCAAAAAAAAATATAATCCGAAATAGCAAAAAAACACCCCCCCATTTTGGTAAACAACACATTTAAAATATTAAGCTTTTTTCGTTTATGACCTTTTAAAAAGTGTTTATTTATGCTGTTATCGTTAACCGAGCAATTGCTTTTATAAAACCGTAACACAATAAATAGGATTGTTAGGGCTTTCTAAAAACATAATTAACATAACACGATACAACAATTTCTTTAGACAAATTTTATTCTTACCTGTTGGAGTAATAAGTCCGTGACTTTTTCTAAGATCGATGATGAAGTAATTTTTAATTTGACAACCTTCAAGTCCAACAATCTCAGGTTTAATGAGGTTAGGCTGGTAGCAATATATGTCATAAAATCCATTGTTTCCTGTAATTAAATATGTATTACATTTGATAAAACGTCCGTATACATTCGAGCTAACGACACGGTGTTTTAAACATATTGAAATGATCTATTAAACGAGCATTTACTTTATTCTCGTCTACTTCCTCCGTTATCACACTCTTACGAACGACGGGCAACGATTCGTTCACCTGAAATAACGATAACAAAAAAATATTTTTCATTACACTGAACGAAGGGTCCAAAATATAAAATAGCTACGTTTAAAAAAAGATAAAAAGGAAAATTCTAAACACACATTTACTTCTTTTGATTTTTCCTTTTCAGGCGACCACACGCTTCGAATGTTCTTCCGCACCGTAACAAGGACGGGCGGCAAACGTTCGGGCATCTGAAAAATGACGTCAATATTTGGAAAACTATAAAAAAGCGAAGATAATGTCGTTCCGTTCTAATATCGTAACGATATTGGTGTTAATAGCAGAGTACAAAACAATAACAACAAGTTTATAAACATACGTATATCTTGTACTAACTAAAACGCGGTATAGCTCTGACACATTCGTCACGTATTTTTACCTTTGGCCCCGTGGCCAATTCCCAAACGTGCGAGTAACGCACTCCTTTCGTCGCGGTATTAATGACGGGCCTGCTGTATTCATTAGCATCCTCCGTGTCGATGACAGGATGTAAATATTCGACAATCTAAAAAAATCACATTATTCGTTCGTAAAACTATAAAAAGAAGCTACGATATCATTTCGTCCTAATATCACTACGACAAACACGTTGTATGAAATACCGATTAAAAATCGTCTGATCTGATGGCAAAACGAGATACACATAGTGTGCCTGCAAAACTCCCGAGCTAAATAAGTGTGTTCAAAATAAATAGCGCTACCTTGTACGAGCTTGCAGCATAGAAGTTATGCGCAAAATTATTAGTTAACTATCTTGAGACGCAAATCAATAAACGTGCAAAAATCGAATACACATATTCGTTAGACTTTGTACTACGTGAAGCTTTAGTTTTTTAAGAACGAAAGAGCCAATTTTGTTGACTACTAAAATTTAATTTTGGGAACTTTTCAGACATACTGTGTAGCTATTAGTCTTCAATGTTGCGCTTTTACCTTTTTCCCTCTGGCTGATACCCAAATGTGGGGGTACCGAACTCCCATCGTCGAGGTGTTGACTACGGGCACGCTGTGATCGTCGTCTTCCAATAACATATCGATCACGGGTACGCTGTTATTTTCGTCTTTCGACACCATAACGTTTACAGATGTGCTACAATTTTCCTCTGACACCATATCGACCATTGGTACGCTGTGGTCGTCATCTCCCGTCATCAAATCGACCACGGGTACTCTATGATTCTTTTCTTCTTTCTCCATATTAATTACAGGTGCACTACAGTATTGTTCTGTCACCATATCGATTACATTTACGCTACAGTCTTCTTCTGTTAACCTAACCGCAGCGTGGTTTTCGTCTTCCGACACGGTATCGACTGTGGACGGCAAAGAATGTTTGAACATCTGAAAAATGACGTTACTCGTTCAAAAACTATAAAAATGCGACGACAGTATCGTTAATGACGTTTTCGAAAATACCTTTAAACGATTGTAGCGAAAAATATCATTCATATCACCTTCGTTTTTTTCATTATTGTCAATACATTATTAATTAAAAAAAAAAATGAAATCCCTCACCCCTGAACACACCCGAGAATGCAAATAGCGAGTCACTGAGGCCCCGCTGAATCTAATCCCACCGTTTCAGTTACCCGGAAACTCCAGCATCGATGCAACCAAGTTTACGCATTCTAGAACGAGCCGATCACAAGGTTCAGCTCGTCCTAGGCACGCTCAAACGCCTCGCAGCGGGTGAGCGTGTAAAACGCGTCGTCGTTCTCCTGCACGAGTCGGGTGGTCCAAAAAAAGAACACCCGCTCGTCGGTGCACAACCGTTCCAATGCAAGTTACTGTTGAAACATCTGTGCCCCGTTAACAGCTATATAAAATGTAACCTCGTGTCCTTGTACGAACGTTGCTGTCGATACGAACACCACCGAGATCCCTCTGTACCGACGAACTACTAATAGAGGTCCTGGGCGTCCCCGCAGTGGTTTAAATTAAACTGTACTAACCTCAGCACGTGTATGTTCGGCAAGGGGTGACGACTGGTGTTCGCTATCCCCCACCGGTTCCATCACGATTCCCATCACGTTTTTAACTTTCATCGGTTTCGGACCGGATATACGATCAGCCGCAAGCTTCCGGACATGTTTCATGACCTCCACCCATGGGGTCTGACCGGGGACGAACACGAACGTGGACGGAAGCGGACCAATAAACTCCTCCTTTTTTGTCTTGTCCCTTTGCGAAGAATGCGTAAGCGATGTTCGTTGCTGTTGCTGGTAATACGGTTGATGCGGCCCCTCCAACCGCACTTGGCGCTTTTTGTTTTCGATCGTTTTCCTTGCATTTCTTTTTTGCTGTCCAGAATAGTATAGTTGCACCTTGTCGTAGGTTGATGAGACGTCATCCTTCCTCGACTTATCGACTTTTCTTCCTACGTCACCTCTTAGCATGTCTGTAGCCGTTTCCCAATCAAACTCATGTTCAATGCACGCGTATTCTTGTATCTTTTTTCCTAAGTTTTTCTTCCGATAATCGCTGTTTTTCCCAGTAGCAATTAGAACGACGGGGGCCTGGTTGACTACCCCCGTGTCCTCACGGTTACGGGACGACGACCGAAGTGGGCCCGCTACGTTGGACCCGGATTTTATCCCGGATCCACCCACTACTGCCGACCCCTGGGGTTCCGATGACCCTGGGGTGGTAACAATACTTCTGTAGTTAACTTTCATATTGAGTTTTAAAGAGTGACTTTCTCTGCGTTTTATACCTATCCGCCAGGTCGGCAGGGATTTGCTAAATGCTAGCAGGCTCCCTCCAGCCTTACCGACCCCAACTAATTAAAGTAAGGGCCGGCTCAGAACTCTTAGTCAAGACGTTCTCTGCTTAGTTCTTTCCAACATGGGAGACCCTGCTGGTGGAATACACCACCGTTGGCATAGCACTAAGCGTCATCGAACGACCGATCAAGCCCCCTCACCACGGCAAGGTGAGTTCCAAGAGGGGGAGTCTTTTTTTTTTATTTTATCGGCAATGCACCCATCAAACCCGCCTACCATAACACCTTGGAAACCTGTTTAGCAATCTTTAAAGCAGTGGGTCAACATTATTTATTAACAATCAAAAACTAAACAATTATTCACCAAAGTGAAGAATTAGTATAGGTATATTCGTTGTTTAAATAACGTTAGTGTTCAATATCAAGTAATGGTATACGCGCGTAGATTCGGCACCGTCTTTAATGTGCATCGCAACATAATGATAATGCGCGTGATAACGACAATACGAAATTGGACAATTGTAGATAATAGACGTTTTATAATATGACACTCAACATCCTCTTTCCGATACAATTTATCGAAATAAATGATATATTTTTCTCAAGTTCCCGGTACTTGAGACGTACATACGTTATCAATATCGCGCTACATTCGCGCAATCTAATAAAATGTAAAATCACGAGCACGGTTTTAAAAGTCAGTCGTTTAAACACACAAATATACAACAAGCAATACGGAGGAATACAGTAATTGTCTTTTAAACATTAATTACTCATACAAATAACGGAATGATCAACGAAATTAAACATATTACCTGCCTTGCAACTGTTATCACTATATTATTTATCGAATACATAATACTTAAATAAAATAGAAAATCTGGAGGTGCAGCAATGTAAATCAACGTGTATAAATGTATAAAACCAAATATAAGAAATAAACGTATATGAAAAAAGTGTGAATTAGGTTCGAGAAAAAATTTGTGATTATTACGTTGCCAATGTTGATTATTGAATGAGAGACAAATGCATTCGCTCCGCGAGTTTCGTTATTCGTTTTCGTGCGGAAACCATGGCGAATTGTTTAGTCTTGTACGACCGTTATCCGAACGAAACACACCCGCCTGACGACCGTTGAAGGGACGAGCGAGGCAAGGGGGTTTCCATCAAACAACAGATTTTGCGAATTTTTATCACCGTATAATTGTTTATATATATATAATTTTCGGAAAATTTGTTATCTGTTAATGATTATTATTTATTATATGTATAAGTCGTTTATTCATGTTATATTTTACATGTTGATAAAACTTAATCTTGTTCTGAATCTTAAAATGATTGATATATGAAAAAAAAAATGTATATTAGAAAAAATTATTAATTGTGTTAAATTTGGAATTGTAATAAAAATATTAATTTGCTGAGGAAAAAAAGAGAGGGATAAGTGAGGACCTCATGAAGGCCAATATTCATAAAAGAGGAAATTTTTGTCCACATTCCACAACAGACCACATCGCTAACCGGAAGGATATTTTCAAAAGTCACGACCCTTGTTCCAGTGTAGTGTGTTAAGAATAATTCACACATTAGTCAGCTTTCAGTTATGAAGTGAAAAAATTCAATAAATATTAAAGTACACTTTCTTGGATAACTGAAACAATTTGGCTTTCAGTCCAATAAGTGACTCAGTCCAACAAAGGAAGTAGCAGTTGGAGGCGGCTGGAATACCGCTACTTTTCTTAAATTGGACAGCTGGACAACAATTTATCGAAACTTACACTATTGTCATCAAAATGGCTACCATCGCTCTCACCACCTAAATCTGGGGTCCAGAATTAAATGGACATGGGGTACATGTAAAGATGAGTCACAAGACATCATGTACTACTACTTTGGGGGGTGAGAGAAGTGCTGATTAAGGGTTTTTGGGGCGTGACCTACATAACCAGACGGTACGAAGGTGTGTGAATGGAACTAGGAGTAAGAGTCGAGCACCAGACAACGACGAGTAAGCGTCTAACACCAGACAACGACGGGTTTGTTGTCGAACAACAGACAACATCGAGTAAAGAGTAAAACACTAGACGACGTCCAGTAAAGAGTCCTCGAGTCAGGTCGAAAATCAGACACCGTCCAGTGGAGAGACCACCAAAGGACCTCAACTATCACCTCGCTTAAAGACCCTCAGCGTTTGGTAGTATTTAAAATACAAACATATTAATTTATTTGTTTCTTGATTTATTTACATAAGGTAACCCTTGTCCATAATAATAATTATCACACACCGAGGTTGAGTATTCGAGACCTCTATAAAATGAACAAATCTCCCAATATAAAAGAATAGGGAGAAAGGACATTACATAACTCATACAGTTTACGGAATGATCAACGTAATTAATCACATTATGTATTACCTGCCTGCTTCGCCTCTGCTATCACTATATTATTTATCGAATACAAAATACTTAAATAAAATTGAAAACTGGAAGTGCAGCAATGTAAATCGACGTGTATAAATGTATAAAATCAAATATAAGAAATAAACGTATATGAAAAAATATGAATTCGGTTCGAGAAAAAATTTGTGATTATTACGTTGCCAATGTTGATTATTGAATGAGAGACAAATGCGAGTCTCGTTATTCGTTTTCGTACGGAAACCATGGCGAATTGTTTGGTCTTGAACGACCGTTATCCGAACGAAACACACCTGCCAGTTTATGGTTGAAGGGACGAGCAGGGCAAGGGGGTTTCCATCAAACAACAGATTTTGCGAATTTGTATCACCGTATAATTGTTTATATATATATAATTTTCGGAAAATTTGTTATCTGTTAATTAATATTATTTATTTTATGTATAAATCGTTTATTCAATTACGGATTAGGTAATGTTCAACTATTGTGGATTATACACATTTGGAATATTATGTTAAAATAAGTTGTAATTCGATTGTAAATTTTTTTTATCCGAAAAATACATTCAACAATTTAATGACTTCAAATTCTTAATCATTAAGCTTTTATAAAAACGATTAAGTTATTTATAATGAAGAAGTTATTGACATGATGGCTAAATTAAATTAAAGGTGCGCGATTGCCTTTTAGTTCTTTGAAATGACCGTAATAATATAGCTACATCGTTTGTTTTCGGGACGATCAAACCAAATTTCCGAGGCGCGATTATACTCGCAATTTTAATCCGTTGTATCACACGAGGGTCGGTTTATTACCGTTGTTATTATACCGTTTTTTGTTTTCGTTTCGGGCAGGTTCCGTTGAGCGAACTGCGTCAAACGAACCAAATCCCCAATTAGATTGACTATATCCCAATTAGCTACAAACAGATTATGTACAGAAAAGTCTCCGCTAATTATGTCTTGTACGACGAGTACCGTATATGGTATATGTGTACATTTGAAAATGAAACGAGTCACGGATATTAGTCGAACTCACATTTTATAATAATACGTTTACGAAAATTCAGCATGAGATAAATATGATGGTACCTACAGATATTATAATGAAAACATGAGTGATTGGAATTTACGAGAGGGAAAATAATAAAATTGATTTATACGACTGAGTTCAATAGAATAATAATTAATCTCATAACTTGACAAACATGTCTTAACGTCTAGTGTTTCATCGGAAACTGCTAAAACTAGCAAAGTAAATAGACGTTAATCAATAGTTATTTTTTCCTTTAAATAGTTACATATAATCATATCATAGAAGTTTACACAAGTCGCAGGTTAAAATATTAAGAATAGATTAATGCAAAATAACAGTAATTTTTTTTAAATATTAACAGATAAGCTGGTGGAATACACCACCGTTGGCATAGCACTAAGCGTCATCGAACGACCGATCAAGCCCCCTCACCGAAGCAAGGTGAGTTCCAAGAGGGGAAGTCTTTTTTTTTCGGCACCTATTCCATCTATCCTAACACCTTGGAAACCTGTTTAGCAATTCCTGAAGCAGTGGGTCGCCAGTATTTATTAACAAACAAAAAAAAAACAATGATTCATAGAGGTGGGTGACCGGAAAGTCCACGGCCCCTACACCAGTTACAAAAGTATATATACAAAAAAATTTTTATTTTTCGAATTCAGGGAGGAGCGGCAGTTAAGTGCATAACGTTACTCCCCTCACAGATTCAATTTACTGGAGGCCCATGACTGCCCTTCTTTTCCCCCTTTGATGCGATGGAGCTATCCCGTGCAGGGACTGCCTCTCCTACTCCGATTCCTTCTTCGTACACATCACAGTCGATGCGAATTATTCCAGTACTTCCTCCTTGGTTGGGGACTCCAGCATTTGGTCGACGAGATCGCGAGACCGGAAACGATCTCTAACGCGCGTTATAGGCCTCGCTGCGAACGAGCGGGTGAGACACATCGTCATCCACCTCGCTGTAAGAATCAGGCGGCCTGCAGTGGGAACACCCCCTCTCCAAAACAGGACCGATCCGGTGTAGAAATCGGATTGAAACAGCTGTGCCCCGTTAACAACTGGGAAAAATAGAACGTCATCTCATCGTGCGGTTACCTCACTCACCGGTCGAGCAGCTTGGGGGATATCAGCGTCCGGGTCCAGTCCCGGCCTCTTCTGGTAGGAGAGTTCCATCCCGCTACCCACCATGCCCACTCGCCGTCGTCAATTCTTTCGGGTTGCCCGACGTCGCCGGAAATCCAAGAGACCGTCCGTCTGCTGCCAGCGGCATCACCCTCCTCGCATCGTACGCCGAAGATCGTTCGACCGCCAGGAGGTCGATCGAGGGCGTCCTACCAACGACCTGCACGGCGTCGTAGGAGACTGTGCGGTACGCACATGCGCTCCTGATGGCCATCCCTACGCTAGACCTTCGCCAACGTCTCCACGCTCTCCAGGTTGTAAGCTAACGTAGGTGCCCACCTCGAAGCACCGTACAATTGAATCGATAACACGATGCTCACCTGGAGACACCTACGGCCCACCTGCAGGCTGCTGAAGTCCGGCATGAGTCCGGACAGAGCGGACATCGCTCGCTCAGCTTTCTCCGAGGCGTCGTGAAAGTGCGCACCGAACATCGTCCAATTGTGCTCTAGGATCACTCCTAGGAATTTAACATGTTAAGCACTAAGCCAAAAAATTGAATTTTGAATATAGCGCCACGTAGGGTCTATTTACCCGTCGATGTGACTTGTAAATAGCGCCACGTATGTTTTTGAAGTCCGTCATGCAGTACTTGTCTTTGTCACCATGTAGGGTCTCCAAAACCTTCATTTTACATGTTTTCTTATGGAATTCAAATAGATCGTAGCCCGTAGGACAAGTTTGCAAAATGGTTCATTGAAATACCCTGGCGTTTTAATTATATGGCCAAAACAGAAATTTAAATAGACAAAATTTGGAAAATTTATTTGTTATTGATTTGTAATCGCACGATTATTTCGGCAGTTTCAATAATAATTATTATCATTATAACTTTGATATAATAAGTGGTATACCTATTGTAATATTACAATAAAAAAATTAATCCATAACAATAACTACTTTAAAAAAAGACAATTTTCCAGCATCTACTATATAAACCAAATGTTCCTCAATCTATTTCACCGGGCTTAAAACATGTACTAATTACAAGACGAAAAAAAGAAAGTATAAGCAGTGTTATGCGTAGAAGTCGGAAAATTGGGAGATGGTAAACTGCGACAAAATTAACCTTTTTATAAATCGTACATCGTGTAAACTTCGACAAATTCACAGACCTACATCGTGTAAACTGCGACAATTTTAAAAACGTACATCGTGTAAACTGCGACAATTTTTATAAATACTATATTTTTCATTATCTAATGTTTATTATAGTGTAGTCCTATGTACTTAGTCATGGAATTGCACAATAGACATATTGCGATAATAAAGCCTATACAATAATACTACAATTATATTTTAATGATTGGTATAACCTACCAAAAATTAAGATCTTTTCTTACAATCACTTAACATTAGTGTTGTGACTCTGATAAAGTTAACATGGACTGTAAATTTATACTTGGCCAAAATGGCAAACAGCTTTTAGTTTATTGTAATTATAAATTCAAATTTCATTACGAATCTAAAAAAACGGGCGAAAAAAGTTGATTATGTGCGAATAAAAATTGTAAGTCAACAATTTTTTTAGGAAGAGATGACAGAATTATTAAAGAAAAATCATTTTTTGATCACAACCATGAACTGGATCAAATAATAAGTAACAGCATAAAACGAAAACTTACTGAAAGTAATATTAATGAATTACCATCTAAAATTGTATAATAGTTCTATTTAAATATTTACATGTTTTTAAAATAAAATAGTTTGTATAATGTTCATTTACTGATTTGTCGCAGTTTACCCAATGTAGATCTAAGAATTTATCGCAGTTTACACGACGTAGGTTTGTGAATTTGTCGCAGTTTACGCGACGTATGATTTTATAAAAACGTTAATTTTGTCGCAGTTTACATACAACCGGAAAATTTTGGTAGATTGGAAGCACAAAACAAAACTAGATAAGTATTTACTTATTGCGAAGAATGTAAACTACAAATGTGTAGAGATTGTTTTATAATAAAAAACAAAAATGTATTGTAGACATGCTCATTTATATATGAATATTACAATATATTATATTGCACATGTTATATTATGTAAATTTTTTTTAAATATTTAAATAAAAATTATCATTTATTATATCTGAAATATAATAATGTGTAATTTATATCAAAAATTAAATATTGTATAAATAAATATTGAATTAAGGATCAAATGACTCTAAACTTGTCATTAACGCCTCGTTGAGTTCTAGAATCTATCACATTTTTTATGTGTGCATTCAATTCATATAAGAAAGTTAATCAATATTAATAAGTGATCAAAATTGATTATTGTCTTTCTTCTTGCTAAAATTAAAAAAAAAATATTTTGACAAGTCGTATGAAAGGTCAATAGACCCTACGTAGCACTTAACCTGTTAAGGGATGCTCCTAACCATACGAGTCATAACCGGGATTCCACCGCCCCGTAACGGCCCGCGATCACTACGGCGTCCATCTTTTCGACGGCATACCACAAGTCCCACACACTGCCGCCCAGATACGTCTCGAGTATCCACCGAAAATATAGCGATGGGGGGAACCTAACCTAACACCGGAATATATATTTTCGTTTTTTAAATAACGTTAGTGTTCAAACTCAAGTATATGTTCGCACGCATCAATTCGGCATCGTTTCGGCATCACAGCATAACAATAGTGCGAGTGATAACGACAATACGAAAGTGAACGATTGTAGATAATAGACGTTTTATAATATGACCCACAACATCCTCTTTTCGATACAATTTGTCAAAATAAAAGATATGTTTTTTTCAAGTTCCCTAATGAGACGTACGTACGTTATATTGTGTCGCAGATTTTTCATAACGCGCTACATTCGCGCAATATAATATAATGTAAAATCACGAACACGCTTATGAAAGTCAGTCGTTTAAACACACTAGTAGACAACAAACAATCCGGAGGACTACAGTAATTGTCGCGTAAACATTAATTACTCATACAAACAACGGAATGATCAGCGTAATTAAACATATTATATATTACCTGCGTTGCATCTGCCATCACTTTATCATTTATCGGATATAAAATACTTAAACAAATTAGAAAAACTGGATATGCAGTAAATAGTAAATACGTAAATAAACGTATATAGATGTATTAAACGAAATATAAAAAATAAACGTATATGAAAAAAGTATGAGTTCGGTTCGAGAAAAAAATTTGTGATTATTACGTTGCCAAGGTTGATTATTGAATGAGAGACAAATCCGGCACTCCGCGAGTCTCGTTATTCGTTTTCGTGCGGAAACCATGGCGAATTGTTTGGTGTTGTACGACCGTTATCCGAACGAAACACACACGCCTGACGACGGTTGAAAGGACGAGCGAGGCAAGATGGTTTCCATCAAACAACAGATTTTGCGAATTTTTATCACCGTATAATTGTTTATATATATATATAATTTTCGGAAAATTTGTTATCTGTTAATGAATATTATTTATTTTATGTATAAGTCGTTTATTCATGTTATAGTTTACATGTTGGTAAAACTGAATCTAGATCTGAATCTTAAAATGATTGATATATAAAAAAAAATGTATAACAGAAAAAATTATTGTGTTAAATTTGGAATTGTAATAAAAATGTTAATTTGCTGAGGAAAAAAATAGAGGGATAAGTTAGGACCTCATGAAGGTCAATATTCATAAAAGATGAAATTTTTGTCCACATTCCACAACAGACCACATCGCTAACCGGAAGGATATTTTCAAAAGTCACGACCCTTTTTCCAGTGTAGTGTGTTAAGAATAATTCACACACCAGACAGCTAAAGAGTCAAACACCAGACGACGTCCAGTAAAGAGTCCTCGAGACGGGTCGAACATCAGATACCGTTAAGTGGAGAGACCACCAGAGGACCTCAACTGTCACCTTGCTTAAAGTCCCTCAGCGTTTGGTACGTGTGTGAAGTTGGCCCACCCACTTCAAGGTGTAAACTTCAAACCTACACTAATATTTTGCGAGTTTTTTGCAAGAATTTGCGAGTCCATTTTCAGAATTTGCGAGTCAGTCATTACCGAGTAAAAAACAAAAGTACCGAAGGGTGGGCCAACTTCACGTAGCCCACCCACTTTGTCCTAGAATTTCAAAATTTGTATATATGTTAAAAACATTATGTATTCTTAATGAATATGCGTATTTTTAATGTTTAATCTGACTTCCAGTTTAATGAAATATTTATTATTGAATTATTGTATTTCTTTTTCGAATATAATAAATTGATCAGCGGTCACGACTCGCAAAGAGAATTGTGTTATGCTATGACTTGGGCATTGATGTTGTATGGAAAGTATATTATTATATTTTGTTATTTTATTATTTTGTTTAAATTTTTAATTTATACTTTGTCATTCGTGTATATTATATTTATAATATTCATCGTATATGTGTTATATTTGCATTGTTAGTGTACTCAAATCCGAACATTTAAACGAGTTTTACCAATAAATGACTTCAAACCATTGATTTATAATCAATGTTTCAAACAAATAACAAAAAAAGATAATATAAAACATCAAAACAATTTAATAAACATATTTTCATTGAATTTGACATTTTTAATATATCGATAAAAATTCATGAAATACTAAAAACATTAATGAAGAAGTAATTAAAACACATTTTATAAATATTTTTATTTATATATGGTGCTATTTAGATGTTACTTTGGGTTTTTTATTACAGGTTTACACTAGTAGCTACCATTGATTTTGTATCTGGCAATCATTATGTAACCTACATTTACAGAGCTCTTAATAATATATGGGAGCTTCATAACGATCTGGCTAAAAAATTACTATAGTACAAAATGAAAGTGTTGTATTAAATCCTCATATGCTAATATATGCACAAATATAACACAGTATTACATTAAAATTATTTTGATATATATTATGAATTAACATATTTTAATTTAGTAATTTGTAACATTTTTTCTTTTAATTGTCTTTATATATATATATATATATATGTATATTTATAAATACAATTATAATTGAATATGGATAATAATAAAAAAGGAACAATATAAAATATTTTTCAGGATTATAAATATTTGTGGATACTATAATAATGAATTAAAAATTTTAATCATCTTTAACCATTTGTTACAATTAATACATTTTTAAAGTGAAGAAGTAATATTATCTATATTTATTGTATTTTAATAAATAAAGAGAGTTCTTTATATATCAAACAAAGATAGTTTGTTTTTATATTTAAATGTTTAAAAATGTACGTATACCCTTAATATATTAGAATTCTATACTGATATCGATTAATGAGATATGGGAAAACCATAACCATTCGTGCATAATTATAAATGGGAAAAAATCTATCTCTAAGAATTAAAAAGTATCAACATGAGAAGGTCAACATATTATATATAGCTCGTTACGGATTTATTGAAGAATCCAAATTGATATTTTATAGTTTCATATATATAAATTTGCATACTGCACGAATTATACGGATTGATATGAAAAGTGAGGTGTTAAAACAATGGTTCATTCAATTTTTAAATGACATTAAAGAAATTCGATAAATGTTGAGGACAATGCGAATTTCTATAGTTACGAATATTTTGGTATAAGTTTCTTGAATTCTAGGACAATATAGTGAAGTTATCCCACCATTTGAGTTTTCGTTTTTACTCGGTAATGATTTACTTGTAAATTCTTGCAAATTTAAAGATTTTGTTTGATACAAATTGTGAAGTTCTAGGACAAAGTAGGTGGGCTAACTTTACAATTGAAAAATGGGTTTGCTGGTTGAAGGGGTGACTTGTAAATTCTGAAAATGAACTCGCAAATTCTCGCAAATTAAAAGCTTTCGTTTGATACTAATTTCGAAGTTCTAGGACAAAGTGGGTGGGCCAACTTCACGGTCGAAAAATAAATTTGCTGGGTGGAGGGGTGACTCACAAATTCTGAAAATGGACTCGCAAATTCTCGAAAATTCAAAGCTTTCGTTTGATACAAATTTTAAAATTCTAGGACAAAGTGGGTGGGCTACGTGAAGTTGGCCCACCCTTCGGTACTTTTGTTTTTTACTCGGTAATAACTGACTCGCAAATTCTGAAAATGGACTCGCAAATTCTCGCAAAAAACTCGCAAAATATAAGTGTAGGTTTGAAGTTTACACCTTGAAGTCGGTGGGCCAACTTCACATACGTTGACTAACGTGTAGAATTTATTATTGAAAACAACCAAATTCACATTCACCCCTGGTATTATACTAGTCTGTAAACACTTTAAATCGCCTTTCAAATCACGCAATTAATTTAACCCATATATATATTATTTTAATCAATATAATTATTACATAAAATGCATCATTTGCATCAAATGCATCAAATCATACATCGGATTATTAATAGTACTATATAACAAACTATATTTTCACCTAAAAATATTATTATATCTATCGATATATTATAGAAATTAATTTTACTTTGACACACATATTATAGCAATTTAACTAGTTCCCATAAATATATCCATTTCTTAAAAGTTTAATAACATATGCAATGTAGCGAAAAATTCCTTTACCATAGACCATAGACCGTTAAATAATAATATACACAACATTCTTATGATATGAGTCATACAATAGGGTTGTACAGACCTGTTGCGACCTGCAGAGACCTGCATATGTTTTGTTAGTAAATGTATATGCTAAATCGACTTTGTTACATTGTCAGTAACGTATTCACTTCCAAACAGTACAGTCGTTATTTGCATCGCGCTACAATTGTGCTCTCTCTTTGATCTACTCGTTTATGTCTCATCGCTTTCATTCTTGCGTGTTTACATTAATATTTTTATTAAATTTACAATTATTATAATTTTCAATCATAAGATTCTGAAAAATTTTTATTTGTATGTAATAAAGTATTTACAGTCAAACGTAATTTATTAAGACACACTAAAGCTCACGACGAGACTAAAGTCTCATGCAATATGTGCTCGAAAATGATTACACGTATGGAACACTTAACCAATCATACGAAAAAAACGAATAGTATGTATTTAAATTATTACTTGTATGCTTATCATTAAACACATTTATTATTTCTTTTGACACATAACAATGCTATTTTACCAGTTAAATAATAAAACACACATTTGGGGGTATCTAAAAATAATTAAAAATCCAAAAATTCGTCAATCGACATCAATAGTAATATTTTAAAACAAATGATACTAGTCGAAAAAAGTCGTAGTTATAATGATAACGGTAAGATTGTATAAATATATATTTAATTAAATCATTGTATGTTGTATATTATATTTAACATTATTTTTTAGTAAAAATATTATATACTGATATAATGTCGTCGTTACTATACCATACTATATCTTTATATTAAATTTAATCTATTTTTTTTCATGGTTATATTATAGATACTTTTGATTCACGTAAACGGGAAAACAAAAATTCTGCTTATGCAATTAAATTAAAAAAGTCTCGAATGAAATTAATAAAAACACCCGGCTTTACAGAAATCTCTTCATCACATCACCGTAAAATTGTTTGGTACTTTGCAAAGAATATCAACAATTTAAGTAGTTATCGTTCATTTTTTAACTCCATAAAGAAAGATTTAATTCAAATACTATATAACAGCACAATTGTTCGTTCTATTAAATACAATTTGAAACTGGAAAGCAGTTACAATAAAACATATATAGAAAACTTCTCAGTAAACAGAGCATTTAAAACATCGGCAAAAGAAGTTTTCGTAGATAAAGACATTGAAAAATTAATAAATGACAACCTTACGAACCTTTTTCATGAAGAAGATATATATATGAGTAGAGGTAGTGGGTTTCCTCTAGAGAAAATCGACGGATTATTGTTAACCATAAACCGGTATATTCCATTACCATCGAATATTTTAAATAAAAAAACAGTTATAAACCCACAGAATAAACATCAGCACTGTTTTAAGTGGGCAATACTAGCAAGACATGTTACAGGAGTACATAAAAACTGTGTAGGCGAAAATTATTTATTACATGAAAAAAAATATAATTTTTGTGGATTAACTTTCCCAACACCTATTCATGAAATAAAAATATTTGAAAAAAATAATACAAATATATCTGTGAATGTATATGGTTTGGAGAAAAAGATGCACAATAATATTGTAAAAAACACCTTATACCCGCTCAAAGTTCTCGACGAGGAGAAAAAAGAACGTTTCGATTTACTTTTAATTAAAGATAACGAAAAATTCCAATATTCAT
Source organism: Schlechtendalia chinensis (assembly GCA_019022885.1). Lineage (NCBI taxonomy): Eukaryota > Metazoa > Arthropoda > Insecta > Hemiptera > Aphididae > Schlechtendalia > Schlechtendalia chinensis. The sequence continues at coordinate 43,731,548 of CM032339.1, forward strand.
ACATATCAAATTTCTCAAGACTCGTATGTTCTCAAATATCATCATGCGTACATGAAATTTATATATGTAAAAGCTGTTTCACTAGCTTCAATGATCACCCCAACAAATTCAAATTACATGGACAGGCTGCCCTCGAAGAGCATATGAAGATTTGCGGAGCTCATAAACCCATACAACTCGTTTTATCGGGAGAAAGAGAAACACTCCAATTTAAAGTATGGTCGAAAGCACAGAAACATCCAACAGTGGCATACGCAGATTTTAAGCTCTTATAAAATTCACGGAAAATAAAGGTGCAAATACTCTAGTTATTCAAAAACATAAACCGATGAGTTATGGATTTTTAGTCAAACCTTCAAACGATATACCAAACGAGTTGTTAGAGAAATTCAATTTGCCATTAGAACCAATAATTTTTCGAGGGTCAGAGTCAAAAACTGAAGTGGCAAAATCTTTCGTGGAAACGATTGTTGATGTGATGCGCAGAATTAATAAATTACTAAATACAAATATACCCATTATTATGTCGGATGAAGAAAAAAGAGACCACATAACAAAGAAAGAATGTGACTGATGTAAAATTAAGTTTACCGAAAAAAATCATTAGGCCGTGGACCATTAACATTTAACCGGCCAATTTAGACGGACATTGTGTAATAATTGTAATATGAAACTAAAAAAACCAAATTTCGTACCATGTTTTTTACACAACTTATCACATTATGACGCTCACTTCATCATACGCGAGCTCAGATACGATGAAAATATTATTTCGGTTATTCCTAACAGTGAAGAGAAATTCATTTCATTTTCAAAATATGTAACCTCAACCTTCACTGTAAGATTTATCGACACGTATCGTTTTATGGCGACAAATCTAGCAATATTGGCAACGAATCTTATTACCAAAGATTTTTCTTAGTTTCGTGAAACAGCCAAAATTTTCGACTCTATGGCTTTACCACTCGTTACACGAAAACGTATTTATTCATACGAATATACGGATATTTGGGATAGTCTGGAAAAAATATGTCTGCCGCCAAAGGATACCTTTTATAGTACGTTGACAGAAACAAAGAATTCCGAGGACGACTACAAGCACGCGATGAAAGTCTGGAACCACTTTGGATGCAAGACTTTAGGGAAATATTCGAATTTATATCTCAAAGTGGACGTCGTGTTGTCAGCTGATAATTTTTACAAATTTCGTGACCTATGTTTAAACACATACAATCTAGACCCGGTATATTATATACGGTACCTAGGTTTAGTTTCGATTGTATGCTTAAATATAAAAAGGTGAAATTGGAACTCCTCACAGATTATTATATAGTGTTTATATTGGAAAAAGGTAATATTATTTAATTTATTATAGAATTTATATTTAATTAACTAATTTACAGGCATTCGAGGCGGCTTAACACAGGCAAGTATGCAATATGTGAAAGCGAATAACCCAAAACTGAACGATTACAATAATACTAAACCAAATTCGTATTTGATATATCAAGATTGTAAGTATAAATAATTTATTTTTTGAAAAAAATTTTAATCTAACTTATTTTCAGGTTATAACTTATACGGATGTGCCATGTCGCAGTACATGCCCTCTGACAGTTTTAAGTGGACTGATCCGTCACTCGATGGTATTGATGGTATAGACATATTAACAGAAACTTCAAACGTAGGAAAGGTGTATGAGGTTGATATTTCATATCCACAACACCTTCACGACAAACACAACGATTTACCGTTCCTCCCGTATAACGGGTTACCACCTGGATCAAAATTTCAAAAACTAATGGCAACGCTCGAAAAGAAGGGACGATAAACTATCGAAGTTTAAAACAAGCTATTGCTAATGAACTGATTGTTGAAAAAGTAAATATTATTTTAAATAGTGTTATGACACTATTAATAATTTTATTATATATAATATAGAGTATTAGAATTTAGATAGTCACCATGGCTCAGCACCGGAATGAGGAAAAATGCAAAAAAATGATTTTGAAAAAGATTTTTTCAAGTTAATGAACAATGCAGTATTTGGTATGTTATTATTTTAACTTTAATATAATTAATATTCATATTTTAGATGATTCATCATTTTTAGGAAAAACGATAAAAAATGTAAAAAACGCATAAAAATGGTTTCTTCAGATATCAGGCTGCAGAAATTAATCAATAAACCAACCCATAAATTCGCAACATCACACAATGAAAACTTATCCGTTGTAGCTATGGATAATAAGATCATTAAATTTGATAAACCAATTTATATTGGTTTTGTGATGTTGGATGTTTCGGAAACGTTGATGTATGATTACCACTACTCGTATAATGTAATGAAACATCATTATAACGGTTTAATTACATTATTGTATACAGACACAAGTATATTATGTTATTTATTTATTTATTTGTTTTATTGTTTTATTTATTTATTTCAGATTCGCTGGTATATTATACACCGTCAGATGACTTTTATAAGGATCTACAAGAAAATTCAAACTTGTTGAATCGCGTGGACACCTCAAATCTCTCCCGAGATCATCCGTGTTATATTCTGGATCGTAAAAAGATACCGGAACTTTTTTCAGATGAAACAGATGGAAAGATAATGTCAGAGTTTATCGCGTTAAAAGCAAAATCGTATGCATATAATATTGAAGGAAAAGAGCAGATCAAGGCTAAAGGCATCAGAGGTCATGCAATTAAAAACCACATGACTCTGGAAAATCACAAGAAGTGTTTATTCGGGGACCATGAATATAACAAATATACAGATAACGTTTCCATCAGGTCATTCAAACACCACATTATGACCATCGAAACAAAATAATTAACTTATAACAGTCATGACGATAAACGTTATGTTCTAGAAAATCAAATACATACTTAAGCTCATGGACACTATAAAATTAAATGAGTTAATTAAACATATATATTAAAACTATTTAACTAATTTTTATTTTATGTTACAGCAAATTAATGACCGAGATAGAATCCGATGAATTTGCTGATTATTAGTTGTAAATAATTTTATATTTTAAATGTATAAATATAATTTTTTTCCTATTTCATAGTGGAATTTTATAAAAATCTTGTACTTTTATATATTTTTGTAAATATTATTAAATAAAAACATAATTTTTAAGGATAAAAAATTTTTTTTCATAAAATATATAACAAAACAAGGATAAGTTCTTATATTCACTAATTACTGCCGATTAGGTATGACAAACAATAATAATTTAGATATGCAGAGAATCAGCATATTATAATGAAAAATTAACTGTATATCTTACCTCACACGATCAGTAATATATATAATATGTTAACATTCGTAAAAAATATAGACATCAGTTACGAAATTATTTTAACATATATCTAAGTTAATTCAATAAATGTATTCCTAGAATATACGGATCGATATATTATCAAACATTAATACAGAAAAAAAAATTCAAATTTATACATAACTTTTTACCATTCCTCTTTATAATCTACATTTTCTTTATCAATAATAGATACAAATTTAATATAATTTGCAAGCGTCCATATTATACGACTTGGTTCATTTTTATCATAATTCCACTCATCAAAATAAGTGCTATAATATTCATGTTTATAATCGCAAAATAATTTATACGGAAACCGATATATTAAATTTAAATAATTTAAATGTGTAACCATTACAATACATTCGCATTTTATCTCTGTTTTTGTCAATTTACATGCTAAGTCCAAATAGTTTACCCGTTTTAACATTTCATCCAGACTCATCCCGCGAATATTTTCTAAAAATATTATATATATTTGCCCCAACCAAAATGAGTGTGTGTATTCAGCTCTATATTATAAAGTTAAAAATAAATTAATAAACAATTAAATATATTCATACATTATAATATACCTATTTTTCTGTTTTCCTTTTAAATATGAATTCCATAGTGCATGTCCAATATCTGTTTCACCGTTATGGAAAACTTTGGTAAAATATTCACACAACGTAAGCTCTACGTGAAAAGATATTTGTTCAGTCAACCTACAAATTATAAAAACAAAATCGGATAGTTATATATTTGTTCAATTAATTATAATAACTGTTTATTTACATATCAAATATGAAATTTAAATTAGGTTTTTTAAATAGTTTTCCAACAATTGCATCCATTTAGAAAGTGATTTTGATAAATGATACGTGTTGCAATGCTTAGCCAAAAAAAAATTTTTTTTCATGAATATTTATATGGACCCGAGCCACTTCTATACTACAAATTTTACATATTTGTACCTAATCGTATGAAAATATAGCCATAAGGATAACATGGCGAAAAAAAACGAATTATATTCAAATATTTTCTAAAACACACACGCACTCATGTTCTCGATTCGATACAAAAACACAACTAATATATAGTAATATAAAGGTCCACATTAAATTTAATGTAAACAAAATAATTTGAATTGGGTTGATAGAAAAAAAAGCAAAGGTCTTTAATCTTTTAACCTTTTTCGTATTTATAATAAACGTCGCCGATACTGTCTTAACCGTTAGCCAAGGTTAGGTTAGGCAATTATCATCCCCAGCGCCTGCCTGTACCAGAATTGCCTATCCGGAGCACCGTGTAATGAACGGTTATTTTGTCATCATTTTTGATAAGTTGTAAACATATTATTTTCAGCAGCATGCATGTTTTACAAAGCATAGAAACACATGAACCACCCGAAAAACATAAAAAATATTATTGACATGTATTATAATATAAATTATAATGGTTATTATGTCAAGTATTTATATTTATTAAAAAAATAGGAGAATAATATATAAAAATAAAACCAATTAATATCTAAATTATCAAAGACTTTAAAATTATTTTATTCATTATTAGTTATTAAGTTTCTTATTAACTTTAAATATGTTTTTTTTTTATTTTTAAACCATCCTGTGTGAAGCCCACCAGCTAAAGTAAAATGATTACTGAAATTTGAATTGTTATGTGGTGTATATAACAATTACGAAATATTGGATTGATTGGGATGATAGGGAGTGTGTAGGGAAGTACCACAAATGTATTTCCCCACACAAATTAATTAGATGTTTACTCGGCGATTGTCATTTTAAGAAATATATTGCTTGTACACTATAACAACAACGTCTATCGACCATCCATATAAATAAAATTTTAGTCGCCAAATATCCCTATATCATGGCTTATCTGTATATTATAAAATCAATGGTAAAACGTATACGGTAAACCATCTCCATAAACATAAAGACCTTAATAACTATATAAAAACATATTACACATTTTTCTTTCCTCTTCCTAATATAATACAATAAAAAATAAGGGACCGATAATTCTATTTATTTAAAACATGCGATAACTAAGTGAAAATAAAATAAAATCCTACATTTATTTATATTAAATATTTGGACTTAGCATGTAAATTGACAAAAACAAAGATAAAATAATATTAAAATTACTTTATTACAATTATAAAATAACAATAATTAAGTTATATTAAAATATTTTATAAATATCACGATGATGTACAAGCATTTAATTCGAGTAATGGGAGTAATAATAATGTTTACGAAACACGAACGAAGTGACCTCTACGAAATACGAGAGTTATGTCCCAATGTCCACTTAAAAAACACACACGTACAAAATATGTGATAAAATTAGTTTTATCAAACAGAAAAGTGTGGAGATCGGTTTAAAATACTTCGACGTTTGTCCACAATAGAAAAATAAATTAAATAAGGAAATACCACCAAGGGTGATTTTAATATACAAACATTTAAATAAACAATTGCCTTCAAATAATAACTTTGAAATAATATCAAATAAACATGTATATATTTCTAAAAATCCAATAACATATTATTTATATAATTATTTTCGGATTCTACGGGAATTTTCCAGCAAACTCAATAAATAATTGACTAAAATGCATCAACACCGTTTTTATAATAAATAAAATATTGTTGTCTCTTATAGAGGACACTAGTTCTGAAAGGGTTAATGAAAATTTTGTTAAACTTTTTTCCGAGGGTGCCAGCTAGGGGCCAATGATTTTTTTAGAGTTTCCTGGCACCCCCTGTCCCCCTAGTTATGTGCCTGTTTGTACAAGACTCTAATCAAAGACGGTATAGTATAATTGTATAATGCCCACTACGATTTTACATTATTCTTAACACATTTCCAATTAATGAATATAGGACATTAAGAGCGTAATTTTCATGTTTTCGATATTTTCCATTTAGAATTATTTTCGTATTTCCGTATGGGCTATTGAGGTTATTCCTCGATTAATTATAACAGCGGTTCCCAAACTGTGCTCCGCAATTGTTTCTCAAGGGCTCCGTTCGTTTCACCGTAAAAATGTAATAATTTAAAAATTGTTCGTTATTTAAGACAACGAATATATAAATACCCAGTGGCGTAGCCAAGGGGGGGGCGAGGTGGCCGTGCCCACCCCTCCCATTGGCTTTTTTTTTTACAATGGTATATGTTAAATGATATTATGATGAGAATACGTGATAAACAATATATCTGATACCTTAAGTAACTATCTACAACCGTAATTACAATAACATACAACAATATTATTGATGATATAGACTTTGAAGATATTAAAAAATACATTTTACTAGCTTTTATATAGAGATCTCCAAGAAGGATACAAACATTGGATTGGACGAAATAAAAATATTATTAAAAATATTTGAAAAATTAAAAACCATGTTATTTCAATGTTATTTATTTAATTTTTTTTTTTTTTTTTGGCCCCCCTTTGAAGAAATCCTGACTACGCCACTGTATATACAAGACTCCGTCAACTTGAATGTGATAATCTACCCATACGTGTACAAACAGTATGAAAATCCCGATAAGAAAATATAGTTATCTAATTTTAGAATTCTAGATAATACACATTCAGATTTCAGGTATTACAAGCCCGTCTTATATCAGGTATATAAGTATAATATACGTTATCGTTAGATCTTGCTTCACTATAAGCGCGAGCGCCCCACTGCTCAGCACTATGAGCGTACCTACCAGCTTCTAAGAGCCTTTTTACATGAAGCCACCATGGCAGCGCCAGCATGGTCGCGCCACCAGAAAAGTATCACCACTTTTCATGCTTACTATGTGTATGTATTTCTGTACTATACAGAAATAGATATGTACTCACCAATTTATTTTTTCTCTTGTGTTGTATCATCTTCACAAGAAAATATATTCGTCAATTCTTACCAACATTTCTTTTTTGTGTCCCAATTAGAATATTCAGTGCATGCACAGTTCAATATTGCCGGCCGATTTTCAACTTCTAGAATAAACTTTTCAGTGTCAAAGTTGCTATGCATATTGAAAATATTGACAAACGTCAAAAACAACGTACACACGCGCCACTGGCAGCGAATCGAATGAGTAGATTGCGCGCTTTTTCATTCCAACAATATAAATTTAAATGGTGGCGCTACTATTTTGGTCGCACGTTCAATATGTCTGGTCACAAAAGCCGATACGAGAAGGCTTCGATGATCCCGGATAAACGAAAAATGATACCAGTACGTTATCTATTTATTTATAATTTTTTTTTATGTTTTACCTATGATAATTTATAAGTATATTAGTACATTTGCACCTATTAAAAAATTAAAATACATTCGAAAATTGTACCTAAAATTTCCATACTATATATAGTAGATACCTGTGATAATTATTACAATAAATAAAATTCAAGTACCAAATTATAGATAGGTTAATAATAAAAATATGAATAAATTTGAGTTTGACAGAATTTTGATTATCTAATTTAACACTTTTATTATTAGTTAATTAAATTTTTTTTTTTTGGAGTTTATCATATAAAAAAATTTTCATCAGAAATGTTAAACTACAAATAAGTATTTTAGTATTGAACTTCAGATAGACAATTTTTAATTTAGTTAAACGTAGGTAACTAATAGTTAACAAATAACTAATACTAAATGCCTATTTCTAGTTTATTATACCTTTATTTTTGTCTGAAATTGTATATGCCAAAAATTGTCATATATTAAATATAAAAAATTCAGCTATTTATTATACCTAACTGTTTATTTTATTTTATTTTCGTATGACTATTTGAATATATCTACTTAAATTGTAATAACTCATATTTGTAGAATATTAAATTATGTTTGTGATTTGTTAATTATGCAGACTATAATAACAAGTGACAACCAAAATCTACATTTTATAATATTTTTTAAATATTAATTATTATATTGGACTCTGGTTTCAGACATGAGTGATTTTGAAACAAAAATTAATGTGATATTATTAGATGATTTCAAAAAATATATACATTTTTAAAGTACATGTAAAATTTTCAATTTTTAAAAGAAAAATAAATTTTGCATTTTTTTATGTATGATTCATTTTAGTTTTGCAAAATTGTTAGACTATAGGCCATACTGATAGGCCAATCAATCACAATTGTTATACATATTATAAACCTGAAATTATTTTTTTTTACATAAATTAAGTATTTGAAGACGTTAAAACATTTAAACATAACTTATATCAAAAATCGTTAATAATAAATATGTTATGAACGATAAAGACGCTATTAACTTGGGTAAAATGATAAGATTAGCTTGTATTGTCATACATATGAACCATCCAAAACTAACAACAAACCTTTAAAAACTAAGAATAAAATTTTACAAGCTACATTTATAAATTATGTAATAAATTATGTATAATAATATGTATAGTATTATGTATAAATTATATTAATAAGAACACGATGAGCTAATATCTGAATTGGATGAAATAATAAATAATCAAAAAATATATATATATTTATACTTAAATATACAAAAAGCCAATAAGTATTATGTTGATTAAAGAAAAAAGGAAGAAAATATAAAAGTTGTTGTATTTACAAACTTAAATGTAGTTGTAATAAGTTTTATGTTGATTAAACAAATAGAAATTTTAATACAAGAAATAAAGAACACATCTCTGAAATAAGATTTAAAAAAACTAATCCAAATTCAAATTTTACAACACATGTTTTAAAAAATAATTATCTTATTATTTTTAATATACATAATGACTTAAAAATTTTAAATATACAACATAATATTTATATCAATTCCGTTTTAGAAGAATTACATATTTATAAAGAAATAAAACACAATAAATTAAAAAATATCTTAAATATACAAACAGATTTTAAAAATAACATTATATTTCAATATATATTATATAATATTAATATCACACAATAGTTGCTTTCATTATATACACAATTTCTTTTCATTTTTAATATATTTTAATTATGTAATGTTTTTTTTTCTTTTCATCTAACTCTTTGTCGTTTTATTGTAATATTCATTATATTCCCTATGTAATTTCTATCTTATTTCTTTATGCAGTTTTTCTTATTAACTTTGTTTTTAATTTATTCCTTAATTGTTGTATTTTATTTGTATTAACCTAATGATGACATTTAGTCGAAACCGGTAGTAATAAACACACGTATACAACAACTTTTATATTTTCTTTCTTTTTTCTTTAATCGATGTAATACTCATTTTTATATTATTTTGTATATTTAAGTATACATTTATACATATATATATATATATATATGTATATATGCTTGTTTAGATACATATATTTTTTTTATTTACGAGTATTAACTTATAATTTTTATTTTTATTTTATTCGTTAACTCTTTTATTTCTTTTCTTTTTTATTTCTTTATTTTTTAATATTTTTTTTGCATATTCTTTTTACTCTTAATTTTTTTTCTTTTATTTTCACTGCCATATTAATAAATAATCGTTGTTTAGCATTAGATCGTAACATTAATGATAAGGAAGATGTTACAAATTTAATTAATGTTTGCATTGTGTTGCAGGTAAAACAAAATGGTAACCAATATGTCATAATGGAAAACAACAATTTAAAATACGCTTTTAACAAACAATTAATGGACATTCGTGTAGAAACGTTAAACAATTATGATGAAATTCTAAATGTCGTGGACCGACTTAAAGAAGAACTGATAATCAAGGATTTAAAACTATCGCAGATAATGGATGACCGTGTTCCCAGTGGATATTGTGTAACCGGTCACAATAATAGTTGACAGCAAAACACTTAATACTGCTTACACGAAAGGTAAATGTTATTAAGCCTTAACCCACAGACCATTTACAGTACGCGACAAAAAGATAAAGGCACAACATTTATTCAAATAAAATTCTATATTTATTTCATAGAACTAGTTATTATTAATACAAATATAATATATAGATTCTATGTACTGGTAAACTTCAGGTTGTACCCAAATGATAGCAATATTATCTTATTTTCTTGATCATAAACTAATAAATAAAGATTTATCGATGAATTTATTAGGTTTTGTTGCAACAAAATTATAAAGGCAAATATCTATATATAAACAAACTATTCGATATTACAACATTTATTAAATTTATTAATGTTTATATACATAATTTTAATATATTAATATTTAGTGGAACCTCCATTAGCACGAATAGTGGCAAAAATTCTATTTGGAACTGTGTCATAAAGCTTTTTTATAATATCTTGGGAAATTAGTGCCCAAGCATCTAAAATTGAATGTTTCAACTCACAAACTGAAGAATATTGTTTAGCATCTTTATAAACTTCTTTGGCGAGTAGTCTCCAAACATTTTCAATAATATTTAGATCTAGAGATCGTACAGGCCAATCTAATATTGGTGTAGAATTTGTTTCAAACCATAATTTTATGATTTGAGCAATATGGATTGGTGCATTATCATGCTGAAATAAAAAATTTCTTCCTGCTATTTGCTGAAAACATGACTTTTGGGTGTTAAGGAGATCTCTATACTTCAAAGCATTTATTCTACCATCTAAAAAAACAACTTCACTTCATCCTTTATAACCAATTGCATACCAAATCATTACAGATCCTCCACCCATTTGACGTCTTGACATTATACGTTCATCTTTTCTTAAATCGTGATAGTAATACGAAAATCCATCAGGACCATCCAAATTAAATTTTTTTTCATCTGAAAAAATTACTTTTCTCCATCTTTTTGACCAATTCATTTTGTTTCTTGAAAATTTCAGTCTTGCATTTTTATTACGTTCGTTTAATGGTGATTTTCGTAATAGTTTTTTTCGAATGATTGTTGGTGTGCGTTTTAATAGTCTTTGTACGTTACGAATACCAGTTTTCACACCACATTGATTGAGGATACCACGTGCAGACAAAGCAGAATTCGATGCAACTCTTAAAATTGCTCTTTTCTCACGATTAGTTAATACTTGCGGTCGACCTGTAGACTTCTTGGAATTGTAATTTTGGCTAAAATTTACAAAATTATGTATAACCGTGGAACTCCTTTTTAGTCTACGCGATATTTCTCGATTTGAAAGACCGCATTCCTTATATGCCGTAATTTTTCCTCATTCTTCAGTAGATAATGGTTTTCCTTCCCATGGTAAATTATTTAATAATTAATAACAATACTATACAAACTATGCTAATACAATATATAATGTTAGGTTGTATTAAGTATAGTAGAAATATTACATAAGGATAATTTGATCATACAATCACTAAATACGCAACGAAACTGACTGCCTTTATAATTTTTTTGCAACAAAACCTAATAAATTCATCGATAAATCTTTGTTTATTAGTTTATGATCAAGAAAATAAGATAATATTGCTATCATTTGGGTACAACCTGAAGTTTACCAGTACAAAGAATCTATATATTATATTTGTATTAATAATAACTAGTTTCATGAAATAAATATAGACTTTTATTTGATTAAATGTTATGCCTTTATCTTTTTGTCGCGCACTGTACTATACAAATGATTTTACATTAGTAATAACTAGTGAAGAAACTAAATGTTGTAGCAACTGACAATATGTATTAAGAATATTAACAATCCAATCATTTTTGTACTAGAATAAATTATTTACAACAAAAAGTTAATATTGTTAACTACTAGCTGTCTAACAAAAATAGGTAAGACACATATATTTTTTATATACAAGAGTTGTCCGTAAAATAAGTTCCACGGAGTAATTTCACACTGAAAATCATGTTTATTTGCCTTAAGGGGTACATTTTTGAAAAGATCAGACATTTTTTTCATTTTTCTATGTAGTCGCCGTTTCATTCGACGCATTTTTTCATCCGGGGCATCCATTTTTTGAAGCCAGTCATAGAACTTCCCCGCCTGGCTGCATAAAAAGCCCAAAACCGAGTTTTGCACCTCATCATCAGTATTGAATTTGGTTCCACCCAGGTTTTTCTTCAACTCGGAGAAGAGATGGTAGTCACTGGGTGCTACGTCCGGACTGTAGGGTGGGTGATTAACAGTTTTCCATCCAAATTGGGCGATAAGTTCGATGGTTTTTTGGTTGGTGTGCGGCCGAGCGTTATCCTGATGAAGACGCACCCCTTTGGTAACTAAGTCTCCCTCACCTCTTGTTCTGTACCGCGCGTCGAAGTTTTTTTAAGGTTTCACAGTACCGGTCCCCGTTGATTGCTGTACCGCGAGGCATAAATTCGCACAACAATAGGCCCTTCCGGTCCCAAAAGACGCAAGCCATAATTTTCCCGACAGACAGCGTTTGCTTAAACTTCTTGGGTTTCGGCGAAGAAGAGTGTCGCCACTGCTTGGATTGCTCCTTCGTCTCTAGTGTGGTGTAATGTACCCAGGTCTCATCACCAGTAACAATGGAGTCCAAGAAATCCTCTCCCTCGGTATCGTGGCAGTGGAGGAATTTTGAGCCGCTTCAACCCGCTGCTGTTTATGGGTTTCGGGACTCATCATTGCGCATACCTTCGAGTAAAGTTCATTTAAAATTTTGTCGATGGTGGTTTTATTGACACCAGGAACCAAATCGCACAGCTCCCGGACAGTCACCCGTCGATCTTCAAGCACTGTCGCCTCCACTTTAGCAATGGTTTCATCTGTAATGGCCGTCCAGCACGCAGTTCATCATGGACGTCTGTTCGTCCGTCTTTAAAGTTTCTAACCCATTTACGCACCATTCCGGAGCTTATACAATCTTCTCCATAAACTTCACTAAGTTCACTATGAATTTCTTTCGCGGTCAAAAAACGAATTACTGACCGTAATTCGTAGCTGGCGGGAAACGCGAGTGGAAGCTCCATCATAAACGGCTGCTCAGCCAAGACTGTTTATCGTAGCGAGGTCGCCGGAGTGGGGAATTAGAGTGGGGGTACGGAGTTACAAGTCAGTGCTGAAAAATCGCACCTAGAAGCTTTCCTCGCGACAGTAGCGCTCCGTGGAACTTATTTTACGAACAAGCCTCGTATATATACTTATTTTACTTTAATGGTATATAAAATAAATTGACATTAGAATTTTCTTTATTTAATGTTAAATGTAAACTTAAAACATATTTTTAGTAACTAAAAAGTTTTTAAAAATTTTTTAATTGAAATGAAAAACAAAAAAAATATTAACTTTAAAACACACAGAAAATACAAAATAATAAACCAACACTAGGTACTTATTAATTATCTTATCTTTTAATCAAAATTGTATGTAAAAGTAGCTTAAATTTTAAATGGTAATATATGTATATATATATATATATATATATATATTAGAAGAATAAACCTATGAACTAAATTACAATTTAGTATTTCAATTTTCTACACCATCCATGTCGTCTCCAGCATCTTCTGAACAACCTGTGCTAAAATATGAGTTTAATAAATAATCTCTAAATTTGTAAGATAAATAACATTACCATTGGCTTAATCTAGATCGTCTTCGAATTCAGCAAATTCTTCTTTTTCGACTTCGGCTTCTTCGTTAAGGTCTTCCGCTCCGTTTTCTTCTTTTTTTCAATTTGTTCACTTCCTCTGGTTTGTCCTGTGATGACAATGATCATAAAATACTGTTGTGCTTATGCTTTTTCTAAAATTGCACATGTGTATAATTTTTCTTTTCTATTCGCGCGTTAAGCATCTGCCGATAATGCATACAGTAGCGGCTTGTGCTATTGTGCACAGGAGCACGTGCACCACCTATAATTTTGGAAAATACAAAATACTTTAGGTCAATATAATACTCGTAATAAAATATTTTTCTAAAAATAGCATTAAGAAATACATTGCTATCTTGAGTAATGTGTACATATAGGCAATAGGCTATAGGTAAAGTCTACGAAATGTACACTATACACTATTATATTATACGGCGTACGTCGTACATTGTTACGATTAGCCATAGATTAATAAAACTGACCAGCGCGCTGCGCAGCACAGAAACGAATATTTACGATGGTGTACAAACAAAAATTGTTCTATTTGCGGATGCGCATTTGACTGTTTCATTCAAAAAGTTACAAAAATGTAAATGACTAATATTTATTTGTAATTAGTTATAATCGTTATTTATAGATTTACACTAATATTTAAACTTCAATAAAATTTAAGTTAAGTATAAGATGGTTTTTGTTTTAATTTATGTCATTGACTATTATATAATATTTGGTAAATGTGTACCACCAACTATTTTACCCACGAGCCGCCACTGAATACATATAACGCGATCTAAAATAATTAGTAATTTAAAAATATTAAAAATTTAAATTTAAAAAAAAACATATGCTTAACACGAAAAAAACGTGTGTTCAGTTGTATACTATTACACAGTGAGTATTGTTATTCGTAATTTGTTTGGAGCAAAAATAGAACCAGACCGATCATGTTTTGTCTTGTCGTATTTTCATGTTGACTGATAAGTGTTCGCGCGTCAATTACTATGAGGTCTGATCAAAGAGTTCCGGAACTTTCGCAATAACTCTTTATTAAAAATGTTTAACAATTTTCAAATACTATCCCCTTCAAAGTACTCCCCATGGCTACGTATACACTTTTCCCAGCGTTTTTTCCATTGGTCCATGCAGTCAGAATAAGCCTTAGACGGGATGCTCATCAGGCACTCCAGCAATTTTTGTTTCAGGACGTCTACGGTATCAAAACATTGTCCTTTCATTGGGTATTTGAGCCTGGGTAACAGGAAGAAGTCTGGGGGGGCCAGGTCAAGTGAATACGGGGGCTGGGGAAGGAAAATCATCGTGCTTTTGGCGCAAAACTGGCGAATCAGGAGGGCGGTGTGACAAGGCGCATTGTCATGGTGAAGCACCCACTCGCCGATCGCCCACATTTCTGGCCTCTTCTTTCTCAGCTTCACGTCATTTTCTTAGGGTTTCCAAATAACGAAATCGGTTAATTTTCTCACCTTGTGACATGAATTCGTGGTAGGCAACATCCTCAGTTGACGTTGAGGGTCTCCCAGAACGAGGGTCATCTTCGACGGACATCCTACCTTGTTTGAACCGCTGGTACCACTCGTAACACCTTGAACGACCCATGGTTTCATCCCCGTAGGCTTCAGTCAAAAGTTTGAAAGTTTCCGAGAAAGTTTTCCCGAGTTTCACACAGAATTTCACACAAACACGCTGCTCCTGTTTCGCGTTCATTGTCAAAATCACAGCGAACGAAAATTGCGCTTCACAATAAATGCAAAACTTGAGAACTAAGAAGGTTACAGTGGGATGGGGGCAGTTGTCCGAAAATGATAACAGATATGAGATCAAAAATGGTGTTGTCGAGTTTGTACCAACATAACATTTTCAAAAATGTAAAAACCAATATTTTTTATTTCTTTTATATGTGAACTGTTTTGCCATATGATAAAAATTATATTATTAATAATAATAATTTATTAATTACTAACCTAACCAGAATCTAGTTAATAATTAATAATTAATATTAGTAACAAGATATATGGTAATTTTGTTAGCAATGGTTGGCAGTATTTTGTCAAATTAGAACCTTTATCAATCTCAAATCTGTTATCATTTTCGGACAACTGCCTTCGACCGGGTTACAGCGATAAGCAAAAAATCACATGACTCAGGTAGAGTAACGTTAACAACTGAGACCACCAGGGAGTTTCTGCGAACCTCCGTTCACGCGCAAATTCAAAAGTTCTGGAACTTTTTGATCAAACCTCGTATACATAAATTGTAATTGTCTCCAAACGGCTCCGAGCAGTCTTTTTCTCATTCAATTCAATCTTCAGATTTGCTTTTTCAGCGTGCGCTAGGCCTTAAGCTGGGTTCACACGTGTAAGTTAAAACGTTCGTTATGACTGATTTGTCAAAACTGAACAAGTTATGAACGTGCGAACACTTGTTTCAGCCGGACTAAATCATAAAAATTGTTCTTCAGTCAAGTAGAAACTATTTCTACTTTTGGTGATTTTTAATGATCAGTATTGTGTCATGAAAGCCGACTGAAACGTGTGAACACGTGTTCATTATATAGTCATATTATTATTATTATTCATTTTTATAAAAGTTTTTTTGACATATTTATTATATTTTCAATTTGTTATCCCTACATTTTTGTTTGATATGATGTTTAAGTGGCGTGGCGATTATATTGAACCCATTTTTGGACCAATATTTATAACAAAAGTGATTATGGAATATAACGAGTGACAGTTACAAAAATCGAGACACACGAAAAAAGCGTACGGAAGTATGTGTTCCACTTTAAATTCATCTGGTTTAATATATTTTGTAGTTCATTTGATATTTGAGCACGTTAACCTAACACTTGTCAGTATTAAAGATTTTTTTAAATTCGACATTGAAAAATATTAGTAAAGTACAAGTAGGTATTCCAAAAGAGGTTTCTTATCACAGAAATGGTATACTCTATACAATGCCATACGATGACTATTCATTAAGTAGGGTTTTCATTGAACCGTGTGAACGATTGGTCCGGTGAAAAGTATTTTCAACAAAAAGGAATCAGTCATAATGAACGTTTTAACTGACACGTGTAAATAACACAGTGTAACGTGGTCGGAGGTGACCAAGTTAAATAAAAATTATTCAGTGAAGGTTTTTGACCTTTTGAATAATATTCACCGTAGCTCGGAGAGCAATTCTAAGATGTTAAAAATAGTCGGAATAACGAAGTTGTAATGATATGCACACATATCATCATTGTATTCACAGCTAACACAAATGTTATTAATGTGTTGATTTCTTTGTGTAAAATACCATATATCCATGTGACATTTTCTTTAAATAAAATATACTAACGCTTGGCCTTCATGGAACACAGATTTTATTTTCAAATAATAATAAAAAAATATAACGCATATGTTTGAACCTAAACAAATAACTGACACGGGCGAGAGATGCTGATCATCGGAATTGAAATTATAAATCAATCTTAAACATATAAATTTCACATGAACTTATAAAACGAAACTACGACGCAGAGAAGTAACAAAAAAGGGTCTGTCCGATCAAAGAATAGTCAGTTGATTCAAATTAGAAATATAAAAGGGACAACTTGTGGGAACGCATTTCACGATTATAAAAAAGAGAGGAGACCCACATACGGTTGTAATAAACAGAAACATACATACACGAAAATTTACACAAAATGAAAGGTCGTAACGCCGACTATACGCATATAGAGACGACAAAAACATCCGTTGTCAATATCAATCGATTCAACTGTTACGTAATCAGCATACTAAAGACATTATAATATATAAAATGTGAACCCTAGACTACCCGATGATCTCATCTACCTCGTCAGTGAGTGCGCGCACATCCAACTGTTCTTCTTGTTTTATTAATCTTTTTTTAATCTTGGTTTATTTTATTTTGTCGGTGAATTCGCTTTGGAAGTGAAGTCACCGATCCAACCTAATTTTCTTTTTTTAATCGTTTTAATCTCTTTATGCAATCGTTCGTCTCTGCGGATACCAGCTAGACATCGAGCACGAGCATAAGGTAAGAAATTTTAATATTTGACAACTTATTTCAGTGTTTTACTTTACATTTTTATGTTATTCTTTTTATGATTTTTTTTATATCTTTACGTAAAATATACCTAAACGATTCTTGAATTCACACCCCGTGAAATAATACCCCCCTTTTCTTCTTTCCTTTTAGCGCCCTTTATAATATTATTAAATTTATTTTTTGTATTATTACAAAGTATCAGTTTCAGTCGTTATTACGTAGTCATACCTATTTATCAATAAATAATTGTGACTCACAAGGTTGGTGAATGAAATAAGTTTAATGATTTACGATAGACTGTTCCGACGGAGTCCAGTAGGTCGCTATGTGGTATTCGCGCAGAACTGACTATCTCTTATAATATATTTATTGACTAATAAGTTTTACATGAATGTTGATAGAGAGGGAAATATCAACGATCAGCATTATACTACATACATCTATAGACATATAATTGCGTATATACATATGTATAGACTCACTCACCTATATACCCACGTGTACTATGTGACGGAACCGTTACACCAGTTTTAGATTACTGTCAAGAAATGGCACGTCAGTCTCAAAGAAACCAATCAAATGAATTACAAGGAAGAGATAATCACAGTAATGCTCGTAGAGGGTCAACCAGAGCAAAAGAAATAAGAGATGAATTAGCAAATTATTTTTTAGAACATAAAACATTTTATTATATTGTACTAATAGATTTTATTGTTGAAAAAATAATTTTGTATAATAATATACAATATATAACATAAAATGTATCGTGTATTTAGTATTCTACTATAATTTCTTCTGTTCTTTTTTTCACTCGCTACCATCCTAGTTATTTCGAACCGGCCATCTGTGTCCTAAACCTCCACTTGACACAATCTACATCGTCTACGCACACATCAGCAGTCATCATATCACACTCCATCGCATCCAACCACTTCTTCTTCCTTTAATGTTCATTTCCATGACCGTCCTTACAGCTTACGAAATTCCTCTCCTCATAACATGATCAAACCATCTAAGTCTAATTTCTCTCATCTTAACCACGATCGATGTTACTCCTATGCTTCTTACATATTCATTTCTTATCCTATTTTTTCTGGTCACTCCACTTATCAGAAAAAGCACTCAGCTTGAAACAGAGTACAATACAAAGCAAAAGCAAAGCAGATTGTATACAATTATTTATATATTAAAAAAAAGTGTTTAAATAAAAAAAAAAAAGATTTGTCAAAAATGACATTTTATTTAACAATTTTATCGACGCACCGAGTAGTAATATGTATAATTGATGGTAATTGACGGATGTTTGAAAACGGTTATTTTCCAATGACTATAATCCAAACCAAATAAATAATTGCAGGTACAAAAACAAGTATAAAGTAATGCGTAATATACGTGCTTTACTTCTCGTAGTGCACATAATATTTGACTCGCCCTGTACTTATGGGCTTGACGTGAAACGCGGTTTTGAATTAAATTTGTATCTCTTCTGTTTGCCACGCGAGACTTGCGCAACACATTGTTGTCGGTTTTTGTCGACAAACAGGTACCCGGGATCGACATGTAACCCAAACTTATTTACATGTTTATGGTTGTGATGACGTCGCGATTTGTGATGATACGTTATCATCATTGAAGTTTTGTTAATCAACGTTATTCGCGAAACTCTGATAAGGAACGTCGTGGGCATCATTTTGTCGACGTTAAATGTATGAAGTTGTGCCGAAAACTAAATAGTGCCACTGACGTTTTACGCCGCTGAAAATGTCAACGGTGAACAGTAAATGTCGTCAATAAATCGCGTACGGACCATCAAACGAATCTGTCCCCCTTCGACGTGATAACAATGTACTTTCCACTGGGATGGCCAAAAGTGTTGGCTTCAGCGTACGCCGCCGGAACGCTTGCCCAAGTGATCTGCAACAGAGACAAAATTCTATTTGCCGTATTATCCAACGAGTGTTTAGAAATCTGGTTTTGCAAGGTAAACGATATAACACTTGCGGTGATGCGGTGATCAGTATCTATTGTATATAGTTTTTCGTTTTTGCGAACTAGGATCTAATGCATATTCGATTGTTAACATTTCGAAGAATCTAATGTTTGTAACATCGCCGTTCGATATAAACTACTTTTATCAATTAATGGTTTACCAACACGTTTCGTTATAATTTAATCAAACAATGTTTGTCCTTATTAAAATTTAATGGAAAATTCACTATTCTACTGTTTTTATTAGAATATCTTTGTTGATAGTTCAATATGATTATATATACACCTACTTGAATTCATGAGCTCATTGTTTGAGACATTATAAACCGAGTAAACATTCAACAAGAAAAATCGATCATGTTATAGTTTTAAATATCAAACATATAATACAAATTGTTAAGTAGGTCAATTGCTCTTGAATAATTCTTAAAATATTTACAAAGGACCTAATAAAACTAATAAAACTGGATAGAAATGAAATGTTTTAGCATACTATTCTTTAATTAATTATTGTGTAATACATTTCTCATGAATGAAATTATTATTTTTTATGCCAGTGGTAAAAATCAAAAATTCAATATTTATTTCAAAAATTATATAGTATAGATAATTTAGTTTTCAGTGATAAAATATATAATAATTTTTAAATATTTAAGCACAACTTTCAAATTATTATTTAATTATTTCTAAAAATATAGATAATTTAAATTTGTTTCTTTTTAAATATTTAATAACATTAATTGTATAAACAATTATACTTTACTTATTTAAAAAAAAAATATTTATTTAAATATAATCATGTTAAGTATGCATTTATGTTCATAATTGATTGCTGTTTATGTGATATTGGTAGGTCACATGCTTTATACTTTACCAAAAGACTAACTTAATTTACATTTTATAGCCATGTGTAAAAATCACCTACTATAAAAGATCTGAACAAAGTCTTGAAGAAATTGGTTTCAATTGTCGAGTAGAATGGCGGCCAGATTCCAGTATGTTGGTTATAATGGTTAGTATTTTTTTTTTATTTATTTTTTTTAATAATCACGTTTATTAATAACTATAACTAATCTTATTCAATCGTATTGTAGACTACAAAAGGTTATTTAATATTTTACAATTTGAGCATTATTGGCAATCCTGGAAGCTTGTACCACTTGGAAGATTCACAAATATCTAGTTTAAAAAGAGAAAATGATGAGCTATTTGTAAAAGAGACTATACCATCTTTACACATACGACAAGTAATGGTTATTATAAAACTATAATATTAATGATATTATTATAAACTCATTTAAATTGTATAGGATCAAATAGCTTGTGTTGATGGCGGAGTGGGTTGTATGGCATGTATTCGCGATGAACTAATGGTGTCTACTTGTAATGGACATGTTTTGAGATATTACTGGAATAGTTCCATAAATCGAGACTACTGTTTAGATTTACGTAGAACACCATTTTCTGTCGATCTGCATGTTTCAAATGGTATATAATTTCATGATTTAAATATATATCAGTTTGTTTAAACATGTATTATGTTTGTATGTTGTTTTGTAGCTGTGCCATTAACTACTAAGAATACGTATATTGTTGATATGGAATACTCACCATTGGTTGGAGGTTTCGGAATTATTTTGAATGATGGCCGTGCAGCATTATTGACAGCATCTTCTTTAAAATTTGACCCAAACGTAAGATGTTTTTGAAAAATTTTAAATATGACATATTAAAATTAATGCATTTACTTTTATTAAAACAGCAAGTTCAAGGTATCTGGGCACCTCATATTGAAACTGCTACATGTACGAGTTTAAATCACAAGTATAGGTTGATCGCTTATGGATTAAAAAAGTTAGTAATTGAAATTGTTAATTTGATCTTTAATTACGTTTAATCTAACGTATTGACATTTTACGTGTATGCAATTCTAGTTCCCAAGGTTTAGTGTTTGGTCTCGACGAACGCACTGGAGGCTTACAATTGTCTCACAGTCTTGTTATTCCCAGTCAAGTTTGGCCAGGGGGAGGATTAGGTTCCGTGAGGTGTACACGGTGGACACCTGATGGCTGCGCTTTGGTAATGGCTTGGGAAAACGGTGGTTTTGCTGTATGGAGTACTTTTGGAGCTCTATTAGTTTGCTCTTTAGCGTGGAACTTTAGTATCAATGTTGATTTGAGCTCTAGAAACCCACTCGATATTATTTCCATGGAATGGTGTATCGAAGGCTACCAGTTATGGATGATTAATAGATCCTCAAAAGATGCTCATGACGATACAGTATTGCAAATGTCATTTTTGAAAAGTGCTCTTGCAGTCAATCCGACGATGGTAAATTTGTAATCTATATGACTAATTATGAATACAAACAATAAATATTGATTGAGAGTTTATATTTTCCTTAAATAAATATAGCTGATATTTTATAATTTATTCTAATATGTTGACATTTATAAGAAAAATACATTTTTTTTTTTGCAGAGCCACCGTCCACATTTGTATCTACAAGGTGAAGATAAACTTTATTTGAATCTGACATCTGGTTTAACTAAAGTGTATAAAATGACTCAATCAAACAATAAAACTAAAGATCAATTGACCGTCACCAGTGCTTTGGTTGAAAATAAACAGTGGATCATTGTTTATGCACCTTCGCCGTATTTAGGAATTAATTGGCCAATTCGAGTAATTTCATTATACCATTTTTGTTGTTTTTATCATTATCATATAATATTTTCAGACATCGTGTATAGACGATGATGGCAAACATATAGCAATAGCCGGTCGTTGTGGTCTTGCACATTATTCATTAATTACACATCGTTGGAAACTATTCGGCAATGAAATTCAAGAAAAAGACATGATAGTGACGGGCGGAGTTTTATGGTGGCGGTGTTATATTGTGTGTGGTTGTTACAGTGTACCCAATAATCAACACGAAGTGCGAATATATAATGGTGACTCCAGGTTGTCCAATGATAATATGATCGCTTACCAATTGACTGGGCAAGCTCTGTTACTCGATTGTTTGGGCAATAGGCTAGCCGTTTTCTGTTCAGACGGCATCGTCAATTTATTTAACATTGAACTGTCTCCTAATCATAATATGGGTAATTATTAAACCTTTTGTAAAATTAACAATATCTTGTTGAAACATAATATTTATTTTTATTGATTTAGCGATATTGGATAGAGTGCAGACTATTGATATGTCGGCTTTATGCATACATCCCACTTGCGTTGTTTCAGTTATACTCACAACACTTCGCATTGAACCAAAAATTAAAGGCGCTACTTTCAGAGATAATTTTTTACTTAATATTAATGGAAATTTGTTATTAGTAAATCAACATAGTTGTAATGATCAGGTATTATATTTTGACTTTTTTAAATGTTTATCGTTGATCAAATTTAATATAAATTTTAATTAGACAAATCAAATGAAAAATATAAAAATGTAACAAGTTATAATTAGTTTTAAAATAATGAAGATTTTTAAAGTTTTAAAAAATTATAGCTATTTTTTTATGTATTATAACTATACATTTTTGTTTATATATAATTTGAAAATACAATTTTAATATTAACATTAAATTGAATTGTATTTTAGTCACAAGTTATTCCATCTCCAATTTTATTAGCATCTTGTGTAGAGAATGCTTGGGTTTCAAGCCAATACCGTCGTGATAAGCCTCATCTAACAGAAGCACTTTGGTTGTTTTGTGGTGCCCATGGAATGAGAGTTTGGCTGCCATTATTTCCAAAGAATGGGGATAAGTCACATACTTTTATGTCCAAGAGAATTATGTTGCCATTTCAACTTAAAATATATCCATTGGGTATGATTTCAATATTATTTAACCTTTTACTAAATAATAAATATTAGTAAAAGTAGTTTTGAATAAAATAACATAGTATTTTACAGATATGATACAATTTAATATAATTTTCAATTTTATGGTTTCAGCTATACTGTTTGAAGATGCTATTTTATTAGGAGCAGAAAATGATACATTACTCTACACAACGGATACTTCTACTGTGTTTTCTTTGCCATTTTGTCAGATTGAAAGAACGGTACAAATTTAATTTAATTTCTGTACAAATCAATCATATTTTGATCACTAATTAATAATTTTAGAGCCAAGTTTATTTACATCAAATTTTAAGACAATTGATACGGCGTAACTTAGGTTTTCATGCTTGGGAAGTTGCAAGGTGTTGTACCAATTTACCATACTTTTCTCATTCATTGGAGCTATTGTTACATGAAGTAATATTTTAATTATTATCTATGTTAATTTATTAATGTTTACAATGTATTAAATTGATTTATTTTGTAAGGTTTTAGAAGAGGAAGCCACTAGTAAGGAACCTATACCAGATGCTCAGTTGCCCAGTGTCATTGAATTTATACAAGAATTTTCAAATCTTTATTTAGAAACTGTAGTTCAATGTGCTCGTAAAACTGAAATAGCCTTGTGGCCTTACTTATTTTCTGCTGCTGGTAAACCTAAAGATTTATTTCAAAAATGTTTAAAACGACAAAATTTAAATACTGCTGCTTCATACCTTATAATTCTCCAGGTTCGTACTACAATGAAATTATTTTCATTCGTAAGTTTATGTTTTCATTGTATGCATGTGGAAAAAATGTATATTATTATTCTAAATTTTTTTAGAATATTATTATTCTAACCTATTACTAACATAGATCATAAAATGTATTTTTAGAATTTAGAATCATCATCAATCAGTTGTAAATATGCTACTTTGTTGTTGGATTCAGCATTAGATAGCTGCCAATGGGATTTATCGAAAGATCTTGTCAGATTTTTGAAAGCAATTGGTAAGAAAATATGATATTTCGCACATTATAAATATGTAATTATTTAAACCATGTTACGTTTTAGATCCAAACGATGCAGATTCCCCAAGAACATCAGGCATTTTCACAACAAAATACAATATGATTGGTCAAGGAAGTACTGTGAACCCAAATGAAGAAGATTTATCATTTCTAATGGGAAACATTCAGGTAATTAATGTTACAAAAACATTTAATCGTTTATTTGTTTAACTCTTTAATCAATTAGTAAATTTAAAAAACGTTTAGTCTAATTCTTCTTCTCCCTCGCCTCTATACCAACTATTTAGGGTCAGTCACTTGTGTCCTAAACCTCCACTTAACACGGTCTCCCACATCTACGCACATACCAGCAGTCCTCATATCATACCCAATCGCATCCAACTACTTTTTCAGTTTTCCTCTTCATCTTCTTCCTTCAACGTTCATTTCCATAACTTTTCTTACAGCTTCCAAATTTCCTCTCCTTATAACATGACCAAACCATCTAAGTCTATTCTCTCTCATCTTATCCGCAATTGACACTACTTCTATGCTTCCTCTTACATATTCATTCCTTATCCTATCTTTACTTGTCACACAATTCATCCATCTAAACATTCTCATCTCTGCTACACTCTTTCTTTGCTCTATTTTCTTGTTAATCGCCCAACACTCTGAACCAGGCATGTCAAACACGCGGCCCGCGGGTCGCATGCGGCCCACGTCCAATTTTTTTGCGGCCCGTGGCTAACAATAGTAATGAACAAAATAAAAAAAAATTATAACAAATTTATTTTATTTAAAATTATTAATATGATTTTGTTTTGTAATTTATAATTAATTTGTAATTTTGTAAAGAATAAAATTGAAAATTTGTATAAAATATATTTTTTTCCATTAAATATTTGTGAGCGGCCCGCGTAGTAAACTATTCAATATATTTGGCCCACTTGATACTTTGAGTTTGACATGCCTGCTCTGAACCATACAACATAGTGGGTCTACCGCTGTTTTTTTGTACAAAGAACCCTAAATATTTAAAACATTCAACTTCACTTATCTCGTCCATGATTATTGTCATTACATTCCTCGTTTCATTGACTTATTCTTTTTCATCAAACTCATACTCTATATACTCTGTCATCTACTAATCCTTAATTCTTTTCCTTCAAAAACTAATCTCCACATCATTCCATCAAGCCTTTGGTTAATTTCTTCCCTATTTTATCCCACCAAAGCTATATCATCAGTAAACATCATGCACCATGCACTAACTTGTAACCCTTTTGTAATTTCATGCATTACTTCAAAAAACAGGTAAGGGCTTAAAGCAGATCCTTGGTGCACATCTCTTACCCTCAAATCCTTTATTTCTTCACACATACTTTTGACACTGGTACATGATCCTTCATACATGTCCTCTACCACAATTAAATAGGTTTTTCAGACTCCTTTTCTCATTAACGCCTACTTTAAAACTTTTCTTAGCACTCTGCCATATGTTTTCTCTAAATTTATAAACACCAAACAAAGCTTCTTCTTTTCTCTATACTACTCTACAAGCTGTTTCACACAAAATACTGGTCCATCGTCGATTTTCTAGGCATAAAACCAAACAGGTTTTTAGGTACTAATGTCTTACTTCTTATTCTCTTATCTATACTGTTTTCTTAAATCTTAATACTAATACTCATAAGCTTTTTGCCTCAATAATTTCCACATTCTTGTATGTCTCCTTTGCCATTAAATATAGGTACCACAACACTCTTTCTCCACTCTTGGCATTTTCCCCTCTATTAGCACTTTATTAAAAAGATCTTTTAACCACATTATACTTACATCCCCTAACATTTTCCATGCTTCCACTGGCACTTCACCTGGTTCTACCACCTTTTTCTTTTTCATCACTATTGCAGCCTTCCATACCGCCTCACTAATTAAATTTATTAGACCTTCGTTCCACGAAATATCCTCTACAGCCTCTCTTGGATACTCTTCATTCAGTTATTTCTCAAAATACTCTCCATCTCTTTTTCACATCCTCATCATTCGTTAGCACCATCTTATTATAACTTTTTATATACCATACCCTTTAAAAATCCTTGGATCATTTTTCTTTAACCTTAGCCAATCTATAAATTTCTTTTTCACCTTTGTTCCTAACATATCATACAACTCATCACTGTTAAACTTCGTTTTGCTTACTGCCCTCTTTGCTTCCTTACATAAACTTTTGTATTCTACCTAATCTTCTCTCCTTCTGCTCTTCTACCATACCTTAAATTGCTTTTTCTTACTCTCTATAATTCTCTGAACTTCCTCATCCCATCACCATATTTTTTTTGTTTTCAGGCATACTACTCTTGCGCTCACCAACAATCTTTACGGTATTTTTTACACAAGTAACCATCCTATTCCACTTATCATTTATATTCCCCTCAACACTCCACATTACCCTTTCTTTCATCTTCTTTAAAAACTTCTTTTCTTTGTACCCCATTATTTCAACCATCAAATCCTCTACTCCCTTCCTGTGTTCTTTTTATTTTTGTACACCCTTTTCCCACTACACCACAAATCCATTACCATCAATCTATGTTATGTTATTACACCCACGCCAAAGATTGCTTTACAATTCTTTACTTCCTTTACATTCTCTCTCTTCCACATAAGGTAATCAATCTGTGATCTATTACCTCTATTCTTATACGTTATATAATGCTCTTCCCTCTTCCTAAAATAGATATTGATTACTGCAAGATCATACAATAATGCAAAATCCCGAACTCTTTTTCCAGCTTAGTATCCCCCCTCCCACCAAAACCAAATTAAAATGACTCTTAGGCAGTTATTAATTATGAAATTATTGTTTTCAGGTGAGAGGACGAAGTATTAGCACCAGTACTACACCAAAAATTGATATGAATTCTACTTTTGTTAGAACTGATAGTAGAACTGAACATAATAGTTCTCAAAGAAAGAGATCTGTACTTTCAAATGGAAAATCTGAAAATGGGTTTGTACTTTTATTTATTTATTTATTTTACATAATGCATTGATATTAGTATAATTTTATTAATACTATTATTGAAATATGTAAAATATATTTTTAGAAAAGATATAATCGTCTGTAATTCCATTATGGAAGAATTTTTCACTGATACAATTCTTCAAAAACATGCCGCTAAATTATTATTTAATTACAAGTTAAGATCACTTGGATATTTTGCTGCTCGATTAGATTTTCATTTAGTTGAATGGTTAGCAAAAGAACGTAACGGAGCAGCTCGAATTGATAACTATGTTGTGGCCCTACGAAGTCTTCATACTGATTTCTTCATAACAAGACCACTGACTTCTGCCCAAAAACGTTCTCCGCCACCATCAGGTGGCCTATTTACTATAGATAAACCCAAATGGGTAGATGGTGGTAGTGCTGTAGGAGACAGTGGCTACATGAGTTGTCAAGATGTGCCTCAAGTATCATCACAATATCCACAAGATGGATTTTTAACAGGCATTGGTTAGTAAATAATTGATAGATATATCAAATTACTTTTATTTTATATCTAATTGATTTGTTTTTAAGATGAAGCTAGTACTGTTAGTGAATCTGAAGATGCTTTATTGTGGAATGAAGAACGTTCCCAGACTAATGTTGATAACTGGAATGTTATTATTCCAAATACACACATTTTAGAACAACTTTCCAATGAAGATGTAATCCAACAAGATACTTCAAAAGCTGAAGTTCAACTTAGGTTATTAAATTTTTATTAACTTTTATTAATTTTTTTTATATTTATATGATTGTGTTATTAATTTCATTTGTATTTCAGATATTTGTTGCAATTATTGATTGAAGCCGGTTGTTTAGAATGGAGTTTTATTGTATCTGTATTTCTGCATGATGCCTTAGCTATTCAAAGACTTGTATCTATTGCCCGATCATCGGAACATAGTTATGAATCTATATTACGGTTAAAACAAGCGTTTATTGTATTGTATCAATGGAGCTGCAATGAATGGTAATGTAAACAATTATTACTAGAAGCGAATAGCTGTTTGCAATTTTATTTTATTATAGTTTAACATAACATTACATATTATATTATCATGTTATGATTATCTAAATTATTTATTAAACTAAATATTATTTTATTTCAAATTTGATTAATTAACTGATTTTTGATAAAAGAAAAAAATATAAAATATTCCCTATTTTTATTCAAACCATTCAATTTTCATTGATTGAAACACTAATAAATGTTTAATTACTTAAAAGTTTTATTAAACACACTTGACTATTTTTTTCTTGTATTTTTATAAATTAACAATAAAATAAATGAAAATAAAAAGATTAATATTATAACTCTGTCACTCAAAATAACTTTCATTCATAGCGTCTAATTATAAAATTATTTGAATAAATAACTACTATTCATTCATTAATGTTATATTTATTTTAGTTATGGTTATCGACCTTTTATGTCTGCATGTCAAGCACAATTGGGTGCATTAAATCGAATTATAGCATCTAAACAGCCAGCTCCTTCGGTTACACCACAAGCATCTTCATCTTCATTATCTAGTGCTCTTACACAATCGTCTAGATCACGGTCAGTGAGTGAAGGCACTGGTGGTAGTCACTCTACCTCAGAAATGAATGATCACATACAAACAGATTGTCATCCAGTTATTTCCCAGAATTCTAGTTGTGATGAAACACAAGACAACACGCCTAATTTTGACACCGTGTCTGTAGTTAGTTTACAATCGCCTAGTAGTTGTTTGTTATCTTGAGATATGATTGTTCTAATATATTTTGTCAAACAGTTTGAATCATTCAAATTTTGATCACATTTCTTTGTTGTTAATTGCTTGTTTAAAAACATTAAGTTTATTATTTTATTTATTCATTATAGGCTATTAGTTAATAGATCTTATGCATGTAATTATTAGTTTCATGATTAAGTGTCAGTTAAAAATGTAATTAAAAGTATTCAACATGATTTTCCAAATTGACTACTATAAAATATTGACTGATTTTAATATTTAAAATAAAAATAAAACAATCATTATGATAAATGCTTACAAAATGAAAGAACCTAAAATTGTTATTATTGTATTACTATTATTATTATTATTATTATTATTATTATTATTATTATTTGGGTATATTATTATTTTAATACATTTGTGATATTATATTATTATTTATTAAATATTATTTGTCCATTATTGTTAATAATGTTTAAAAAAAACAAAAAGAAATATTTTTTTGAGTTATTTTTACTTTAAATCAATTTTTTTAATACAAGCATTAAAATTGTTAATATTTACTTATAGTATATTTGAGTTTCTAACATTATTAAAATATTGACAATAATATTCAAATATTCAATGTTTAACTACTTATAAAATTATAAACGTACATTATAGTCAATAATAACTAATTAAAAATGTTAATAACAATTTTTATTTAATGTATTTCAAATTAAAACATTATTTACCATTGACTTTTGGATGATAATATTAATAATAAATAATGTGGTTTGTGCTATTTATGAAACCAAATAATTTTAAAAGAATAATATTTAAAACAAGTGCACATCGAGGTTTTTCAAAAGAATAGATATGAATGGTATACCCATGCGGAGATTTTTACTTTACCCCCTTCTATGATAATATTATTTATTTTTACATTTAATTTTTTGATAATCGATTGTTTATATCTAAACAATATATAGTGGGTTTTTTAAAAATAAGCATTGATATTTTAACTCCCAGGCTGACAATATATAGGTACATATTAAGATAATTCAATTATGTCCTATTTAGTATAAGATGTATAGACAGTAATATAAATATATTTAAAAATACAAATTCAAAACTATTTAATATAATAATAATAATTTTAAAATTATTTGTAGAAAAAAATGTTTCATTATTGTTTAAAGCTTTTAAGTATTTAAATTTAGCAAGGGGCAAGTCCCCTGTGCCCTTCCATTGAATCTGCCCGTCGCCATATGTAAAATAATTTTTGGACAATTAATTTTTAATAATTTTATTTTTTTAATGAATAATTTCATGTGCCACTATAATAGTATAAATAGTTATTTATATTGTAATAAACTTCAATAAATACATATATTAATTAACTAAAGCTTATTTAAGAATAATAAATAAACTAATATAGTAATATTGAGCATATATTATAATTTGGTAACTTATGATTAAAAGTAACTTCTCATTTTAAAAATTGATTTTTATAATAAAATATATATAAGAGAACTTGTGATTATTTTATACACAAAATGTTTGAAACCCAAATCACAAAAATTATACACAATAACCGCGTATACGTATTTCGACAACTACGTTGTCATCATCAGCGCAAGCTACTTGCGTAGATGTAGTAGCTTGCGCTAATGATGACAACGTAGTTGTCGAAATATGTATACGCGGTTATTGTGTATAATTTTTGTGATTTGGGTTTCAAACATTTTGTGTATTGATTTTTATATAGAATAATAATAAGTATTTGCATAATATAGAAAATTGCTTGTTTGAAATAATAGGGAAAACGTATTGTTATTCTTATACTCAAAATATATGAAACCTAGCCTTTTGTACAAACTGAATAAAAGCTCATGTAGGCTGTGTTAATGATAAATTTGCTTATTACATTTTTTAACTTTAACTTTATGTTGTACTTTAGTACGCTGATAATCAAATGTTTGTATGTGTCATACAAGGTGCTCAATATGTTTTATGGTTGTCATAATTATTTTCTATGATTAATTAATTCAATTAAAAAGAAAATATTATTATTATGTTGGGCGCCAAGCATTTTATATCTTTTTTCAGAATTAAATTTTTTATTTTAAATGTTATTTTGTTGTTATTTGAAAATAATTTATGCAAATTTTCATTCAGGCATTTGGCTTGACCTTATTTTTGTTAAGTTATTGTCTAATTATAAAATATTGTATGTATTTTTTTTTTTTTAATATCAATATTTTTATTTATTATACACAAAAAGCAGTTGTATAATCAAACAAGATTAATAAAAATAATTGCATTATTAATTCGTTATTTTATACAATATGTGTTCCACAAAGTCATGTCAAACCACCTTTAATATTTCCACAGCAAATCAATGATTTTGAACTTGGCTTAATTAAATGGTGCTGGAAGAACTGCAAAAAAAATTATGGTGTCAAATTTGAATTTTACTGTAGATCATTGTTTAATTGAAATACAAAATTATTTATTTTCCATGGAAACAATAAAAATGGTGTTTTGTGGCTGTATCGGTGTAAATAATATTAAACAATATCTATCTACTATCTAATAGGTATGTGAAGTTTGAGTGTACAGGTTTTCCGATTGAATAAGTGTTGTATGCTGAGAAGGACAAATGTAAAATGTCTTAAAAATGGAATAATCTTTGTAAGAAGTTACATACACCATGTGTGCCTTTCTTTTACTGGATTTTTTTTTTAGGATGATGTATACGACATCAGAACCTTATAAATGTTAAAGAAATCCGCTTGATTTCGTTCTAATACGTTTACAACATACGTCATAGTACATATTAATTTGAAGTATGTTAATACTACTGAACAGTTTTACGCCTGTCAAGACTTAATGAAACTAATCGGGGGTCTGTGGTAAATCATATTGCAGTGTCCGTGTGAAAGTTTACACCTTATACATTTATATTGGAAAAAATACTACAACTTTGTTTATTCAAACACATTGAAAAATACTTTCTTGAGAAGTTGTCGGTTTTTAATAAACAAAATGTACTATTAATGAATTTTTTTTTGGGAGGGGACTGAGACGTTGAATTATTACTCATTTCTCATCCAAGACTAGACGTTAAAAATTTTTAAAACCTCCAACTCGCATGCCATTAAAAAACATTTTTGTGAAATTCTTTTACGTTTCAATCAGACATTTTTTCTATTTTATTGGAAGCAAAACGATTTAATTGTGTAGACAATAAGAACATACCACTGTCGTCGCCGTCAATAACTTTTCGATAATAATAACAAATTACGATAACATTCGAAATGCGTACGCGACGTCCATTATAATCGTATTACCCGCACGGCGTGAAGGCTAACAATGTCAGAGAAAAGTATTTGATATAGAAATGAACAAATAACGACAGACCGTTAATTGTCGTTTGGTAGTTTCTAACGTAAATAAATACATAATAGTTCAACATTTTTATAAGGACAATTATTGATTTTAAATCTTCATATATTAGGCATACTTATTTAACAATGCTGACATTGTCGTAACATTTATAAACCGGCGCGTAATCGATTCTTTCGAATCACAATCCCTTGTTCAAACATTACCTAAAAACCAAAACGAATGACAATTTATTTATGTATATATATATAACAATGTACTTCATTTTTTTATGCTGTAGACGTGTAGGACGCGATATATATTTTTTTTCAAATATTCCACCATTTGACAGTGGCGCACCCAAGGGGGTGGACTCCGGGTCCGGACCCCCTCCTTGACCTGTGTAATAGTTTTAAATTTATTGATGAAAATCCAAATTCTAATACAACGTTCATATTTTTCTGTCAAAATTTCATAATGTAGTTTTTTAGACCCCCCCTTGAAAAAATCCTGGGTGCGCCACTGCCATTTGATATATACGGCGGTACGGCGGAGAATGCACACCAACAGAACAATAGAAAAAGTGAAAAACAACCTCCGTCTACCTATATATATATATAACGATATAATGAATGTTCCAGTTAAAAGATTTAGCAAGTCAAGGCAGCCGGTTTGGAAGAAAACAACCTGTGAAAGTTCGCTAGAGGATATTTGGAGAAATAACTGGAGAACTTCGGGCGTTAGTAAGGCAAAGAATGTCGAATTAGTGAACGACCACCCACATTGTAGAGTCCCAGGTTTCAATCTCCCATAATTCTCGTTGACCACCTTAAATCGGATTAGAACGGAGAGAAAGGCAGATGCCAATACCTACTACATAATAAGGGCCTAACCGAAACACAAAACTGCGAGTGTGTGAGCATACAAACCATAAGACATATTATTGAAGTATGTCCCAAAACACATTTTGAAGATAGTCTGGAAAAAGTGTATGCAGCAGAAGCGAGCAGCATTAAGTGGCTGAATGAATTACAAATACGTCTATGATCAATAGTTATATAGTTTCTCACATTCGGTTATTAGTATTAGTTTTATCGTTATTTTCCCTGTTTATCCATATAATTTAATTTAATATTGTTTCGCCGATTAATAATAAAGCCATAAGCAAGAAGAAGAAGACACGATATTTTCTGTTACTTTGTCCCGTTATTTTATTGTGTGCACGTTGACGCCGACAAAAGTGTTTGGATAAAATCAACCGATTCCCATTGTTCGACTTGAACGTGGAAACTTACTGCGAAAACTTCTAAGGGTCGATCAACAGGTAGTTTAAACGTAAGTTTTCATAAAATTAACCGGTGGTCGGGAGTATCATGAGTCTGAACATACGCGCGCAGTA
Source organism: Schlechtendalia chinensis (assembly GCA_019022885.1). Lineage (NCBI taxonomy): Eukaryota > Metazoa > Arthropoda > Insecta > Hemiptera > Aphididae > Schlechtendalia > Schlechtendalia chinensis. The sequence continues at coordinate 43,765,870 of CM032339.1, forward strand.
AAACACGATCATACACCACAATTTGTCTACGAGTGAAAACTATCATTGTTTATTAGTTGTCAGACTTGGGTAGTATTCGAAATGCAGTATTCCGAATACTTTTTACAGCTCAAACATATTTTAAATAGTACCTACATGATATTTCATATTATATTTGTTGAATTCATATTAATTTTAATATCTGTTTGTTTTTGATGAAATGAACAGTTTTAAAGTATCTATTATGTTTGTTAATATATTATTATTTATATTATTTTATTATAATACATATTATAATTAGTAGTGTAAGGTCATATATTATATTATAATATTACTAAATATTATAAGACAAAAATTGTTTTGAGTATTTAGAATGTAAAGTAGAATATAATAGACTATAAGTCATTGAGAGTATACAAAGCTTCTATTAAATTTTACAAATAATAATAACGTATAACTTTAATCTAAAAAATAATAATTTAAAATACAAGTAGCAAATAGCAACAGTAGGTATTTAAAACTACATCAATTATTTTATCAATAATCTTGTTATATTTGGTGTTTCAGACCAGCCTTATTCAAATAATAAAGTATATTTGATTTCACTGTATTAATATAATTATGTTATATTTTATAATTAATTGGCATTATTAATTACACTTCTTAGTTATTGTGTTAATTCTATTAAATAATAATATATTTACTATATTTGATATTCGTATTATTGAAAACTAGTAAAAAAAAAAGTATTCTAAAAGTATTTAAAATACTTCTTGTGAAGTATTCAGAATACTTAGAGAATACTATTGTTATAAAGTATTCGAATACATATTCTGAATACTTTTTAAACATATTTTACCCAAGTCTGTTGGTTGTGTATCCAATGACTTCTGCTCGGTGTTTGAATTGGAAAAAAATTAGAAGGCTGCAAAAAGGTAATACAAATGCGCGTTCCTGAAGAATTAAACGACTTATCGACTAGTCAGGGGAGCACAATGTTCTAGGCGCCTCGTTACGAAAAATCAGAAGGTGTACGTTAAATAAATTTAAAAAAAAGAGGTACGTAAGAGGTTTTCCGTCTGTCACCAAATTCAAGCACTTTATGACTATAACTTACATGTACGCTAATATTTTCATTCATAGTAAAAATAAGTAAATAATATTATTATAAACGTATAGAATTTTAATGTATTTGTCGAAGTAATAAACATTATAATTTATAGTTTACATACACGTAGGTAATAATAACTTATAACCAATAGGCTAATATTAGTTAATTTTAATTTATAATACTAAAAATACGGTTTTAACATATACAAATATTAAATAGTATAGCTCAACGTTTCTTAAACTGTGCATTTGTTCTCTAATTGGTGGGTCCCGAGACAATTTTTGGTTAGTTGTGAGAAGTTTTTTTAAGTATATAGATTTTAATAAAATTATGTTTTTTTAAATGTATAAACATAAACTATAGCTTGAAAACAACTAATATTGACGTCAACGTCGGTGCTGTTATCAACCATAGCAGAAAACAAGCGCAAATTTCACATACGCCTGATTATGAAAAATAAATTTATAATATTTATACTTCGTTGTACCAACGATAATTTGTTTCCCCATATTCATATGCACGTGCGGCATTACCCGCCGCCATGCAATTGGGAAAGATCGGGCGATCGCTGCTAAAATTATTTAGTCATTTCCGTTTTTTTAAATTCAAAGACTATTCCATATTTAAAGTCGCTCTCCCTCCATCAGTGACCGCGAACCGCCACTGTACATACGTAACATAACGTTTTCGACTGTATGTAAAATTGTCAAACGATTTCAAATGTATTTGTTCGAATGCATATGTTCGTCGATGTAATTTATTTTGAGAACGCACATTTCAAACGATATTTAACATCATTAATGTAGGTTTAATACGTTACATATGTTGGTATGTAATTTTATTGACGGATCACAGGAAATATCGAGAAATCGTTTAAACATTATTGATACATTAACGTGAAACGTCGTTACTCAGCCTGTAGGTATGCAAGTATGTTTTGACCATTAATCATACAACGTGAATTCTATAGAGCGACGAATAACGATTAAACACATTTGCCGCTCGTTCTGGACGTGACGTGTCGGTTCTGTGTGACTGCACATTACTAAAAGATAAAAAATACCTAATAATATTTAGTTACGATTATTGTCATCGGCGTCAGCGCTCAGCCGCGACATTAAATTTTACTAGATAAGGTATGAAATATGATATTAAAGACGATCGTATTACTGTCTAGCGTGTCTAGGGGTCTTCGCGCACAGTTAGATTATTTTGGTTGTAATATTACGTATACGGACGGGCGCGTCTAGACCTCGGTGTAATATGCGTCCGGAGCACGTTTGTAAAATACACGCCGTGGTCCGCGCGATAAGTAAAATGTAGACAGGCGTTCTCATCTTGGTCGAATTGAAAAGTTTTTGGGTTTTGACGCGTGCCAAATAAGAAACCACGTCGGTGGATTTATACGGCGCCTTCATGTGTAAATGTTATGTTGTCGGTATTTTGTACGTAGACATATTTACGTCAACGCATTGGGTATTTTGTATAGTAACGGTACAGTAGTACGGAGTAGTATACTACTCGGTCAACTTCGAAACTTGTACATTGTTTTATTATCCTGTAATTTTGTTTTATTTTTTAATACATGCGTACTTGCTCGACGCCGTATCTTATGGTTCGTTCCAGATTAAAACCAATTGCAATAGATAATAATATATGTGGGGCGTATTACGTCGCATTAGAGACATTAAGAACTATACCTACAAGCTACCAAAGACGATAATAGTTTGATATTATTCTTGCATTATTTATTTATCTATATATTCCGTTCGTAAATTATACATATATATTTAAATGTATACGTACGAGCGACGCAGAAAATAAGAATAAATCATACATTTTAGATATATTTACGAGAAATATTTGAAATAAAGATAGGGCACATTATTGAGTTCTACCTTCTACGTGATTATAAACATTAGTATACCCAGTGGTGTAGATACGATTTTTTTCTAGGGGTGGTGGGGTTTAAAGGAACGTTTAAAAATTAGAATGTTATTGAATAAATGGAATTTTTAATAAATAAATAGTAAATATTTTATAATAATAATTTATATTTACAATAAATATACTTATGAATATTAAATTTTAGCTTCGTGTGCACAAAATCAATGAAATGATATATCAAAATTTTAAAGGAAAAGAACAAGCTTTTTTAGAGTGCTGTGGGGGGGGGGGTGTAACCCCCCCCCGTATCAACACCACTGAGTACACCTATGCTCTGTAGTTTATGTGTGATATTTGATTTAATACCTGGTTAAAAATCAATGATAAAAAACTTGTTTCAAATAGTCAAGTATCAAGTGAACATACTTTCACTTTCAGAATATTTTTATCAATCAAACGGTATTTAATGTTTAGAAAGAAACATCTAAACAAGAACAGTTTTCCATTAGTTTGTATTCATTACATTTTTCAAGGATATTAATAATTAAATATATTTGATTATTATTTAATGATACAAAAAAAAAAAATTGTTTTCGATACAAAATGTGTTCACCATCGCGTAAATTTATTGGGTTAAAATATAAAAACATTGGCATTTGCGTCTATTCTATGAATAAATTTGCAAGTTTCACATAGGTATACACATGATATCTTATAATACTGTGTATAATTATTGTATCTATTTGATATAAAACGATAAGTAATTTTTATTGACTTGACGTATCGATCCGGTAATTTCGTGAAGCAATGCAAGTTTAGCAATCATCACCTGTGATTTTGCGATTAATAGGCGCCTAAAACGTAAACTGGGCGCGTATCCGTGATTTTTAATTAGAAAGAACCGTCTGTATAGACTGTCAAGGTTAATACAATTTGTCTAAATGCACAAAAATTACATTCACAAGACGCCACAGTTATCATTTTTGTATAATAATCGAAAATAAGATTATATATCCACACACACAAATGTACAAATAGTCGATTGACAAAAAAAAAAAAAAACCGTAGACAGTAGTAATATTATATAAGATAATCGATTAAAATTGCAATTTTATGAAAAAATCTTTTATTCCACCCACAATTTGAACTTTAAACACTTAAAAGAAAATTATGGTAACGATTTTAAAATGTTTTGAATATTATACGATTGACCTTGTATTACATTTTCAGTAGGCACTTAGAATTTCATATTTTATTAGTTTTTAATCATAAATAAACCAGAAATTATTGATATTTTCAAAATTAATTTTATATTTATGATTAATATTGAGTTGAATAACTTGTAGACATTTCAATAAGTTTTTCTCATAACTATTTTTGGAATTACAAAAAAAAAGCGAAATTTGATTTTGTGTTAAATTGGGATGTGTCGACAATTTGTTTAAAGGTTTTTAAAATAATTTGTATAATATATGAAATAAAACTAATTGGGTTTTCCATATTTTAAAATTCTTACCAATTTTGTCGTGTTTTATAAAATATTATAACCTACTGCAAAAAAAAAATAAATATAAATTGTATAAATCAAGTGCCGTTTTTGTATACGTTAAATGTTATATTATTAAGTCTAAATTATTCGTAACGATTTTCGGTTTTGAAACGTGTCCTAACGCAACGAATGTGTAAAATAATTGTGTTTTAAATAAAAGTAATAAAACAGATGTTATCGTTCAATAAAAATAATTGAATGATGGTAGGTTACGTAACAAATGATCCAGTCATAAAATTTTTTGCGTTTTGCGTTATAAGAAATACTACATATGTATAGTTTTAATAACACCCGAAGTATCGTCGGGCCATTGCTGAAATTCATAATTTTTTATACGAATAAAGTAAATTGAATTCAATCGTTTAATTGAAAAACGGTATTGTTTTTCAAAAAAAAAAAAAAAAAAAACAACGAAACGAAACGAACGGTTCCGACAGAAATGACGTAGTAAATAAAGTACGGACGACGACACACGACCGGGTAGGAATTTCTGTTATTATATTTCCCCCTCCCCCCCCAACCGATATAATAGTCGTCGTCGGCGCGAGTAGTGTGACCACCATGTGTGTGTGCGTGTCGCCGTGACATTGTGTATTCGATTTAATCTCGTGAAAAAACACCTTGCAAAGCGGTATTGGAATTTAGAGGGTATGCACACACACAATATCGTGTACGGTACACGACCGCGGCGGTAGCTCCATCTGGTATCGTCTCGATCGGTAAACAACAAACGGCGTACGCCGAAATGTCTGTACGAAAAACAATAATAATAATAATAATAATAACAATAATAAACCAGTCGTTTTATTATTTCCCGGTTTCACACCAAAATCCGTACGCAAATGAAAATCGACGAACGAGACGATAATTTTGAATACGTGAAAATAATAATTGAACGCGACGCACACGGTACGGTGGAAGTGTGGTTACCAAATGTGGTATCCGCGTTTACGGATCGTCATGGACTGCCGAAACAATCGGCGTGGTCGTTTCTTCCATGACCGTCGCGGCGCTACGACCTCTCAGTGCGTCTCTGTCGGCGCGACGGCGGTCCGGTTCGGTCTTTCTCGTTCTACTCGCGTACATGCCCGCGTCGTTTCTGCGCACGCGCGAACGCACGCACACAACCGCCGCGGACATAAAACACACTCTCACACGCACAACGTACTAACGCGCACACTCGTACGGAGTTTATGTATTTTTATTTTATTATTTACATTTCGTGTACAAAAATAATGTTAGTTTGATACTAAGGTTAAGCACTTCGATTGCGATTCGTGTTTTAGTTTAAATGTGTATTGTATTTTGGTAAGTACCGCCGCGAACCATGTTTGTTTTGTCGGGCCGACCGTTCGCGCACGATACCGTCCCGGGGGGGTGTCCATTGTCTTGGGCGCGTGCGGCCCACCATAGCGTCGGAATTCCGGCGACGATTTCGTTGGAATGGCGTCGTCCGTCTCTCCAGCGCACACAAACAACGGTCCCCGTCACATGTTTTCCGGCCGGCCGGCACGTTGCGCGTTCACTCATCGCGCTGACTGTCGCTTTGTTTACGGGATCGTGAACAAGGCACAAAAACAAAACGAATCCCGACGTTTCGACCGCAATTCCCGAGAGTTCGGTAATCTTGTACGGGATTTATCGTGCCAAACCGCACATATGCTTCCCGAGCGTGCGCGCGTTCCGTGCCGCGGCCACCGCATCCCGCCGTCACCTGTTTGTTCCGCACGTATTTATGTTGAATATTGGAACGTGTGCGGTGAACAAAGGAGGTTGGTCGGTTTTCACGTTTCTTGCTCGCCGCGTGTGTTTCTCTCACCTCGTGTGTGTTGGCTCGCATATGATATCGCCGCTCTTTTTTATATCCATTGTAGTGGTATCGCGTTAGGTTAGTCTGTGCCAGTCTACTGATGCCAGTTGTGATGTTGTTCACTACGAATACCTAAAATATGTCAGGCATTACTGACCCTAATATGCTTCATTGTGACGATATCGTATCGAACGCTCACTGACACATTTTAATTTGTTTTGTCGCTGAATCGTGCAGTGAGAGGTAATTGTATAATTTCGTTTTTTTTCTGATTTCAGACTGCCGTGTAAATACCGTTGTATATAGGGGATAGGTGAATTATCGGTGAAGAAACAAACTACAATAAAATGAGCGGGCTTAAAGGTGCTGTGAATCGCAGTGCCAAGACGTCTGGTAAGAATACCAACACCAACACCAACACAGCTACTCAGAATTTGGACATAAAAGATGTAGTAACTAATAAAACACACGAAAAAGAAAAACTACAGGTATATTTCATGTGTCAAAGTAATCGTCTATTTATTATATTTATGTTATTTTTTTTATATTATACTTGATTAATTAATATTGTGTGGTAGATGTAAAATGTGCAGTTGAAAACGTGAATGTAATAAATCTACATAATAATATTGTACATCTACACATGATATAATTCTAACATGGTCAATAATACTAACAAACTTGTTAATTATTACTATATATCGATGTAGTAATACAGATATTGATTAGCTTTGTGCATTTTTCTCCTTAACTACGTTTATTGAATCTTACATGCTAGCACTTGTTGACTTGACGCTATTGCTTCCCCTTGAGTGTTATCAATTTGTTAATTTGATATTCTTAAAACAAAATCTTGGGTATTGGATATAGTTATTAAAAATATAAATTTACATGTTAAATGTTTTAAAATAATTTTACATTTTGAAAAAAAAAAATGGCCTCAATTGAAGTTAAATTATTTATTTAAAAACTACTTGCTCTAGTTAAAGTAGGTAGGTAGTACATTTTGGAAAAAATTGAACAAAAATTATAATCATTTTATTTACATTGATTTAACAAAATTATATCATTGATTAAGACAAATTAAAGATTTTTTTGACATTTTTACTGGTTATTTTTTAAATAAAAATTGACTGGCGTACCAATTTGATAATGATCTTCAAAATGTATTAGTGATCAATCATTATTATTATTATTTCTTAATTTCCATTTTTATAAATAATCACTGACTATTGCTTACATTTTTATGTGGTTAATTCCTAATTTTATTATATTTTCTATCACAATAAAAACACAAACAGTATAGAGATATGTTTTCATTTGTAAATACTGTTTTCATAAATAAAAACTATATCAATTTTGTACAAAACCAATAGGATAATAACTGTTTTGAAAAAACAATTATTTTGTTGTCAACAATATTTGTGTTTCTAAAATGTACATGTTTTATCGCTCCAATATTAACCCATCTTTACTTAGGATAAACAATAATTTTAGTAGTTGTGAAATTTTGTTCTCAGAACCACAATCTTTCTTAGATAAATGATTACGTTTTAATATGGTCATGTACTTATGTCTAATTTTTTGTTATTCCATTAGTCTCATTTCACTGATTACATAATACCAATAATACAAATCATACTGTATTTATACTTATAGTACGGCTAGAAATATGTCAGCCTAAAAAGTTACACCCCAAATGGACATTTTTTTATCATAATTACACAAACTACCCTTGTGTCAAAAATAATTTGTAAATCTTTGTTTATGAAAACTACTGAATGAACACAAATTCGTATAAATAAAGTTCAATAAATTTTAATTAGGAAAATAATCAATATGTACCAATTATAAATATATATATATATGGTGTGTTAAAAATAAATTTCAAAATGTTTTTCATAATGTTTTACCATTAAGGTCAAGCCATTACGGTTTCATTTTTGTTGACCATACTATAAATATTTAAATTATTAGTAAATATGGAAATTGCGAAAAGCAAAAAACTAACTCAAAATTTTTTATACATTTGTCATTTATATTGGCCTTATCAAATATGTTCATATATCACCAACTTACTAGTGTAGAACAAATTTTAAAACTGATATTTTATGATTTGTCTGACATCTATTTTCGATGTGTATTTGTTATCGCTTATCAGTGTTGAACTGTGATTTACATAAGACATAAATTATGAACAAAAAAAAATTGTAATACTATTAATAATATTACAATAAATTAAATAAACTACCTAAATAATTAAAATATTATTGGAGTAGGTAATTAATATTTTTTTACTTAGTATTTTTAGATTAAATATTTTTATAATATCTTTGAATTCAATTAACAATAATCTAATATTGATATGATACCAACTTATATGATAATTTGATTATGTAAAATAATCATTGATTGTAAACAATCAATCTTATTATTTTAGTCTCCAAATGAGTTTTTGAAATATTGAGTTTTAACATAAAATGTTATATATTATTTTTTTATTAACATTGATTTAAGAGAAAATTGTATATTATAGCATTATAGAGAACTACACTTGTACCCCTCATAATTTTGTTTGTTTTTAGAATAAGTTATGGTTTGTTCTATTTTTATTATAATAAACCATAAGGAATTTTATTTTTAAATTAATAAAAATAATATATTGTTATAGCCAACTGCAGAGCAACTTAGGATTGCTAAAATTATTGATAATTTGCCTGATGATGAAATCAAAGAAAAAGTCAAACAAGTTAGTAACTACTTTAAAATATTTTTAAAAAACTTAGTTTTAAGTTTACTTATTATATAAGAATGTAAATGTTTCTTCAATCATTATTAGGTGATGCTTATAACTCAAAAAACAGAAGATGAAGCTGTGATTGCACTACATGACAATTCTTTAGATATTGCATTAACTATTGAAGCACTTTTGGAAGGACCACAGGTATGTTTATGTTTAATTATATACCTGTTACAATAATACTATCTAAATTATTATTATTTAAAAAAAATATTTGTTATGCAGTAAGTTACATTTATTTTATTTTAGGAATCGTGGTCAACAACAGGCAAGAAAAAGAAAAATAGAGCTAGTAGTATTAATAAAAAAGAAAAAGAAGAGTTGAAAAATGGAGAAGCAGACGGAGGTGGTTAGTTAATGAATATAACTATTGTTTTGGGTAATACAATTGTTTTAATTTCATAACATTTGTTGTGTTTATGTTATATAAATAGATGGAGAATGGGATGAAACTATTCCGCCAGTTCCAAATAATACTACTCAGAATAACAGTGAAAGACGAGGACGTGGCCGTGTAGGTCGAGGTTATAATAGTAATAGACCTAGACCAAATGAAGGTCAGCGATTTGGTGAATCACGTAAATGTTAGTTTAAATTTTTTCTATTTTGAATACACTTATTTTTTATTTATTTTTATAGGGAGAGAACATGAGAACAGAGAAAATGAAAAAAATTTAGCTGAAGATGGTACTAGTGGTGAAAATCGCAATTTCCGTCCTGATAGTCGAGGTTCAAGACGAAACACGAATGGACCACGCTACAATGGTCGTTCAAGGGGAACACGTATGTTCCAAAACAGTGAACGTGGGAACTCTGGACCTGGTGGTGGCAATAATGCTGTATTCACTGAATCCCGTATTGGTACTTGGTTTAATCCATCCACAGAATCAAAAAAAGGTACTAAAATTAAATCAAATTATTCTGGCTATAAATATTGATGAAGTTAATAAATAGATATAATATTACAAAATGTATAATCATATTGCAAATTCAATCATCAATGATAATAAATTACAGAGTTTAATTGAGTGACTGAAAAGTATATGTAATTTATAATATCTGATCATTTATTTTACTGTTTAAAAGTTTTCAGAATTTTTTTCTATAATTAACTTGGTTTCTATTAAAATATTAGCTGCCCCATCCTCTTTAATTAGTTTTGCTCTGGAATTAAATGATTTTTTTTAAAATCTCCATTTTTTATATAGTTTTTCTTAATTTTGTTTTTATAATATCCTAGGATAGTTTTGAAATTAAATATGTCATCATTTTATCTATATGCCGACTTATATATACCCCTTTCAATCCCCTTAACCACAAATTTAATTATAAGTTACAATGATGTTTCTCAGCATTCAGCTGTATTTAACATCAGTCCTTATTAACAATGTATACTTGTATAATATTGAGTAGGTATTGAAATTTATATTATTATTCGATCATTTCTTATTGTAAATTAGTTTTACTCATACCAGTATCTTAATAATTTACGAGACGCAGCACTTTTCACTTTTAAGGCTTTAATATAAAACTGCTGCCGAACTTATTTTGATTATAATTAATCTTGGAAATTATATATGCTATCGTCACATCATGCTATTAATTTCCATATTTCCATAATGCTTATTGATGTGAGCTATCTATTTATATTTAATCAATGGTGTATCTGAGTTTATAACTGGAGTTTAAATAGTAGTGTAGTATATTTCTGCATAGTTTTATGTTTCATACATTATTTGAATAAAATATATTTGATAGGAAACTGGGATACATTTCCTTCCCCTGAAGATTGGGACAATGAAGAGTACACTGGTTCGTTGGCTGATACAAAAGTATTTACACCTAGTGGTGGTGCTGAAAGTACTGTAAGCAAAGAAGTTGAAGCACCAAAACCAAATGAAAATACATCGTATTTGGAAGTAGAAGATTGGAATGATGCAGTTCAATCACCTAGCCAGCAGACAGCAGTTATAAACAATGTAATTATTTTTATATTTTCAATATATACTATTCAAACTTTTATTTTTTAATTTTATTATTTTTTAGAATGTGGTTTCTGATAAACTGTCATTAATTGCTAACAGTAAAACACTTACGCCAGAACAATCTCAATACTTGTCATCATTAACTCAAGAGAGTCAATTGAAAAAAGTAGTAACTTCTCAACCATCAGTTGTTACAACATTTAATTCTCATCCTCCAGGTAAACCTATAAGTAATATTAATAAAATACCCGTGATAATGTATTTTTATGTATTTTTAGTGGAGTTTGTTTCTTCACCTTTTGAAGAAAATTCGATTGGTCCTGGGAAAAAACCAACACTACGTGCTCGTATTCCTCCTCCTTCTAAAATACCAATAAGTGCTGTAGAAATGCCACCTGATGATTCAAGTGTCAATATCAACTTCTTAGATGTTTCATTTGGTGCTGTTGATATTTCTGGTGATGTGTCACAACTTTGTGACCCCACACAGGATCAAAACTCTTTGCCAACAGGTGTTAAATATGATGACTCTGTTGCTCAGAAAGTAGATTCTGTTTTATCACAGACTGAATATTCTGCAATTGCTAGTCAAACTGCAGTCCAAAATCAAAGACCTCAAGTAAATCAGGCACCTCAGCCTTCAACAAAAATTGGACCGCCTCCTGGTGTTCCTCCTCCCGCAGATTACTTAACTAAACAAAATGCTGCAGTGTCTAACCATTATCATAATATTAATTCTGGACAACCTACATCTATGTATAATTCAGTATATTCGAATAGCCCACAAGTATGTAACTAAAATGTTTATAGAATGTATGGGTTTTGGTATCTCGTGTTGTTTTTATTTGATATTGTGTTAACATTGAAACATACATGACTGGATATATTACAGTAATAATGTTAAAATACTTGTTACACGGGATATTGTATACCATTAATTATAATAAATATATTGTCTGTTGTGTTATTTTTAAATACGAATTTTAAAACAATTACAATGTATTTCTTATTTTAGTAATTGATTGACATTTTCTTTTCAGAATATTTCCAGTCATTCAAGTTTATATGGTGTAACTGCATCTAATATTGGTGTAAACAGCACTAATCCCCACATTCCTCAATTGTCTCAATCAAACCATTCAATTTTAAATGCTAACTATCCACAAACTGCTGCACAGCCTGGTTTTCCATCTTACTCATACCCAAATCCTGCACACTCATACCAAGCATCTGGTATATCCTATCCACCAATTGTTTCAGCTGCTAATTTAGCATCTATGTATACACCATCTACTTATTCCAATTACATACATCAAAATTTACATCAAGCTGGAAATGCAAATAATTTGTCTAAATCTACTGCTTCACTAACATCAACGACTAATTCTACTAAAGACAGCCTGGTAAGTAATATTGTTAACATAATAAATTTAAAATAATTATTTTGGATGTTTGTTTATTTTAGTATGAACAGTCTCAACCGTCAAATAATTCGCTTACTTCAAGTGCTAGTAATTCTACTGGGAATAATATAGGTGGTACAACATCTAGTATTGGACTTGCACAGAGTACTTTATTAACTTCTAAATCTACTACGCCAACATGTAATTTTTTTTATGTTGAATAATTTAAAATATTAAAATTATTAAATTGAAATTGTAAATGTTTAATATTTGTATTTATTATATTTTAGCAAATAAAAGTGGTGTATTATCAGGGATGCCTCCTGGTGTTGCTCCACTTGTTGGTGCTCAGTATATATTGAGCCAACAGGGTATTCCAGGATATTATCATCAATCACATCCTGTAATGTATAGTGATGAACACTTACAAATGGTGCAATCAAGGTTGCCTCATCATATGGTAAAATAAATAGTAAAAAAAAATGTATATATATAAATAAACCATATTAATTTGATGCTTTTAACCTTCAGACAACTAACTTTTATTCACCTGATCCGATGTACCCTAATGTATCATCAAGTCTGACTGGAAGAGAAACAGCTGGAGCTGGTATTTCTAATGTTGCAGGTTACTCATCATTAACTGATTCAAGATTTGCACGTGCAGATAATAATGCTTCACCAGTTCCTTCTACACTCTCGCAGCAGGTAACACATGTTAAACATTTTATATTATTATTATAAAGTTTGTTTTTACTGAAATTAATGTATTAGTTATAATGAAAATGAAACATTATATATTAAAGTAGGCTAAAATGTAATGCACACATGCTTGTAGAACGTTAACGAAAAAAAATAACTAGATGAGGCAAAAAGTAAATGAAAGTATAATTATTTAGCTTCAAAATTGTATATTTATTTTTCAACATAGTCTATGTTAGGTCTAATACATTTCTCCCAACATGTTAATTCTTCCCACTTTTCTAAAATCCAGGACATGACAATTGCTTTCACTTCATCTTGGAGGTGTAATGATTACCCTTAAAATGTCTCATGAGTAGAGGAAAAACTAGATGTCGCAAGGCGTGAAATCGGCGGAGTAGTAAATTGTAAAATCAGTTTAGACTTCAGGTTTTGCAAAGCCTCTTAGGTTGTGCAAGAGGTAGAGGTATGGATGAGTTTTGTCATGTTGCTGATATCTTAATTGTTCAATAATGAAGCTGAAACGTTTTTGGATATTCCAATATCATTTGTGATATATTTTTGAGTGATTCGCTGATTATTTTTAATCAAATCATTAACGAGTTTGTGATGATGATCATCTGTGGTAGTGATCTGATGTCCACTGCGTTTTTCATTATCAATTACGCCATTTCTAGGCTCGCAAACCATGAAATTCTATTACCTTTCAATTCAAATTAGCAGCATCTTCATCATAACCAACCTTTAAATGATGATGAATCTTTGTAGGAATTATATTTTCAGCAGTTAGAAATTTGATAACCGTGTGCTGTTTAACTTGTTTTGACACAACTCGAGAACACTTCTTTATACTTCCGCTATTTAAAATGAACTTGTCATGTGTATTGAGAGGAATATAACTACACATTATAACTCCCAAATGCCATCAGGTGTGCTTTTGTAGATCATTTAATTCACATTCTTACGTCATGTTTGCATTATTTTTCAGCCTACCTTTGTAGTAAGGCCAGTAAAATGTGTGCAATGGTAGTTACACCATAGCAGTTTTTTTATTGTAATTACATGAAATATCTCGTTTCTTAACTTAGTTTTAAACCTACACACTATAAACCTAAAATCACAAAAATAAAAATACTTTAACGGCGTATACTTATTTCAACAACTACGTTTTCATCTTCAGCACGAACCACTCCATACTACCACTTAGTAGAGTAGTAGTTGGTTCGCGCTAAAGATGACAACGTAGTTGTCGAAATACGTATATGCAGTTAAAGTGTAATAATTTTTTTGTGATTTTGGGTTTATAGTGTATAGTTTAAAACAGTCACAAGTTTTCAGGCATATTTCAGTTATAAAACTTAATTTTCTAAAATATAAGATATGTATTTTAAAGTTTAAATAAATCTCACTTATGAATAAAACATATATAATCAATCACCGAAGCTAAAAATAGTGTATTACTATAAAAATAGGATTACCACACATCAAATAACGATTAACTTTTTAGTTCCAAGTTTGTAAAGCATAATACACTTTTAATAGACCACATCTGCCCCCCCCCCCCTTTGAACTGATATAAACAATGACCTTAATGATATGGCATGATCTGACATAGTGTATCAAACAATTGGCATTATCACCATTGTGGTAATATAAACATATTTAAAAAAATACACCATTCAAATTTTGACTTTACAAATATAGTTTCCTATGAAATCGTAATCAATTAAAATTATGTGCTATTCCAAAGACTTTTTTGTGCACAGGCATTAAAAATTATGTATACTTTTTTTTGTCATTTATTTGTTAATTGTGTTGTGGCATTGTAGAATATATTTAATAATTAATTAATTATGTTTTCATTAAAATTGTTCTAAATTTTTTAATTTATATTTAGACTGGAACTTTGGCTCATCAACAAACAATATTGAATCCACCTATTACTCCCAGTTATACATATTATTATGGCCAGTCTGTGATACCTGCTAATCCGTTCCAGTATGGTACAATGTACCCGGTAAGTTATTTGATCTAGATTTTATTTTAATGAGTTAAAAACTTTATTTTGCTTTCTTAAACTTTGCTCATCCTTTCATGATTAATATTATTGCATTTAAAATTTATTATGATATAAAATGAAATAACATAAGATTAACATAAATTACGTATGAATAAATAAATTTATTATTTTAGTTTTCTTGAATATAAATCTGAAATGGGTATTTATTATGGTAGTATAGTTTAATATTTTAATATTTCAATATTGGTTTTTTATGTATTATATACTAATCATTTTTACGAAATCTGGTGGTTTCTTTTTTCTTTCGGCAATATTTCCCCCTTTGTGAACACAAAAAACAAAACTTTCACTTAAATAAAATAACACTCAAAATAAGTAATTTATTATAATTAATAATGATAACTAATAATCATTTGGGTTTATCTTCATAATGATTAGTTCCAACACATGGAGAATTTCTTTTTAATTTCTTTTAATTGTTTTTGTTTTGTAATGCTTCAGCATGCTGCATGCTTTTCTTCCAATCCAGTTGAGTTACCTAAGTCCCATGCTTCATCCTATATTAAACGTTCATATTGGCCATTTTGAACATTTTTTTTTTGAAACTTCTTCACCTAAACTCATATTAGTTCAATTGAGTTGTATTGACAGGTAACATGAAGTATGTACTTTGGGGGGGGGGGGGCATTTAAAATAATATTATAGGCCTTACCTAACATAATATTTGAAATACTCAATAAAACAGAGTTCTGTAGCAAATATTTATGATATTATAAAAATCACTTATAATATATGTGGCACAGAAGAGACTCCAGATTTTGTGAATAGATAGTTCTCAAATAAAAATGTTTTATATATTTTGTATTAGCTATTTGATACAAGTTGACTTAAAGATGTGAAAAAATATTGAGTTAAATAAAACTTATTCCATTATGTTGTTTATTTTAAATACATTATTATAATAATAAAACAATAAGAATAATTTATTCAATTATTTTATGTAAAATTATATTTATGTTTTACATTATATATATATAAATTTTAATAACTTGATTTAGGATTTACTATAAAAATAATAAATAATTTAAATAAATAGATTTGATAGATTGGTATTTATTAATTTTTAGTTACAATTTCAGTGATTATTTTAAAGATCCTTTCTGTTACATTTTTATTGTAAAAAGTAGTATATAAAAAAATATGTGTTTATAAATTTTGTAATTCATATTTTTATTGATTTTTTCTAATCATAAAATTTAATAAAAGCCATAACTTAAATCGAATGAATTAAGAATCTTATCAATATAAAATTTGAATAACAAATTATTTTATTTGTATATAAAGACTTTAGATTACACAAATCAGAAAATTTTGTTTTTGCAAATTATTAATTGTTCTTTCACTTATCCAATATTAATAATGTCAGAAATTAGTATCTAAATTTAAAAACAGTATCTGTGTTTATTTTAATATGATAGAAAATATATTAAATTATGAATGATAACACATCAGTCATTAGTAATAATTGGTAGTCATTTTTTTAAGTTGCTTAATTTACTGTTATATTAATTAAAATTATTAATTATATGAAGTACATAGTGTGTGTAATGCATGTATGTTTGGCAATAAAAATTTGAAATTACATTAGTATTAATAATACATTTAACATTTTGTAATGTTTTTAATACATAGATCTATTTTTAATTGAATATTTTTAGTAATAGAATTAAAAGATTTGAAAAATATTAATGTCTATATTCAGGCATGTATACAATATTATTATTTTTTTGTTGGAGGGGGATGGGGCAGATGTTGAATGTAATTTAATTATATGTAGTATGTATATAAATAAATTATATTTAAAAAATGCACATATGTTTTTGTTGGGTAAGGGCCTGGCTTATTCTACCTTTTATTGCTCCCTCCTGTATACGTGCCTGTCTATATGTCATATAATAAATTTAATCATAAATTATTTACTTAACAAAGAAGACATTATTAACTTAATATATTTATTAACACATTTTAAGGTTCAATTCTAAGAAACAGATTTAAGATGTAAATAAGGGTGTGTATTATAAAATCACCACTTTAACTTTATTGCAACTTCGGTTCTGAAGCAAATTTCTGTATGATTTTTTCTTTTTTCTTTTTGTTAGATCTATTGCTACACAGCGGACGAACAAAATACTTGATGAATGTTTAATCGTCCAAATCACCTCATCCAGTTACAATTTATTTTGACATCCTTTTCCTTAGTATTAGTTGTAAAAAATTGAATCAATTACTTCTTAGGTTTTGGGGGAACAATCCTTTTTCATAAAAACATTAAGTGTGTATATATATTTCTATACATATTACATATTATATATTTATGCATATGCATTTAAATATCTATTTTTTTTTCTTTTTGGGTTAACTAATTCAAAAAAAAAAAAGTTAAAAAAATAATAGTATAAATCTCTTATGACTGTTTATTTTAATATATAAAATAAATAAATAATAAAATGAAACACTGAAAAAACACACCAACGCGGTTCGTTATCAGATGGCGCCAGCAGCAAGTGCAACCAGTCATGGCACAGGAGCTACCAATACTATGTCTGGATACAATAAGACTGCAACCGCACCCGCTGGTTATAACAATGTTTATGAGACTCTGGGTTCATCTTCAGTCACTGGTTCAAACAATGACTATGGAAGTTCAAGCAAAGTGGGTGTGTCCGGTCAACAACAGACTTCTCAAGCTCCTCAGGGCAAGACAAACTCGTCTGATCTCGCTGCTATGTATTCGAGCAAAACTACAATAAATAAAGTCAATGTATATATATATTTATAATATATATATAGCTTATATGATAAAATCTAATGATGACATCATGTAAAATAACATTTTTTTTTTTTTTTTAGCCTTATGATAAACAACAACAATCCTATCAATCGCCACCTCCTTTTTCTGTAGCCTTGAATAATGGTGGTGTTGGAGGACATCATAGTGGTGGTAGTTACGCTCCAGTATTTATTTCACCACTGCCTCCAGGTAACCCGCAGCCACATCATATCGCGCCTTTGCATCATCAGGTTTGATATATTTATTTTTGTTATATTTTTTTTTTGTAATATAATCTTTCAATTGCAACATTTATATTTGGGTCTTTAAAAGAAAACATTTTCTCACATATTGAAATTTTGATTTTTCAGAATTCTCTATTGATTTTTTTGAGGTTCCATAGCTAAATATATATGTTGTGGATTATACAACTGGTGTTTGAATGCCTATAGTTGTAAACCAGGGGTTACCAATTAATATTTTTGGGAGGCTACATTATGAATTTGGGAATTTTTTGCGGATCATTAAATTTAAAACAAAATTTGAAACAATGAAAACTTTATTTAATTTTTTTTTAAATAATACAGATAAACAAATAGTAATAAAAATAATATTTTTTCCTTCTTTTTTATGGGTCAGATAAAATTATAGTTCGTGGGTTTCTATTTGATGACTTGTGTTAGTAGGCATTGAAATAAACCTGAATCTATAACAATAGGATGATACATGTTTGTTACAATTATTAAAATTAGTTTGGGTTAAGAATAATCAGTGGGTCGACAAAAACTGATCTTGTCCACTCAACGTTAATTACAGACATTCTCATAT
Source organism: Schlechtendalia chinensis (assembly GCA_019022885.1). Classification (NCBI taxonomy): domain Eukaryota; kingdom Metazoa; phylum Arthropoda; class Insecta; order Hemiptera; family Aphididae; genus Schlechtendalia; species Schlechtendalia chinensis. The sequence continues at coordinate 43,784,774 of CM032339.1, forward strand.
TTTGTCTTTGATTTGTTGTAGAAGTATAACTTATGAGACAATGTTTGCTATTGATAGTGTATAAATATATTTTTTTTCTGATAAATTTTGTATCACTAAAATAGTAAAATTACTGGTACATATAATCAGGACCTATTTATGTTGGCTGTAACTATAATTATAACTAAATTACTAATAATAATTAGTTTTTTTTAATTTTTTTAAAATTACTAATTTAAATTTAAATTTTGCAAACCATGTTTTAGAAAATAATCATCTTATTATTTTTAATAAAGACAATGACTTAGAAATTTTAAATATACAACATAATATTTATATCAATTCCGTTTTGGAAGAATTACATATTTATAAAGAAATTAAACACAATAAATTTAAAAATATCTTAAATATACAAACAGATTTTAAAAATATCATTCTATATGAATATATATTAGATAATATTAATATTATACCATAGTTGCTTTCATTATATACACAATTTCTTTGCTTTTTGATATATTTTTATTATATAATTATTTTTTCTTCCATCTCCATGTTCTTTTATTGTAATATTCATAGTATTCTCTATGCAATTTTTTCTAAATAATTTTACTTTTAATTTATTCCTCAGTTGTATTTTATTTATATTAAACCTGATGATGATATTTTGTTGAAACCAGTAGTAATAAACACATATACAATAACTTTTATATTTTCTTTCTTTTTTCTTTAATCATCTTAATACTCATTGGCTTTTTGTATATTTAAATATACATATATATATATTTTTTAAATTTACAAATATTAACTTATAACTTTTATTTTATTTTAATTCTTTTATTTATCTTCTTTTTAATTTCTTTATTTTTATTTTTTAATTTTTTTTTTGTATAAACTTTTTTTTACTCTATTTATTTTCTCATTTATTTTCACTACTTTATTAATTAAATTATAATTTACTATATAAAATTTTCAAGTCATAAATTATTATTATTATGTGACACTTTTTATTTTTCTCACAATGGTTAATAAAAAAAGTATAATAAAATCTCATTTTTAATGATAAAACTTTATTCTATTGCTTATGAACTTTGCAAAAATGTTACTAATTATAGTGAATAACAAAATATGTTGGACATGCGTCTAGTGTAGAATTTTCATAACATTGGTATTTTTATGTTTCTAAGGACATTTTTTTTACATTATACATTATATACATATATATAATCCATACTTATTATTATTATTTTTATTTGTATAATTGGGGGTTCATTTAAACTTTAATATATGAATTTTGTTTTCATTTAGTAATTTCTTTTAACTATCATTTTAGACAAAAAGATATTTCGATAACTAGTGCCCAGAAGTTTAAAAAGTATCCAAATATGCATTTTGGCATATATTTGCATACAAGCACACTTATGTGTTTAAAAATACTGATATATGTGCTGAATTATGCCCTTAAAATTATTTTTTAAATTATAAATATAAGTGAATAAACCTTTCAATACTTTATTTCAATTTTTTTGACTTGTAATTAAAAATACTTTTTTATTATATATTTTTAAACATTACAATTCACAATCAAAGACTTAAATTTTCAAAAGTAAATGATCGCTGTTATCAGCCAACATGTTTTTGTACACCTAAAAGCTTCGATCCATGTCAATTAATTAAATTGGTGCTTATTTAAAATATATTAAATCATCACTTGAAAAATCTTCTGGTAGTTCATCCGTTGCAATTTCTTCTCTCAAAATAATTTTTGAAATTTTGGATAATGTCTTAAAGCCCAGATTCTTCTAAATAATTTGTTCAAACTTTTTTTAAATTTTAATGTCTTTGGAACATCTAACTATATTTAATTTATTTTCTACATTCTCTACAGTTTTGATTGCATCAGCTAAGAAAATTCCCTGAGTTTCTAAACAGGTAATACTCGTAACTAGAAATCTATAATTTGTATAAATTAAAACTAAATTTGATTATAAATCGGTTCCTGACATAATTTGTTTTACTTTTTCAATAGCTGTGAACATTTTTACAGTAGTAGATTGCAGCGTTTAACCAAGTTCTCCAGCGCATAATGGTAGGTGAAGAAAGTAATTGTGTTTCTGTAGCATCTTTTCGGAACAATTCAATGCGAGTTTGCACTTTTAAAAAGAATTCATATTTAAAATAAGTTCATCAACTTTTAGAAATTCTGCACGAATTTTTTCATATACTCAATGTAAACCATGGGCGAGACAGGTTATATTTGAAACATTTTAAAATTAAAGGCTTGAATGTATTTTGCAGTATTTATCATATATGGTATTGCAGCGGTTACAAATAAAATAACATGTCGTGTTCAATTCTATTTGGCCACAAAGAAAAAAGAGTTTTATTAATAATTTTCTAATTGTCATGTGGTTTGCTTTTTCCAACACTTCTCTGATGTAAGTAAAAAAAATTTTACACCTAGTCCGTCAGTTAGTGAGGTTCCCAATTATTACATTTACAACATGTCGTCTTTTTGTATCTGTTGTTCATTTATAAATAAGCAGATTTTCTTATTTCATTCATTGTCTCTTGGTAGTAATCATTAACAAGTTTTTCTGAGTGTGAATACAGAAAGGATATCTTTATTTAGATATTTTTCTAGGAATGAATGAAGTATATGATTTCTTAATTTTTCTAATGGAATATTTGCTTTTAAGAATGCTTCACATAAATCCTTAGAAAAATCAAATTTTAGTATTGGAGTTAGTAATTAGCTGTTGAGTTGTATTTCTATTTTGGCGATTAGAGGCTTTAAATATGTTTCTCTGTACTTATGTGCTGAATGACATTGAAAGGTTTTTTGCACTTCTCCTTTACCTTGCATATCTTATAAAATAATACACTTCCGTCGAACGTGAAAATGTGTTTACCGAATTCAGTAACATAGTTTTAACCTCTATTTGTTGCTGATATTTTTTGCTTTTGTTATTTTAACACAATTTAATCGAAAAATATGGACACTCCATATTTACTCATGAAAGACATCAAACAATATAAATGAGAAGCTCTGAACTAACTGTATTTTAACATTTGACATATTGACAAAGAATCATGTTAATAAAAATTGAAAATATCTGAACATTTATAAAAATAACCATCTTTGGTTGAACATATGTCTATTAGCTGTTATCAGGTGTTGCGCTATCAAACACAACTATAAATAAATTGTATATTTTATTTGTCATCAGGTCTCTTAGAAGTAATTTATTTTGACAATTACATAATATTCTACACTAATATGCAGTTAACAACGAAAAATTTGAAAAATATGCTAATAAATAAAAATATGAAATATGCAATTTTATGCAAAATAAAATTTTGTATTTGGATTTGTATAGTTTGTATAATTCAAATTTGTAGCTAATCTAGCAATTTTTTGGTTCATTCAGTAAAAAAATGCAAATGCATGAACTCCCGGGTCCTAGTGGTAACAAATCACGTGTGGCATGATCATTATGGCGTTAGCGTTATATCAGTAATTGTATCCCAAGTTAGTTTTTTTGATTGACAAAATAATCAAACCAATTTAATTCGTATTTTGGTCGTTCTAAAAAAAAAAAAATTGCTGAAAATTTGGTTTTAAATTAATGACATAATATCAGTTTTTAAATGTTTAATTTTAGCGAAACAACTTGTTTGTGTTGTTTGCTTGTGTTTTCACTGCCAATCTATTTGTTGACGACCGTACACATTTAAAAATATTTCACCTAATTGTTTTGGATTTTTTTGTTTTGTTTTTAGATCGACATGAGAGTTCAGAACAGGCAAGGGGTAAGTGTAAAAAAAATTAAAAAAAAAAATTATATTCATTGTAAAAAATATATGATTTCAGCAAGAACTTAGCAACGGAACAGGTACTATGAGTCGTAATCAGTCTGTGAATCCTACTGCCAGCAAGGTGAATGTGAAGCAAAACTATAGCCAAGGAGCTACTCCCTACTGGAACTCCAATTGACTTAATGTCCTGTCTGCATTTATTACACTTTGACGACCTGCCCTTAGTCGTTAATGAACATTACCCATTGGGAGAATGGTGATCATACAGACGTATCATTTTCTCCTCTCAAACCTTTTATTTAAATATTCGTTTATTCAATAGTATCACAGATTCATTATTTTTTCCTGAGTAATGTTTCATTTTGTTTTCATAAGATCAGGTGTAATAATTTATTTTTGAGTTAAATATATATATATTTTTTTTTATGTTTATTTTTTACAAAATGGAAAATGTATTATATGTTCCCCACCCCACCTTAAAGTAATTTTTTTTTACAATTTTTTTTTTATTTTTAATTGAATGAAAATATAATACTATTACACGGGAAAAATGATTATGTTTATGAAATATGATTGTATAAATCTATATCTTTTCTTAATTGTAAACCAATGGTGAATAAATAATCGTCTGTCTATATGTAGTTAGTACCTTCAATAAAAATTATGTGTATTAAAAATGAATATCATCATGAGTGTATGGTTTATTATTTAATTAGATACTAATTTCCGCAATGTCTATTGATTTTGATAACTAATATGAATTATTAAAGTTATAATAATAGTAGTGTATCTTACTTGAATTAGTTGTTTGGTTTGAATTACATCCTTTGTGATTCTGTAATTCTTAATGTATGAAATTTGTTATTTCAATCAGCCATCACACAAGTTCATTTCCATTGGAAATTCAATCGAACATGGTTCAAGTAAATGGGTCTTATTCTTTTTTTATGAAATCGAGTTCTATGAAAGAAAAGATGATTTTTATTTTAAAAAAATATTGCACATAGTATGTGTATTAAAAAAACAAAAAATATTTCCAAACTTCAATGTTGTTCTTGAAAAAATATAGTTATATAATAAATAAATGTATAACAAATGTAAGCATTATAGATTTTCTAATTTTTCTAAAAATTCTTAAAAGATTTGTAAAAACATCCGTTTTGGTCATAACATTTTTTGAAGGAAAAGGAACATTTTCATTTCTGCTATTATATAATAATTGTATACTTGATATTAATTGCTTACTTTTATATACATACTAGCTGTGCCCGCATATAATTCAGTTTGTGATTATAAGAGTATAGTTAAAAATCAATATAAAAATTTTTTTATCACTCCTAAACTAATTATTTTTATTAAAAAATCACAAATTTTCATTGTTAATTTTTTTAACATGCACATCCTCTTTTGTGTTTTGTAATTTCTGTTGTATGTGGTAGACGTATTTAAATTTATTAACAGCTTAGAGTTTCTCTGTACTCCATGTTTGACATCGTGTTATTTTTTGGTAGCAAAATTTACTGTTTCTCTGGAGTTCTAACTCGTGATAAATCAACATATAGTAGGCCGTGGGAAACACTCTTTTAGTAGGTTGATTCCAACCAAAGAAAAAGTTTGTCCCTGGGACTTATTAATAGTCATTGCAAACAATGTTCTCATGGGAAATCGCAGCCAATTGAAAGATATCGGCAAGTCCGTGGGAATCGTTGGAATCCTCGGGATGTTTGCCAGCTGACCGGTGAGGACGGTCGTCACAATTAAGTTATAATTAATGTTTTTAATGAGTAGCCTTGTGCCATTGCACATGTAATGAGGGCTTAAATTTCTTAAAAGCGTAATAGGCGAACCGACGTTTAATGGTAGTTTGTGAGATGGCAAGCCAGAAGGATTAAGCGAATTTAAAAATTTTTGTGGATAGTGAACTGCATCCTTGATATTGGTGACTGTGTTAATCGACTTATAGCTTTTGGTTTGGCCGGGGACTTTTTTACAGGTCATTTTAAGCTCTAAAACTTTTCTATAGAAGGCATTCATATATCTCTTACCGTGAAGGTAGCGTTGTTCGTAAGGAACGCATTCGAACGACCGTTTTTTCGTTGAATTACGTTGCAAAATTGGTCTCCCCAAAAAGCTCTTTTATTCTAACGGAATAATATGTCTACTCTGAAAGTCTATTCTAAATACTGGTGAAAGAATTTTTGAAATCGGATGAGTAGTTTCGGAGATTACGTCCTACATTCCAACATACAAACTTTATCTCTATTATATGAGTGTGGATTTATAAATTAATAATCTGTCGTTGGAACGAAAAAACATTAAGATTTCTGTCATATGTCTATGAATTGTGTATAGTGGTCTGTAATTAATTCCTCTCATATCCAAATACGGTTCTTGTTTAAAAAAAAAATGTTTTGCATTCTAATTATTATTTTATTAGACGTAACTAAGAATTATTTTGAATTTAAGATTTATTTGATCACTATGTCCCGAGTTATTTGAGACATGCCATTGTAATTGCAATTGAGCTTTAGTGGTTGTTAATTGCTTATGCAATTAGGATGGCATCAGGCGACAACGCGCATGGGTATACAAAATAATAATAAATTAAATCTCTATAGTATCTTTTTTTTTTATAATAAATCTTAACTGTTTAACAAATACAATAAAACATTTAACAAATAAAATAGACAACATAATAAGTCTATAGACAATTTGGTTATTAATTTTAGTGATGGGTATAATCAAGACATATAATCGAGACATCTTGATTATGTATAACAATCGAGATATTTCGATTATGATAAAAATAATCGAATAATCAAATAATTAAAATGATAATTATATATTTTTTTTAAATAGTAATTTAAATTTGTTTTAAAATGTCAGTTTTATTCATAAGATAATTAGTTATAACTACTTACTATATTATGAGCTGTAATAGGTATATACATTTTATTAGTTTTCAGTTGATTATTTTTACGAGCTGTTATAAATATATTTTATTAGTTTAGTATTATTTTTAATTTGGAAGATATTTCATAAATCGTGTTTTAAAGTTTAAATGCACAGTCAAAATTTAAGCTGGGTTCAATGGTTATATATATTTGTAAAAAATTAATGTTTTATTTTAAATATATAAATAGGCTAATAGCTTAATTTTATTCATAATTATGAATTTAGAGTATTTTAAACCAGTAGATTAATTTAAATCGAGAACAATAATTATTAAACTATTTAATAAAAAAAATCTTGTGTCTTTTTATTTAAGACACCTATTAATAATGCAGTATATATATGGTTATTATTATTCCTAAGTTATAATTTAATTAATAATATTATATCAACAAATTATAAAAGCAAAATTAAATTATTTATTTACTATTAGTAGATGCATATTTCAAGTCACCGGATCAGTAAAATGGTCGATTATTTTTATCAAACAAATAAACGATTTACATTTCGAGTAATTTTTTGAGAGATTCTTTCGATTATTAATCATTCCAATATCGAAATCTTTCGATTATGCCCATCACTAATTAATATCAAGGAGTGAACGCAGTGGGGAGGAGGTTTACGGGTTAAAACCCCCCTGAAATTTAGGATGACATATAAAATATATACGTAATTTTGAATTACTTTACTTAAAAGTAATATGATCACTAAATGATGATTAAAAGTAATATGAATGTTATGATGATAACATTTATTATTATTTACGTATTAACTATTTAATTTAACGTTGGAAATTTGGAATTTTTCGCTATCTGTTATTGAATATTATTCACTTTATGTACAATACGTTTATTCCATTACGGATATCGTATTTAATTGTTGTTTAATCATTGCTATTTACGACATAATATACATGTGAGTTATTGAACTGTGTATTATTTAATCATCATATCTTAAACTATTGTGGATTATACACATTTGGAATATTTTGTTAAAATGAGTTCTGGTTTGATTTTAAAGTTCTTTAAACCGATAAATACAAGCACCGTTTCAACGATTTCGGTTCTTTATTATCAAACTTATATAGAGATGTTGAGGTTATATACGAAGAAGTTATTGATATAAATGCTAAATTACCTCGAAAAATGGGTATTTAAATATAATAATCTTTTATCGAACTTTTAAATTTGGATGAATATTATTTACTCGTCTTGATATTTTTTTCAAAATCCCCCCTCAAATTTTTCTACGTTTTTTATTTCAAAAACCGAAACTGATATCGGAACCTATATTTCATATTCCATAGAACCTGTACCGGAACCAGAACCGTATAAAATTATAAATTAAAATTTTCGGTTCTTTTGGGTTCTTAACGGTTCTTAAGTTTGAATTACCTAGATTTTTTGAAGATTAATTTCTATCTGTTGGTTCGACTCGATATTTTAAAACCGTTTTAAAATTTTCAGATTTAATTTCGTGGGTGTCATAATTTATAATAATAATACAATCTAGAATGAATTTTTCATAAAAAAACCTCATTATCCTTAAATGATTGGAGCAATCTTTTAAATAAAACTGTTGGTATAGATATATAAAAAAAAAAAAATTAAAATAACACATTACTGTAAAGTCAAACATTCCTCACTAATCTTAGAATCTAAAATATTTAAAATCAAATAATCAACATTGATGGACGATAAGAAGAATATTAGAAAAATTGTCATCATGCTAGGATTCTTAATTAACATTTTTAAGCACATATTTTTGCGTATTTGGGCTTTATTCCTATAATGCCTATTCAAAAAACGTAAGGTTTTTATTGCATATTTTAAATTTAATATATTTTTCAAAAAAATTCAAATTGTTAACTTTTGTCGTCGCGTTTACGATGATGATAAGAAGACATTCAATGTATAACGAATTTTCGTTATATCACGCTATAGATTCTTTGTCCGGTTAACTAATGCTTCGCAGTTTTTTTTATATCTACATGACTACGTCTCTTCAGGTAATTAGTAAACCCTTACTAGTTGACAGTATCTATTTGATGAAATGTTTTCACTTTTTATTAGGTCGATATATGTACACGTACGTCTTGTAGTCGTGTTTGTATTTGTGTACGCGAGTTTGTATTAATTTTTTCGTGTAGTTTTTAGTAGAATAATGCTACAAAAAAGCAGTCACAAATTAGCGGATTGAGGGTTTTTATTTTAGAATTTGGAGATGATATATCTTTTACGGATGGTTGCGTATTATTTTGTGAAATTTGTAAATTAAAAGTTGGATATGAACGAAGATCTAGTGTTATACAACATATAAGAATTGAAAAATATGTTAGAATTACAAGTTGGGGTACATGAATAAATACGGTAATATTCTATTGAGGAAATGTTGAGATAATTATTAGTATTGTCAATATGTTGGATTCAGAATACGGTGTAAGTATGAAAAGGCAAAAATTTATTTGGCGAAACCCAATATCAAAAATGACTTAGTTTATATTAAATCAAATTTCATCTATTTTCCTTATCAACAGCAAAATTACAAATGCAAAATATTTCTTTAACGGATTAAATCGAAATTGTAGAAAATGTAGTCACTACAATCAAATAGTACTCACGGAGAAAAATTTTTTTTGAATTTAGAAAATGTATCGAAGAAGAGCATGGATCTTGATTACATAAACAAATTTAAAAAATCTTAATGGAGAATTATTTGAAATGAAAGAATATTTGAATATCAATGATTTGTTATTTTATAAATATGCACCTATAACCTCGATATATAGATATAGAATTTGTAAACAAATAATAGAAGATCTTTCAAAAGTGAAAATACTAAAAAAAATATTTAATAACTTAGTGTCATATAAAGTAGACTAAAAAACATTTATGATAATAATTCAAATAATTCTTTTTGGCAAAATGTGAGGATAATTAGCATTTGAGTTTTCTTTCAAAACTGGATGTCAATGACAAAATATTATAGAAACATAATATATGTAAAAATTAATTTAATTTTAGTATAAAGCAATTTTAATTAAAAAATAAATAAAGTTTCAATCATTTCTTCGGTAATTTTTCATACTTTTTACAAAACCAATAATTACAAAGTATATAATTGAATACATATTTAAACTTTTTTAAACATAAATTACAATGCATATTCGGTTGCTAAAACATATTTGTTTGCATATTTTGTTTTTAACTGCATATTTAAACGCATAATTGAATGATATTTAGCGCATAGTCTTGATCCCTGGTTATATAAATATAATAAAGTATGTATAGTAGTGTGTTCAGTATATATGCATAATAACATACTTTATATTTATATGAGTTACGACTATAAAAATTAATATATATCAAGTCTATTAGTATAATTAAATGTTTTAATTAATGATTAAAATTTAATTTTAAGGTTAATGATTAATAAGACTACAAGAGTCACAAGATGGTCCAGTTTAAATTTACTCTTCTTTTTTCAATACAAGTTTTAGTATTTAACCAAATTGTCAATCTAATTAATTTTCAATTCTTGTCCAGAGTTTCAATTATTCAATTAATAGAATAATGTTTAAATTTTCTCATCGTTGACTCACCTCATGCAGTGTGCCACCAACTATAATTATTTTTTGATCGTTTTTCTACCTACCTCAATAATATTAAATAAAATGGGGTGTCTGGTGTTAATTCATTGACCATTCATAACGAGTTTAACTGATATATTTTAAAAACGTGTAGAAGATGTTGTTATCTATCATATTATTATTTTTTAATTCGATTAGAGTGAATTGCGTGTGTATAATCTGAAGGAGACTGTGTCGGCGCCTACTCCGTGACCGCGTCAATGTAGCGATGATAGAACTGAAATTGATATCGAATAATGACTATGTGAAAACATAACATTGCGACTATGATTATTTCGTAATACACATGTTTCCTGCGAAATCGGCAAATAAAAGTCGGACTACGCACGTATCTTGTGCAAATATAATGAATTCAAGTTCCGATTGAAGAGTGGCGTAGGCAGTTTTTAAATCATAGGTATAATTTGATGGACGCTCAAGGGTGTTTAGCACAATTAGCATTAGCCGTAATAAATAATAATATTAATGATAGTAATAACCTTCATAAATAATGAGTCAACCCAACTTTTATATTATGCAGTTGTATAACGTGACTTAATAACAAGAAAACAATTATTGGGTATTTTATGTTTTATCTAAAAGACTAAATTTATTATTATTGTTTATTTGCCCAACGTTGTGATAAGTATAATAAATATAATATTTTGACCAATCATTTTCAACTTAAATTTACTACATTGAAACATTATGTATTATATTGAAAAATGTAATATATGTACTTTTGAAAATTTAAATATTTTGTGATGTAAATTAATTATCGTTCACAGTCAAATCATTAACTGTGGAATTACCGAACATATATAAGCATGATACATTATAAAATATACTTCAGCTAATATAATGTATTATATAATATATTATTATATAATATAATATAATTATAATATAATATACTTTGTAATATAATATAATAGAATATATATAATATAAAATATAATAATATACTTTGTTTTAGATAAAACAATGATTTTTTGGACAATAAGTACGAAATTATAAACGTTCACAATCTAGAACTATGTTAGTACGTCACTTTCAAAATATATAATATAATGAATCATAATAAGTAGGCCACACGAAAATATAATATACTCTTATATTTATGTATAAAAATCAAGGTCATCAATAATTTGACAAAAATTTCAATTATGCTGTTGATATTAATTATCGTAATACATATGTATATAACTATCGTGATTATGTAGTGAAGAGAGAGAGAGAGAGAGAGAGAGAGAGAGAGAGAGAGAGAGAGAGAGAGAGAGAGAGAGAGAGAGAGAGAGAGAGAGAGAGAGAGAGAGAAAGAGAGAGAGAGAGAGAGAGAGAGAGAGAGAGAGAGAGAGAGAGACAAATTATATTATGCGGGATACAGATCGTAACGCAGCTGTGTTGGCTCGCAGAGCAATTTTTGTAAAAAAGAAAAACATAGTCTTCCAAGTCCTATTGTCGAGCTGGGATCGATAAGAGCGTTGAGGATTTCCGGAATAGAGAACAATGCGTACGGCCCGGCGATTTCACAACATTGCAGCCGCCTCACGGTTTAATGGATTCGACAGAAAGCGACAACGACGTTGTCGTTGATATATCATTGTATAATATTATAGTAAGTATATCATTTATAGTATGTTCCAAAGAGTCTTTTGATTGCAGAAAAACTACAAATCAGATTCACGCATTAATAATAATAATAATAATAATAATAATAATAATATTAATAAATAATAATACAAATATCTATAATACGTAAATTACCCTGCTCAGTGGGGCCGTTGACATACCAAGAGTTACAAAATGCTATAATTCGAATTTTTAAGCCTACTCAACGTCAATATTTCGTCATACTCTTTGCCATTCTTCAATCATCATCTGAACAAATATCACCACGTTCAATTGCCAATTATCCTCGTTTTTGGACAAAGATAACATTGTACGGGTGAGAGAACGATTACGTCATGCCAAAGTACCATTGGACACACAACAGCTAATTTTGTTGCCGAAAATTAGTACATTAACAACATTATTAATACGGTTTTACAGTTAAAATTATTAATACAGTTTTATTAATAAAACTGCACCACAGCCGATTATGGTTGACTAGCCAATCAGTCGCGTTACGCCATCACGATCATTTTTACATGTAGGTATTGATTTTGCGGGACTCTTAATAGTAAAAGAAAGTCTTAGGAAAAATGCACATGCCGCTAAATCTTATTTAGCTGTCTTTGTACGTGTAACAATAAAAGTCGTACATCTTGAATTGGTTACAGATTTATCATCTACAAATGCGTTTCTAGCAGCGTTACACCGGTTCGTTGCTCGTCGTGTTATACCATTTGATATCTATGCGGATTGTGGAAGCAATTTCAAGGGCGCAAATCAACAATTACGTAATTTATTATCCGACCCCACTACGCAAAGTACCTACGCGAGTGCTATTGCATGCAAATGGCACTTTAATCTCCTCGACGCACCGCACTTCGGCGGACTTTGGGAAGCTACGGTGAAATTGACTAAGTACCACCTGAAACGTGTCATCGGAATACAAATTCTTACATTCGAAGAAATGTCTACGTTGTCAGCTCGTTTTGAAACTGTTCTTAATTCGAGACCGTTAGTTTCGCAGTCATTTGATCCAAATGATTACAGATCACTTTCGGCTGGAAATTTTCTTATTAGTCAACCATTGGTAGAAGTACCTGAACAAGACGTTACTTTAATAACAAAAAACAGGTTAAATCGATGGGAATTACTCCGGCAATTGTATAAGTCATTCTGGAAGCGTTGGTCTGCCGAATATGTAACAACCTTACAACGTCGCACAAAATGGATTACATCTCAACCAAATATTGAATTTGGTGATCTTGTATTGGTTAACGTACTTAATCAACCACCGACACACTGGATACTTGGTCGAATACAAGAAACTCATCTTGGAGATGACGGAGTTGTCCGCGTGGTTACAATACGCACTTCTACCGGCATCACAAAAAGACCGGTAGTTAAAATAGCCGGCCTTCCGATAGATAAAACTTCTAAAATATCCTTACAAAATAATAATTGTTATTTAATTATCATGTTATTTTTTATTTTTTTGTTATTGTATTATTATTATTTATTTATTTTTATATTTTAATTATTATAATTATTATTCGTGGTTATAAACTCATTGTATGCGCTAAATGTGATTTATTTATTCACATACAAGAATTCAAGAATTGTAATATTTTTTCTCGAATTATCAGTCATGTATTTTGTTAATTCTCTAACATGAATTTTTTTTTTTTTGGTTTTTATTATATTCAGTAATATATGACACTGTAATCGCGGTATAAGGAATAAAAGATGTCTCACTCACGTATTTTTTGTGAGCCTTTGTCTTCCAACGTGGGGAGTATGTTTGGTACGCGCGCGGGTGTATAATTGTCATCGTCGGTTTCCCGTTGTGATTGTCAAATGTACTTGTCCGCCGTCGTCGCGGTTTTAATTAGCGTGTATCGCACTTTTCGCGAGAATGGATCGTGCTTTTCGCGAGCCTGTCGCGCGCCTTTCGCGAGGCCTTTGCCGTTTACGAATGGCTGTCCGAGCATCGCGAGTGTGTTGCGCGTGTTTCACGAGGCTTTGCCGTTCGCTCACAATACAATTTTCGTATGTATACGTTAATTTATCTAATGCGTTAATACAGTCCACTGTTATTCTCGATATAACTGGCTATTTGTCTACTACTCCTACTACCAGTCCATTAATTTTTGTTTAGTACCTCCGGTCTCATCCCGCGGTCTCAGTCGCATTCGGGAAGGTCGGGTACACACACGTCCGCTATTAGGAGGTATCTGTTAATGGGAGGTGTCCGTTAGGAGAAGTTTCACCGTTTTTAATGAATATTTTGAATCTTTAAAATCTAATATTATCATCAATTTGTATGAGTTTCTGAATTACGAAATATGTAATGAATAATGTAGTTATTTATTGTACTGTATATTAAATTCAATATTTCACAGCATTTTTTTAAAGTACTAATGCACTAGTTAAACTATTGAGAAACTATCCCTTTAGGAAAAATTTCTAATCTTTATATATCAGATTATTGCAAATCTTTGGTGCATTCTTCACGTCCGAAGTTTTGGGCAGGTACTTACAAAAAACACTGTTGTAAGGCTATAGTAAATTCTTCGTTGTACTTAAAATCAAATAAAGGTAAGAAATATTATTAATTTATTGTTTTAACTTTGTACATTTTTTTTATACCTACTATTGATGTTCGGAATACAATGAATTACTTTTAACAATGGTTGTTATTTATTTATATATATATATATTTATGAAAAACTTATCATAATGAATGTTGAGATTTAATTGATTTTTGAAAATTTGTCTAGGACATTGATTTAATGCTAACGTATTATAATTTTTAGAATCAACAAATATTGATCAAAAGAAATAATTAAGACATTAAATATAATTTTCATTGAAAACAAAAATCGTTAATTGAATTCGTTCAACTTTAAGGTATAAAATGAGATTCATAAAACGAATAACAAGCGAGTTTCGTTTAATAAAAAATTAAAAATCTTATAGTCTTTACAATTTTTATGTTCCTTAATCCCGTAAATAATTTACCTAATAATATTTAGTAGTGCAATAATCAGGTAAAATGGTACAAGCGAAATGCTTGAACGCGACAGAGAATTCACCTATAGTAATTTTTCGAATTTCAGTTTAAAAAAAATTTTTTTTTACGCGTTTCGTATGATTTAACATAGAGGTATGTATGTATATTTTTATATTTTTTATATTTTTTTTATGTACCCATAATTGGGCCGATATTGGTAGGACACTGCAGTTTTTTATGATTTACTACTTTGAAACTAATAGATAATCTTTACCAAATGTTACGTACACGTTCCATTGTTCTATATATATCCAAGGGTGTATATATCTATGTATTTTGGTATCGTTCGGTGAATTTTTTTTTTTTAATAAGAAGTCTTCACAATGTAGCGTTATAATCCTGAACTTTTTTATTTCGGCGAGTCGCTTTGTAAAAATAATAATCATGGCCGGCGCACGTACGGGGTTTATTGCGTTGTTTACTTTGGTGTGCGCACGGAACGATAGGGCTATCCGACTAATTACTTTTCGTCGTCGCCGAGACGGGGGTTAGGTGGTGCGCTAACTATATGCATGGATCGACTATCCATGAGAGAAAGACAGGATACCGCGCCTCTTCTACCGGTGGCTGAAACAAGGCTGTGAAGGTGAACGCAATACGCGCTGTCATGCGCGTTGTATACCGTTTTTAGATCTATATGTGTATGTGTGTGTGAGTGTGTATGTGTGTAATTCATGTGT
Source organism: Schlechtendalia chinensis (assembly GCA_019022885.1). Lineage (NCBI taxonomy): Eukaryota > Metazoa > Arthropoda > Insecta > Hemiptera > Aphididae > Schlechtendalia > Schlechtendalia chinensis. Next base: position 43,800,516 of record CM032339.1, read on the forward strand.
TTGAGCAGACTTTAATTTCAAACGGTGCTTTTAGACATTTCGGGTCTATATTTTTTTACACCTCCTTCGCTTTTTTCATAGATGAGCGAGTCGTTAATGGGTCCGTGACGTGGATAACAATTTCTTATAGGAAAGTTATTATTTTTAAAGATATACATTAATTAATATCTTAGAAAACAGTGTTTCAAAATATTATTGTAAATTTAATATTAATTGTTATTGACGGAAAATTGTTTTTTGTTATATACTATGAATTTATATAGTTTAAGTAATCGATATATAATATATACATAGTAATATAGTACATTATTAATACATGTATTTACATATAAAGTTAATTTTATTTGATAGAAAGTTAAAAAATAATCCTACATGCTTTTTTTAATACTAGTTTGATATTTACCGGTTTACATAATATTATTGTTTTGTGAAGTTTCTTCTAAATAAGTTATAGTTTATTTTGTTTGTTTGTGAAAAAACTATATTTGAATTACTAATTTGTAGTAATAAATAAACGTTTTTTTCTAAAATCGTAAAATATATAATTTAGTAGGTTCGGTAGTAATTTGACATTTTCAATACAGCTATTGGCATATACCTTATACTTTATATATTTTTGTGAAAAATCATCACATTTTATTTCAAAAAGTATTGAATAAAAAGGTCTGAAATCCATTAGTATGGCCTCTAGCTCAAAATGTCAGGTGGTGTCCAAGCATGCATTGTATGCACACCTATGTCGTGTATGTTTATAAAACGGCACTATTATTTATTGTGTCAGCGGGCTTTCCAATACGATGACGCGTGAAATTTAGATCTGGACACCAGCCGTTTGCCGGCAATAGGGATGGAGTGGAGAGGAGAAAAGAATCGCTTCGAATAGGGTAGAAAAAAAAGAACGTCTTAAATTATATTAAAAGCGTAACAGTCGGATTAACCGACGCTGAAATAATTGCGAATCGTCTACCCAGATCCTACAGCAGGAATGGGTGTTAGAATCTTGACCTCCCTATTCCCCGGCCAGTCCACAAATGGCGGAGATACGGACTCTACAATAATACATTTTATCACACTGGCAAAGGGACGCCTCTGATGAGGGCTTTTATTATGTTTTCACAAAAACGTGGGATCAGTACTATTATTATTATATATATTCTTAGAATTACGATTGTGATCAGCCGGGGACGGTGGTGGTAAAAAAAGCCTTTTGGCTACGGGTCGAGAGAATATTAGTGAAAAACGAAAAGGTCGAAAGAAGGATAACAATGTTTTCTCCTTAAGTATATGTATACGAGGTGGTGTACACTTATTACAGTTGGAAAATTGCCACGTAACGTAACGTTGTCCTGCTGCCGTGTAAAACGGGCATACGATTTGTCGTTGACCTGAACGCAAATCGTTATTCCTCCATAAACGTTTGATGAAAAAAAAAAGGTTAAGAAGGATATACACAGTATAAATAGTTTTTATCAATGGTGTATTTATTGGAGGGTACACGCGGATATATGACGAATACCCAGATTTTTATTGTCTGTACTAGGAATAAAATTCGTTTACATAATGGGTACGCACAGGTACGAGATTAACCTAACCGTCAGTCAAAAATGCATTTTGGTCAAAAAACTCTTTAAATAATTTGTTTTTCCTATAATAATAATTAGGTATATAAATTTGTTAGGTTTCTAATTCGGCTGTTATCCATGGCTTCTATTTTCATTTAATCAATGTTATCGAACCACCAAGGTATTATACGGGTTTAGATTATTATTATTATTGTTCGGTTTTAATTAGGTCACACCAATAATTCATTATTAGGGTCCGGAAGTAGTTGCCTTTGAATTTTTTTTCCAGTGCTTTTACACGATGCTTGGCTTTATATAAATTCGACTTATTTCACGCAAAATATAATAATATACATTTTATTTTATTTTTTTGGAAAATTTTAGATGCTACGGTCATTTTCTAACAATTTCTATGCATTTTTCTATTTTTTGTAGATATTATTTGCATTGTTTTCGTTTTTAATTGGATTTTTTATAACACATTTTTTTTTTGTAACACATTGTTTTATTAAGACTAAATATTTAAAAAAAAGTGGCATAACATAATTCTTCAGTTATTTATAGAAATGTGCTATTTTTATATTTTTAAATATACTGAGTATAAATATTTAAATGTCGTGTAAGATTTTAATATTTAAATTCATACAGATTTTTAAAAATAATTTGTTTTTGAAAATCTCACATAAGGCACTAGATAATATTTTAAAGTTACTTATGTAATAGTTTAAATTACCCTAAAAATTTCCTGAAAACATATATATTTAAGTCACAAAATGAGATATCTTAACACTGGTTTTATTATAATGTATATGTGTTAGACGGAGAAAATGAATATACCAACATCCACTTAAATTTTAATAATTAAGTATATAAAATTAGTTTTCGGTAATGTTTTGTCATTGCTATTTCTAGAAAAAAGTTTAAAATATATTACATACTATAATACCTTTTTATTTGAGTATAAATTATTTAAATTTGTATTTAAAAAGTGTCAAATAATTTTATATTTAACGTTCAATTACGTACTAAAAATATGTATGAAACTACATGCATAATAAGAAATATGCTAAGCTTAACACGAACGTTTTTTTTTTGTAATTCATTTAAAATGTATATGCAGATGCGTATTTAGGAAAAGATAAAATATAATGCTGACTTGGATAATATAATAAAATCCTATTTTAAATTTTTAAGTTATTTTTTGTGTACAAAAATGTTTGAGGATTAATTTTTTTTTATTCAGCCTTTCCTAAATAGTAGTTCCTTGTTTAGGCGCGTACACCAATGAATTAATTTGCCAATACACCACCAAACTTTTGTCTTCAGCGATGAATGCATGATTAAAATATGAAGGCTTTTTTGTTTTGTTTTTTCTACCCGTAAATATAATGTGTGCATAAAATATAATCGGAACAATTTTTCGTAATTATTATTAATTACGGGTGATAGTCGGCGAGACACGAGTATCGGTTGCTTAGGATTTTTTGCGTATGTAAAATATTGATTGTTGAGCGTTTCAAATTATATCGACAAACGGGAGATAACTTTTTGAGAATAATAACAATAATCGTACACGGAAACATACTGAAACAATGGTTGAAAAATAAAACTCGTATATTAATTATGTAACATGAGTCATGGAAAGGTTTGGTGTAAACGTAATGTGAAATAAATATGCGGATTTTATTTTTGGATAATATAAAGCTGTGATGTGAAATTCTCGGCAAAAGAAAACTATCAAATCATAATTGAAATACAGCACTTAATTTGTTCGTTCGATACGATATTATTATTATTGTTGTTCTAACCGTATTTTTGTGCGTCCTTGAAATATTTTGATCAAAGAAAATCGCAAAAAGAAGTAATTAATATCTCTATAAAACAACTTCCGCTGTTTTGATCCTTAAAATATTATTCGAAATATGATTACGTATTGGAATGTTATTGTGCAGCTTAAATTAATAAACAATTTTCCCGAGTGAATAAAACATTATTTTTATGTTATATATACACAAAAATGACGAACTATAATATCATCATATTAAAAGGGTTATTTGAACCCCACGATTTTCATTTGCCGTCATTGTTGTTGTTTTATCGTCAAATGCTTAAATTGTGCTAGCTACCCTTTGAGTGAAGCTATTAAAAAATCTTCAAAAAGAAATTTTATATTTAATAAGATGTTAATTTTAAATAAAATTGTATTCTTATACGGCAACAACATTGTGTTAGAATGTCGTCGTTCAATGTAAGTACAAACGTATACAAGCACACTAACGACAGTAGTTAGTACGCGAGTTTAACAAGTCATACAAAACCTCTTTCAGCTCGTCTCTTTCTCCTCATATTCTTATACTTCCGCTGTAGCGCTTACAACTCTTTGCCATTTCACTTTACTTCAGTGTTTCGGGAAACATTTAACACGCATGCTCGATGTTAGTTATTTATAGAAATATCGTTCAGCCGTACCCGTAAATTATAAAGCAAAGTATAAAAGAAAAAAAATCGTGTTCTTGAATTATTACGTCTTTTGCTCGACAATTTCATATTTTGTGCTATAGTATTATTATAATTAGAGAACAGATTTAAGATAAATTTAAAAACTATTTTTTTTTTAAAACTGAAAATTTAATAAAATACTTATAGCGTATTCACAACATAATGCGACCGATAGCTCCTATTTGCAAATACTTTACTATCGATAATATTTCTTTTAATTAATGACGATCAATATTTATTGAAGTTATTATATGAGGTTATATGCGGTTATTCTGTGTGTATTCCGATTACCTTATACCACTTTATATATATTTTTTTATATACACAAAAAATGTAGTTAGATTTTACTATAAAATAATATAACCGTTTTTATGATCTACGTTGTGTTAATTGGTGTATTGATATTATAAATTATTGTTATGTTGTTTCGCTAATAAATTATACTAAATATTATTCAATAACATTCGTGAAGTGCGTCGGGTTTCCGGCCACATACGCGTTCCCCACAAGTTCAGCTATTAGTCGAATGTATATCAAACTTAGTATGTCATAGTATGACTCAATGTCATTCGCAGTCCAGTTACCAGGTCCTTTATTCACTCATATGTCATCATCATATGTCCATATCATTAGGTTGTGAGTTATTTTGTTGATATATTATGTGTTGAAATGATATGCTTATATATAATAACTATTATTGTAATTACAGCTAACAAAAACATTTTATATAGTGATGTTTCTATGTGCAATACCATACGTAGTTATTTTGTATATTTTTTTCTGTATAAATAAAAACATACTCACTACACACGAAATACCGATTATATTGGAAAGTAAAAAAAAAATATATATTTAAATCATAATACATGTATCGGATATTTTTCTATTTTGACGTTCCAAGTAAGAACGAAATAATAAATAGTTAGCATAAACGAGAGACACTGATCATCAAGGTAAAAAAAAATATAAATTAATCATAAACATAACACCACATTATACACGATTTAAAAAAAAAAGAACACAACGCAATAAAAACACAAGTATAGTGATTATTTAGCCAAGAACTGCTCGGTTAAACAAATATCTTTCGTAGAGTAAAAAAAAAGGAGGAGAAACACCATTATGAGGTAAATTCTACGTTATGAAGGAAATATACATAAATTAAGCAAAACAAAATATATTATGCGTGACAACCGACCAAAGACGAAGAATCATAACGCTGAATATCATGCGTACTGCAAGATGCAGCAACTTCAATAGTGACTAAGCCATTGGTATAACCTAGTAAAAACTATCATAAAATACAAATAGTTTCACCATAGATCCTTTGACGATCTCGTCTCCTTGTTAGAATGTGCACACTCCAGCTACGAGCTACTAATTCAAACGAAATTGATATTCTGCAGGACAAGTTTAGTTTTGCGCACAAACGTATAAGAATATTGGTTTATTTAATTTTGTTGATGAATTCAATTTTAAAATAAAAGTACTGAACCAACCTACTACTTCAACTTTCTTGCATGGCCAGTTGTGTCTGTGGACATAAAAAGTCAAGTACGGGTAGTGAGGTAAGAAAATACTATTCTACTTATTTTGCATTCAATGTATTTGATTTTTTGTTTTCTTTCTTAAACAATTCTTGAACCTACACTCAACGTTTCTTATTTTTTTAACTTAATTTTTTTGTGTTATTACAGTGTTATTATTGTCAAGTTTTTAATTAAGCTTAAATATAAAGATAATTACTAACAATACACATAAATATACATCTATAGATGTTAATAATACAATTAGTCAAATATTATGATCTTTTTAATGATTGTTTATACACATATTTTGCATTATTTATTTTCGTTTTCACCAATGATCAAATCGCCCAGCGTGACCTAATTCCTTGTTGAAACAACAGTATGTAATATTGTAATAACAATATGTATATAAGATATTTTTTAGAAATGTGGTGTTATTTATAAATGAAATGCCTAAATGTTGGTTTATGCTTTAAAATTGTTTGAATAATTTAAAAAACTAACTACGTCTTTTAATCTAAAATATTCAGTATTTTCAAAAACTTGTAAAGTAAAAACAAATTTAAAAATATCAAAATTAATACACAATAAAAATAATAATAATTCAATAATAAAACATATTTGTATAATATACTTATATATTTTAAATAAAATTAAGCATTTGCTTTTTTTTCAATAATGTTCTACACAGAAATTAAAAGCCCAAGTTTTAAAATGTTGTGTCTACTTCGTGTTCAATTTATGATTGAAAAAATCTACAAGATCCATATATATATTTTTTAATTTATTTTAGACTGTAAAAAAAAATCGTTTTTATTCTTTTTAACAAAAAAATTATTGTATTTGTTTATATTAATGTAATACTTATAATTTATATAGAATTATTTATTTATTAAAATGCATAGAATTTTTTTATATTTGCACCCAATTATATTACCATAACAATAAAAACGTTTGATCTTCAAACAGATCCCTTTTAAAATAGTCGGTTAAAATAAAGTAGTTGACATTGTTGTAAATATATTGTATCTATTGGAATAATTACCATTACAAGTAATAAAGACAACGTGTTTAATACATGTATGCTAAATTATACATGAACTCAATGAGTATTATTGAATAATAGTCCGTCGAATTAAAAAAAGAAGGTATTAATACATTACAATCCTTTGCATGTATATATAATAATAATAAGTACAATGTCAGAGTAAGACGTCACTTAAAGTGCGCGGAGACATCCGAATAAGAAAAGAATCGGTCGGAAAAACATTTACACAAAATTACATATCGTGGGTAGAAGGAAGGTGTAAGATGGAAATAAAACCGGAGACTGTTGATGGCTATTTTTCAAGTCACGTATACCCGTAAGGACTTCAATTCAAAACGTGTTCATACAGAGAGAAAAATTTCAACTTTACTGTACGCATTACTTTTGCACTACGACGAGGTGGTAAAATTAGACGGGAGTGGAGTTGGAGAGGATACAAAGTATTTACAAAGAAAAAGGATGATTTTTATTTTTCAACAGCGGCCGTATCAAAATTGAATGTCGAAGGAAGTTTTTAAAAGAAATAATACGCTATTACGTCGGTAGAAAGAAGCGTACGTGTTCGTGCCACCGAAGCTGTCGAGCTGTATACGTGAACAGATTTCTACAACCAACCTTCCGATAAAAGAGACTGAGAGAAACGAACGGGCGGCTTCCCTTCCCGGGCACTCAGCCGTCTCTCTTTATTGCTTTTCAATATACGTCCATATTATATGTATACCTACACGCGCATGCACATCCAACTATACACGAATTGATTTTTCTTTTTCTCTCCGTCAGACTATTCGGCCACCGGTAAAGAGTTGCCCACTCATTATCACTGGTGTCGGTGTATCACGCATGACACGATTTAAAAAAATGTCGAAATATTACCTATGTTGAATTTTGTAATTCCTTGCCACACCGTCGCATGGCTAATCAACGACCCTTCTATCATATCCTTTCTCGACGACGTCTGTATTATACAATTGATCAACAAAGTTCATAAGATTCTAGTCATCACGCTATAACCACTTATATCACCACCGAAACTTTAACAGCAATATCATCTTACGACGGACGATAAAACGGTTTAAAAGTAGAATTGCTGTCTCTTCAACATATGATGCCACACATTTTTAACACCGTGTATTTTTCATAAATATTTTCATATTTTTATTTTTATTGACATACTCACTCACTACATACTTATTATAGTAGTCATGTCACACATGTACACTTCATATACGGTGTTTTCCGTTAAATTTTACACAAAGAGAATTACATGTTAGTCGAACCTAATGTATATTGCCGGCATCGATACGTCAATGATGCACGAAGAGCTATAGCCAACTTATTACTTTCATTTATGTCAAAGGTTACTAAAATTTGTTATAGTGTAATTGATAATCTTCACCTGTTTGATAATCAATTATTCAAATAACTATGGCCGAATTTAAGACGATCTAATCCCTATTGATCAACTTTAAACCAAAAACGCAATAAAAGGAAAGAAAAAGCAAGATTATTTCTAAAAGAAAATCTATTAACACTACAGCTCGGATACAGTTTTCTATGGTTTTGATTGGACGTCATTTTGACCTGAAGAATTAGAACGGTTTTGAAGCACGTGCATTTTCTGGAGAAATCTGTAAATATCCTGACACGGTAGACGAGATAAGTGTAAACTCCTTGCTGATTGTCTCTACGGCCAACTGGCTTTATAACCTGGTAGCGGTAGAGATAAGGGTTTGATCTCTGTGTTCGACTCAGATGGGCTTGTGATTCACTGTATGGTAAAGCTTTTGACCTTACCGAGTCCATTAGTGCACGTTGATATGTAAATTCGATATGGACTCTTGGAGTGGCCCATGTTGGTCGGTTGTATGTCGACCTGGGACCGATAGCCGACTTGCCGCCCTCGTTTTCATTCGTACATCACCTGTGAATAGCAACAGGTGCTAATAGACGGTCCGTGTATTGTATGTGGAGGGCTCTGGCTTCTACCATTAAAATCTTATAGACTTCTGTTACTGAAAGAAAGCGTCAAAAAGGTAAACTATTTTTAATAATTTGATTTCTGTTTTACTTCTCAAGACACATCTTGTACAAGAATATTTTAGTGAATATTTTAAATAATACTTTATAATTAGGGAATTTTTAAAGTATTTAATATACTAAAAAATAACAAAATATATTTGATGTAGAATATATTTTTAGACTATATCATTATATAAATTTACCACTCTTACGTTTTAAATTAATATAATAAACAAATTTTCTTTTATTTAAACATTCGAAAAGAAAAGAGTTGTCATACAACCGATAACAGATTGCTTTAGTCAACAATAAATATTTAATTCATTATTTGATCTGAATTTCAAGAATATTGTATATCCAAAAATATTGCGACGAAAAGTTAAAATAAATTTTTACACTCTTTTTTTGAGCCCAAATGCTGACAATAAGTTTTGTTTTTGAGCACATAATGATTTATAATCCAATTTTATCTATACTAATTAAAACATCAATAATGGAAAATTTTTTTGACTTTGAACCGTAAAACTGTTCATCAATTCGTTCCTTCTATACAACTTTTTTTTTTTAAAGGGATTTCGTTATAACTTGGTTTTATTTATTTTTAGCTTTTTTTATTCTCATAACTATCGTCATACTTATTCACAATTCACGAACTTGTAGTTTTATCAAAATTGACTCACTTCATAAAAGGTATTCAAGTGAATTTATTGTTGTGGGGATTATATGTCAGCGAAACTTAAAACATAAAACCCGATCGTTTATTTTACTATTTTTTTTATGACATTCAAAAGACTTGACAAGTAAGAGATTGTAAAGATCGGACCAAAACCAGACCAAATAGTTTTTTGTGTATATCATAACTATGACGCGAGCATATAATATTATATCCTATTGAAATATCACAAAATAAAATAAATTTGGTAAACAATAAAATAATAATAAAATTGACGAATAATAGCGAGTTTTTTTTTTGTTATGTTAGCATCATTTTGCAACTTCCATTACAACGAGCGTAAGAAGGTGACTGAAAACGCGAGTATCTATTATGAGTAATACAAAATATGGATTAATAAACTGCACGGTATTTTACTCAGCGAGTAGCTTAATTCTTTCATTCAAGTCTTTTATCATAAATCTTATACCTAACGATGTCTCGAACCGTTGAATAGTTTCTATTGTTTTGTATAATACATTTCTTCCATATAACCACTTTCGGTAATCCTTTAAAAATCAACTTCTCTAACATTAACTACAATGGAATTTTCAAATAAATCAGATTTTGATTGAATGAATAAATATAAGTTAAATATGCATTCAAATGGCAACAAAAAGATTTCGAAAATATTTATCTTTCAAGTTTTTAGCATCTCAAGTTTTAGATTAAGTCCTTACATAATAAGAACTGTAATTATAAACAAGATATAATTAAACATTTTATGGAATATAACATTCAATATAACAATTTAATACTAAAACATAACAATACTCCAATCGATTGAATTATACGAATAATATAAACTTAAAAGTACCTTATAGTACTTTAAATAATTGAATTTCAACTACCATGTCGTGTTTGGATTAATTAAATTATGAATACATGAAATATTTTGGGTTGCACTCAATATACATTAAACTAATAATTAAACCGTTTTAAAATGATTATTGGTTTTTGAAAAGAAGATTAATTGGTCTATTTAAAAGTATTATATGATTTCAATTGTTAAAAAAAAATTAATTAAAAAAAATCACTTTAAGCTATACATTATAATTATTAATGTAAGGCACAGAAATATAAAATATGGCGTATTAAGTATATATAAATATGTTAGTTTCTACAAATTTGTAATGTTTTTGTTACAAAATTTGTAATACTCAAAACATAATATTTTTGCATAAAAAAATCATTTTCACAATCTTTTTTCTCATCAATATTTTAGGTTATATATTTATATATAAATATTGCGACATATAAAATGAATTGTTATTTATGTATGTATCTGCATCTGAACTGTGAAGTGATGACTATTGTTTTACTGATAATAAACAAAATGTTCATGCACAACAAAAACAGATAGCGTTATAAAAATAATATGTAGATAAAATAAGAGATCAAATCACATATTATGTCAATGGAATAAAAAAGTTTATCCTATTTTTTTACAAAAAAAGAGTGAGTGAATGAGAGAGAGAGAGAGAGAGAGAGTGCGAGAGAGAGAGATATAAGGTGTCTTAACAACTACAATGGCAAACACTAAATGAACATTTACATCAATCAATTTGTACTTTGATCTTGGGTAAAAATATTAAAAGTATTATTTTTACATGCATAATATTATATTTAATCGATATTATGAACTCGTTTGCTGCTCGGTATTTTTTTTTTGTATAGCAATGTTCAATCAGGTATTTTTAAATCTGAATACGACCATTGTAAAAAGTCAATAACAAACAAAAAATAAAAATAAATCGAAGTTTAATATCGATAATCACGTGTTTTTTTTTCGACAGAATGGTGAAAAATATAATACATTTATAAATTAAAATAATATTTAGGTAAAAGTATTAATTTATTTAAGAAAAATAAACCCCATTGAAATTTAAAACGGTTGAAGTAATGCGTAATAGTAAATACTTATATAACATATTAATTTGAAAACAGCATATTTATATTTTCACATATTATTCATTGGCATTATTCAGACTGATTCGGCGTAAATCGAATCGATAAATTTGATTTCTCAACGAATCATTCATGAATGAAATTGTATGATTAAAATTGTATTTTACATAAAAATGCACTTTAGGAGTCTGAAAATATTCAGGCGTCGTATATTACCTCATTTAATATGCTCGATAAACGCGCAGAACGAATCTTCTCACAGATTTCGACATTGCCGACAGACCGAATTTCGTACCGCATACGACTTTTATTTATAATCCAGATACGTTGGTAAAAAAATTAATTCTATTTTGGTACTTTGTATAAAGTACGCAATAAACACAAATTGTAAAAAAGGAAAGTAGTTAAGAAATGCGTTAGCTTAAAATATTTTTATTTGATTTTGTATTATATTTTCGTTTATGGAAAATTTAATACATTGTTCAGTGATCTATGTAAATGTGATCAAATGAATGAATCAATATTTTACGAGTAAATGAATTTGAACTCATTTATATTTTGAAATTATATTAATTAATAAATTGTGTTTAGGACAATTAAATACCTTTTTTGCTAAATTAAATTTACAATTGTGATACATGGAAATTCTTGTGTGCAAAATTATGCATTTCAATAAATTTGTGTGTTATCGTGCTATTTTCTTGCGCCATTATGAGTATTACAATTAATATGCGGATTATTGGGAGTTGTTCTGTGATAATTATAGGCGCCGAAATATGTTTGATATCACGACATTCTATAACTGTAATTATTTTTAAAATGAATTATTATTTTTGACAGCTTGATGAATAATGTAAATAATGAGAATATTTTGTTTATTAATTAAAATACAAAATATTAGTAGTATTCGTACAGTAGGGATTTTAGTGATTTAATGAATACAGTTGACAATGTGTGCACTGTGCACCGTTTTTAAATTAAATGCATAATGGTTATAACTTATAGCAATATGAAATATTACAAAATATTAATAAATTGGCAAATTTAAATATATTTTTTAAAACTTATAATGTAGATATTAACGCTAGTTTATTGTACTTAAATTTTGTTGTTCGTAATATATAATATATTAGTTATATAAACTAATCTAGGAATATAATCGGTATCAAGGATTAAAAAAAAATGTGAAACTATATACGTGTTATAAAATATATTTTTTATTAATGTGTAAATGTATGTGTTGATGGGTTAGAGATTAACTCACATCGCAATATACTTACTTGAAATTGACAAAATAATATTCAATAATAGTTAAGATTAATATTAGGGTTTATAATTGCCAGAATTGTTTCTAGCTTATGTTTCTTTTAGATTTGGTACAAAAAGAAAAATTTATGGGTTATATTGTGTGCATAGTAATGTGATTTTCATTTATTCAGTAATTTTTTTTAAATCTAATAAATTATAGAATAACTTACCAAAAAATTGCAAAAATTGTTATAAAAGTGAATTAAATATAAATATATATTATTTTTAATGAATATATATAATAAAAATACAGATTGTAAGATTTGAAATTTTTACGTTTTGACGACTAAATATAGGATTTAAAAAATGTTTTGTATTTTTTTTTTTTTTAAGAAACATGTAGTTTTAATTTTATAAATTTTAAAATAATTGTTTAATAATTACATTAAAAACCGTTTATTATAATTAGTTTTTCAAATTAATTTTTAATAATTGTTTTGGATAAATGTGGAGATTTATAATAATATAAAATAGTAAGGAAACCGAAAACGTTGGTCTCTTAGATATTCAGGTAAGTACCAACGTACTGTAATATTTGTCATACTTTATTTTATTTATAATTCAATCTCGTCCCGTCACTTCTATCGGTATTAGGTACGAATTCCCTTGGTTAAAGCGGTTAGGGATGTAGTCTGCTATTCACCATATACACTAGGAGAAAAATAGCGATTGATTGACACAATTGAATCGAATGTATCTACTTGACTGTTGTTTCTTTTTGTTGGTGCAGAATGGAAGAGAAAAGGACAAAACCTATTGAAAATTTTTTTTTTCTATCACAGACTCAATATACAAATCCGTATTAACACCTATTTCAATTTATGGAAAAGAAAAAAAAGTAATTTACGAATATATATATATATATATTTATAAATATATCAATACTAAAATGTATTTTATTTCCCTTGTCGGCTGGAAAAATCGTATATGCGTGTCAAAGACTGAGTTTTGTGTTTCAATGGATGTGTAAACGGAAAAGTACAAGAAGTAGTATCGGTTTGTTTTTTTTTTTTTTAATTATTACGAAGAAACGATCATTAAAGTTTCGTCTCCAATTACAATTGTTCTTTTTTGTATTATTCTAAACAATATTTTTTTACAACATTCACATATGAATAATTTTATGATATAAAATTTACTACAGCATATATGGATTCTACGAAGGTAGTAATAATTTGAAATAGCTATCTGCATGTAAGTGTTGAACTCTTTGGTCATTTGTAAGTTGTTCCTTATACAATTATAAATGTCCAAACTACCATAGGCAGAGTTCCATAATCCTTCATTTTATGAGTTCTATGAACTTCGAGTTACCCCAGGTGTTTTTGTTTTTAATGTTTTTTCCCTTGATTTTTCAACTGTATCATATTTTCATCTTGTTTATATCTACCATTGCTGTGTCCGCTCATAGAATTCTGGCAGGTATAATTATAATGACGGTGTTATAGTGATTTTCTACAATCCTTTTAGTTTGATGTGTGTACTTAGTGTAACTTTTAAGTCATAAGCTAGCAATTATCTGCTAAATTAAAAAAAAAAAGGATTTTGGTGTTTTTATTCATTATTTAATTAATTTAGGAAATAATTATAGATAATTTTCAAAATAATATCCCTTTTATATCTTAACTATAATATTTTTATTTTTAAATAGCAACCTAAATATTTTTTGTACTATCTTATAGAGTTGAAATAAAAAAAAAAATTATTTTAGATTGTGAGCGTAGCAAAGAATATATTGGATTTTCCCAGTAATTTTCTTAAGCTTAATTAAAAATAACTCGAAAATTGCAATAAATAAAAAGAAAACTGTAAAGTGGTCAATATTTTGGATAAGGACAGTTTTTGTATTTTTTAAGAATTCAAAATGAAAACATATTTAGTTATGTAAAATATTTTAACAATATTTAACATATTTATAAATAACATTATACTATAAGCGTTGCATTAAATCGTTTTTCAAATATAATGATTTATTAATGTTTTCAAATTGAAAATAATAATAAAATCCTAAAATTTTTGTCTATGTGTACCATTAAATCGAGATATATATATATATGTATAGCACCCGTGGTTATTACCTTTTTTATTTTAAATATTTCGTTTATAAATAATCATTACTTAAATATTTGAAATGAGTCGCTTTTTGTGTAGTTTAGTAGGAATGATAGAATTCATGTTTGTAAATTTCCGATAAAGCGTTTTCAAGAGGGTAAATTTTTAATATTTTCTATCACTCCATTTTTTTCTTCCTCTTTACTTTACCGTGTCTTTAATATAAATGCTTATTAAATGGAAAATATTCATCAGATTTTATATTCAACATGTGTAAATTTACATAAACATATTTTATTTAAGAATTTGCAATTTAAATCATAAGAAAAATATGATATTTGAAAGTTAAAAGTTTATATGGTTTAAATATATACTTATAACAAATAAAAGATGAGTGTAAAATTACTAAAATTATGAAAAAATATAGGTTAGCATGTGCAAAATGATATCTGAAAAAAATGTAATAAAAATTATTTATATTTCCTGAGATAAACAAGCCTATGATAAAAAAATCATTTTGTATATTATATACTTAATAAATTCTAATAACTATTAATATAAATGTTATCGAAAATCTAGTATTTATCTTATTTTATACAACATTGTGTAAATTAATTTGTTTTTAAAGATTTGTATGATTATTAATAATTTTGTGAAAGCAAGTACAATAATTAATTCGAAGAGATAACTTTATTGACTCTCGGTTGATTAACTGTAACGTTAGAAAGCTCAGTAGTTATTCCATTCTGATAACTTAGATAGTAGTATACTCAAAATGTCTATAGTGCTTTTGTTAAATTAATTTTATATTTAACTACATATAGAATATATTGGAGTGAAAATTGTTTGGAATTGTGTAAATAGTGACAAACAAATATTGGAAAATTAATTTCATATTTTAAAAAAAATATATAATGTTTTGAATATTATTTTGAAAAACTATATGTAAATAATCGTTTGTTTAAAAACCAAATTATAGGTTATGGTTAGGTATGTACAATTAAAATTAATTATTTAGACTTGGAAATAATGTTTGTGTTTTATTAATTTTGAACATTTTATAGAAAGTGTAAATAATAAAATGACACTTAAGCTTTCGTTTTACGAAATTATAAACATCTACTTTATAGTGTTTTTTTTATTAATGTTTAAAATTTAAAACTTAATGATTTATTAATTACTTTTCAAATAAATGTTATAATGTTTCAGGTTTCTTAAATAAAAAAAATAAAACATAAACAATAATATATTTAAGTAAATTTCTTTTGTCACTTTAAGGGAATGCATTTAGAAATATTTTTTCAAAATTGTGTAATATTAGTTGAATATTTACTGTAAATATTTGTATACTATATTTGAAATTTATTTAAATGCAACAATTAGATTAATTTATATTTACACACTTTATAACAAGTGTGTAAAATATGATAATCAATATTTTATGAATTGAACTCAGCACCTAATATAACATTAAATACTTGGTAAAAATTGATCGAATTTTAATTAAACAAACGATAGATTTATATGTAAAAAAATAAACTAGAATAAATAATAAATTTAAATTTTTAAATATTGATTTAATATTATATATATATAAAATATCTTTTTCAATAATTAGTTTATTATTTAATTGTGAAATATATTAAATTAGTAAACTTTTGCATTTACATATAAATAAATAAATGTTAGCGCTCAAAAATTCGATTTTGCATTTACAGCTTAATGCAGATTATATAATGTGACAACTAATAGAAATAAGTGAATTGAATTATTTTAGATTCTGAGTTTAGCGAGGAATGTATTGGTTTTAAAACGATGCAGTTTTCTTTATTTTATTTGTGAACACTTTTTATGTAGAAAGCATGCTCGGTAGATCTTGACATTCGTTACGTTCTGATAGTAAATTACATCTAATTGGTACTTAATTTGATACATTTTTAATTTTCTCCTAGTAGTTCCCTGAAGCGCATGAAAAATTACAAAATAATGGGTAAAATTGCCGATATATATTTGTTTAGACATAAACAATTTTTGTATTTTTCAAATGCTTAAATTGTAACTATTAACTGTATAATCGTATAAATATATAACACTTTGACAATATTTATTAAATTTGTTAATTATAAAAAACGATCAGCATCGTTTTACGAAATCAATTATTCATTATTATGTTCAAATTAAAACTAATAATAAAGTGCTCACATTTTTATTTAAGTAACTTATTTGAACCAATATCTACAACATCTGCAGTTTGTTACTTTTTCTTGATATTTTTTTGTTTATTAATTATAATTATGGTTCTATTATAATAAATAACAAAACATTATTATTTTATTGTATTTATATTTTAAAACACTATTATTTACTATATAATATGATTTGTTATTTATTATTATTTTGTTTCTAAATCACATACGGTTAATGTTATCCTATTACTGTTAAACCTATTAATATGTAATTAATTTGTTTTTTTTTAGTGTTCAATGTCATATAGAAACTCTGGAAGTAATGGCTGAATGTATGATTAATAATAATACAAAAATATATTTATTTCTATTTGTGATCATTTAATATTAAATTTTTATTAATAGTTTTGCAAATATCTAAGTAAAAAAATATTCTATTATTTAAATCGTTTTCGGTGGATACGCATTACCAACTATAAATGTGCGTTTTATTTTTTTTCGCGAACCAATCGATCAAATATAAGATGAATGTATTTTTTGGTGATAATTAGGGCGTGATAGCTGCACTGCTATGTATACGTACAAAGGATTATTATTGTCGAGTTTATTTGCTCCGAATGTAATCGGACGGACGTGACGGAATTTATTAGTCGACGGGCTGTATTGAAGGGAGCATCTCAATAATTTTCAGGCCACTGCATCGTTGTTATTGCACCTATACAGTGTACATTTGGTTCATTCGTATTTTAACAGCGTAAAGCAATTAACGATGATTGTTACATTGATGGTCATAGAAGTGGTTGTGACGTTTCAGTCTGTATAAATGTGTACAGTATATTTTAGTATTTCATAATTATGTATAGTGCTGTTGAGTCATGTGAATTGAGAAAAGTATATTATATAGTATATGTCATATTATATTTTATATCATAAATTTACTTGTGATTATATCAAAACTGCTTAGTCTAAAATAATAATGATACCAAAATATTTTCGGTTGGAATATTGTGGCATTGGTAGTAATAATTTAAATATCAGTGCTTATAAGAATAAATGTGTATAAGCTTCTGTCAACACGTTTTCTGAACAAGTTTTGTCAAATTGATTTAAAAAAGTCATATCATTATAAAGTGTATTTTTATATAATTAAATAAATCAGGATTGATTTTTTTGAAATGAGTTATCCTATTTTAGTTACTCGTGTCCCATATATGATAATATACAGTTACATTTTCGTCAGCAAACAATTTTTGGTAGCGAAACATCACTAGAATATGAGATACCTTGGATTCTTTCAGAAGAGGTACATTTGTATCTTTGGTCAAATTGTCTCTCAATATCTGGCATGGACAATATAGGTGTTGGTCCTATTTTTAATTCTTTATTTTTATGTGATTTTTCAAATGTTATTATGGATAACTGTTTAGTGTTACATATACATCAATTATAAATATAATATGTGATAAATGGTTTTATATAATAACTTAAGTTAAATCATTTAAGGGTTTCAAGTTTACAAAAAAAATTAATTTTTACTTACTATGCTTGTTAATACTGACCAATGTTTTTTTTTGTTATAACTGTTTTCTTAAAAATAATTTGTTAAAAGAATGTAATATAAAATATAATTATAAAAGAAAATGTTAATGTAACTTTATTTGTCAAAAGTCTATATTTATAAATATGTCAGATTGTGTACGCTTAATTCTAATGTGTTCATTTGTATAAATGCTACTGATATTATGAGTCGAGATTTTTGAGATCGAATCGAATCGAACAAAATTCCAATTTTTAATTCGAACCCGAATCGAACCGAACTATTCAATTTAAATATCGAACCCGAATCCAAACTTCATAAAAAGTTCAGCGTATTATAAATGAATTTAAAATATCGAAGTTTATATTTGATTTAAAAGTTGGTTAACCTAAATAATTAATTATTAGTTCTTAAAATAAATAATATAAGTATTTAGTTTTAGTTCGATTCAAATATTTCTAATTATGAGTTTGATTTTCGAACAGTTTGTAACACCATTAGTAAATACACTAACTTTTAAACCGTGGTTATAATTAATAATGATTAATAAGACAGATCATAAAAATAATATTAAAGTCAAACTAATTTTTTAATAATTTATATTCCAATAACGGATAATTTAATATTACACACGAGTGTCCGCTATAGAGAGATTTAATTGAATACATAGTGTTGTGTATGCACGTGCCTGTATATAATATAAATCGAGAGGGTTGTAGTAGAATTGGATACATCATAATATATTTGAGTATTATATGATGGCGTAGATGGTTTTCGGTTGATGAAAGGAGGGATGGACTTAAAACGTTGTGAGAGAATGTGAAGAAAGATCGCGAAGAGTAGTCGGAGTATAGGATAATGTGGGTTTGGGGTTGGGTGGGGGAGAGCAAAGAACGGCGTATGCGCTGTGTCGTGACTCCGAGCAATTAAACACCATCGAAGACACTGTGTGGCTTTGTGACAGCTGCGAAACTTGACTAATATAACACGGACGTCGTCAATGTTGAAGGTAACTGCGCGGAGTAATATAATGTCTCGAGATACATCGCATAGGTATCACTGTGTGATGGTTACTTGCTGTAGGAAATATTTGACTTTGAAATTTCATTATTACTACACCGAAAATATCTAGAGCAAGATATATTAGATTGTACTACTAAAGGTTATTATGTTTATAAACATTTATGTTCTTAGGCGTCTATTTATATTATTGTAAATTATTATTGCAAGGCCGCTAATGAAACTTATAATGAACTATTTGTGTATGTATGTTTTATAAAGATCTAATAATGTAAGAATTTAAGTATGAGTAAGTTTAGGTTTATATTTAAATGTCTATATTATTTTCATAAGAATCGAATTTAATTATTTCAAATACTATTGTCAAATGAGAAATGTAGCCTCTACTAATTAATAACCCTTTTGTATTTAAGTTTCCCTAACATAATTTTGTAAACTATATATCACAAAATGGAAACAAAATATGTATTAAATAACAAACAAAGTTAATAGGTATGAAATATTGTTTTGTTAACATCTTTATAAATGGATAATAAGTATAAAATCCTTAATTGACAGCTACTGACAATATTATCATAAAAATTTGTCAATTATTATTATTCGTTAAGATATAATTCAATTGAAAATCTGAAAAAAGTTTTAAAGTACAATTATTATTACGTTGAATTATTTAAAATGAAATATATTACCAATGCACATATGTGAAATATAGAATATAGATAGTATACCGAATACCGAAAATTCTATTCATGTATATCATATTTGAACAAAAAAATTATACCTTTAATTCTTTAGTAAAAACAAAACATTAAAAGGGGACAACATGTTTTTATCGTATAATAAATAATAATTTATACTGGCATAAAATGACTTTAGTTGTCAGTAATTATCGCCACTATACTATTATCGTCCGAGAAAACGTATTGCTTCAATAAATATTTTAATTATAACTGTTAGCACGCAATGGGAATTATAAAACCTGATAAATAATTGGAAATATTTTTTTTATTTTTGCACTTTAGAGAAATCACCATGATACTCATATGTAATAGTTTTTCGTAAATATTACATCGACGTAAAATGAATATTTGATTTCGTAATGAACATAATTAAATATCTATGGTCGGGCTTCGCATATAATTGAATTCCTTCAAATAATTATTTTCCTTATGAAATAACTATAACCGGAGTAATTGATTTTAATCAATAGGTGTGTAAAATACGAGTAAATTAAAATGCACGCGCTTTTAAATTATTTAAATACACTTTTAACACATATTTAATTTGTGTGAGTGAATATATAAATATATATTTATACAACGTACATTTATTCCATAATTCTATCCAAGTATTATCCATTATGTTGGTATAACTTATAGGATCGAATTCAATGAAGGGAGAGCTTTCACAAAAATGATATATTTTTTGATTTTCTAGAGAAATAATAAAATTAAAAAAAAATTGTTTGTATATTTAGATTCTGGGCGAACAATTTATTAGTCTTACAATGATGTATACTTTTTAAATTTTGTTTATTTTTGCTCTGAATAATTCTTCATGTGGGAAAAATATTTCGAACTGACCCTTTAACATGTTGCATTATTTTCCTGTAGACAATAAAAAACTTAATTTTTCAAAATTATATTTGTAAAATGTATTGAGTAAAATATAATTTTTTTATAATAATTTATTTATAATAAAAAGAAAGTAATTGAGATAATTTTGTTTGCGTGTGTGTAAATATGTATTTAAACAAATTTAAAAAAAAAAACATTATGTATTTAGAATCTTCGTATACATTTAAATTTGAAGTTTTGATGTTCATAATTTTAATAACTGTACAAATGATATATATAAATTGATTGCGAACTAAAACTCGCGAATAATCCAAACCTTTCGCATTTTCAAAAACCAAAACACTGAAAAAATTTTAATAATATTTAAACCAGACATTTTATACTCGTTTAATCTATTTTTATATCATAATTCGATAAACAAATATAATTTTGATGTTATTTAATTCAAGGATTCATCTATCAAAATGAATACGAAATTGTTAAAGGTATTGGTGATATTATTTACATGCATCATAAGAAACCTATTTTATTATATATATATCAGTGTTGTATACAATATTTAATGAAACACCATATAAAAATATTTAAATAGTATAAAAGTATATTTTTCATTAATAGTATTTATATTATTTGAGTATTTTATAAATTACACAAATAATAAATTTAATTTTCACGTGAAAACGACAAACTTATAATATAACTTGCAAAATAGTTAATAGTATAATAATTTCACCAATTCGAAAATCGAAAATTGGTTTTAAATTCTCGCTAAACTTTTGATTAGAAACCATTGGGTTGTTCTTTATGGACATACTAGACTATTTATTTTTGAAGGTTGTGAAAAAAATTTAGTTGTATAGGTGCGAAAACTTTTTTGTGAAAGCGCGCAAAGACTCATAAATAGAATCAACTTTTAGTTTTTCCTCAGCGAACTCAAGGGACTACTTCATTTGACTGAGATCTAAATTTGTGATCTGGAATAACTTTTATCTCGATTATAAATCTTTAAATTTTTATATATCTAAATACTATCCGTTTAATCAGTGTTGGATATCATAAAATATCCTTAAAAACTGATTGTAAATTGTGATAAATACACATAGGTATGTCGAACTTAATTAACTTTGTGTATTGTATTTATATAGGTTCTATGTGTTGTACATACAAAGTTAATAACTATATATTTTATGGAGTTTAAAACGGTATTGTTTAGATTTTATATCAAATACCAAAGCATATAATTCATAGATTTATAATTAACTTATTTTGTATTTTAAGTATTATATATACATATGTCGGAGAGAACTAAAATAGTAGAGTAATATTTACTTGTTCAAAAGTTTTTTAAAATGAACTTTGTACCAAAACGATTATATATTTGAGTCTTTAAATATGATTCATTGTATAATTATTAAAATGTTTAATTTTAGATTTTATGTGTTATATTGGTTTAGAATATTTTAATATAATGTAGGTTTTTAATGTTAATATAGTAAATTGATTAAACAATTTTTAAAGTTGCAATAGTTATAGTAATATTTTTAGCATTTCATTAAATTAAGTTTACAATTTATAATATGATTAAATGATGGCATTCTAAAATATCAAAATAGCAAGTTGTTGTCTTAGTATTAATTATGGTATATGTAAGATAGGAAAGAATGATTCAAATTTCTTTTCAAAATTTTATGAACTATCTTAGGAAATATATTTTATATTTATTATTCATTATTTTTTCATACATCAACAAAGTAGTTTGGGTTAAATTATATTAAAATTTTAAATAAACTAAAACTATCTTTGATTAATATTTATTTTACAATTTAAAAATGTACTATTTTAAATTATTATATTAGTTTAATTAATGTGATTATGATATTCCATTCAGCCATTTGTATACTAATGTAAAATAATTAAAAATATATTTTATTAGTAAAAGTAATTACATTAATTCTAACAGCAAATATAGTTTTGGAACTAACCAATAAAAATATATTTTAAGTATGTCTTTAAAATAAATCGATATAGATAAAGTCTTGAGAAAAAGAACACTCGGATATTTGAAATAATGTAATTTTAAAATTAAAAACGATAAATATCCTATTATTTATAACTATGTGAAAACTTCAAAAATAAAAAAATAAATAAAAATAAAATAGATGAATTTCAATTTATATTCTCTGGACACCATTTTATTAAAGCCACTGAGAAGTTTCGTTCCATTGATGTTAAAGGAAATTCCGTTTTTATGATTAGAAATGAATCGAAACTTGAAAAGATATAGAGATATTTTATTATTTTCAAAATAATAATTTTATATTTTTGTTTTAAAAATTAATTTTATATTTTAAATGAATTAATTTACATTTCATCAAAATAAAGGCTACAACAAACGACATAAATTACAACTACTAGGTGCTTTGATTATAAATTATTCATAGGATGTTGTACAAGCCACTTAGTCATTATTGTGATTATCAGGAACACGTTTTACTATGATGTAAAATAGGTATAACTACACAATCAATGTAGTTAAGAAGAAATATATTCTTCTTGGTAAAAAAAGCTTATAATACTCTCATATATATTTATATATTGTTATATTTCATATGATTTATCGCTAATAGTTAAAGTGTATATGGAAATGAGTATGAAGTGATTATATAATTTCCCTGTAATTCAAAATAAACTATTTACATTCATTAAAGTTTTGCCGACTAGCTTTTTTTTGTTTTTAGAAAAAATATAATTTTCACATTTGATTTGACTATTAAAATCTAGTTTTCTAGTAGGTAGCAAAAGTTTAATCAGTTTCAAATTTAACATAATATTATATGATCTTATATTTCCATATAATTATAATTACTTTACATACTTAATAGTTTAATATCAGATAAAACTAAAAAGAAATAATTTTAATTATGAAATTACACTATGATTAATATTTTTGTATATATGATATAATATATATAATATAGAACACATAAATATTTGTTTATAATTATATATAAGTTAATTGATAATAAATATTAAATCGTAAAATTTTTTTCGTAAATGTTTACTTTTTGACGTAATTACATTGAATAATACGAATAAAATACGTTAGTATTAGGTTCATTCCGCATAAAATAAAGTCTAATGTATTATTTAAGATTTATTATAAGTATAAAATATGTTGATCACTAGTATATTTAGTTGATTACAATAACATGGACATCTTAATAACCGCAAATTCAAACAAATTATTTTCAATTGAAATTATTTTATTATGACGTTTGGGAACGCTTGATATAATAGACACGGTTAGGAGGATAGTCAAAGTATTACCTTGAACATTTCGTTAATAATATTATTGTTCACTAACAGCTGTGTTCGTTATTTGTTCGGCAACTATTGCCGTAAACACTTGTTTTAAAATCGTTTTATTAGATGATATACATTCAATTTATAATGTGGATATAACATAACGAATTTCTATATTTTATATGTAATTTCAGTATATATTTAGTCATTTAAACTACACTGGTAAGTTAATTTATCGAAAAATATCAATAGCATTAATTATATAAATTCATAATATTCAATTTTAAAAATAATTAAACACCATTTTATTTAAAATTATTTTTATAATGGTTTAACTCAAACATTCACTGCAACATTGTAAGTCTATATGAATTCAAATTAATTAATTTAAATGTTATTATTTTGTATATGTTCAAAATAAAAATATAGATATACTAAATTATGCTGTTATATTTACAGTGCATTTAGTACGTTTGAATGTGATGTAGATAGAAATGTAATACTTTTACAGCATTAAAATTAAAAAGTAAATAAATAAATAATTAAAATTACTATTGATACTTGATAACATATTAAATTAAATATTTTTCTCTAATATTCAAATTTTCCTATAGAAATGTATTATCTAATTCTGAACACCTTTTGTACACTATGTTTAATTACTACAAAAATCATTAATCAATAAAAAATATAAAATATTATAAACGATTTAATTGTTTCAGATAACACATAAATGTTAATCAAATATAAAGTTAAATTATGAAATATATTACGGCATTAGTAATTTTGTTGAACATTTATGTTCATTTAATAAAAAGTCATAATATTCTTATTTTTGTGCCATCACCTTGGAAAAGTCATATAATTAGTTTTCAACCACTATTCTTGGAATTAGCAAATCGTGGACACAATGTAACCGTAATATCAAAATTTATAATAAAAAATCCACCGCCAAGTTACACACAGTTGATTCCATCATATGAATTTGATTTGGATAAACGTAAGAATTAAAAATAATATATACAATTTCGTATTTATTTATAATTATTTTGTATACAATACATCCAGAATATTTCTCATTTTTCATATACTAATAATTTGCTTACTTATAGAAAAATGATCAAACTCAAATTATGTTTTGATAACGGATTTTTAGGGTCAGAATTCTTAATGCAAGATCGAAGCATGTATCACCCATTTTTAGAAGAACCGATAATACGCAGCACAATTCTAGTTGAAACTACATTAATGTTCATATCAGATCCAGTGGTACAGAAATTTATTACAGAAGATCAATCAACGTTTGATTTGGTTATTGTAGAATCATTTTTTCAAGAATGTACCGTCACGCTGGGACACAAATATCGCGCACCAGTAGTAAGCATTATTCCTGTAGCTCCTTGGATAAGTATATCTCAGTGGGCTGCGAATCCTTCTCACTTTTCATATATTAAAGATTTTACACTGGATGGAGGCAAGTCAATGAATTTCTGGGAACGATTTAAAAATACTTATTTAGGATTATATAGTACATTTGTTGAACCAATTACATACCTTCCACAAATGGAGAATATGATGAATACATATTTTCAATATTCCGGACATGAAAACAGACCCTCGATGGCGGAGATGCTCAAAAACATATCAATCAGTTTAATCGACTCTGATGTAATGATTCTTAGTCCTAGACCTTACGTTCCAAGTTTCATAGAAGTACCTGGGATTCATATACAGCCTAGTATGAAAATGAACAAGGTAAAATATTTCGATTGATATGTTTGTGTTTGTCACCTATAATGTGGCTTAGATAAATGTATAAGTTATTTTTATTAATATATATTTATGTATATGATTTGTAGAGCTTACAAGATTTTATGGACAAAGCTAACATGGGTGTTATCTATTTCAATTTCGGCACGATATTAAACGTCACAAGCATACCAAAATCATCAATGCAAGCTTTAATAAATGTATTAGGCCGATTGAAACAGAAGATTGTATTTAAATGGATTAATAATGATACACAGGGATTTCCAGACAACTTTTATGTAGATTCCTGGTTTCCACAGATGGAAATTTTGAGTAATAATTATAATCATTAATACATGAACACATTTATCGAAGACATTTAAACGAATTATAATTAAATGCTATTTATTTTAGGTCATATAAATTGTAAGCTTTTTATTTCTCACGGAGGAATCCATAGTATAATGGAATCAATAGTTGCCGGAATACCAATTATTGGATTTCCTGTTTTCGGTGACCAGTATCAAAATCTAAAAACTAGTCAAAATAATGAAATTGCAATTATAAGTAATATTTTTACGTTAAGTGAAGAGTCTTTTACAAAAGATTTAGAGCTTATACTAACTGATCAAAAGTAAGTATTATGTTTAATTTTTAAAAGTCTACATTTTCGACAAAATTTAAATTTTGTTTAAACTTTTATAACACAGTTTGAACATAAAACATTAAAAAAAACTTAAAATTAAAACTTATTTTAAGATCCTTAAAAAATAAAATTGCTATTTGTATAAAATAAAAACTAAAAGGAAAACAAATTTCTAAAATTTTATGTAGAGCCTAAATATGGTGTCAAATATGAATATATTTTGTTGAAATTATGTTATGACTATAAATTACGATACCAACCAATCTTGGGTAAATTAAAATTTCTAAAATAATATTTTTAAAACTATAATACAAAAAACGAAATTAATTTTTTGGAGAATTGTCTGCCATTAACTAGATTCTTTTTTGAAATATTTTAACTAGGTGTTTTATGGTTTGGCAATATTAAAATTGAAAAAAAGCCACCTTAAGATTTCATCTGTATGAATATTCCTATTTTTTTTTTTGGGGCTATTTGGAACTTCTAAATTATTTCAATAATCCAAAAAGTGATTATAATATACATAAATATAATATCATTGTATAATCAAAGATTCCACATTTTTTTTGGAATTTGAAATCTAAAAAAGGAACATTTAAATAATAAATAATTCCTATTTTTAAAAATATCAAATCTAAACCATTTGTCTTTTAAAAACATTAGTGTACACATTTAAAAACGGTTGACTTTGAGTTATATACGATTTCTCATAGTAAAAACCATGTTGTTTATGTATACAGTAATCAATTTTGTTATATCATAAATCCAAGTTTCCATTAGATAGTTTAGATATCATAATTTTAAAAAATGTACATTTAATTCTGATGTTTTTTTATTTAATTCATATAAAATGTAAATAATATTGTTTTTTAATTCATATAATTAAAAGTTATATAAATGTTAAATATATTTGTATTCTTAAAGGTATTCTGAAAATGTTAAAAAAATGTCGTCTATATTTTGTGATCGACCTATGTCAGCTTTGGATAAGGCAGTATACTGGGTAGAATACGTTATTAGACACAAAGGAGCTCATCATTTACGTTCTCCAGCAGCGGAGTTAAAGTGGTATCAATATTACTTGTTAGATGTTATTGCATTTCTTATTTGTGTTATTTTATTATTAGTGTTTGTGTGTTACCTTATCAGTAAATTAATTATGAAATTAATATTTAATTCGTTTACTAAACAAAAAACAAATTAATATATTGTGAAATCATAAGACATTTATTGAGAGTGTTTATTAATATAATAGAAAATTAATAAAGTATTAGTATTGTACTCAGAATTAAAATGTAAATCTATTATACAGTATACAAAATAATGTGTGAAAATTGTAAATATTCATTAATTAGTACAAAATTTTAATGAATTTCGATATTTACCTATATATCTTTATATAAATTGAATATTTATATGTAGAAACTAATGAAATGTTACAAATGTATATTTGACACGGATATTTTTACAAATGTGTCCATAATAATTTGTCAGTTATGAATAAATTTTGAAATAAGGATTGCTACTTTTAATTATAAAATTGTATTATATATTTTTATTTACTAGAATAAAATGATAAATTATTGGTGTTAGATTTAACTTTTCAAAACGGAAATTCGACAAATGAAACTTGATATTGATGATATATTAAACTATGCATTATTAGTTATTAAACGATAGTTGTTAGATATTACAAAAAATATTTTTAAAAATGTGTGTTTTTTGATGTTATTTGAAATAGACCATACTTATTAATTTAACATGAAATGAACCCTATAATTTAAATAAAGTTTTAATTTAAATAATTCAGATTCAAAATAAGTATTTAATATATAAACAATTTATATAAATGACACATTATTATCAATATATTTAGTAAAAGACAACAAAATGATATTGTTTACTGATATTTAAATAGTGTTAATGCTGAGTTATAACTTATTTTGAATTATTATTCTTAGCTAAAATGTAATGTTTTCTTAATATTTTATTGTGATATTAATAATTCATAAGTATGAAAATAATTAAAATATTATGAAGTTTGAAGGTATTTTTTGGTTAAATTAATTACACATACCTTTGTAAAGTTTACTGATAAATATTTATTTTAAATTTATTACAACATTATATATCATGAGTTTTTTAGGGACTTGCTAATTAACTGAAAAAATATTATCTATCCATATAAAATAAATATTGAATATATAATATAATAGTATATTATATAATTTACGAAACAAAATACTAAATAATCATAAAAACAAAACAAGTTTGAATATTATTATAGATAAGTTTTTCTATTAAATTAGCTATTTAAAACTAAAATATTTTGTAAAAATATGTGAAACGATTATTAAGAACATAACGTTAAGATTTATTACAGAAGTTATGGCAATGAACAAATATAAATTTTTATTTTGGCTATTTAATTATCAATTATCAATTTCCGAATATTACCGTTAAGTATTACTTGTATAATTGATTTGATAACAAACATATTATTTTTTAACAATTTTTGGCAACAGTAATTGATGTGTATATTTTTATGTTATACAATTTATCTTGTATATAACATTAAAATTAAATAAAAGTATAAAGGTTAAATTAAATTTCCATTACTAATATTGAAGAACATGATAGATGTGTTGAGAGAATAGACTTAGAAGAAAGGATTAGTCTAATATCTTGCAAGGCATTATTAAGAAAACAACAAGAGGTATAAGATTTGTGTTTCATTAATAGTGATGACATTAGTATAAACTATGATATCAAGTGAAGTATGTTGAAAGGAGTGTCATTTAATATGAGTTAGAATTGAATGAATATAAATTTGTTTAAATAGATTAATTATGCTGAATAGATAAATTTACGTGTATCCATAGAAAAAAAAATTATGCTTCAATTCATCATAATTAATATAAAATATGAAAACCAATTAAATATTTATTTTTTAATTAATCAAATATTAAATTTAAGGAAATGAATGAATTTACAATCAATACAAAATAAATTTAAAATAGTAATTTTAATAAGATTTTGAAATTTTATGAAATCTGTTTTTTAATATATTTCATTTGTGTATTAAAAAAAAAATACTCATATAAACGCTTATTTTTTTCAAAGTTTAAAATTTAAAATTTATAGGTAAAATTTACCCTATATGTATAATATATGCATACAAGTTATTTTATTTACATGGCTACTTGTAAAAAAAATAATTATAACTATAAAACATTGAACTGATATCGAAGTAAAACGTAATAGACAACGGTGACATACTAGCATAGTTAAAAAATAATTATTATGTATTACTATGAAGCCTGTCGTATATAATATAAAAGCCTTATATTATATGTATTGTTGGGAGGGAATGTTATGGGTGTATAAGCCTTCTATTGACCATAGTGTAATTTTAACTAATAGAATATTATTACTGAATAATAAAATTTCCAGTGATTAATAGTTTAAACTTACAAACCATGTATAATCATTTTTTAAATTCACGTTTATTAAAAATATTATGATGTTGATATTTTGAAAAATATATCAGAATGTGGAACTCATTTTCCATATTGAAGCTGTTTAAGCATTGATCAATAATCTCTTTAAAAAATAACTTATTTAAAAAAGTTTAAAAAAGTTTAATAAATTAAAATCTAAATGTACTCTACATATTTAAAGCAGCTATGGTAGTTAGTACAATTATAAACCTGAAATCTATACAATAACCTGTTCAGATGCTTTTTTGCTTTTATTAGCAAAACTGATTAGTTGATAAGTTGATAAGTTGATAAGTTGATAAGTTGATTAGTTTCTGAACGTTTTTAACAAAGACATTCGTCGATTGTTTGTCAACAACATTTAGTAAGGAGAAAAGCTTCTAAGCTAAAAAAAAATATGACTGTAGTTGTTGATACAATTATTGACAAAGTTAATGACTAATATGTTTCAAGAAAGTAAATCAAGTAACTAAAATCTAAAAAAATATGTAAAAATAATATTTTTTTGATTTTAAACTTTTCTAACGTATTTCAATATTTGGAATATAATATTTGCGATATTAAACTCCGAATTATAAAGTACTGGTATTCGTAAATACAGCAGTAAGAAAATAAATGAAGGTAAAGTACTTTAAATTAATTTTTTTTTTCAAATTTGTAATATTTATAATATTGTGGAGGTATGAAGACAAATAAAATTTTTATATTGTATTTTACATTGAGCTATGGAAAATTCAAGACTTTATAGACTGAAATTTAGACATGTGTTTTGTATATTTTAATTTAAAAACTTAATTGAACGATGTTTCAATAAATTTCATTACATCTAACTTGACATTCAATAACCAATTTTTAGGATTTTTGTTAATGTTTAAAATAGGATGTCATATTTAAATGAATTAAAAGTATCACACATATTAAACACACAGATAATTTTTATGTCGAATCTTAGATTTCACAAAAAAAAATTTAATATACATTTATATGGTTTAATATTTTCATAATGTTAATAAGTTTTTTATTGTTCTAAAACATTTACACTGTTAGTTATTTATTATAATATTATATGAAGTGATATCTATATTTATATAACTATGATGGGTTAATTTAATATTTAACTACTTAATATTAAAAACACAAATAAGTTTAAATGTAAACATTATGTATTAAGGTATTGGAATGCAATGCATTTATTTATAATTATTAACCGAGTATAGTGTTCAAGTATATTATAAGTATTTTAATTAAATATATAGAATTAATATGGAAACTGATGTTACAAAACTAATGTGTAGTAATAATAAAAAATAATACTAATTAGTTACAAAAAAATTTACTTTATTTCGTTTTATAAATAGTGAAAATATTTTACGTTGAAATTTAGTGTCTAATTATATGAAAATTTATTCAATTAAACATTATCCCCCCTGAAGTACGAATAAAAATAAATGATTTTCATAATTTTAATAAAATATTTTTTCTTAAAATGCAAACCTTAACATTATTTGGAGTTATCTTTTGATGGTGGAGGGAAATTAAGCTAGATATATTCTTAACTATTACATTATTACAATCAACATTGATATACTTTTTTTTAAATACTATTATTTTTAAATTAATATTTTTTTGCTTTAATCTCAATTTTGTTAACCTTAACCTATTGGTATCACAAAAGGTTTAAACATTTTGCTAAATTCTTGATTACAATAACTTGTTAATTTGTGATAATATTATTTTTTAAATAAAATATTATGAATCTATGAAGGAATGAAATAAGTGTGACTTATATGTGTACTGTATAATTAGCCCTACTCATTCATGTAGTTGAATAATAACTGATATAACCTACTACTGATTTCAAGGTAACAGTATGAATAAATTCTGTGATACTAAACGTAACATTCATAACAGTCTCTTTTGTAACTACTATTAAACTATTATATTATATTTACTCAAATATATAAAATGTGAAATATAAGTTATTTTTAAAAGTTTAATTAATTCAATTTATGTTTAAATATTTTGCTCACAATCTGTTGTTACAAATAATACTTATAACAATAATTTTGTATGTTCTTAACTTATTTAACTGCAGTTATAGCTAAAGATTGCCATACTAAATATTATATATATGAGAATTATTTTAAATGGTAAGATTAAAATATATTTATTATAATTATTTATAATTTTTCTTTCATACAATTTTGTTTTTAATCGGACTATTGATAACTACTTCCATACTAAATTTTTCTAAAATATAATTAGAATTTGCATTTCAAATTTAAATTTCATTTAAATTAGTTACGTAAATTTGGGTAGTATTTTTTTTAAATTTCCATTATTATGAATTAAAATTTTACGATGTAATAAAAAAAAAATCAATGGTTTAAATATAAAAATATAGTTTTCATAATTATTTAAATACTCAAATAAATTGACTTGCTTGTGAGTTCAAGATTGTTTTAATCGTTTTAGAAAGTTTGTTGATTTACTATAATTGTTTTTAAATTAAAAATAATTATTATACTCATATTTCTTATGGTACAAAAATGAAGAAGGATTCATGACGGGTATTCTAGTTAACATGCAAATCATAAAATTCTACTTTTATCTTGTGACGAAATGAAACAAGACGAGTCAGTTTATGGCTGAATTATCTAAAAAAAACATTAAATATAAAATTGTAAAAAATTTAATATAAAAATATTCTGTGTAATATTTGTTTTTGTTTATATATGGTGTATTGTTTTTTTTTACTAGCTATTTCAGAACATTTCGTTAGATTACATAAGAATATTTTGAACATAAAAAATGAAAATGAAATACATTTTGTCAGTGGCACTTATATTATTGAATTGTACACATGAAATAAAATCATCAAATATACTGGTTTTTGTACCATCACCTTGGAAGAGTCACATTGTGTCATTTCAATCGTTGTTTTTAGAATTAGCACATCGAGGTCACAATGTCACAGTAGTATCAAAGTTTTCTGTTAAAGAACCACCACTAAACTATACACAAGTGATTCTTAAATACGACATGGACATAAAATCATGTAAGTTAATTAAAATAATTTGTTATATTATTATGATAAAAAATATTAATATATTAATATACTTGTAACTATATATATATATTTTAATACAAAATAATAATTATAAATCGAATTAATTTTATATTATATATTTATTGATATAATTTCTAGACTTAAGTTAATATATATTAAGAAGATACACATTTAACGTATAAATTACACATATAAAACTTGTGAGTCTTAATATAAAAATTAAATTAAATATTTCAAAAGAACAAAAAATAATAGTTGCCCGGGTCGGAAAAAATTATATTGATTGTTATTTTGGATACACGTTTATTAATTTTTCGATTAGGTTTGGTTTGTATTTTTTTTACTGAATTGGCATAGGTTCTCACTATTTTGTTTAGAGGTTTTTATTTGAAATATGAATTTGTATTATTTTATTTTTTAATAAATTTAAATTTAAAACTTTATTATTTTATTATAATTAATATTTTTTATCTTTTAGGTAAAATGTTTGTCTATAGAAAATGGATTTTGATTTTTTAGGTTCAGTTTTAATTTTTCAGCTTTAAATAATAAAATTATAACTTTAGAGTTTTTGTATTTCTTCTATTATTCGCGTCTAAAAACCAAAAATGAAATAGGTCTCATGATCTTTCAAATGTCATCGCTTATTATATTATCAACATAAACCTAATATAAATAGTATAAATACACCAGTATAATTTTTATGTAGTTATTACAATTTTTGTTATCATTATGTATTATTGTATAATATGTATAATACAAGACATATAATTTAATTATACATTATGCTCTAGTTTATCCTGAATGTTATTTATTTTTTAATTAATTTTTAGAAAATTAGATTTAAGGCTAAAAATTTTCAATGAAATATCTATCATCTAACAATATAAAATCACAATTCAACTTGAAATAATGTTAAAAATATATTATGCTATAAGTGAGCAGTGATGATTTACAATATCCATACATATTATTTATATATAAATGCTATCACTCCCGACCCTTATTAATTTAGTTGTACTCTATATGCATAATAAATATTTGTAATTAAATCAAGCAGGTATTAACTATTATTGTTATTTGTTTTTTGTAATATAGTAATGAGAGATTTTGTTTACGGCGAGCAAAATAAGTATTTGTATATCTTCGAGGAATTATATATACGTAATATAATCGGTGTCAATATTACCGAGACTTATATATCATCGCCAGACGTGCAAAAGTTTATAAAAGATGATCAATCAACATTCGATTTGGTTATCGTAGAATCATTTTTCCAAGAATGCACGGTCGCAATGGGTCATAAATATAGTGCCCCAGTAGTTGCTATTATTCCTCTAGCTCCTTGGGCGACCCAATCTCTTCAGGCAGCAAATCCTTATGAATTTTCATATATTAAAGATTTTAAATTGGATAGCGGAAAATCACTCGATTTTCGGAGTCGATTACTCAATACTTTATTTGGTCTATACGGCTTATTTTTTGAACCAATAACTTATCTTCCACGATTAGCAAAAATGATGGATAAATATTTTCAATATCCCGGTTATGAAAATAGACCAACACTGACGCAGATGCTCAAAACTATATCACTTACTTTAATCGATTCTGATGTAATGATTCTTAGTCCACGACCTTATATTCCAAGTTTCATCGAAGTATCTGGTATTCATATACAGCATAGTAAAAGAATGAATAAAGTAAAATATTTTAAAATTTCTTTTTATTTGAAATTATACGATAAATATACTTATTTTCATTTATTTTGACTGTGTTATAGAAGCTACAAGATTTTATGGACGGCGCTAACACTGGTGTAGTTTACTTTAATTTCGGAACTATATTGAATGTCGCTGGTTTACCAAAACCTACCTTGAGAATTTTGATAAGGGTTTTAGAACGTTTAGAACAGAAAGTAATTTTCAAATGGGATAACAAGGACACACAGGGATTTCCAGATAATTTTTATGTAGACTCTTGGTTTCCACAACAAGAAATTTTAAGTAATACTACACATAAAATTAAATATATACAACTGTATAAAATGTAAACGGTATTTTTTAATTTTTATAAATGTATGCTATAGAACATCCAAATAGTAAGCTATTTATTACTCATGGAGGTGTTCATGGTTTAATGGAAACAATAGATGCTGGAATCCCGATATTAGGATTTCCTGTTTTTGGTGATCAATTTCAAAATTTAAAAATTAGTCAGGAAAACGGATTTGGTATTATGAGTAATATTTTTACATTAACTGAAGAGACTTTTGAACGGGATGTGAAACTCATATTGTCTGATCATACGTAAGTATATCGTAAACATACAATTTGTCTTAAATTATTGATTTTATAAATTAACAATTTTATATATTTAACGAGTTAAATTAATGACAGAAAATCATATTATTATGGTATTAAATTGCTTCAAAGTAAATTGCTGTTTGTTTTATTGATTTTATATGTAATTTTGTATTTTAGATTTATTGATTTCATTGATTTAACCATTACATTCTATTATTTTGAATCAATATATAATTTTTAGTATTTAAAACAACTCTAATATGTATAACTTTTAATGATTTTAATATTATTCTTATTTCGAAATTTCTCATTTATACGTTTAAATTTTTTAATAATCATGATAAAATAAAAGTGTATGCTGTATTTTTCTAATTATTTGATTTCATTAAAAATATTTTTTTATTCATTATATTTTCATGATATTTTTAAATTATTATAGTTTTACTGCAAATGCTAAACGAATGTCATCTATATTTCACGATCGACCTATGTCAGCTATCGATAAGGCAATATATTGGCTGGAGTATGTAATCAAACATAAAGGAGCTCATCATTTACGTTCTGCCGCAGTGGAATTAACATGGTATCAATATTATTCGTTAGATGTTATTACATTTATTATTTCAATTATCTTATTATTAATCATTGTATGTTATATTTGTATTAAATGTATTTTAAAATTACTACTTAATTTGTTATTCAAACGAAGAAAAATACAGCGATCATAATATCATAATTTTTTTTGTATTTCTACGCTATTAGATATTTTTTACGTTATAGGGTACAATTAAAACGGTTTTAGTCAACATTTATTTCAACAATGAATTTGACATGAGACTGTCAAACTGTTTTCAACTTTATATGAGGAGAGTAACGGTCGTAGAATTATAGCTGTTATAATGTCAACGCTAAATTGTTATTTACGTTTTGTCCCCCCAGTTATTGAAAAAAAAAATGTCCAACTTTGTTAACTATTTCATTTTATGTGAATTTGATTAATTTTTCTGATTTGTAACAATGTGTGTAGTGTATAAAATATAAACAATGGACAAAGTATTCTTGTATTGATAACACAATGGTTTAATCATGTATCATAAATATTTTGGAATGCAATCTGTGGTGAATTGTCAAATTTTAAGATAGTTTAAATTTTATGATTTATTTGATATTATTAGTGATAATCTTATAGGTAATATTTACAAGCCAAAATTTACTTATTACTTATTGTGTAATATTATCGAATGATGTTTTTTTGGGATTTTTCTTTAGAATGCATAAGAAAAATTATATAAGTAATTTTTAAAAGAAATTTGAAATTTGTATTGCACCAATTTGTCAGATAATCTATTTTCAAAATTTTGCTATGATTCAGAAAATAAAATTTTTTATATTTTCACCGACTATACAAGAAAATATTTAAATATATGTTAGCATACTAAAATTGATGTCTATTTGACGTTTTAAATTAGAATCATGATTATGTGAAACATGTGTTGATTATTGTGGATTGGAGTTTACAGTGTTTTAAATTATTAATTCTTTTTGAGCCCATACATTTAAGAATACTGCTGTTAACAAAACTCACTTTTTTTTTGTAATGCGTTGATTCATTGTTTAAGTCAAATTAAAAATAATAACATGATACTGATTTTTGTCAAAGTGGGATGAGTGCCAGATACTGAAATACTACTGACTCGTTAACTTTTTTTAATTATACGATGATTATTAATATTTTTTTTTTTTTTAAATATTCATGTCGTTAGTTAAAATAATAACGACGTATTTTTTGTTGAATACACTTAAGCTGATCACCGTTTTAACTTCAATATTTGTAATGTTGCAAAATTGATGTACATTAATCTATTGATTATTATAAGTGTGTTTATATTTGGTTATACCAATGTCTTAATTACTCGTTTGATAGTTTATTCGACGTTATTTATTAATAATGATTGTTTACTTACCCTAAAATCTGAATAATTGATATTATACATTTTATTGTTTATTAAACAATATTAAATTTAGCTAATTATATTATTAATTAAAATTTAGAGTTTAGGTTATATCTATATTAACGGTAAAGTAAATTATTTATTAATATACATTTTCTAAAAACAGAATAGTCTCCAGGATATGAAAGTTATCTTTTTAACTTAAAATATAATAAAGAAGCTAAGTTCACTATCTTAATCAAACATAGAATTTTCAATTTCATCAATGCCCAAATATATTTATGTTTCACTATGCCGCCTATACTATATGTTTATTTGAATCAATGTTCATTATTATTCGTTAACAATTAAATTAAATTAATATAATTGAATTGCTGTTTTGATAACTTAAATTAAATATTTTTCCTTTTCTTTAATGTAAAATAAAAAAAATATTATTTTGTATATTTTTGTACTCTTTGTATAGGCATAAAATTATTATCTATCAAAATATATTAAATTGTTTTAGTAAATAGCAATTTAACAATATCAATGATTAAAATATAAATTTCGC
Organism: Schlechtendalia chinensis; assembly: GCA_019022885.1. Taxonomy (NCBI): domain Eukaryota; kingdom Metazoa; phylum Arthropoda; class Insecta; order Hemiptera; family Aphididae; genus Schlechtendalia; species Schlechtendalia chinensis. The sequence goes on from CM032339.1 coordinate 43,838,549, forward strand.
AAAAACCTGAATTTTTAAGACATTTTTTTTTTATTAGATTTACATTGCTATATAAAAAATGACACTTTATTTTATTAAAAACGAAACTCTAACAAAAAATGATTATGTATTTTAATATTTTAAAATGAATTATTGTCAATAGAAGTTATGGTTTTTTTTTGTTGTTCTAGTTTGGAACTTGTATTTTTGGACAGTTGAGTAAAAATTTCAGAATATATAGTCTGCATAGGATTGTGATTGTAATATATATAATATAATATATATGTGATATATTGAAACGCGATGGAGTTTTTATTTAAGAAAGACAAATAACGTTTTGACGTATTTATAAAGGTCGCGAAATCATTGTTAGTTTTGTTGTTAAGTTCTGACTTAGAATTACTAAAAATATTGTTTTAACTTAAATTCTATGTTTTTATTTCCATTAAGTTTTATGTCATTCAAAAGTTTTTAGGTATTTAATTATTGGGCATCTAATAAAATTAAAAATTCTAATTTATTATTAATTATTTATATTATTGAACTTAAAAAAATAGTGCAATATATATAAGATTATTAAATAGTACTTAAATTAATATTATTATAGTCGATAAATGTTTGTATGTGCATAATTCACATATTATATACACATTTATATTTAAATATTATTACTCTGAGAAAAGTGAGTAAATAAATAAATAGTTGTTATCTATAATGTTATAATACGAAGTTCACCACATCTTAATTCTTGATTATGAAATTCTGTTGAGTGGTTCTTAAAAGTTAAGAATCTTATTTGAACGAAATATCATATAAAATAATTTGTGAAAAATGAAATACGCATTTTATAATTCTGTTGGGAAATGATAAACGGTAGAAAAAGGAACCCCTGTAATTTTGGTTGAAAATGGTTTCAGCCCAATTTAGATAGTGGTTATAACTGGTTTATGTTTAGATGGAACATTTTACCATCGGGCATAAAAATGTCTGATAAAGTGTTTCCAAGGGGTATATTTTCAATATCTACTACAGCACCCCTCCACTTCATGTTGTCATATAGTTAAATGATTATTACTTTGGAAATATTTATAAGATTTTAAAAATCAACACCTGAAGTTCTCATAAAAATATTTTCTTTAACAATTCATAATTAAAATCATAGGTTGTTATTTGAAAATTAAAAGTTTAAAAAAATATGAAATCACGTTAAAATTATTAAATACTAGAAAAAATGTTAAATAAAATATGTAAAATAGAATAAAAATTATTTTTAATTCTCAATGTATAGTCTGCCCTATGATAAAAATTTAATCTAGTTAACGGATGACCCAAATATTAAATGCAATTTGTAATTAAGATGTTAATTTCGTAAATAATCATCCATATTTTTTAATTTGTTGTGGGCACGCAGTAAAGACGATGTATTATGAAATTTATGTATAATGAACTATATATTTGATTTGTACTTACGTATTAATACATTTTGTGCAATTTAAAAAATATTAACTATTAAATGATCAAAAATTACTTTCTTTTTCTCTTTACATAATTCATCGTGTATATTTAATATTAATACTAATCTATTTTATTTTGAAATTGATAAGTAAAATAAGACCCATCTTAAATCATTGTAGTACTTTAAAGCTATTAGATTAAAACGATTGACATTATCATTATTTTATGAAAAATTTTTGATGCAAATTTATTTCTTATATTTTTAAATTAAATGTTATTTAACATCAGTATTTTGCTTTAAGTTGGTTTTAAATTTTTTAATCAAATCAGTTTGATTTCTGAAAAATAAACTGCAATGAACTACATAAAATGAACAAAATTGTTAGTAATTAAATATTTATATTTATAACTATTTAATTAATTATTTATTTGGTTTAACTACTAGGTATACTACTATAACATGTTATTAGATAACACAAAAAAAAATTTGAAAATTATACAATGCATAATATTATGTTGGTATTTTTCATTCGTGCACTAATATAAATATTTATAAATATTCAATTTATTGCACATCATTATAAAAGAGCTATACTGTATTTTTCCATTTATCTTTTTAAAAATAGGCATTAATATATCAAGATGCGAAGTAACTCCTCAGCTGGCGCTGGGGTCGGTGTTGTGACGACCGACCATTTTATCATAAATCGCCAACCATATGCCGGGACCGAAAAGCGGTCTGAGCCATATGGATTTTTTTTTAATCCAGTGGGGGATTACGCGGGGGAACGGGGTACAGAATGTGGCGAATTAAATTGTCGGTTCGATAGGTACGAAAGCATTTGACCAATATTATTATTACATAAAATAATTATAAAGACACAAAAAAAAACATATATTATTTACTATTTTCTAGACAATCAAAAAAATCCTACGCTATCCAAAATACTTATACATAGTTATTTACATTCTTTTTATACATATTATACATATATATATATTGTGTATGGATATCAGCCGACCACTGACGCGGCCCACCGCGAAAAGATCTTCTACCAACTACTGCATTTGAAATGCAGTCTTTCGAGGCGATGAAAAAAAAAAATATATATATATATATGTTTCATTTGAGACATCAGTAGTAGTTTTGATACTTGAACGGCTGACGGCGAAGAGATAAAAAAAAACCTGGTACAAAACGCTAACAACATGCAAGGTTCAATGCACGATCCGCCGCTGCATGCGTGGTGGGGAGATAGGTGACGACAGCAAAAAGTACCTGCTTACGGTACAGTATGACGACAGTGGTGGGGCCTTATCGTCTTTAGGGTATACTATTTATATGTGACATTATGAAGGTTAAAAAATGTTTAACATTGTCTGTAAAAACACTTAACTATACACAAATAATACTGAAGTATGAGTTGAGATTAAAACTAAATGTGCTAATTAAATTAATTCATATTATAATAAGTACGATGAAATTCACTAATCAAATTTTTTTTTGTATTTATTTGTTATTCATTTAAATATATTACCAGGTTAATGAGAAAATTATATTTACTTTTAATTTGTTCGTTATATTAATTGCAGCAATACATTCAAATTGTTAAATTACCTATCAATGGTTTATTTTTTTATTTTAGCTAATTTTTTAATAATTGACTATTGGTAAGTATATGAAGTTATTTTTAAAAATATTGATAAGCGTTATGCAATTATTATTTATATGATAATTAGTTTTCTACTTTTTATTGTTATGCTGTTTTTGTATTTAAATATATATAACGATGCATATATATATATGTGTGTGTGTGTGTGTGTACTAAATACTTATAATATTGACCCAACTCAATTATACGGTGAAATAATAATTGATATGTTGAATACTCTTCAAAGTAATAAGTATCTATATATGGTGGATTTTTGTAATATACAACATACATTTTGTAACAGTCTTCATGCATATATTATATGACAATATTATTGTGTCTTATAATTATTTTTAAAATTTTTTTAATTTGTAATATTTTTATTAATTGTATTGACATATTAAGATTAAAATTTATAATATTCTACATATTAAGTATCTACTAAAATATATAACATGTTAATTACGAGTATAAGTTATTTATGAAAGTTTAATCCATATAATTTAAGTATAACTTTTTTAACTCAATTTTGTCTACTACTTTTTGCTATTAAATATAATCTTAATAATTGTATATATTATTAAATGACGTTATAGTCAACGATTGTAATGATAAATTACTAAAATGAATTAAAACATATGGAATTTTTTTTATTTCGTATGGTATTGTTGAAATTAATATTATTAATTTCAAAAGAAGTGAAAGAGAAATTGTGTCATATCTTTATGTTTACGTAAAAGTATTACATGTTTCAATTGTATGTTAAAACGAAGCTATGATATGAGTATCGATCATTGAAGTTACATTCGTATAATTTTCATTTAAATTAATATTAAATTGAAAAATAATAATAATATAAAAATACAGTTTATTTACAATATTGGTTTCTATTTAAATTAAAACATAAAACAAAACATGTTTTATATTTAAAGACATTATTTATTTTGTTTTGCTAGCTATTCAAGAACATTTCGTTAAATAACGACAAGTTTTGAAGACTTTAAGTAAAAATGAAACGCATTATTGTATTAGTACTTTTCGTTTGTGCATCTGTAATAAAATCTTCGAATATACTGGTTTTTGTACCATCGCCTTGGAAGAGTCACATTGTGTCATTTCAACCATTGTTTTTGAAACTAGCACATCGTGGGCACAATGTCACAGTTGTATCGAAATTCCCAATAAAAGATCCGCCACTTAACTACACACAACTAATTCTCAAGTATGATGTTGATTTAAGACCAAGTATGTTCATTAAAATTTTTAAATATTATAATTTATCACGTTTAAATACTCTACGAAAATAATTTATTATTTATTTACTAGTCAGTTAAATAAATTACCAGATTAATAAAGAAAATATTAATTTAAATATATTTTTTAGTTAAATTAAAATGCAGTCAAATTTCTAAATTGTATAATATTATATATTAATGTATTAAACACAATTATCATATACAAATATAGTTGCAATTTGGTAGGAGATATTTACAACCACATGATTTACAACCACTTGCTGTCGATGTTCATTGACGACTTATACATTCCGATTTAAATTATGAGATTGTATGCAATTAGGCTTCAATTTAATGATTATTATCTTATATTATTAAAAGGTGTATTTTTTTTGATTATTTTGTTTTAGTTATGAATGCGGTAATAAAAGAAAGGAATAAGTATTTGTTTTTATTCGAAGATTTATATGTTCGAAATAAAATTACAGTCGATATTACAGAGACATATGTATCATCGCCAGACGTGCAAAAGTTTATCAAGGAAGATTGCTCAACGTTCGATTTGGTTATTGTGGAATCATTTTTTCAACAATGTACAGTCGCTATAGGTCACAAATACGATGCTCCAGTTGTTAGTATTATCCCTGTAGCTCCTTGGGCGACCCAATCTCTTCAGGCAGCAAATCCTTACGAATTTTCATATATTAAAGATTTTAAATTGGATAGTGGAAAATCACTAGATTTCCGGAGTCGATTACTCAATACTTTATTTGGTCTATACGGCTTATTTTTTGAACCAATAATTTATCTTCCACGATTAGCAAAAATGATGGATAAATATTTTCAATATCCCGGTTATGAAAATAGACCAACACTGACGCAGATGCTCAAAACTATATCACTTACTTTAATCGATTCTGATGTAATGATTCTTAGTCCACGACCTTATATTCCAAGTTTCATTGAAGTATCTGGTATTCATATACAGCATAGTAAAAGAATGAATAAAGTAAAATATTTTAAAATTTCTTTTTATTTGAAATTATACGATAATTATTCTTATTTTCATATATTTTGACTGTGTTGTAGAAGCTACAAGATTTTATGGACGGCGCTAACACTGGTGTAGTTTACTTTAATTTCGGAACTATACTTAACACGTCTGGCTTACCAAAATCTACTCTTAGAATATTAATACATGTTTTGGGACATTTAAAACAGATGATCATATTCAAATGGATTAAAAATACAACACAGGAATTCCCAGATAATTTTTACGTCGATTCTTGGCTTCCTCAGCAAGAAATTTTGAGTAATATTACTTTAATCATTTTGTAGTTTTAAATTTGTTTTGTATTTATAGTGATTATAAGTTGTACTTTTAGAACATTCAAACTGTAAGCTTTTTATTACTCATGGAGGTGTCCATAGTTTAATGGAATCATTAGATGCTGGGATCCCGATATTAGGATTTCCTGTTTTTGGTGATCAATTTCAAAATTTAAAAATTAGTCAGGAAAACGGATTTGGTATTATGAGTAATATTTTTACATTAACTGAAGAGACTTTTGAACGGGATGTGAAACTCATATTGTCTGATCATACGTAAGTATATCGTAAACATACAATTTGTCTTAAATTATTGATTTTATAAATTAACAATTTTATATATTTAACGAGTTAAATTAATGACAGAAAATCATATTATTATGGTGTTAAATTGCTTCAAAGTAAATTGCTGTTTGTTTTATTGATTTTATATGTAATTTTGTATTTTAGATTTATTGATTTCATTGATTTAACCATTAAATTCTATTATTTTGAATCAATACATAATTTTTAGTATTTAAAACAACTCTAATATGTATAACTTTTAATGATTTTAATATTATTCTTATTTCGAAATTTCTCATTTATACGTTTAAATTTTTTAATAATCATGATAAAATAAAAGTGTATGCTGTATTCTTCTAACTATTTGATTTCATTAAAAATATTTTTTTATTCATTATATTTTCATGATATTTTAAATTATTATAGTTTTACTGCAAATGCTAAAAGAATGTCATCTATATTTCACGATCGACCTATGTCAGCTATCGATAAGGCAATATATTGGCTGGAGTATGTAATCAAACATAAAGGAGCTCATCATTTACGTTCTGCCGCAGTGGAATTAACATGGTATCAATATTATTCGTTAGATGTTATTACATTTATTATTTCAATTATCTTATTATTAATCATCGTATGTTATGTTTGTATTAAATGTATTTTAAAACTATTACTTAATTTGTTATTCAAACGAAGAAAAATACAGCGATCATAATATCATAAGTGTATTTTATTTTTCATTTCTTTAATATTCATATCTTTTAGTTGAACAATAAATGATATGCTAAATTGTTTCTTAAAATGTTTATTGTATAATTAATATTAACATTTAATACTTTTTCTACTTTTTTATTGATTTGTATTTTCATGTTTAGTGTATACATGCTGTGTAAATGTGATATACATAATATAAAAGTTTACTTATTTTTTTTATAGCTTATTGTTTTTTTTCTTAAAAATATTCAATACTACAATACACGTTTATATCATGCATTAAATAACATAATATTTATGTTCGTTGTTGCCGTTCTTTTTTAAAATAGTTGATGGCAATGACTCGTGATTTTATCGAATCGAGCAATTATAATTAGTGTATAAAATAACAATAAAACATAAAACTTAGGCGTACGTTATGTATATAAATATATTAAACATATCAACATTCAAACAGAAAACATTACAGTTATTTCAGGATGGATGGAAGGAATTAAATGTAATGATTCCACGACGAGTACTCCGTAATCTCAGCTGGACAAAGGCCAACAGCACCAATGCCGCGGACTGGAACCAACACCAACCAGGCTTCAGAATTGAACGGCCAGACGCTCAAAATACTTCTACTGGCGCGGATCTTGATCACACTACGAATGAAGATATTCGTATTCGATGCGTGACAGAGCTATCACGATGAATACTCCGAAGGCTCCAAGCCAGAGTACACAACGAGCCACTCCCAGTCTTCGATGTTATATTCGGTTGTATACATTCCACAGACTAGATTTCATCTGGAATGTGTCCGTGATGACGGAGATAAATGAGGAGATACAACTCACTCGTTGACTTGTAAACGTGTACTAATTATGTCGGCTCACACGCTTATCTTTGCGTGCGTTTTTCTCAGGGCATAGTATGGAGAGCATATCAACTTAAATATAGTTGGAACTTGCGCGAACAATGTATGTATGATCTGTGTTTAACATTTAAGGTGACGAGTAACAGAAATATTCATTCTACGTCAACGTAAACTTATGTTCAATACAAGCTTTGCAGGTGTTGTTCTGGGAAAGATTAATTTAATTAATTTATACAATTTTTGAATTTAATTAACAATTGTTACGCGATTTTCAAATTTTTGACTGTGAAAAACTATTTTTAAAAGTTGGTCGCTTGGTTTAATAACTTAGGAAATAAAAAACAATCACTATTTTTACTATCACATCATATTTTAAAATAATTCGTAACATACACTTTTGTTTGTTAAAATATAAAAATATAAGCAGTTCTTTTATAGTTATTTGGAAATGTCGATGTATCAATATCTAAAATTGTTTATTTTTAAGCGGCAGAATTTATATTTTTATTTAGAAGAGCAGAACTGTGTGAACGATAAACAAATGTTTCTCTTTCTCTTTAGTTTCTTTAGGAAGTATTATCCACGACGACAGTTAGATCGTCGGTGTAAACAAATTATTGCAAATTCTCAACAAACGAACAAAAGTATTTAAATCAAGTAAGGGAGAGAATGGTAAGATTTTACACATGACACACAGGCCAATTATATATATTTGATAGTTTCTTCACGAGTAAAGTTAGATATGTAAGTTTTCATACCAGTATTTTCTAAAAAAAAAAAATGAATGTGTTTATTTTTATAACAAACAAAATATAAAAATAGTTCATTTTACTTCCTTTTTATTAAGGCATAGGAATGATAATTTATGTTGATGTGGTTAAAATTTATTTATATCTGTGTATCTTGTGTATACGTCTATTTTAATGTTTAAATATAATCAGGATGTATCTATATATCAATGTTTACATAAAAAAATAATCATAATTATGACGCAATAATAATTTTTCAAAATAAACAAGCTTTCCCAAACTACACAATTTTTGAAAAATGTCATAAGGTATTTACGTACATATAAATATATTTTTCAATACTTTGCAATTAATATTTCAAATGATAGATTTTATAACCTTATTACTAGCTTCACATTTTTCGTAGAACGCAATATTTTAACGTAATGTTGGTTTTTTATAATTATAATTTTTATACTTGTGTGAGGAACAACCTGAGGTTTTTAATGACGGTTTTTCGAATTAAACGTTATTTATAAATAAAGTACAATCAACAAACTAGTTGTTGAGAATTATTGTCACACTTAAAGCAAGACTAATATCATATTTTATTGTTAAAGAAATTCTTGTAAAATATTTGAATAAAAGTATTTGAGTAAATATATTTAAATACTTTTACATTATTTAGAATACTTTTTAAATACATTTTAAATAAAGTATTTTCAAAGTATTTAAATATTTTCTCATAGGTATTTGTACTAGAATTACAAATATTTTTATTTAAATACTTATAAAAAACATTTCTAAGAAAAGTTTTAATTTTAATAAATTTTAATGAATCCAAATACATTTTTAAATATGTTTGTGTAATTGCAATTTCAAATTTACTATTATGTCTGACAAACGGAGATTTATATATAAGCTGGTATAAAACGTATGAGGTCGGTAAATATTGTAGTCGCGCACAGATGATAATCGTCCATGTATAATGTGTCTAAAAATAAGTAATAATAAGAAAATCGGACTTGACATGTTGGTTTTTCAAAATGTATCTAATTTGATAATAAACCTATAAAAGCTTTTTAAATTTATATTCATTATCTCACTGACTTTTTTATAAAATAAAATTTAATTTTCTTGGTTTCATAGCTAGATGATTTATTATTTCTTCTTATATATTATAATTGTTTTTTTTGTTAGGGTTAGAGTTGTTTCTCTTTACCTATACCTGTTCACCATAATATATATGTCATATTTAATAAATCAAGATTTAACGAATATGATACACTGTATGTAACACTGTAATATAAATATTTCCATGTACACTACGAAAAATCTTGGAAAAATAATTATTATTAATTTTAAAAATGTTGCAAAAGTTAAAATTTTTGAAATAATTGAAATATTTATTATTTTATTAGTTTATAACGTCAATTAATTGAAAACTTGAAGTTGAGTGGTAGAGAGGTTAGGAGACATATAAAAAATATAATTTAAATAATACAATTTATGAAATAAATTTAAAGCTCTGTTTGAATAAGTATTTGTATTTGTATTTAAATACATACCAAGTATCTTTATTTGTTATTAAATACTTTTTAAAAAAGTATTTGAAATATGTCTCAAATACTTTTTATATCAATATATTTGTATCTTTATTTAAATAAAAATTTTTACAAGACTGGTTAAAGATATGCAAGAAATAATTATTATCGCATCTATAAAATAATTCAGCTTGTAGTGTTAAAAGATATTTCGATAATAAATATTAAATATTAACTTTAAATAATAATTTTTGTATTATATTAACTTTTTATCAGTTTAAATAATTTATAATAATCATTATTAAAATAAAAAAATGTATCTAATTTAAATTGTAAACTAATCTTTGAAGCCCTTTTTCAATATGAAACAAAATTATTTAGATACTTTAGATTTTGACCCATAAAATATATGAGTCAACATATAGCTCAATAAACGTAATGATTAAAATTGATATTTTTTAAATTTAAAAAAAGCATATGATAAAATAATAATTTTATAAGAGAGGATAGATTAAAAATGTGTTTTATAAGGTTAAATATGAAAATATCAATATACTCGTATATCTGAATAAAAAATTGTATAATTAATCACAATCAACACAATTGGAAAGTAAATATTTCTATTTTAAGTGTTTGTACAGCATGAGTCCAACACTAGTATTTTCGTTGAATGAATTATGTGTTCTGACTAGATGTATATTATACAAAATTAAAATAAATATGTTTTTTAAAAATAGATACTTATCATTATGTAACATATTATTAAGACTTATAAATATATAGCGTATTTTTTTCAGCTATATAAATAAGACATGATATAATACTGTTATATTACATGATGTGTAGTACGCTAGGAATAATTTACCACTACATGATAATAGCTTATCACATTATGACATTTAAACATTTTTCTTATGCTGTTAATTGCCCATTTTTGTTTTCTATATTTTCAGTCTCAGGTTGTGGTTTTGGTTTTGGCTTTGAAAATGCATCTAAAACAACAATGAAACTAAATTATTTATTGGTAATTATGTTAAAGCATATAACTATTATTTATTAATTATTTATTTTAAATAATTAATCATAATACCTGAATACTATTATTTTCGTTTAAAATAAATGTATCAGAACTTTGATTTGTTTATATTGTAGAAAAATTAAATATAAATTGATATAGACTATTTAATTTTTTTTACAAAGTAAAATAAACTGTCTTCAATAAATTTATTTGCTTTATGGATACAAAATACTTTGGATGATAGACACGTATGTAATATAGATATATTATGGAACAACAATTAATTTTAGTGGCTAACTTAAATAAGCATTTAAATTTTTTTAACGAAAACAATAATTTTTAATAAAATACTGCAGCTATTAAATTTTATATTTAAAATGTTTATATATTAGTCACCAATAAAAGTGATAAATTTATCCAATAAAAATAATATCAGAATAATAGAATATAATATAATAATATAATATAGGCAGACTTATCTTTATACTTAAATAAAAATTTTGTTTTTTCTTACTTGAATCAATACATTTATTATTATTATATATTTTTTTTGTAAGAATTTTCAACAATACGTATTTTACTGTTATTTTAAATACATTTTTATTAATATAGATAGTATAATAATTATAAAATTTTTCAAATTCATTGTCGATACAATTGTTCAGCTTCTATATTTTATATACAAATTTAATACCTAATTCCAATGGGACTTCTGGTTTTTATTCAATTATTTTTCGCAAATATTAAATATATATACTTTATCGAGAAATCTAAAAATTGTAAATATTTTTTAATTAAATTAGCATTTACAGTGTGTTTTTACATATGTAAAAACGAAAAGTTTAATAAATATGTTGTGTTAACTACCTATGCATACATCCAAAAATTCTGGGTTATTGTATTTATCAAAAAATAAGTATGTTTGAGAAAGCATATTTTTACGGATTTCCTTTGATACAATTTAGATAGTTTGATTAGTGAATTTGAGGTTTTTACGATATGAAATAGTGTATAGTTTAAAATAAATTTGTGTGATATAAATACATTTTAAACGTATTTTCATATTATAAGAATTACTCAATTTGAAGCAATGACATTAGAGTGTTTTTGGGCGAAACTGGAAAAGAAACAATATTCACATTTTAATTCAATCGTACGTACTTCTCTATTAGTCTGTGCATATAGTTACAGTTAGACGATCTAAATTCCTAACTAGTTTTAGATAATCATTGTCTACAAATTTGTCAGTAAGATAAAGTATAAATATCTCTTTTACCCAATTATAACGATCAGAAAACTACTTAATATAAGCTCTAGACTTGAACTGAAATTAGTGTTGGCATATTCTCGAGAAACGTTACCAAAAAATGAGTTTAACAAGCTCTCTGGTCGTACTCAATCTAACTTATATTAAACTAATATAAATTATGATTTAGACAAAGCGTGACAAGTTTATAAGTATATTTTCCTCTTCAATTATTTAATCTTAAAATAATTTTGAATTCAGATAACTCATAATCAGCGTTCGTTTCAGTGTCCCTCTTCACTTTATTCTAAAAACGAAGTTAGTATAAATTATTTTCTCGAGGACGTTACGCGACTCATAGGATGAAATATTTGTCATTTCGTTATTAAACCAATGGAACTGTTGCAACATTTAAATATCTGTCATTTAAACTGTCTAAAGGATATGTTTGTACTATTCCCTCACAAATCAATGAGAATAGCCAGGATTAAAATTTTTTTTCCAGTTTGGTAAATTTCCCCGACAAATGACTTATCGTAATTTCTTTTAATGTTAATAGTCTGAATAGTATTTATACACGGATATCTGACATTCCACGATCACGTATTTGTCATATTTTGGGATTATTTTTCTTGTCACAAAAGACAGCAATAACATATTATATTTCGCGGCTTTTTGTTTTGGATAAGTCTAAATTATACCAGATTAATAATATTGTTTTTAAAATATAAGAGTAGTTTAAAAAAGTTAAATAATAAATGAAATAGATAAGCTAAAAATATAATAAATTATTAGATTGAATGTAACTGTGTCCTCGTGTAATGTGTTTATTATCGTGTATCTATCACAATGTAAAATGTTAATTAAAATGTTATTTATACGTATATGGATATTATAGTTTATATTTGTAGGTCATGTAAGTCATGTCAATTAAGTAAATTTGATTATTCTTACCTCCAACAAATATTTTCATTATGTTCTTTTGGACTCTGTCAAAGGGTGATTCAACCATTACATTTATAGCAAAAGCATACAAAATGGCCATAAAAGTGTCTCCGCCAAATCTCCACGCCTAGAGTAAAAAAATAAAATTATATTTTACACCAAGATAATAATAACCATGTTTTATTGTTTACCATTAATGTTAGGCTCTGATATGTTGGTGTTTTCATTGCAGCAATTGTTTGCAATTGAATGATTTCTTGATACATATAGATGCAAAAAACTAATTTTCCTAAGACATGGAAAACTCGATGACCCAAGAAACCACTTATACAAACACCTTTAAATACGCAAAACATATTGAAGTTAAAATAATTGGTATGTTAATTATTTGGTCATCTTACCGAATCCGGACAATCCATGACCTATTATCCCGTATGAAATAAGTATTGACCACACAAGTCGGTTGAATGTGAAGTATAATACATGTTCGTAAACTTCATATTGATGTCCTAACATAAAAAATGTTCCGGAACTCAAATATATGCAGTTTCCGACGAATAGGACGATTGGAGCCCAAATAATACGACTTTTCTATAAATTATGTATAAAATATTAATGAGTAATATTTGAAGTATAGTGATACACATATAGTAAAAAACATGGTGTTTTTAAAATTTATTAATGCATAGATTTATTAAATATTGATTATTTTTTAGATTATTTTTTTAAAAATATATGTATATTGTATACTTTATTATTATATTAAATTTATACTTTTTGGCATATAAAAAAAATTATTTACATTTTTTTAAATATTATATTTTTAAATTTATTACCAATGAAAATTTGTAATCAGCTTCTTTTAACTTCATGTACAAATATCCAGCCAAGATTCCAACAAAGTATGTCATAGACCTCATGTGACTTTTTATATAAACGTTGGTGTAAAATCGTTCCTTGCTGAGATCTTTAAGGCTCCTAATTCAACAAATATAATTATAGTATTTATTAACCTAAATAAATTTAATTAAATATTAAGTTGTTACAACTACAAAACTAAGACAATTTTAATAATATTATGGTGTAAAACTAAACATTTGATAATGTCTATTCACCTATTTAAACCTAATTTGGTTTATAGATAAAACCATATTTAGAAACCTGTATTCATCATATTATAGACAATCATTAATATTTCATTTAATACTATTCTTATTTCATTTTTTGTTACTATTTTTAAAATATTTCATAACATTCATTAGACTTAAATATAGAAATTATTAAAGGGAGGAAGAGCTATTCAATATAATTTAAAAGACTGTGAAAATTTTTTGATGCATCCAAATTATGTTGTATATTTTCAATTGTTAGGTTTGGCGCAAGTTACATGACATCATTTTATTAATATAAATTTAAAATTTAATTACTTATAATTTTTTACCACTTTTTAGTCTTAGCATTGGCGGTAGAAACTTAATTTTAGTGAGAGTATGGCAAAAATATTTATTTTTAAAATTTAAAAGTATTTTATTTTTTACAAATCATTATATAATAATATAATAATATAATAATATAATAATAATTTATTAATAATAATGATTTTTTCTGGAAATATTTAAATAACTTCCAATTCAAAAATAATTTATTTTATAATTAATTTCATAAATACACAATGAAACTACGATCTAATTAAAAATAAAGATTTTTATAGATTTAAGTGCAATAAAAAAATATTTATTATTTTATTTAGTAGTAGCATTAGAATTACAACTTTGAAATGAAAAAAATAAAACTCATGTATCTATATTACCTTGTATTAATAAAATTTTTCGAAGTAGTAATTATTTTACCTTGTTGAAATTAAATTTTGTGTAATTATTTTAAATTCAAAAGAATCTAATGATAAATCAAGGAATTAAAATAATAATATAGAGCAAAGTTATCTTTTTTCAAAAATGCTTCTTTATAATATTATTTTTACTTCTTTTCTACAATTTAAAACCATTCGAAAAATTAAAAAATAAGCTATTAAATAAATAGCTAAATAAATGAATTATGTTTAATCATAAATAAACTGATATGAGTATAAAAAATAAATGTTCGATTTATTTTATGACTCCATATTATGTATTAAGTACTTATACATCAGTTTACCTACAATTTTGTATATAAAGCATATACAGTATGTGCAAGTATTTTCATTGTATAAAATTAATATAAGTTGTAATTTAATACTTTGAAAAAAAGGTAATTATTAAAACTTTACTATTATTGTTGAATAAATTCAATATGTATCAAAATATCCCACTATCATTCAACTTGTGTAATCGAGTGAATAATTCATAATAAACAAATTATTAAAGTATAGGTACAATTCAGACTATTGTCTTATAATTTATAACTACTTACTCTGGACTAATGCGGTTCGTTCCCCAGTGTTCTTCTTTAAATATAATATAAGCAGGGATAACTGTTGATAAAGTTAAACACGCTCCGAGTATAATCAGTCCAGCTTTCCTCCACTTCCAAATGACATAGGTGAGTAGTGTGCCAACTATGAAGAAATGCATATCGCATGCTAAATACCATGATGGGATGATGCACTAAATATCATATTAAAATAATATGATAATATAATAATATAATAATAAAATAACATATGTACTTATGAATATTATAAATATAAATATAAAAAAACAATCACTTTTATTCTATTTAATATTTTAAAGTTTTTTGAATTAGTTATAATACTTCTGAGCTATAACAAACACATTTTTGTTTTCATTTCAATTATAAGGAAATCGAAATAAGATATAAAACATTTTAATCAATTTAAAAAAAAAAAAATTAAACCAGATATTTTGTGAATATAATTTTCAGAAAATTTGTTTTAGATACTATTTTTTTTTAGGTTACGTCGCTAACTCATTAACATTTTTAAAATTTGTTTAAATTAAAATATGTTTACAAATAAATTTATGTTATTCAATTATAGTTATTGAGAGAGTGTAAGTGGACACCAATAAAATTATGTGACTGACTAGACACATTTTACTGGCCGCTCGAGTGTCCTTTTTTAGTATATTTTTTTGCAAGACACTTTTTTAAACTTCGAAAACATATATAATCAACCATTAATCTCTAATAAAAATTGTAAACATCATATTTTCTTTATAGATTCATAAAATAGCTATTTTGGATTTTGAAAGATGTAATATTATATTTTCATTATTTTATTTTTAGTTTTAAAAAAATCTAAAATACAAAGATTGTAATACAGAGTACTAGTAGTTATTATCTTTAAAAAAACTTAAAAATATTCAAGAAATTAAAAGTTATTACATTTGTCAAATCTCTGTAAGACACTCTGTATTTGTAAATGTTTTCTTACCAATTCATCCGTGTTGACGTAATTGTTGATGAATAGTACATTTGTCCACCAATTTTTTTGGCATCTTTCCGATTCTCTGTATATAATCATCCTCCAGTAAGGACCATCGTTTAGATATGGAAGTATAAAAATATACGTTGCTATGAGAGTTGCGTAAACAGGGAAAATTCTGGGGAAAAAAGTATATTTTTACACCTTTAACATCATCAATACTTATAAATACATTGAAGTATAATATGCACCTTAACCATCTATAAATCATAATTGGGATGAAATTCAAACGTTTTTTTGTAGTCAGTTGTTGTGTAATAAGGTAGAACGTAAGAAATCCACTAATTACGAAGAATGTTTCCAAAAATACACTGCATTTAAAGTAGCCCAACCAAACATTATGGACAATCTGAATAAAACTCATTATTTAATATATATCATTGTTTTATTTAATACTTTGAATTGAAGTTTTATACATACCCAGTGTGCAAAGTTGGGATTATATTGTGGATTGCCAAACTCAATAAACCACCTGTGACCGACAATAACTTGTAAAATAGCGCATACTTTTAGTCCGTTAATTATTGAAAACTCTTCGCTCTCGGAAGGCTTTAGAAGTCTTTCCAAGTTTGAGATAAGAGAAAATGGTTTCATAATTTTTTCTAAAAACATAAGCAACACCAACAACAATAACAACAATTATAACAATATCACTAATAATAATAATAATAATAATAATAATAATAATAATAATAATAATAATAATAATAATAATAATAATAATAATAATAATAATAATAATAATAATAATAATAATAATAATAATAATAATAAAATAATAATAATAATAATAATAATAATAATAATAATAATAATAATAATAATAATAATAATAATAATAATAATAATAATAATAATAATAATAATAATAATAATAATAATAATAATAATAATAATAATAATAATAATAATAATAATAATAATAATAATAATAATAATAATAATAATAATAATAATAATAATAATAATAATAATAATAATAATAATAATAATAATAATAATAATAATAATAATAATAATAATAATAATAATAATAATAATAATAATAATAATAATAATAATAATAATAATAATAATAATAATAATAATAATAATAATAATAATAATAATAATAATAATAATAATAATAATAATAATAATAATAATAATAATAATAATAATAATAATAATAATAATAATAATAATAATAATAATAATAATAATAATAATAATAATAATAATAATAATAATAATAATAATAATAATAATAATAATAATAATAATAATAATAATAATAATAATAATAATAATAATAATAATAATAATAATAATAATAATAATAATAATAATAATAATAATAATAATAATAATAATAATAATAATAATAATATAATAATAATAATAATAATAATAACAATAATAATAATAATAATAATAATAATAATAATAATAAACTTTAACTTTAACTTACTCATTGGTCCATGTTCGGATTTAGGTGCGTAATGTAAATAAACGAAATCATATAAAGTACCTGCGAATACAAGTAATGCGACTCCCACGAACATCGCACTATAATTTATTATGAAACTCGAATGTTTAGTACATATTATACCAAATAACATAGAAATATTATTTTTTGTTATACCAGACTAAGTAGAATCCCACTGAGTACTTGAAAATATTTTTATTAGACGTGTGCAATATTGGGTCAGTGGACACATTACCATCCATCCCATGACGGTTTAGCTCTGGTATTAATACGCTGCTTACGATTTTTCGAACGTCTTCAGATTCACAAGTGTCCGGTAAACAAACGGCCCATTGAAACTTATGTCTTTGAACATAATCGTCTTGTATGTTGTGCTAAAGAAATTAAATAACTTTATATAAAAGAACGCTTAAAAGTGGCTTCTAAAGAAATAATTTTATTTATAAATTATTAATTTATTTTAGCTATTAACAATTTATTTGTAAAATCTTTTAACTAATATTGTTAATTAACATTGTTTTTTTTAAATGATTTTGTCATTTAGTTAAAACTATAGACTTAGTAACAAAAAAAAAAAAATGTTCATTAAGTTTAATTTATATTATACGATTATATGAATTACACATTCACATTACATTTTGAAATATCCAAATTAGCACTAGTACTAAGACAATTATGCGTATAGATAAGTAGATAGATTTGAGTTTACGACAAATAATAACAATAATAATTAAAATAATAATAAACTTCATTGAAAACCCAATAGAATTTGAATTGGAAATCTAAAAACTAAAATATTTTTTTTTTTTAAATTATTTATTATAAATTTGTAAAATTCTGGATTAAATATATTAAATATTTATATAGGACTCATTATAAACAATATATTTTAATTACCTTTAATGCTTCCCATGCCGACTGATCGTCATCATCTGGATGGTAATCTTGTGAGTGGTCGTTGTCATAGTATGCTGGGTACACGTTAACATTTGGTAGAAAATCAATATCTACCAAGGTATATCCTCCAGTTATTCCAAGATTTTTTGATTTTACACTCATACATTGTTCAAAATTTCCAAAACTGAACGTATTTCCCTCGAGAAGACCTTCAGGGCCTTTTGATGTTGCATCTAACACTACAAAAATGCATTTTTATATACGTTGACATTAGTATAAAATAAAATAAACACAGATTGTTATATCTGTAATTATTATTATATCATTATTTTATTTTCTCAAAAAATTTACTTTAATGTACTATATATTTCAATAGAGTAATTTTGATAGCTTTTTGTTAATTTGTTATAAATTTACAATTTATTACTCGTAGAGAATTTTAAAGTTATTACTACGAAATACTAAACTCTTGTTTACTTTCGTATTATTACTGTTATTGATTTAAACATATATTACATTTGTTTACAATTTGAAACAACTAATGTAAATTCAATGCAAATTATTTAATATATTTTATAAGTATTTCTAATTTTTGTTTTATGGACAAATATATTAAATATATTAAATATATTCAGTTGACATGAAATGATTTATAAATATCATTTTTATAAATGGTTTAATTTTTATAGTCAATGACTTTGGGTTTAAAGACAATTTAATTAGATGACATAATTTTAAATATTGCGATGATACTAATGTTATATTTTTAATTGCACAGATCGTTAAATGAAAAAAAATATTTATCAAATTGTTACGTCATTTTACTTATTATAACATTAATTATTTTTTAATGTGTTGAACTATTCATTTGAATATAGTTATGGAAAAATATAGTAATATAACAAACTTAATGTTTACACAAGCAAGAATTATTTTGCTTTTATTTTACATTTTTACATATTTTTTTAATAATAAGGAAATTCAATATTATTTGTTTACAAGGAGAACGCCATTTGTCGTTGGTTCGAGTGATTAAAACAGGTTAGGCGTCGGTAGTCTGGTTTGAATCGGTTAATGTGAAGAACTTGATCACGAAATAGTATTATATAAGGTCATCCGCTTTTATCTTAGCATTAAAGTAGTAATATAAAATCTATTGAAGGTTAAATGGTCAATAAGCTGATAAAAAAATAGTTGATTAAATATTCGTGGGTAGTTCCTAGTAGTATTTTTTTTTGTACTTTTGATACCCATCAAACGAGTTTTCGATTTGTTAGGGAGTTAAGTACACTTTATCAATACATAGTTTACTAACTGTAGGTGATTATTTTTACATACAACGTTCAATATTATAATTATCATTATTATACATTAAAGGAAAATGTGGATATTATTATTTTATAAATCATTAGCATTTGTCATTTATAAAATTATAGTTTATCATGTTTTAATTTTAATGTACAAAATCGTATTATAACATATAAAAAATTTTAGTTTTCAACTATTTATCTACACTGAATAATTTA
Organism: Schlechtendalia chinensis; assembly: GCA_019022885.1. NCBI lineage: Eukaryota > Metazoa > Arthropoda > Insecta > Hemiptera > Aphididae > Schlechtendalia > Schlechtendalia chinensis. The sequence continues at coordinate 43,858,871 of CM032339.1, forward strand.
TATATATTACTTTTTTTTTTTGGTTTCAAATTAATATAAGCTTTTTTTAACGATTTTCAATACCTGTAGATACTTGTAATTTATTACGTTATGTTTATAAAGCAATGGTGTAATACATTATACAAGTAATACGGTAATTGAACAATAACAATAGATTATGTTACACTATATATATATATACGAGTATATAATTTTATTCAGTTTTATAAGTTGACTTTAAATTAATTTTCTTATTTTAGTTCATTTAACAACAAACTTGAATAATGGGTATATAAGATGAAAATAAATAAATGTGTTACAATTAAGATAAAAAATTTGTAATCGTCAAATAGATATGAATAAGTATTATAAAATATTTATATATATTGTATTATATTATAGTTACATTATATTTATAATAAATGACAAATACAGTAGACATATGTTTATCTATTGTGTAATCAATTAAATTTCTCTAAAAATGACATACTACAATAATGATATATTCATAATTTGTTAATTAAATAGTTATTTATGATATTTAATTTTAAATTGTAAGTAAGGGTTTATTTTGATTTACCTATAATTAGTATTTTTATCGTGTTATGGGTATTAGTCTAGACTTAAGACTATAGAGTTATTTGGCTAGTAAATTAAATAACTAACTATTTATTATTTTAGTTTTTCTAAGATAACAATATCAATGAACAAATATTTATTTTGATTACTGGATATATTATGTTTTCAGATGCTTGAAATACAATCATTAAAAAAAAAAAATCACTTACTTTTAGCCGCCCACAGCGTAAAGTTTTGTATATGTAAATTGTAAAGTCTCATATCGTTGGCGCACTTAGAGTTAGCTTGGGATGTAGGCCAAGGGGTTCCATATAAGACGTTTGCGATTACTTGACCAAAAGTAATGAGTTTCTCAGGATGATTTTGAGTGGTTGTATTTTTCGGTGGGGCTTCTAAGCTCCTAGATCTGGCCATTTGTATTTTTTGGACTTTTTGTACTTTTTGAACCCACCGGCTTCCTGAATTTTCGTTTGCATCATATGATTCCTCTGATTCCGATGATAATTCGGTACTCGAAGACTTGTTTACGTCGTATAGAACTTCAGGCTGGGATTTTTCAGTGACATGTACATCATCTACACTTAAAGTAATGTCTCCTTGATGTAGTTTTTTAATCACTGGCGTTTCTTCTGTGTTAGATTCTTCTGGTCGGTGCTGTAATTTTTCGTCGGTCGGCGTTTCGCTCACGTCTAACGAAGTCTCTCCTTGGGAAAGTTCTTCGCTCACTACGATTCGGTCGGTCGCCGATGGCACTGTGGTAAATATTATGTCATCAGATTTAATGGTTGTGGACGGATCTCCACTGATGTGCAGGGCTGTAATATTTCCCGTGAAACACGATAAGTGCAACACCAAGACTATCACACTAGCCGCGGCTGAAAATGATGAGACGCAGAAATGCATGTTTGCCTATCCAACGCTCGTTGACCGTATTGGATTCTCAGTACGCGCGTACCTCTAACACTGAGTTTTCGTCGACCGCGTCATGGCTTAATATTAAAGATGCCGGTAGAGGTTGCGCGGCCGACAGGACTGGTTTCTGCGTCGACTGCACGCAAACAGTAATTGCATATTATGTCGTATAAAGGTAAAACGAGTCGAAATAACAAGATTGTACATTTGTCTGCGTTCCATTAGCCTTAGTTGTGTTTGTTTCTATCCCCAACATTAAAACCGGATTATTTTTCAAGTTCATTTTCGATTCAATGTATACGAAATAACATTATAATTGACTTTAAATTACGATATCTTATACACCTTATAGACGTGACAAATTTTATTTTCTTTAATACAATTTCTAACCAAATATTTTCTATAACCATTGACTTAGTTGTTGAACATCAAATGTACGAGTAGATTAAATAAATAAAAAGACATTACAATCATTATAATTAAATGTTGTTTTATTGAAAATGATAATTTTTTTTTATACATTTTAATTTATTATCATTATTTTCATGTTATATATAAAAAATGATAAAGTTGAAAATTAATGTAGAAAATATGCTATTATGTAATTTTTATACAATGAATAAACGGGGTTTTGAAATGATAACGGATTTACAAAATACTATTTAAAAATTAGCAACTATTAATTATAGGTATTTTATAGTAATCTAATTTGTTGATAATTTTAATTATTATTATTTATAATATAACATTTTTTTTATAGATATAATAATAAATATTTTAGTTTAGTGATTATAAAAGATGTCAGGTAGCATAAAATAACTCGTAGATCGTGTTTATACAAACAATAATATATTAATTTAGAACATTTCAAAAATAATTAGTATATCTGACCTTGTGATAGCATGCTTTGTCATTTTATTTTTACCAATTATGAATTAAATACCAACCGTCTTTTTAAATAATTTGGATATACGTAATAATAATAATAAAAAAAAATGTCAAGTGTATTTTGATGATTTTATGATAAAACTACCGAGAATCAGGTTTCTGAGGAAATCGAATCGAGTAAATCACTTGTTCTTTAATATATGTCTTGAACAATTGATTTAAAATTGTTTTATCTTGAATTAGAAAGCAACCATACAGTTTATTTCAAAAATAGTTTTGTTATAAAATATGCTCACATAAATAGAATTCATAGGGATAAAAAAAGTTGATTTTCAAATTCATTTTACTGCCTGCAAGTCAAAGATTTTGCTTTTTAAATTTGTTATTAAATAAAAATGTATTATATAGTATATTATCTTTTTTTGTAAAAGAAAGAACGGTTATTTCTCTTTTAAAATAAAAAAATATATAAATTATTTTAAATGTATTATAACTTAATGTATTTGCCTTTTGTTTAATTGTATACAATTATTTATATATACTACGTTATCCGAGATTTAATTAATAATCAATATACACTAGAAATTGGTATTTTACAGCTTTATGTATGTATGTAGATTGTTGACTGTAAAAATGATTTTCTAGAATCCACAATTGTAATGTGTAATAAGATTTTACTAAAACATACATGTGCATTATTAGTATCATGATGACCTCAATAATCATAGTTAGATACGTTTTTTATAAAAATGACCTTGTAACAAATGTTTTAAATGGGTTTTTTAACTTTGTTAAACATTTTTTATTTATATTTTAAATTTGTTAATTTTGTTTTTAATTTAAAATATAAATAAAACATTCAAATGTAAACCTTAAATAAATAAATTTTAATATTGGATACAAGTTCTCAAATTTACTTATTTATTGAATAAGTGAAACTTTAGGAAAGCACATTGAAAGTATATATCAATCTATTATCGAACAGTAAATAGTGATACTGACATTGGAAAATATAATTATTTATACATTGCACATTACTTTATCAATGTATTGAAGTGTCTTTTAATTATTTGATTTTATTTGTTTAAAATGTATCTATAAATACTTTATATGTAGTACCTATAAAAAACTAAATACAATATTGATTCGTTATTAATAAGTTCGAAAAATAATTTACGTAAGTCGTTTTAAAGTAGTAGTATATTGTAATTATTTGTATTGGTGGTTATATCCTAATATTTTTCGAATTTCATCTCGGAAGCATCAGATACACACATAAAATATGGTATATTGTAAAATGACAAGGTGAACATGATTAAAGTATAAAATTGAATAAATAAACTATTATTTGTGTAGGAAACGTGTTTTATTAGAGTTTTTTGTATTTTCTTTGTATTACGATATTTGATGATAAATATGGGTAGGTACAAAACATTATTTTAAACATCTGTATTTTCAAATTTGCTATGGTATATTACATTTTTTTATTTAGTGAGTTTGTTAGTTATTAGGGCTTCATGTTATATTTTCTTTGAGCTTTTTGGAGATTTTGCCTGATATGGATTTTAAGTCCGATTAAAATAATCATATAAATTGTTGAAACATACTTATATTACGAATTATAAGTATTGTATGTATTATGTATAAACTATGTTTTAATAATTTTTTTTTTCACAGATACTGGAAACAACAATAGAGCAAAACGTTTATCTAAAATGTTAAAAAATGTTAAAAAAAATATTAAAAATACAAAAATATTATATATTTACTGTATGTTTAATACAATAATTTTGCACAAAATAATTTTTAATTATTAACCATTTTATTAATTGAATTTTTATTAATTTAATTGAATTATATATTTATATGAACGTTTTTATGTATTAAATATGTTTATTTAAAATATTGATTAGAAATAGGTCTATACTTAAATTAATTATGATTTATGTATATATTTTTGTAAATGTTTTATTTTGTCTATGAACACTTTATCGTGTAGAAGTAGTGCCCAGATGATCTTGACATGCGTTATCTTCCGGTTACGATTTGTATCTAATAATACAGGTTTTTCGACTTTCTCATTTACCTTTACTAGTAATTTAAAAGTCCAAAAATTGAAAAAAAAACTGGTCAAATTATGTATGTATTTATTCCGGATGTGATAATTTTATATTACATGAGAGTTCGAAATGTAATACAATCTTAGACAGATATTATTTTAACAATATTTATCATATTCATTAGTTATAATATACCACTTGTTTAGAATTGTTTTTCAAATACAATAATTTAACATTGATTCCAAATTCAATATACTTGAAATTATATAACTCTAAAATTTTTATTATAAAAATTATTTAATAAAATTAATTGTCGTTATTTTGTTATAATTATTACAACTTAAATAGATATACTAGCTGACCTACCTGTAGGTGTCTGATAATATGAAATAGTAATATACAAAATAAGTTTACAATAAATATATCTATTTTATATTATAAACATTTTATTTTAATACGAAAGAAAAAAATAAGTACATCAGCCATTGACAAATTTTTTTTTTTGTTAATCATCTTAATGTTAGGTCATGAACAATACTTCTTGCTAGTCTATTAGGTGCATAAATAAAAATGTTTGATAATTTTTCAACACGCTAACACGCAGCATATAATTATATATAATTGTCCATGTGAAGAATTTGGATATTCAAGATTCAATCCGCAAATGATAATTGTTGGCTTTGCGACTTATTTATAGTCATCACAAATACCAAACATATTGGAAATTGTAAGCGTATGAACTAGGGCTCTCGGTTTTGTACATGTATTGATATGCACATGTACACGTAGTCCGTTATTTAAATCGTAAAATGTATGAATTTTTAATGTTTAATTACACGTGTATTAAAAGTTCATTTTTTAATTTAGGAATATTACCGTGTAGATCTGTCGTGTACTATACAATTTTCGTGGTATTCTTATATTAAGTTAATGTGGTTAATGAATAATAATTAATTAATATTTTTAATACACAATATTTTTTATAAAAAAAAAGGTTTCGGATTTAAAAAAATATAATAAATATTATATATTATTTCTAAACAAATAACATTGAGGAGAGCATATGCTTCTGTGTTCAACCCTTAGATCAACCGCTAATCCTGGAGCATGGACTTTACAGGTATGTCCTGTATGGACATCATACAGGTACACGGACATTTAATAAACATGTATACGGGTACGCGGAGTATAAATACACATGTGCACGGGTACACGGACTCTAAATACACGTGTACACGGACTCTAAATACACGTGTACACGTGTATTTTAAATACGCGTACTTTAACACCGTTTCCATAAATACATCTACGTTCGTATTCTTAAATACACGTGAAATAGAGACTCTTAGTTTGAACTGAATTGATGCATCGGTGGATATCATTGGAATGCGTGACAATAAAACAATGTTTACTCTAAACTTTCAATTTAATATTGTTGCTTTAATGATATTTACCATAATCATTTTACTAACTAATATCGTTCTATTTTAACTCTATTGATTGATTTAAACGAAATTAATTTGCCAGGCAATGTTTCTTGTATCGTAAAGTTGTTTTCGTCAATATGGACATTTTTAGCAACTAAAATTGCTCGTTCACAGAGTTATTGATGGTTACTATATTTCTCACGTATATTTGGAAATACACTTTCTATTAATGCATTTTTTGAGTTGTCAATGTTGCAAACATTTTCAGACAATTTAATTAATTGTATATTTTCATGACATTTCATTTTTCCATTACCAATATCCAGCAATTGTTTGGAGAATACTTCAGCGAATAAATCATTTTGTAATTTAATACGAATGTTTTTTGTGAGTTACATTGCATGGAAATTTCGTCACAAAATAGATGACTTTAAACATACGTTGGTTTCATCCGCATATGTTAAACGTGGGATAATCGGTAATGTTTGTCTGAAATCACCTGAAAATAAAATTAGAGCACTACCAAAAAGTCGTTAATGAAAAAACCGTGACAATTCAAAATTCGATTTAAAGACTCCAGTGAATGTTTATGGACTATTGAACATTCATTCCAAATAATAATGTGACATTTTTGCAGTATTTTAGCCATTCCTAAATGTTTATCAAATGTGAAATGTGAAATGTGAAATCCTTAAGCTTTTATTATTAATGAATTATTTGTTTTATAAAAGTACAATATATATATTGTATTTTTATATAATAAATAATTCATTAATAATAAAAGCTTAAGGACTTCACAAAATGTTCAAAATAACTTCCCTTTCAAAATTTGAGAGTATCATAAATGACGATTATAAGCTTGTAATATTAAATTATGATCATGAATAATGCAACTTTGCTGTTTTAAATTTCCAACTTCATCAAAACATCGTATTTTATTATTATTACCTTTGAATATTCTTGACGCTTTCTAATTTTGTTTGTATTTTCGTGTCGATATTATAGATTTAAGTTCTAATGTAATATTAGAGTTGTGTTATATTAAAATTATTTATGATGTAATAAAAAAAAAAAATACATTTTCATTAAAATGTTCTTTTGACTATTTTATTTAATTAATTATTGTGTTTGCGTGAATTGAATTGATTTTATTCGCATATACGTATAAACAAATATTATTATCCGTGTTTCAATGACTTGGGAGATTTATATTGAATAGATACTAAATAATATCTAAACAATTTATTTTAAAGCTAACATATTTTCATTCAAAGTAAATATTAAATAAACTAGTAAATCATTAAATATATGATTATAATTGTAATAAATTATACTTATATATTTTTTTTTTGGATTAATAAGTTTATAAATCATCTAATAATTACGCAAAAATGTTTAAAGATTTAACCTTAATTTTAAGAATCTCTAGTCTATAAACTGTTGGCCAATGTTTGACGATAACCCTTGATATCTTGAAATACTTATAAGTTATATATTTTTTAATTTAATATGTTTTTAATATCTTTATAGATTCATGATTATAAATTGATAAAAATATATACAAATAAAAAACACAATTAATTGTTTGTGTTATTATTATTAATAATTGAATAAAAAATTAAAGTTTATATTAATATTTTAACAACAATTGTTAATTTTACAAATTTATAAATAACAACAAATAAATATATAAACATAAGACATGATTTAAAAAATATATATTCATCAGATTTAATTACCTTCTTATAAATTTAAAATACAGAAATCAGATAAAAAAATTTGAGGAAAAACTGTAAGCTTGATATTTTTTATATACTATTTAAATAAGATAAAAACTTCCAGTGGGTAAGTACTTAGACTTGAGCTACATTACTGATACATCGAAAAACCTTTTTTTTAATAACCTAATATATAATATATATTTGTAAGTTCACTTTTCATGACTGTGCGACTGATTCGTTAATACGAGTATTTTCGTATGCATATATGCCATAAAATATATATGTTTAATTAAGGTGAGCTTTCTACTATATAAGATTCACATAGTTTTAATTTAAATATAATAAAATAAACTCATTATTATTCACTGTAAAATATAATATTATTACAATAATTCTAGAATTACATTGTTTCATTCGGATATCGTCCATATAATTATACAGTATTAAATTAAGTTTTATAAATGAGATTTTTCCATTAAATATTGTAATAAATTAATAAATAATAATAATTGTAAATTTTCAGTGTATATGTAATTAAAACCATTTTCTATTAAACTTGAACTACAATAAAATTGCATTCATTAATATTATATCACAAAATACATCATGCCATATGCTTCGATGCATTAAAAATTTTTGATTACGATTTATTAACATTTTGAAATTGTGAAAGTACCAAAATGTCTGTTTGAAAACTATTTTTTTCATGTACAATTGAATTTGATTTATTGTTTCCACCTAAGAATATGATTTGTTTATATGTGAAAATGTAATAACTAATGTTTTGAATTACTATTCTTACTTTTCACAATATTGCTTCTTAGTTGATTGAAAATATTTCTGCATGGTGCTTCGACGATAACATTAATTGGTAAGCTGTACATTAGAGCTGTTGTTACATCGGCGTTGATTTTCCAATACTTATAACAACAATTTATCAATAATGTTTTTATTATAGTTATAAAATATACTTTAAATTTTTTTCTTACTAAACTAAATAATATAGCTTACCAACAGCCAAAAGTTTCCATAATAAGGTTGGCGTATTTCACCAACTGTTTGTAATTGGACAATAAAATGTGTCAGATATAAAACGTATGACATTCTTGCTATAACGGTGAATAGTTTGCATTTTAAAATCTTGCTGATGAAACCTTATGTTTATTAATAATAAATTAATTTTAATAAATAATTTTTAATATAGTGTTGTAGGTAATTATGTTTTCCCAATAATATTTCATTTAAAAATATTATTTTCATTCAGGAAATATTATTTAAATAAACATCAAAAGTTATCTAGGTAGATAGTTTTGAGTTTTTATAATGTCTAATTCTTTAAATTTAAATTTATTTTGTTTAAATCGATGAAAAGAAATAGGTAAGTATATAGATTTAATTTATGGCTTTTTAGTTTAGATAGATTCTAATTTTATAAAACCACTATTATTATTATCATAAAAAAACGTTTTTTATTTTGATTGATAAGAGAAGTTAAAAATAATAACAAATATTTTAATATCCTTTAGATGTATCCTTTGTAATGTTTTGCAAGTACTAACTAGATTTTTACTTTGTATCATTTTATATTATACTCATTATGTGTGTAAACAAATATTGTTTTTAAAGTTAATAGTGCAAAATTTTGACTGTTTAGTGATGATCGAGAAATTAATTTCCCGTACTGACATATATTCAACGTTATATAGATCATGACTGTAGTTAAAGTTGTTCAGCTCCAAAAGCAAAAGACGTATTCGCGTATTTTATAATATTTAGTGTTAATAAACTTATATATGTAAACAAAAATTAGTAACATTGTAATTTAAATGAATTAGAAATTAAACTATTCACTATGACAGGTCTACGAAAGAAAAAAAGGCACGTCATTAAGTAGTTTCGGAGATTATCTCAATCTACAAACTGAAACATCACTTTGGATTAAAAATAAACAGTTAACTATTCAAAATGGTATCATAGCTATCATTGACTATCCTTAAATATTAAATTTGTTTTTATAAATATATTTAGTTTTGTATTCAATAAAATATAAGTTAAATAATTAGCAATCATATTATATTTCAGTATATATATATATATATATATATATAAATATATATATAAAATCTTTAAATGATAAATTTAAACATGGAATATACTATTATAGCAGTAGATATTTATATAATATAATAGCAATAGAATATAATTTAGTTTACAAAATATAAGCTATTGATGACTAAAACATATTAATAAATAAACAAATTATAAAATATTGATCGTGACTAAGCGTGACCTTGTTAAAAATTTAATGCAATGATTTGATAAAATTAACATTTTAAGGTTAATATCTCGATTCTGTAATAAAAATAGGGCTTTTATATAATATTAAAATATTATTTAGAACTATTGGAAGATTAATAATTTCCAAAATCGTTATGTATATTTTTAATAACAATATATAATGATTTATAACAGTAAAAACAATATCCATAATCAATAAAGTACTTTATTGTATTTCATTGAGAAAGTATATTTAATAAATTTGAATATATATATATATATATATATATATATAATTTTTTCAAGGATAATTAAACAAATGAATGAATATTCAATTGTTTACTCGTTTTTTTGTTCTTTTCCATTAAATATTTTAATAATACTAGTTAAGCCATCGAATATTAAACAAATATCATACCACATTGTATTTTCCACGGAGTTGAGAGAATCAAGGCAATTGCTCATTACCCCTGTATTTGTGTTCGGATACAGTTTAAATACAATTTAAAAATTAAAGTTTATTTTCATCGTAATATTATTGCATTATAATGTGTCTAAAATATATACTATTGGTTTCGGATAATTTAAAACTATATAATTATCCAAAAACCGATTAAATTTTGAATTCCCTGGATTTGTTTATATGATATAATTTAGTACTATATTACATTTATAGTATTATTATTGAATTTTATGCTTTATAATTTTTGTCAGGAATGATTATTTAAAATAAAGTTATATTTAAATAATACTAACAATGCTGGAATTTAAATATTTTAAATCATTTTACAAATCATCGTAAAATGCAATCATTGCGGAAACAAATATTTGATTAGTTTATTGATGAATAAAAATTTTTATAATTCTTTATATATAGATATTTATATCTCATATGGATTTTTTCAAGTAGTGTTCTTTCTTTTAATATGTTTTTTAATTGGAAACTTAAAAATTGTTTAGAAAACTTATAAAAAACTATATTTGTTACACACATTATCAATTTTTCTGAAAACTTCTAGATTATAAAAAAAAGATTATTACAAAGTTCTATTTATGAATATTTTTTAAATTTATTAAGTGGTTATATGAAACTTGTGGTACACATAAACTGCTATAAAATGTAGTCTAAATAAAAGACATATAGTAATAAAACCAGTAGTTATCTTCTCTTCACTTAAAACTTTAAATAGATACACACATATAACATTTAATCGAAATAATTATATGTTTTTCAAATAATAGTAATATTTATGAATCAACCATCATATTTTATGGTTATCAATAAATCAATGTTTTATATCCAAAAATAATGAATGATTGTTCGATAATTTCAATGTACCAAATTTTATTATTCACTATATACTTTAATAGGTTTATAAAAACTATGAATGTATATTTTAAAATAATGAATGATTGTTCGATAATTTCAATGTACCAAATTTTATAATTCACTATATACTTTAATAGGTTTAAAAAAACTATGAATGTATATTTTTATTTTATTTTATTTTTATCGTAATTATATTTTTCTGCAACTTGCATTAGTATATATTTAGAGTTAATCATTACCAAAGTTAGATAACGAGCCAACGACAAGTATGTATGATATAGTCAATGAATAGACAATTCTTTGGATTGTGAAATATAGTAGATGATGCCATGGATTGTATTTCAGCCCTGGTTGATATAAGTAACCTGTGGCAATATAACAAGCTTCGTGCATCAATAAGCATATAATTAATCCAATGGTTCGACTGATCTGTAAAACACCAACATATATATAATGTATTTATAATTATTAAATTAAATTAATTAAATAAATTAAATAAAATTATTATACATTATAATGTATTTTGTATAATAGGTACTTACCACAGTAAATTTTAATTTCAAATTTTTGATATGCAAATAAATGTACGCAGCACCAAGGCCAATGAGATACGTTGTGATTCTGAAATGACTCTTTATGTAGACTCTTTGGAAGTGTTCGGTCGTTCTAAGATTTTTTATATTACTGAAAAATAATTTGGTAAATTAATTATCTATTATTTGTAACGTTTAAAACATATTTGTATAGAATTATTCATTAATATAATTTTTACTTCTATTAAATTATTATAATTAGTTTTGAATAACTAAATAAATAAAAAACCTTAAAAGTGATATTTAAAATTGTAAAACATGTATTATGTTTTGTCGATGACAAAACTGTTTACTTTTAATTTTAATTTTATATACTAATGTATTAATTTATTTGTAAAAATACGGTTTTTGATAATTATATAATAACATGGTTTATTAGATAATCATTTTATAATAAATTGTTTTTAATTTTAAAGTCTATTAAAAAAAAAAAATTAACTGTGCTGTATAATTTTAATAAAATTAAAAAAAAAGTATTACTCATATATATCAAGTAATGTTTACTAATTTTTAGCACATATTTGATTTTGCATAACGATACGAGTACAATAGATTCATATAATATAATTTTAATATTTACTTATGAAAGTATGGCATAACTCCCCATTGATTATTTTCATAAATATACTTGGCTGGTATATAAATCGATATAGCGAATAGGATGGCAAATATTCCTATACCACCTTTTTTCCATCTACATATAATGTAAGTCAAGAGAGTTCCAATGATGAAAAAATGCAAGTCACATGCTAAATACCACGCGTGTACCATACACTAAAAAAAAATTCTTTATTTATTAAAAAAAATTTAAGCAAAATAAGTATGAGTATAAAAATTGTATTAATTATATTAAATATATTAATGGTATAAATAAAAACCATTAAAACATTTGTATTAAATATAAAAAGTTATATAATTTTATAAAGAAGTATCAAAAACTATCTTATAAATATATTAGATTTATGCAGTATTTTGTTATAATAATTATAGTTTATGATATTACTTTGTTTTAATAATAATTCCGTATTTAAACAACTTTAATGAAATATGTAGCCTTTAAAAAACCTTGTATATATATAATATATATATATATATATATATATATATATTATATTATATATATATAAGAGAGAGAGAGAGAGAAAGAATATCGTAAATATAAAATATGTTCAAAATGCTTCAAATTATCAAAAGATATGTTAAATGTCATATATATTTATATATATATAAATAGCAATGGCTTTCAACTAAGTATATAATAATAATAACGATATAGAGGTAATAAAATATAATATGTATTATAGGATAATAACTCATTAATATTTATTGTTGATAAACTCTTGGTGATCTTGGTGGCTATAGAGTACAGATTCACTTTTAATACAATATATTATATTGCAAAAAATCATATTATAAGCTTAACTTTTGTTATTTTTTTCTCTTAATTTTAAATATTTTCTGATTACTTAACATATATTTGTTTAATATACAAATATATATAAAATAATGGATTTAATTATTTTTAGTATAGCTGTAGGGTGCAAGTATTGGGTAAGTAAGGAATTTAAGTGTTAAGTAGTGATAGAACCAAGTAAACCGGCTTTAAATATTTATAATCGATTATGTAATTATAAAATAAAGTTACTGAAGTGTATTTAGATAGCCTACATGAAGGTATAAAGTTTTTTGGGACTATATGTGCACAAGGCTACAAGTTGGTGTTTTTCCTTAGTTACCTAATAGAAATATGGAAAAAATTTAAGTTACCAATTATGCTGCGACAAACACTAGAGTAAATCACATTTCACCTCTGTGCATTTGGTAATATGAAGTTTGAAATTTCTAATTAAAACCTAGTAGCTAATAAAAATACCATAATGTAATAATATGAAAATATAATAATTTATTAATTGACTTCTAAGTGGTTCTTTAATAAAATATAAAACTGTATAACAACTCTTTGGGCGAGACATACTAATGGCATAACTATAAAATTTCGGGTTAGAATAATATCAATCAAACCAGGAAAAAATGAATTTTCCTCTTCTCCCTCACTTCTATTCCAGCTATTTGGGGTCGGCTACCTATGTCCTAAGTCTCCAATCGACCCGAACTCCATCATTTACGCATACACTAGCAGTTCTCATATCACTCTTAATCGTATCCAACCACTTTTTCTTCGGTCTTCCTCTTTTTCTTCTTCTTCTTTCAATGTTCATTTCCATAACCGTTATTACAGCTTTCGAATTTTTCCTCCTCATAACATGACCAAACCATCTAAGTTCTTCTCTCTCAACTTATCCACGATCGACGCTACTTCTATGCTTCTTCTTACATACTCATTGCTTATCCTATCTTCTATTGTCACTGCACTCATCCATCTCATCTCTACTCTATTTTCTTGTCAACCACCCAACACTCTGAACCATACAACATAGTTGGTCTCACTACACTCTTATAGAATTTACCTTTCAGCCTCATTGGAATTCTCTTATCGCACAAAACATCACACGCTTCTCCCCACCTGATCCACACGTACTTAATCTTATGTTTCACATCTTTGACAAAACCGCTACTCTTTTATACAAAGGACCCTACATATTTAAAACTTCCAACCTTACATACCTCGTCCCCGCTTATTTTCATTACACTCCTCGTTTCATCGACTTGTTCTCTTTCATCAAACTCATACTTTATATACTATGTCTTATTTTTAAATGAAAATTTTACACCGGCTGTCAACCTGACACAACCTCGTTTAGTTGCCTCTTACAACTGGCTGAGTAGGCCATGGAAGTAGATGCTGATCTCCTTCCACAGGGACAAACAGGTAAAAATGAATATACATATTGTATCTATATCTCTAATTTATTAACTTTTACCTGTTTGTCCCTGTAGAAGCGGATCACACACACACACACACACACACACACACACACACACACACACACACACACAAATATATATATATATATGAATAAATAATATGATATAGTAAAAAGTATAAAAGTAAAATGAAATAAAGAAATACTAGATATAAATTTACTGTTCCATGAACCCAGTATACTATTATACATCTTTTATTGATTGTTTGATTGTTTGAATTTATGATTTATTGTTTGTAAAATAGTTTGAAATTTCATTTTTTGAAAAACTCGTAATCTGGTAAAGTGGTAAAGTAGTTATATTCCAGTTAATTTAATTAATATCATTAAATATTTTACTATACCATGTATTGTTGTTGTCAATAAAGTAATCAATATAAATTTATATTTCAACCTCCATGATTTTTATAAAAATAACCATCAGAATCCATTTGTAAAAATAAAGATATATTTTTAAAAAAGAAGTCAATTTAGTCTTTTGTGAGCTGGTGCTTTGTAATAATTAAAACTTGGATGAAATACAAAGTACGTAACTTAAAATAAAGATTAATGTGACAATTTTATTCTACGGAATTTCTGTTTTTATGTTTCAAAATAATTTGAAAAACATTGCGTTCAATTTATATAGTTTGTTTATAGATGTATATAATTTTGTCTTCAATAATATTAATGTCTTATTTATATTTATAGGAAATGTAAAAAACTTACAAAATAGAACACTTTTAACTTTACAATTGTTGTGGTATGGGAATTGATATATAAAATTATAATCTAACTCTTTAAAAGTGGCATGAGCAATGTTCAGAAGAAATAATAAAATAAATAAAAAAAAAAAAACGCTTGAAAAACGCCAGAAATACAGTCAAATAGGCAACATATAGAACGACGTATCTTAGTCCTGTATTTATAATAACGACTGTATCCTATATCTAAATAGTGTTTTTTCTAAAAAAAATCAATGGAGTACGTAATAAGAATTTTTATAATGGGTTTTATCATTTTTCATCTCAAATGGAAAATTCAATTAAATCTTTATATATACGAACAAAATAATAAACTAAACTGGTCTTATATTGCACAAAATATAGGCACTTTCAAGTTAACAAGTATAGATTTTTTAAGTTTAATTTGGTCTTGGTATTTCATATATCAGCATTATCATCATATGAGCCAGCTACTGTGCATAGTGTATCCGAATGATTACCGAGAAATTTAGCTAGAGAAATTTGTCAACAAGTAGAATGAAATAAAAACGAAATTATGACGATTTACCTGAAATTTTTTGACTAATTAGAACGATCCATTGCTTAAATTATATGGCAGAGTGTTCTATAATAGAAATGGCAGAACGTTAGACAGACAATTAATGCCGATAAATATCATAGTGGAGGGACGAGAAAAGATAAGTGGAGTAGAAATGTAACGTACATCTTTTGGAATGGAATCTGTTATACCTTTGTAATAATATTACTACCACTTGTTTAGTTAATTGTAACTATTTTCGTGGTATCGTGTAATAAAAACTATTCACAAAATCACCAAGTTTTTTAAAAAGACAATATTATAGAATAAACCTTTTTTAATATTGAATTTTATAAAATAATATTTAATAATTAAGAAAGGTTATGCATTTATGCATATTTGTTAAATAATTTATACTTAATTAGCTATGTTCGTAATTATCAAAATGATGGAGGGATGCTGAGTACAAAGTAATGACTTCAAATGCGTTTTAAATAAAATCTAACTAAGCCAAAATAATATAAAATATATAGTTTTTAACGTGTATGTTGAAGTATATAATCCCAATGACTACATTAAAATACAAAAAATAATTTGTAGCTGCGGATGCTGTAGATGTCGATTTAAGTAGAAAACTTAAGCTGATATTTTAGTTTTATTATTAGAATTAAAAAATATATAAATAGAACTCAGGAAACTATAATATTTTTCTACGGTATTTCTGAGTGTGATTTATGTATAAAAAAGTTATTGTTTTATTCGTAATTTCAACTTAATTTTGGGTTTTTGCGTATTTAATGGATATTATTAGTTCAAATTTCTGTTTTATACATATTTTGCAAGTTTCTTTTATATTTAGAATACAAACTTAACATCATATATTATATTATAAATGGAAAATTTCATTTTTCTTATCAGAAATTAAAACGGCAATAAATTAGAACAATTAAAAATTATATTATATGTTTATTACTATTGATGCAAACCATTCCACTTCCAGAAAATGTTTATCTGATTATGACTAACTATGTTTATCGTATAATAATACCAATATTTGAGTTAAAAATTGACGTTAAGGTAAATAAAATAATTACCATTTCGTGTGAATTTATGTAATTATTTATAAACAGCATATTGGTCCACCAGTTTTTTCGACAAAACTCAGCTTCAGGATAAATAACAAGTTTCCACAACGGGCCATCGCCCATGTAAGGTAATATGAATGCAAATATTAAAATAATAATGATATAAGTCGGAATGATTCTATAACAACAAATTACAAAATATATGTAAGCATTTGATTGTATGATTACATTTATATATGTATTATATGAAAGGCAGTGGAAATTGTAAGTCGTTGATTAAAATATAAAATTAATGTATTCATTTACACAAAAAATATAAAGTAATAAATGTTTATCAAATATATTTTTAAATTGTTATACAATATTTGCATTTTTGGTTGTAATCAGTACAAGTTTTTAGTTGAATATTGTGTGATTGGTTTGGTAAATTTGTAATTTACGTTATTTCATTTAAAATAACTTCACTTCAAGCATAAAACGTTGGTTATAATTATATATATATATATAATATTAAATATCCATATGCTATAAATGGATAATAAATTAACCAACCAACCCAATGAGACCAGCTGAACATCGACGAGCTTGTTCAATCCGATAACGAATTCCGCAACAAAATTGTCACCGGCTATATACCATAGCGGAGTTTCGCCGATTCAAGGCGCGGACAAATAGGCAACTAAACAGATTAATTTTACGTCGACCCCCAAAAACTCGACTACGGAAGTCCGATTTCCCGGGAATACCACTCTAACTCAGCCACTTACTTGAGCGTGCAAGTCATCGGGGTGTTTCCCGCCCCAAATATTGGGTATAAGTTTTTTATATTTTATATTTTTCCATTTAAATGTAATATTAGTGCAACCACCACCCAAGCCAGCCATTTACTAAGGTTCAGCAATATCAACGTAATTAACACCAACATTGATTTATTTAAAAAAATGTATTTATATAAATATAAATAGTTATATATATTTACAATAAATAAAGCCAATAAGTATTAAAAAATAAAAACATTTAGAGTTGTTGTATAAAATCTGTTTATTTACTACTGGTTTTGAGGTAAAAGTTATCATCAGGTATGAAGTGAAAAATAAATAAATTTTATTATAAAAATAAATTGTTTTATTTTATTTTTTATTTTATACCTGTCGATAACTTTTATTCGAAACCGGTAATAAATAAACACATTTTATTTAACAACTCTATATTTTTTTAATTTAAAATACTCATTGGCTTTATTTAATATATAAACTTATATATTTATTTATATATAAATTTTTATTTCATTAATTATGAGTATTAATTTATAATTTGTTTGTGTTTTTTAAATTTTTTTATTATTAATTTTTTATTAAGATTGAGCTAGAGCTTCATTATTTAACGAGGCAGTGCGACGAATAGTCTTGCATCATTTCAATTGATTAGTTAAGTAATGATAATTTTCATTAACTACCTGAAAAGTCGATAACTTAATACATATATAAACTGCAATGTTTTTCCACTACTTAAGCGCTCTTCAATTGCGACATATGTAAAAAATCCACTTATGATAAAAAATATCTCAACAGCGACTGGAGATTTGAGAATCGATAGCCAAAAATCGTTGAAAATCTTTAAAATAAAAAACAAAGTGAAATATTTATCGAATTCTACATGGAAAACTTTCGTAGATCTCGTACGTGTTCTTCGAAATCGGAGTTAGATGATGGTGTTCCCAAATCTAGAGCTACTCTATGGCCGATTATTACAGCGAGTATTCCCATTGTCTTGAGTCCATTGGTTATGGAAAATTCGTCGTTTTTTGGATCATCCACTAAGTTCTTTATACTAGTTACAATTGAATACGAATATAAACACTTCTCTAAAACATAAAAATCGTATTTTTTTAAAAATAAATTAATGTTTAAATTTAAGCTTTTTCATCGATTTGCATATAACTCACTAAACGTCGTGTTATTTTTGGGTTTTAAACGATCCGTTAATAAGTCGTATAATGTTCCTACGATCATCAATGAAATGCCTACGATAAAAATCCCGCTAACATATAAGATAGAATTAGATTATAAGAAAAATGATAGCCGAGTGTATGAAATTAACTTACAAAGTTAACAACGTCCCAATAGTATATTCCATTTCCGAATTTTTAGACGTGTACAACAATGGTGGTACGGAAATATCTACGACTAAATTAGATAACTTTAATTTGGATGAAAATAGACGTTCAACTGATAATTTAATGTCATCTTTGGTACACGAGTCTGGGAAACATAACGCCCATAAGATTTTTTCTGGTCTGACTGCCAACAAATTTCTCTAAAAATAATTAATAGAATACATTAGTTTTGTAAACTTTAAAGTTATAATACTGTAACTTTATATATCATTATTGTTACATTTAATCTTTGTCTATCATTTTCGGCAAGGTCATAATATGTGGAGTTAATGGTGTTATTTTTAGGAGAGTGTAATTGTAATATTGCTACAGCATAGGCGCCGTAAATCCCATGTTCCTTTGATGATACGCTCATGCATTGATCAAAATTACCCAGTTCAATGACTTCAACGGATAACATACCTCTTGGATATTTAGATGATGAATCGTACACTAAAAAATACTTGTTATTACTAGGGCTTGGAACTTGAACTAAAATCTTTAAAAAATGCATCAAAAAAATTAAAATTGACTCAATAACATAAAAAAATGACTTTAAAAATGGCATAAAAATAAACATTTTATTGAACTTAGATATATCATTATTTATAAATCATTATACATTTATATACTTGGAACCTATTTTATTAATTAAGTCGTAAAAATTAGAGGAAGTCAAATTAGGTAGGCAAATAAATATTTACAGTTAATATTTATTTGTATAATTGTAAATATTTTCTTTAGTACCATTAAATGTGTTATATTGGACAATTAAAGTATGCATAATATTTTCAAACAAAAAAGATTGGCCATTGTCAGATAAAAGAGTTTTAAATGTATACAAACTTCTTTCGACTTATACAAACGTGATGGGTGCATATTTGAAAAAAGTGATGTCATCTCCATTCATATCCTCTGGCAAGCCTTCTTTTAACATTTCTTGTCCTTCAATACTTTTGAAATAATTTTAATTATTTTATATTTTTAATTTCATGTTCAACAATATTGTGAGGTAGATGAATTTTATTTTTCGCTTCCTCTACAACTTGTATAACATCAGCAAGACATATTTTTGAAGATTCCAACCGTGTTTAGTAGTGAGTGGATTTGATGTAAATTTAATTTAATTTCAACTATGGATCAGCTATTTAATCAACTAATTTTTCAATGTATGTTGCATCATTTTTGACAAGTTTTATGATTATATTTTTAGTTGTATTAAAATGTTCACAATAATTAAGGTTGCTGTTAACCATGTTCCTCATCTGATTAGCACAGATTGTGGGAGTTAGGCAATAGAATATTATGTGCTCTTTCTTTAAATATTTGTACTTTTGAAGGAACTTTCAGAAATATTTTTTTGCAATTTAAATTAGGTTGGTCGACTTTGATGACAAAATGATTTTTGATTTCTTTCGCCATTCTATATAAGCTGTGGGCTATATAAGTTACATATTCCATTTTCAAATAAAATACTTAAATAGATTTATCTGCTTTGATAATTTAGGATACAACATCACTTAATAAAATCAGTACATGATAATGTTTAATACAATTAGGCCAAATAATTCGAAGAGATCTATCGAAAAGTTTTGAAATTGAACTATGATTTACCTTTTTTAAGACTTCAGTCAGTGGCGGTCAAACAGGGGGTATGAGGAGGATATATCTCCTCATGTATTTTTCGTTAATTTTATAATTATTATAGTGAAAATTTTGTTTGAAAGTAATATGCATATAAAAAATAACTAAATAATAAAACGTGTTTATTGTTAATATTCAATATAGAAACGAAATTCTATAAATTGGTTCATATTTTATGCGAAACTTTTAAAATCAGTCGAAAATATGTAATATTATTCTGAAGTTTAATGTATAACCATGAAAAACATGCGTGTTTATCTTTAAATAGTAATTCAAAAATGATCTTAACTTTAAAACGAGAAATCTCAAATTAGATATTTTATATGTATAAAATAATAATAGCTGTCAATCTAGCTAAATTTGGCGTTGTTCAATTTTAAGTATATATAAATATATTTCCGACATTAACACATTCGCTGTGGAATACATTAGTTTGTATAGATTTGTATAGACACGTTTACTTGTGCGTGAGAAAAATACTAATTTCTTTTTTATGACGCCATATTGAATCACGTGCTATTTGACATTATGTTTACAATAATATTTATAGTCTACAACGTACTAAAACGTGCAAATTTGACAACACTTTTATACGACATAGAAGAAAAATTTTTTAACTCTCTATGCTTCCCGAATAAAAATAATTTAAAATTAATATAAAATTTATGTGATGACATCACATCTATATAAGAAACCATTACTATTATATGATGCCAATTTTTGTCATACGCAATGGATGTATTAAAAAAACGTATTTACTTATTCAATAATGTGAATTGTTGGCTATATCATTTCCGATTTCGAGAAAAATAAAAACATTTTCTTAACGTTATTTTTGTTTAAATTATTTGTCACATGTAAAAAATGTTGAATGTAGAAATTAAGAAGGTGTATAATAAATACTATCCGCATAACTGCATTGGTTTTGTCCATTTGTTTAATGACTTCAACTGATCTATCTTCCTTCAATTTTGTCGATATTTTAATTTTCAAAAATGATATAAGTATTTTTAAATTGAAATAATTTAAGTACATATAAGTATTTTAAAATTAAAATATCGAAAACTCGTTTTGAAATAATATGTAATATTTTCATGAATTCAATGAATAATAAATAATAAATTATTACATTGTTACATTTATAAAAATTAATTGTAATATTTAAATTATTCTATTTTTGATAATATCCAGCAAAACTTTATGTTTAATTACATGTAGTTACTTACTTCGAATAGCCCAAAGCGTTTGATTATTTAAACTCTCTATAAATATTTGTCCGTCTCTAGCGCAATATTTATTAGTATCCGAAAGAGGTATAAAGTCCTTCATAATATTTGATATAACATCTCCAATCAACATTTGAAAATTATTATGGTTGCCATTATTTATAACTATTGAGTTATTTTTAATTATATTATTTTCGCTAATGTTTTGGGACTTGGTTGGATACACAATTCTGTTTGATATTGCAAGTATTGCTATCAATGTAATCCAAGTGTTTTTTAGCCACATTATTTTGATATCTATGAAACAATAAGAAGAAATAATTGTAAATGTGTGTTTAGACTTTTATAATACACAATTGACTTATAAACATGCAAATATAGAAGGATAATATCATTAATACTCATAAATAATTAAGTGAAATAATTCTTTAAAGTAATTATAGAATTTATTTGAACATATTATTTGAGCATACAACAATATTTAGACAATAATTGCATCATGATGACAATTGTTATTCAGAAAATGTGAAATATTATTACAAATTCATTGGATATTTAAATTAATCAAATTGTTTAAAAGGTTTCATAAAAATAAGATGATGAAAATTGTTATAACATACAAAGTATGTGATATATTTGTATTATACTAATATATTACAATGTATTTTTATTTATAAAATAGAAATACTACTTATCAGATATTTATAATTATATACAAAATATTGTTTCAATTATCGATAATTAAGTAATGAAAAACATGAATTGAAATAATATTTTACAGAAATTACAATTGTTTTCGGTAAATGTACTCGTATTCAATATACAAATTTATATATTATTTAAGTTTGTAGGCAAAGACTAAGCAATGTATTGTTGTTTTTATTTACATAATAGATTATAAGTGAAGTGTGATTTACTATAATTTAGTTTTTGTTTCTCGGAAAAAACTTTTTTGAGTAATAGTGTTGCTCAAAATCGTAAAATTTGTATGCTTTAATAGAATAGGTAACTCATTTTTTAAATTATCTTTTATTATAATAGTCAAGGATGGTATAAAAAAAAACTTTAAAAAATGTCAAATTTGCCGATTTTACAATACAAAATAGTAAATTTATTAACCAACATTATAACATATTATTATTTTTTTTTTTACCAGCCTTTAAGACCATCCTGTACTCCATCTTTCGCTGTCTTCTGCTACTTCCTTCCAGTTTGCTCTTGGATCTACTTTTTTAACGTCTCTCTTCACACAATCTTCTCATCTAACACGCAGTATGCCTTATCGGTCTTTTTCCTATCGGCTCTTCCTCAATTATTGTTTTTATCATTATGTCCTTTTTTCTCCAGGCATGTTATAATAAGATATTATTATATGGTTATTTTCAAAAAAATACTTCATAGATTTTTTCATTCCCTAGTGACGACGGGTTTACTCTAATATCACAGATCACATAAAACCATATTAAAATAACAACTGACACAAACACATAACCTGGATTTCTTAGAACAATTGGATTATAGTATAATGTACAATGGGCACATATCAGTGGACAATAGTCATTATTAATTGGAAATCTTGGGTCCCCAGAGAAAAGTCTGTTGAAAAAATATAGTGAATCAAACAAATTGCAAATTAATATATGCATTTGTGGTTTAAATATAATAAATATTATTGAATTTAATATTCTTAATATGAATATAGAATATAAGGACATTTTATTATAGCAAAATATTAAATGATTCTATCTTTACAATTATAAATTTATTTGTATAATTATATTATTGAATCATAACTAAAATTAAAATAAGTATAACATAGTTTTTTTAATCGATTTATAAATTATATTTAGGTAATATTTTCCAAATAATATAATACTTATGAAGTATGAATCTAGGTATTACGGTTCGATACATAAGTCTATTTTAAATTTAATATGATAAAGTGTAAATCAATATTGTGTTGTATAAATAAGAGATGGACACATTTTTCTTAACAAAATGTTTATTTTTAAATCTCATACTATTTATGAACAATTAAAAAATGTTCTGTTATCGATTTTAATGTATTTAGAGCTACAATGTGGTTTTGTATTAAATATGAGACCAACACTGATAGACTAAACTGTCGAAAATCAAATGTTTTTTTATATAACATTTTTCTTTGTATACTAATAATAACATAATTGAAATTATGTCTCAAAAATGTTTAATTTTGTGAATAATTTGTT
Organism: Schlechtendalia chinensis; assembly: GCA_019022885.1. NCBI lineage: Eukaryota > Metazoa > Arthropoda > Insecta > Hemiptera > Aphididae > Schlechtendalia > Schlechtendalia chinensis. The sequence goes on from CM032339.1 coordinate 43,883,102, forward strand.
ATAATCAAAAATAACAATATTAACATTTAAGTAGCCATAGAACAGTGAATGTATACGATTACATACTTTTATAAATGTACTAAACATTTAAATATAATAATATTTTTACTTACAATTATTTCCTTTTTTCATCCAATCGAATTTCCAAACTGTTAATTATATTGGACTTTTAAAATTTATATTAAATGAAATTATGTTTAAATAATAATCATAACTTTTACGTAAATGAATAAAAATAACACTAGAATAAATTTTATTACGTATTTAGATTGCAATTAATGTAATTAGTACACGAACAACAAAAATGTTGAGAACACAATATGCACATGAACTTGACGACATAACTAAACGTGCCTACAGAGGTTCTTCCGTTTTCTATTTATCGTTCTTGTCAAAACCCCTTCTCTTTTAATATTATAATGTACACTAACGTGAAAAAAATTATTCACAATAAATACAATCTATACAGTAAGAATGAACATATTATTTACTGTTTGATTTAAAATATAATTTTTTATTATTTTGTTTATTTTTAATTAATAATATTCTAGATACGTTTTTATTTTTGTCAACATATTTAACTTAAACAATTGTTGCAAATAAAAATATTTTTACTCTTTGCTGTAACTTGATAGTGTTTATATGAACAACGGAATGTATAGTCTTGGTATTGTACCAGTGAATTTAATAAGGAGTAGATAGGTAAATTCTTTGTAACGACAAATTGACTATATGATTTAGATAATTAACTATAACTAATACTATCTAGGTATGCGATAAATCACTTTTGATTACTACCCAAATGACCACTAAATTAATAATATTGCAAAAAATAATATTAAAAACGTATTTTATTTGTAATTTTTCGTTGCCTTTTTTGGTTTAATAGTTTGGTGTACAATAATTAATGTGGTTCGTTAATATAATAATAGTTGCTAATACTTTTCGATTTGTCATTCGTGTTAAAAATAATAGTTACGTGCACATAAAAAATATAATTTGAAATTTCAATATTATATTTTCAACTATAGCTATATATTAATAATATAAAAAATTACACCTATCTATTTGTTCTATATAACTTTTCAAACTGTTTAAGAAATTATACTATTAAAGTTATATTAAAATCATGAAAACAATTACAAAGATTTAATGAACAAAATATGTAAGGATCGTTATTTGTACATGTATAATTTATACTTACTTAATAAAATAAACAATCAAATATAATATAGTAGTTTAAATTTAGTAATTCACGTCACTATTTAATTAAATAACTTAATATTTAGATAAGGCCTATTGCGAAATTTCGGTTTTGTAACAGTATTATAATATATAACTAGGAAAAGGAAGGTAGATAATAAAAATACAGTAGTGTATAAACTACAAGTTATTAAAACTGTCATAATTTTGTCATATTGATGGTTTAATTGAAGTATTAATAATTTTTATGAAATATAATCCACGTATCCTATGACGTTTTGGAAAAATATTTTGTTTGCGCTGTATGCAATTTTAATTTTATTTGCTAGTTGAAAATCGTGATATTGGATGTTATATTATATTCTTATTTGTGAACGATTTGACTAATTGCACTATAGACACTAAAATATTATGTTGCTAATTTTAAATTGTTCAGAAAAAGATTTTAAACTTTAATACGACTTTTATATTATAAAACTATTAATTTTAAATTGTAAATTACTTTCGATGTGATATAAATGTTGTGTATTCATTATAATTCAATAATTTTACAAACGTGAACATCAAAATAAATTTAGTTTTGGGATAGTTAGGGAAATAACTTCCTCTATAGAAACTATAGGTTTTTATTTGATAAACCTCTTACTGTTAAACTTTAAACTTCTACATTATGGAAAACATTTTATTTTCATGATAAAAATGACTATTTAAAAAAAAAATAGTTCTATGAAGGTCAATAAATATTTACTGTAGTAAACTTTAGTATATTTGAAATACTTTTAAAAGATGTTTTTTATTTTATCTAGTCAATTTAATATTTATAAATTTTAACTATAAATATGGAAATTAAAAAACAGAAAGTTTTTACGTAAAAAATTATTGAAAAATTATGTGACGGTTCACCATTTATGGCTATCCAGCGAATGTCATGGGGCAGACCATCCAATGAGATAAGGGTCGCTAACCTCTTGCGAAGACCGGTTAGTTCGGATCAACGAGGGTTTATGTTTTAGGTCACAATGGGATGGATAAAAATAAAGAAAAATGGAAATATTTAAATATTATTAAATTTAAACAAAATTAGAAAAAGCCAGAATTGTTTGATATATATATATATATAAAAAGGTATATCAAAATAAAAACAAAATCGAAAAAAAAACTTTAATTTAAAATAACAAACGGTAACATAATTATATTGTAAACAAACATCGATTTATTTAGCAGGACTGATGTCGTTATGTCAATACGTGTCGGCCTTGTACCCGTTGGTATATTCACTGCGGGGACAGAAAAGGTGATCTACTTCATGATTTTCAGTGAGTACATATTTAAACAAAAAAATTATGTATATCAAATAAGAAACAGATGGATTAACTGAAACTAAAAAAGTATCGACAACGAAAAACGCAAAGTACTACCTCAACAATAATTACGGTTGGACTAATAATTGAATTACTAAAATTAATAAAAATACCGTGGCCGATAGTTTACAAGTATACGTTTAATAAACCCGATTTTATTTTGTGACGTCACAATTACAACAAGGAACTTTTCAACTTTTTTATTTTAGTCTAATAATATATATATATATACAAATTTATAATACAGACCAATATCTTAACATTCTGAATTTCATACAAATACATTCCATACTTGATAAGTAAATAGATATAATGCCGTATCTAGTGGTACTGATATATTTTTTCAAGATATGTTTATTTTTAAGACACAAATTAGTTTCTTTTATACAGACACCTTTAGTGGGATTTATGAATCCTGTTAAAAAAGTTTTAGTTTCTCATCGATTAGATACAATTCTTTATACTTGTTGAAGCGTAAACGTTTTATGTATAAAACATTGATTTCCTGTACTTTCACGACTCAGTATAATTTTACAACATTTTAAATCACCTCTATGTTATCTATCATTAAAAATATTTAATAAGTAGAAGTATCTATAACTCATAATTATTACGATTCACTGTGGTGGCCATAAATGTAAACCAATGAAAAATTATTATTATTATTATTATTATTATTATTTATTATTATTATTATTATTATAAGATTGTTATTATTATTATTATTCATAAATGTGACATTATTATTGTTATTATTAACATTATTGTTATTAAAAAGATAGCCGTCGATTCTCTGTTCCTTTTATTAAATTAATTACAAAATTAAAAATAGTTCTTATTTAAATGTTTTTGTAATGTTACTCATACATCGAGTATAATAGTTTTAATTTCTATATGTTTTCAACAATCATTATAATATAATAATGAGTATTATACGGATCTTAACTATGGAAAGTTAATAATTTATTATATTTCGACTTAATATATTCTGTATGCATGAGTTTTTTTTATTTAGATTTAGACTGCTGGTTAGTCTATAATGTGTATTATTTAGTTTGTACCTAATAATTTTTTATTGTATTAATTATTTATTTGAGTCAATTGCAATTATTTTTGTTGTTGTAATTTTTATTATTAAATTATTTTATTTTATCAACAATGGTTAAAAATTGTTACCATTTTTTATAATATTTTAATATTCTCATTTTGTATTTATGTTTATTTTATAAAAATGTATACATTTTTTCAGGACAAACCGAAATTCACTGATATTACTCAATAAAATTCATCAACTTTATTACAAGAAATTAGAAACATTTATATCTACACATACTTATAAACGTCTGATACGTATCATGCAATTATATTGGTGTTTTAGTTCATAAATTATTTTAAGTTTCTCCGATCCAAACAATATTTATGAGTATGTTTTATGTGTTTCTGTTAAAATTATCACAAAAAGAGATTTTTATAATATACATTATTTACAGAATTGCTGTTATATCAATACCATTTAGTGGGTATCTGTGTATGGCACGTCACGTTAACTAGACAAATTGAATACGATTATTTGGCTTATTGATTATTTCATAGAAATGGATAGATAAATGGAATATTTTGAAGATAGAACTAAATGTCAAATAACTTAATTATCACACAACTACTTTTAATGTTCTACATGCGAGTGGTTTGTACAAAATACGTACTTACGAGTATATAGTTTATGTTACATCGAATTTACCAGAAAATATTAGTTTAAGACGTACGATCAATTTAGGGATTGATATTACCGTACTTATTTTGAAGTTGTTTTCATATTTAATTCGAACTTCTATTCATAAAAAAATATATTGCTTGTAAGATTAGAAAACATATTTTATTATCATTATTTGTCATTTATAATCTTCATAAATGATAACGGTTGCTTAGTGACAGAATTATTAAAAAAAATTTAGTGGGTTTTTTGGATGGTTGACATTTTATTCAGTTACCAGAGTTCTAGAAATTATAATATAATATTTATTAAAGATATTGATTTCTAAATATTTACATTATTTAGAAATATCTTAACCAAATTTAATTGCATCCAATAATACTTGTTAAATTATTAGACATATTTTTCAATTGCCGTAACTATAAAATAATAAATATAAGCGATTTGAATTGCATTTTTGAATAACGAATAACATATTTTATAATCATTAAATATATTAGTACTCATATAATTATACATTTGATACATATATATACATTATGAATAATGAATGAATGATTAATAGACATTTTATATTAAAGGTGTAGTTTTATGATGTTAGGACATTGTTGTATTATTTATTTTTCTAAAACAATTATAAATAATAATGTACATTTTTATAAAAATGTACACGTTTTATCTAAAGATTAGTTCAATGTTCTACACGATTAAAAAAAAAAAATAGTGAAATTTTACTTACAACTAATGAAATTTCCATTAAATAGTAGACAATAATTTGTAACTAATTTGTTATTTATTATTATCTAAATACAATTATTGTGTCATTCTCACAGAGTAATACTTATATTACAATATTATAATACTAGTGAAACGAGGCAGCTTAAAAAATGAAATACATATTTATTGTTTAATGATAATCATCATTCATAAATACATTATGAGAAATAATGAATACGCAATTCCATGGTTACCAAAACTAATACATATGAAAAAGTTTTCACATTTAGGGTATAGGTATCGCACAGGTCAACAGATTGTTTGTGTGCTGGAAATTCCGTTTTTTGTTCAAAGTTGATTTTATAATAGTATTTTTTAGCCTTATCGAAAACAATAATCAACATTTATAAATACATTAAACATTATAAATATATTTTAATCTTAACTTTATACAGTTTTTATTTTTCATATGGCGCCATACATACAATTTATAATTTATAAATATTATAAATTATAATAAATTGTCGATGGGTTTAAAATTTGTGAAATACCCAAATAATAAATCTTTGAAAGTTGAAATAAGTAGATTTTATTATAAATAAACCAATGTGAAAAATTACGTCGACTTTCAAATAATGTAGATAACATATTGAAATAAAGCTGACCTATATTAACTTCATTTATATTTGAATTTTTTTTTATTTTTATTTATTTTTATTGATATTCACATTTGAACTTTGATTTCTTTTTCTTTTTTTTACTTAAGTTTTTCCATATATATTTGTATTCTTCTTGTAATAGAATAGTTAATTTTTAAATTTAAAAATCAGTTGTTTCGGCAATCAGTTAAAATATTAATTTGGTATATAATAATATTATATTTTATCTTTTTCTAATGGCATAAGTTATAAGTTATCAGTCACAGTTAGATCTAAATATTAATTTCTTCTTGTTTTAAACTAAATACTATTGAGTGTTATTTTTGTATGCTATGTAATGTTTTATCGTTTGTTCATTTACCCTGTAAATGTTAATATAATATTAATTGAAAATAAATAACTTTTTCGATATAATTCATCAGTTTAGTTTTAATTAATAGAAATGTTATTGTAATATTATTACGGACTGTGCAAAAGTAAAAATAATTTATAAGTAATTTAAAAATAAGTCAATTAATTTAGTTTTAACTGAAATAAAGTAAAATAAAATAATAATTTTGGACTTGAGAGTATATCCTATAATTGTGTGATTTAATTTGGTGTAAATGAACAAAAGATTCGTTTAGGTGGTCGACGGTATAACTGTTTTATTTTTTTTCTAATTAATATTTAAGTAAGTGTTTTAATACTGTATACTTATAATTTAAATAATTAAATTTATTTATTTCATAGTTTGGATGATTATGCTGGATAAAAAGTTCGTAATAAGAATATGTTATCACATTTAATTAATTAATTAATTATTGTTTTAGTGAAGTGAACATTTTAAAATGTGTGAAAATAAAAAATATTTTTTAAAACTGTCTTATAAAAGAAATATTCAGTAGATCAATTTTCACCTCAGTGTATAAATAATAAATACATTTTGGCAATTAAAGTATTTATATAGATCACCGTATTTTACGTACAGATTGTAAGGAAAATTCTAATTTAGTGATTACACTTGAAATATATATATATATATATATATATATATATATATATATATATTACTGGAGGGAATTTCAGGTATATAGTAATTTATTTCGAAGATATATATAATTAGTTATAATACTTTAACGAATTCCTTCTTAACTGAAATATACTCAGAATAAATGAATTCATAAACCACGTTTCAAGTTAACTAATATAATTTTATTTAATAATGCTTGATTTACGTAAAAATTGATCAAAATTGACTGAATTGAAAGATAAAATAATAAATTGAAATTTATAAATAAAAAATCAAATAGTTACACAATATTTCTGTATGAAAAATTATTATTAATAAAAAAGAAGAACAATTAGGACAAAAATTGAGTATTGGCCAGTATAAGGAATTGAATAAAAAAATTAATATAAATAAAACTAAAGAACCTACATATAACATATAATAAATAACAACAATAATAATAATAACAATAATAATAATAATAATAACATATAATAAAAACCGTGGGCTGTTAACTTGACGACGACGAAACCACGGCGATGGAATTAGGATGGTGATAGTGGTGGTGCAACAGCGTCAGAAAACCAATGGTGATCGTCGATGTTGAGGTAACGGTAACCACGGTAACAAAAAAAAAAAAAAAAAAGACACGGATACGGTGCGTTATGAAGACGACTTGCCGACGACAAAGAAAACATACCGATAAATGACGGTAATGATGATGGCAATTAAAATATTATTAGGTACATGGGTCAACGTTCCGATAGTGTGAGAGCAATACACCCGAATAATGTTAAAGAATAAACCTGTATGATAAATTAAAATATGCACTAGTATATTTTACAATTGAAAATTTATAAATGTTATAAAATAATTAAAATGTACAGCGTGTATTGGAAACCTAGTCATGATATGTTGGTTATTTAAATTGATATGTTGCAATATTAAATTCATATTATGTGTTATAGGAGTATCCTTCATTTTCCCATTATTGGACTATTAGCAATTAAAATGCATTTAAAAGAATATATTAAGCATTAGAAAACTTAGAATATCTTGGATTTTTTTTTCTTTAACGAGTCATGACAAAATTAAATGCAAATTTTGGAGCTGACCAGTAAATCGGGTTTGGATTGCATTGAAAATAATTAACAAATATATTAACAGTATTAACCATTTAAATACAAAGATAAATAGTAGATTTTAAAATTATTTAACATGCTATGAAATCCATTAAATATTTTTGGAAAAGTAAAAGGTGAATAATTATAATAAATTATAAGATATTTTTTATTTTTTATAAGTTACTTGTACTTTTTTCCAATTTTGAATCGCGGACCTAGCAGATCCTGCTTATCGCAATACTATCGTCTCGGCCCCCATCGTTTCTTAATTCAAAAAACAAACAATTATTTAATATTTACAATTCCATTCGTCCATGGGTGGCCCAAGCCAGCAGATCTGACTCATGTCATCCACAATCACACAATATTGGGGTCATTATAACAAAACAAAAACAAATAACAAAAATGATTAATAAATTTGTTATTCTTCTTCTAGTTTGATTTCTGTCCTTAAACTTGTTCTAGTCTTGGTATTCCACCTTACCACCCGCCGACCTGGACTCTCGTTCAGTTGTTCCTTTTCTCTGCAGCCCTTTCGTCCGCCACCTTCTCGGTCAGGATAGACTCCACTATCTTGGTGAAACTTATCCTGGCCCTCCTGGCTGCGTCCCGTATTCGTGAGCTTTGCTCGGCTCAGCTGGCTGGTCTACAGAGCATATCCGCAACGTCCTCCGACAATAGCAGTCTGCCATTCAGAAATGTGTGAGCTTCATTTCAGTTTTCCGCCCAATGCGGGCAGTGGAATATTGTATGTTCCATAGTGTCATCTACCCATGAACAGTATGCGCAAACGCTGTCTGGCGCCCTGTTCATGCGGTGAAAATAGCTGCGGAAACATCCGTGGTCCGTCAAAAATTGCATTAAATGGAACGTCAGTTGCATAAGCGGCCTGTGAATCCACCTTTCTATGCTGTAGCCTATGTGTTCACCTACCCTTACTAGAACGGTCCCACCTCTTCTGCCATACCTTAACTGATATTTTCCTCTCAACTTTCCGGATGTTCTTTTTCTGAGCCGTGGGGTCTTTGTCCTTAACCCTGCCGTGAACCCTCATCCGTTCAAGAAAATCCGAGCGAGAAAATCCGCCGGCAGAGTTGAAGCTAAAATCAGTGAGGCAATTGTCGAGACCGTACGGTAGGCCCAAATTGTTCTTAGAATGACCGTTCTTTGGGCTCTTTGAATGATCCCTCGATTCTAGCTACGACGGCAGCACTACGGGTGGCGCAGCGGCGGTACAATGTTTTTGGTTCTCGTTAGTCAAATTCGTCTCGGATTTTCACGCAGAATACACCGTTTGATCCGTACGAAAAAACGGAACAAACCGACATGCGATTCACTTAAAACAACGCTGATTTCCGGGGAGGAAAACACTTTCCGTACGGAGCGGCGCACAGGTACCATTCGGTACGAACGATGCACCAGTACTAAGTTACTTGTACTTATAAAATGTATAAATAATATGTTATATAATAATTATTATTATTAATATATAAATGGTATAGATTATTAACGTGAAAATCTATATTGTATAACTGGTATCTGTAAGTAATATTTAATGATCATTTACAAATTATTATAATACAATTTCATGTTTATGTATATATTTTAATAGATTTTGTTGAGGATTATTTCTTCAATAATATACCTATTTATGTTAATCAACTAGAAATGTTTAAAATGTATTAATATTTTTAATTCATGTTTTTTATATTATATGTGTATATATAATTTTATTTTATTTTACCTTAATCATATTTTGTATATTATGTATTGCCCTCATTTTATGACTTCTGTAGTTGTGTGAATAATAACTATAAATGATAACAATAGCTTTATTTCATGACCAATTGCCAATAAATAAAACTAAAAATAAATAAAAAATAAAAATGTAAAAAAAAATAGTAGACAGAATGTATACAGTAATTAAATTGATGTAATTTATGTTTCTTGATTGTTGGTAAGAGGTGTAAGACTGAATTACAAATAAAAGGTTGAACCTTTATAGTATGTTGATATATTTTTAACATTGAGTTTTGAATATGTTGTCTAAATGTGTATTTTTTCTTATTTCTGCATCGAAGATAGATTATATAATTATATACATACATCAGTATTTCACCCTTTGAAATGACATGGAATGGTCCAATAAAAATGTTTGTTAAACTCGTATGTATTGTTCTACTTATATGAATTTCTATTGTGTATGCGACGTATGTGACAATATTTTAGCTATACTGTCTAACCTATTTCTTTTAGTCTCTGAGTAATAAGTACATAATATGAATATTATTATTATTATTATTATTAAATATTATCAAAAGAAGAACATGTCAATTCCTACTTTTTCACAAAGTTCATGTTTTATTATATGTTTATGTTATTTATTATGTCATGATATTATATTGATAGAAAATAATACATATGTTTAGAAAAAATCGTTGATATATCTCATATTTTCATCGAATAATTGAAATATAATTATGCGTTTGACTATTTTTTTTTTTTACTATTTCATTTAGAAAATCGTATTATGTCATTTGTGAAATTATAAAAGAAACAATGTATGTATAATAAATAATTAAATGCATTCAATTCTTTTAGTAAGTTATAATCTCATTTTTCAAATGTACATAATAATATTTTATAAACTTATCTTTTTCTGAAGATATCACTTATATTTATGCGATAATAACATTCTACAATATAAAACGTTTTTAAACTAAAGGCTTTAAAAGTTTTACTTTGATTGAGTTTTTCATTTAATGTTAACAAATGTAAATATAAAAAAAGTTCAGTATAATGAAACTTTTTTGAAATAAAATAATACATATATTATAAATGTACTTTCTCAGTTCATCAACATTCTTAAATGTTAAAATAAATTTAAAATACGAATTTTAAAACGTGGAATTTCACACGTTTATTTTCTCTAAAAATTTAAAACAAATATAATATTATTAATCAATTTATAATATTATAGATAAACTCATAATATAGTTTTGTACTTAAAGTGAATTTATTTTAAGATTGCAAATATAGATAGCATTATAGGGACATTTTATTAATAAATAATAATAATAATAATAAATTAAATAAATATTGAGGAAAAAAGTTCGTATAGTTTGAAAAAATCTATTTTTTGTTATTTTGTTAAAATAATAAAAATAAAAATTAGTCTCATGATAACTGATTATTTATTTTATTGGTATATACACATCAGATATTTATATTTTAAATAATTAATATATTCTGAATTAAATCATAAGTTTCCAAAATATGTTATTTTTAAAAAATAAAATGTATTTTATTTACAATTTTAATTTAAAAGATCAAAAAATTTAAAAAAATGTATATACATTTAGTATTTTTATATAATTTATTCTAATTATATTTTAAAACAGAGAATTATTTTCCATTATAGTAAACAGTCAACGCAAAAAATAATAATACTCAGCTTTTAAAAATAATAAATAATGGTGAGAATATAGACACAATCATCATAATATAATAATGCGAATTGTGAATTTAAATAAAACAACAATTTTAAATTTAATCAATCAGCATATTCAATGTTGGATTAAATTCAAAACAATGTTTTTGAGTTGTTGTGTAGTGTCACTAAACTGTATTGAAAAATTCTACGGTAGCTTTAACTACAATATTATTAGAAAATAATACACATTAATATATTAGTAAATGTATGTACTTTTACGACTTATGAAGACTTACTAGCTTTTTATAACTTAATTATACTTATAGTGATTTGTTTAACATATAAAAAAAAAAGTTGCATAGGAATGCGAATTTTTTTCTTTAATGTTCCCCTCTAGAGATTATGTTTTTAATCGAAAGGTATTGTACCACCTTAAAGCCATCAATCAATTATTGTTGTTTGTAACATTTTTTTTATATGTATTTTAACACAAATTATAGACTCGTGTGTCGAAAAGTATCGATTTGTAAACCATTATGGATAGATGAGGGGAAGCCTGTCACCGATTTACCCCAAGCAAGGTTTCCGCAAAACGTACACTTCGCTGTCAAAAACAGAACATTTTAGTGACCGTGTTTTACGATAAAGGGCCGATGGTCAATACAGTAGATTGGCAGCTTGAAGACAATGGCTACCTACTCGATTATAACAAACAATGTATTATACACACAGTTGTTCTTTTGTCATTTTTTGTATTATACGTAAAATAAATTATAACTTTGGTGAACTCGAATAACAACTTATTATTCTTCATTATCAATGTGTATAATATTATGATATATTACACATAACTAATGTAAATTAATAGATATTCTAATTTTCGTTTACTTTAAAATGAAGAATTACAGCGATAAAAGTATGACCAAATATGAGGTAACAAATGTTTAAACCAAATAAAGGTAAATTTAATAAATATGTTATTTTACAATTTGTTAAAAAAAATTAAAAAAGTTATGGTAGATGAGAGTAGTGGTCTTATAATATGTATTCTTAATATTGTTTGGTCAATTTTGTATATTTTTATACTATTATTATATATAAGTTCAATATTACTTAAAATTATTTTTAATATGAATTAATCTTTATTGTTATTATTATTATTATTATTATTATTATTATTACTATAATTACTATTATAATATATTAAATTTTTATATGGTAATAATTTTCACTTAATTGGATAATGTCTTAATTGATTGTGTGATGAAAATCAGTACGAAATATTTGACAGGTTTAAGATTTTATTACAAAATAAACTGTAAATACTTCGTAAGATGATAATTAATAATCATTGTTTAACATTTTATGCTATTTTTCTATTTTTACTATTGACAATTTTAGTTTTATTTAGTTCATAAAATTATATATTATAAAAGTGACATTGCAATGTAAAACAGAAAGTAAATAAAAATGATTTAAGACCCAATATTAGGTGTATTGAAAGCTAATAGAACACCGAATTAAACTGATTATAATTAGGTTCATTATATCAGTATTAGATGTTACAACTCTGATCATTTATGTTTTTACTGTACTCGTATCGTTATAAATGATCAATTAAACGAGATCAATTAATTGCTTACAGTTGTTAAATGAACTAAAAGTTATAAACAGGCGCGGATCCAGGGGGGGATCATGGGGCTCATGACCCCTCTAACAAACATCAAGATTAGATCCTTTATGTTTATTTGAAAACCGATATACACTTAAATTTCAATTTTTTTTTTTCACAAGGATTTTTTTATTGTGTTTTATCTTTTTGTCCTTTTGAAAAAATGACCTCCCCAAAATTTTAGTTCTGGATTCACGTCTGGTTATAAATATTTAGCATATAAATATATTGGGTATTTTAATATAATAATTTGTCTTTTTTTTATTAAAAAAATACTTATTACTTTATATAGTTTCGTTGTTATAATTAATTACAGTATATAAAAACTCAACTTATATGTTTTGGTTTAAAATTATTTTCATAATTGATAATCAAAACTTTTTTAAATACCTTAAATTTATCATACATTTTTTTTTATTTGTGTTTATAACTAAAACAAATTTTTCAAAATTATTTACAGAAGTTATACTAATATGCATTTTATTATTAACTTGTATGCAAGAATGAGATAAGAGTATACTACCTGTATTACTTTTATTACAATATTTTTTAACAATTGAATAGATAACTAATATCGATACTAATAGTTATATATTAATAGTTAGATATTAGTAGTTATATAGATAACTTAAAATCTACATTTAAGTTTAGTTGTACATATTTTATTTGTTTTAAATTTTACAATTTATTATATACACAATATATTTAAAAATTAAAAATTAAACACAATTGATAATATACAGTTTTTATTTTATGTACCTGATTCGTTCACAATTTAATATTACTTTAATATCTTAAACTATTATAAAAAATGTAATCTTTCTATTCGTATTATTTTTCTTTTTGAGAAGGAACAACAATAATAACATTTTAGGTATATGGGATGAAACATTACATTTGATGCACATGACTTTAAACGAATAAATTTAATAATGATGAACCATTTATCAAAATTATAATTTTTATTGGATTGATGGCCTTTATGGTGAAATATTGTACTCATGCACCCAAATAAAATCAGAAGATCACTGAGAGTGCGGGTATTCATATCACGTGAGGGTTCACTTAAATAACTTTCTAAATTATTCACTGAACGGTTTCAAACATTTTTCTTTTTCTTTTTGATGTAACGATAGCAATTTACATCGTAGAAAATTGCTGAATTACTTCTAAATTTAAGTTTTTATCTATTAAAAATTATTATTGTTACATTTATTAAGCAATATTGTTAACATATTGTAATACTGGGGATTTCGATTAATAATACACTGTAATTTTACTCAAAAAATTAATTTAGGAAATTCATTAAACTATTTTATATTTTTAACATTCATAATTAATCTTTTCTACATAATAACACTTACGCATAAAGTAGGTACATTTTTTATGGCATTCTAGTAGATATATTTTAATTTTAGAGTTAAAAACTACGCATTTTTGCAACGAATAATTATGTTGAAAAGCTTATTTAAATAATGAATAATTTTACAGTTTATTTTAAATCTTCAAAGTAAAAACAACATTTAAAAACAAAGTATGTATAATAGATTTTTAAATTTAGCAAGAAAAAATAGATAAATATAAAACTTGTTATCTGTTTACTAGTTAGTTTACTAGTTTACTGTTATCTAGTTAACTTTTTATTATCTGAACTGTTTCATTTAATAATTAATAAAAGGAACATTATTAGGTTTAATAATTACATTTTTTTAAATATTATTTTTCTATTGTGTAAGTATTAAATTTAAATGTAAATAAAAATCTGAATGTAAATATTAATGCGTTGTTAGAAAAAAATTAATAAATTAAAAATTTTATTAATCAAAATATTTTAATTTCGATATGTAAAAAGTGTATTTATGTTATTTTCAATTAAAAATAGGTTGTGTAAAATATTTGTTTGACTACTGTGTATACAATTTTTATTAAATTATTTGATAAAAATACGAGATAGGTAATATCGATAGATCATAGTAGCATATTTACTTCACTTTTAGCATAAAATATATATTATCAAAATAATATTGCAACATTAAATGCGTAAAAATCATAAACGAGTATATTTTTATTTCTCTTCAATAATTACACGTATGATTATTATTTTAATAATACACAAATCAAAATATATTTCTAACTAAGTTTATTATAATATAATAGATTACTGTGATATAATCAATTAATTAAAGTATACGTTAAAAATTATTATTATTTATTTATTTTTTGCTATTTTCTATAGTGTAAATTCAAGTTTAAAAACAAATTTAGATTGTTTTAAATACTAAAATATTTCATTTTGAAGGTTTAGTTTTTGTAAATGTAAATAAGTAATTAAAAAAATAAATTTACATTAAAATTCAACAGTTGTTCTATTTTATATATGTTTTTATTTCTAACTTATCGTGTATTAAAATATTTCAGTTAAAAATGCTAATTGTTTACAGACAAAAAAAGGTTAGAATTTATAACACGTATATGGATAAGTACATAATGTTTCTAAATTTATTGTTAAACAATGAGAAAATATTTTATTTTTCCTTTCATTTACATATTATATTATGGTATAAATATATATATGTATATATATATATATAATATATATATATATATATATATATATATAAACTAAAAATATAAATAAAATACAACAGGAATAATATTATAATATTATACGTAATACAATCTCCACGTTTAGTTGTATAATATGTTATATTTATAAATGATAATATTTTATTTTGAGTACTTCTTCTAATTGTATTACATAATTGTAAACATTGTTTAAAATAATATTTATGTGAAATTGAATTTTAGATAATTTTAAAATCCAAGTCAGTTGACTAATAAATTTATAGGTTTTAATGTTATTATTATTTTAATTATTTTATTGATAACCGTCTATTGATAAGTATAGTATTTCGATAAATATATTCGAATTTTGTTTAATATAATTATTTGTAATTTCTTCTAAGTTCAACATTATAAGAAAATAATAACTTACGCTAATGAGTTATTGCCATTTGATTTATTTAAAAAAAACTTGTTAATATTATCTAAAGTTTAAATGGACAATTTTATTAAAATATTTATATTCTGTTACGAGGTACGGATTAAGATATATAATATAAATTCTTTGAATTATATTTCAACAATTAAAATACTCAATGATATAAATTATTATAAGGCGTATATTGTAGGCAAAACAATAATATATATGTATGATACGAAATGCTAGTTTATTAATTTATGGTTCATTGATGGCTTTATTAGTTGAAAATTACAAAACTATAAAGTTTTGAACACGTTATACATATATATATATATAATTTATATAAATTACTAGTGAAATTACCCGGGTTTGTTCGTGAGTAGTTAAAATTGTATTACTTCGCTTTGAACAGAAATCAAATATCAAGAGAATTCATTATAGTACTGAAGTGTTTTAGGATACACAATATTTTTTGTTTTTCCTCCTGGTACGTAGACATACAAATTTAAAGGTTTGTCGACGCGTAGGCATACCACATAGAGCTCTCCATGTGAGAAGTGTGGATTTTCCAAATATAGTCTAAAAACTTGTAACAATTGTCCTTGAACTTTGTTAATGATCTTAGAAAAGATGAGCCGCACACCAGAAACTGCAAGCGTTTGAAGTTGAAACACAGATCTATCGGATTCATTGGAATTATTAGCAACAGTACATTTTCTTCTTTAAAATTTCCATTTAAGATTGTTAATTGTCTGAAATCATCAGACAACAAAATGAGTGCGCCACCAAAGTGTCATTTATTTTCTTTAAAATCTTTAAGCGTAATATGTAGCGCTTCTATTGATTTTTTGTGCGCCATAAATAAATAAAATAACGTACATTCGTCCTATATGATGAGTTGATATGATTTCAGTATTTTTCCCATTACAGAATTTTTATCAATATTACATGTTGGAGTTTCGGAAATTTGCATATTCAACGGTAATTTTAGCGCTGAATGCACTGTTCGGCAACCATCTAAAAGAGTTGCTGTAATTTTAGATGATGGGATTAAAAGTGCAATATTATTTCGTTATCGAATAGTTGTTAAAATAAGTAAAATGAGGAAAGTTTTTCCAGTTTCTCTAGGTGCATCAAAGCGCATTTTCAAAAAGTTTATTGACAGACATTATATCTGAAATTGATGGTTATCCATTTTATCGTTCGACGTTTAATAGAAAATGGTGGTCATTCATATACATTGAATATGAGAAATATGGCAAAGGAATTTGTGGTGAATAATAAATGGGTGGAGTCATATACATCTTTATTATTTAAAACATACAATTTACATATTAATGTTGAAATTTGTAGTTCAGTTAAATCAATAAAATACATATGAAAGTACGTATATAAAGGAAGTGATAAAGCTGGTTTTTGCAGTAAAATGTATCAACGAAAATGATGAAATCGCACGATATACAATGGGTCGATATATAAGCAAAATTGAAGCGTTTTGGCGTATTTTATAATTTATAATAGGAACATGACCTAACAGTTATTCATTTGGCAATTCATTTTAAAAATGGATAACATATATATTTCGATGAATGAAATGCATTGGAAAAAGTATTGACAATACTAAAAACATCATTAATAGAGTTTTTCGAATTATGTAAAAATCAAAATATTTACGACCTTTTTGCAAGAAATTTACTTTATTCCAAAATTCCAACATATTTGAATTGCTCACATATTCAAATTAACAAAGATGCGTGTATAACTTAAAAATTCATCTGCTGATACATTTTCAAAAAAATTTTTGGAAATTAGAAATGGAAAAATTACTACCAAGAAAAACAACAAATTAAATTACCTGCCGATTTCTGTAATCTTTTGACTACAAAATAAACATTGATTGCCAGCGTGTTTTCATATATTCAAGTAAACTATAGAAATCATAAATGGCTAAGTCAACGTACCATATTGTTTGCCAAAAACATTGATGTCTATGTATTGAATTTTACCATACAAAACATGTTATCTGGTGAATTCATTTTATTTAAGTTAATTGATACTATGGTTGACAAAAACGAAACTGTAAATTTTCCTAAGGAATTATTGAATTCTCTCGATTTTTCAAGTCTACCACCGCATAATTTACAATTAAAAAATGTTTTACCAATAATTTTATTGAGAAACATAAATTTACCACGACTTTGAAACGGGACGTGATTAGTTTTCAAAAAAATCATAGGTAATATCATCGAATCAACAATCATAAATAATACATTTAAAGGAGAACACATTTTGATATAAGTATAAGTATAAGTATTAGTATAAGTATATATAATTAAAAGTATAATTACGATTGCATCAGATTCGCAAATTCGGATCAAAAGGTTGCAATTTTTATTGGTCTAGTATTTGCCATAAATATGTGGATTGGATGTTGAAAATTCATGTTTATCTCGTGAAAAATTGAGACATAACTTAACATTTAAATTTTATATTACCTGATTATGTATTGACAAACTTCAAAATGTATTCATGTATGTAAAACATTGTGAAATAAAAATATTTTTCACGAATTAGCATGTAATAATACAGATGCTTAAGTATTATTATCATTTAAATTACAATATCAATACAAATTTTATTTAATAATATTTAGTAATATTATATATATATATATAATATTACGGAATTAATTTTTATAATATCTTCTTAATTTATGAGACATGAATTGGTGACTTTCAGAATAGTTATTTTGATCATATTTGTTTTTAAATTG
Source organism: Schlechtendalia chinensis (assembly GCA_019022885.1). Taxonomy (NCBI): domain Eukaryota; kingdom Metazoa; phylum Arthropoda; class Insecta; order Hemiptera; family Aphididae; genus Schlechtendalia; species Schlechtendalia chinensis. The sequence goes on from CM032339.1 coordinate 43,901,732, forward strand.
GAACAAACCAAAAGAAATTAATGTTTTAATGTTAGTCAGAGGCATCTAATGGCTGTTTCCGATTTGTTAATGTTGATTATAAATAAGTTTAATTTTATAAATTTTCTATTGTTTGAAATAAAAAAATACAATTTTAATTTTAACGAAAATAGCTCTATACAAATGGAATATATATTTTGTCATTTCTACGATCCTTTTAACTGGCGAAATTCACAAATCACGAAATACGTGTTATGTGTTAATGAACTATTTTCAATCTGTTTATTACTAAATATTTTATTTAAACATAGTATAGAATATTATTGCATGTCATTATATATTAATAGCTTATTAAATGTAACACTAACTGATATTTATAATACATTTATTATTAGAAAAATACAATAAAGTATATTGGATGATATATTTTAGTTTAGAATAGACATCAAAATATATTTAATGGAAAATGTATGAATCAAAAATGCTTAACTATGATATATATTTTAACAATAAATTATAATACAGGAAATGGATATTTCAATAATATATCACAATATTAGGTATGAAATAAGTGAATATTTACTTTTTAAGTATGTATAAATATACACAATATTGATTATAAAATTTTAAAAACAACAAAATGTATTATCTTATGAGCATATATCTTTTTTTTCATTTGTAATTGTGAGACTTAGTGGTATGAGTCCAATACTAATGTATTTTGTAACACGGGAAAATGACCATAGAATGTCTTGAAATGTAGCTCATTCAATCACTGTTGGCACACTAAAGTTTCTTAAGTATCACATTCATTACTTGCTTCTGGACATAAATTATGTCACCATCAACTAAATCGAGTGGATTAAAGTACTCTTATCTGTTAGAATTTAAATGTTTTATAGTTTTATTTGCACATAAATTTAAAGATGCTCAAAATGTATCCAGGAAAAATTCAACGAATACGATACAAATAAATAAATAAATAGATTACTTTGAATTGTCAATAATTATTATATGCTTAGTATCAGATATTAAAATTTTTAAAAATAACTGTTTTGTTTTACCTACATTTAAGTTCTGCATTACTCAGAAACTCAAAAATTATGAGATACTTAACTATTCTTATTAATAATTTTTATTTATATAGTTTTACTTTAATTTGGGGCCGTTATTAAACTTTGATCAATTTAAAATTTTATCATACACGTATAATATAATTATATTTTCAGATTGTTTATGAATACTATTTAGTATTTTTATCAATTGATGTATTATATTAACTATAACTGAACTCGTTTTTTTTTTGTAATTTTGTCTACAACTTCATTTATTATTTTACAAAAATAATTTGCTGAGACTATCAAATAAAAAGCTATATTACATTAACTTAAGGTGTAATACCTACACGATTCTCAATTACAAAGAATCTCTTAAAACTGAGACAATTTTTTTTTACGAAAGCAATGTTATAATATTTTTTAGATTTTTTATGAACGTCAATATAAATGTTAATTTGAAGTGAATCGACCGTCGTGCGATGGTAGTCAATACGTACATATACAGGTATTAACTCAACTTTATGATATCAATGTATTTTCAACGATATTTTTAGTAGACGATATAAAAGTAAATTCAATAGAATAATATTTCAGCTTAAAATTTGAAAATTAAGTATTTTAATACTTTTATTTATATACTAATATACCATAACTTATGTTATTTCATAATTATAAAAACTTACAAAATATGTTTTATAAAGCAACTTACGTATTACACAATTTTAATAATATAAATTAGATTTTTCTTTTATATATATATATATTTACTAATAGTACTAGTAAATATTGAATCTAAATCATAATATACTATATAATATTTAACTAATGTGAATAACTCTTGTTTAATGTCGTGTATGGTTATATCCACTTACTGCAAGAGCGAAATTACTCAGTTTGACATTGAGTTGGTTTTTGTTCAATTATGAAATGAACCTACGGTTATTTGTGTATTTTAAATAATTAAAATTATTCTTTGTATATACATAGTAAATTGTAATTTACGAGACTAGCAATGGCTTTTAATGGACTTGTTTACTAAGTTATTGATGTAAAAACAATGTAGTCTAATGAAAACCTTTTCATAATAATTGTTGGAAACTTTACCAAACTTAACATTTTTGAAATTTAAAAAGGATAAAAAATATAGTGAGTTAATAATAATAATAATAATAATAATAATAATAATAATAATAATAATAATAATCCCCCTCGAAGGGACCCACCTTGACGTGGTGGGGGGGCTCACGGGACGTTAATTTGGATCGTGCTAAGAGGTTCTCACTTTTACATCGACCTGGCTCTGGGCTTAATTGGCTGGAGTCAGGAGGCCTGAGCATGCCTTTTGCAGATAAAAAATCGGCTCCCATCAGGGGTGTGATCGTCCCCTGGTGTTTCTAGATTATCATGGAATTGAATGAAACAAAGACAGATGACGCGAGGCTGGCGTTGTTGGTGAGGGCTAAGCCATTTTGAAAAACATGATGAATACAAACGAAAGAACTGATGTTACTGCTACAGGGACCTCGGAAACCCCAGAGCCGGCGTTTGGGGGTGGCACGCCCGAAAGTCGTTATCATTTAGCCAGACCCCAGGTGCAAGGGTGGCCAGCCAGGCCTTGCCACTGGTAAAACTACTAGAGCTGAGACAGCCGTGTTTCTTGGGAGCACGCAAAAACCGACAGCTAATGTTAGTAATCGGACGCGGACACCAATTTCCCGACAAACACAAACCGGGGATCTGGACCTCAGAGCTCCGGTAGCTGTGCTAGCGAGAGATCAGGCGGCGTCATCATACGACAGCACTGACGGCAAAAAACAAACAGCAGTTAGGGAGGAACTAGCTGATTTTAGGAAGACCCTAAAAGAAACCAAGAAGAAAGAGGAAGAAGACTTTGGAAAAATGAAGAAAATTTTAAAGAGCATGGAGGATGCGATTAAAAGACAACCGAACATCAACAAGGCTGTTAAAGACAGCAGGAAGACCCTTGAAGACATCCTTGAGTCCTTACAAGCGCAGAAGGCATGCCGAGAAAAGGCCTTAGAGGGCGCATTGGCGATGATGTCGGTACCACCAGAAAACCGGACGACAGTAGAAGAAGAAGAAGAGAATGTCACTGGGAATATAAGAAGACGGAATCAAGTGGAAGAAAACGAATGGACGCAAGTCACTGGTAAAAAGAAACAGGAATCAGAAAACCAGACGAATTCAAAAAACGTGAGTATGGACCAAGCCATTAACAACTCTGTTGTACTGAAATCACAGAAGGTTAAGAAGAAGATGAACAAAAATATAGAGATAGAAACTAAGAAATTACGGAAGGCAAGACAAAGAAACGAAGCCATCATCATAAAGCCAGCAGAAGGAAAATCGTACGCGGAAGTGCTGGGAGCGTTCCGCAAGACCGTTAATCCAAAAGATTGTGGAGCCGACGTAGCCCGCATCCGCAGCACCAAAGCAGGATGCATCCTGGTCGAACTGGCCAGGACCACGAAAGATAAGGAGAAACTAGCGCAGGCTATAACCACGGCGATTGGGGCAACCGGCCAAGTACAATCTCGGAAGCCCAGAGCGACTCTGGAAATCATTGATCTGGAGGAAATAGCAGATGAGACAGAGATCGAAGAGGCTATTCGAGAGGCTGCCGGGGATGCGGGAAAACTCGGTGAACTCAAAATAGCCATGTGCCACCAAACAGATGGAAGGAGAGAAAGGCACTTGTCGAGATGGACGAAACTGGGGTTGTATTACTCTTGGGTAAAGGCTCCATAAGAATCGGATGGATAAATTGTCGACTTAGGCGCAGAATCGTAGTGCAACGCTGCTATAAATGTCTAGGTTACGGACACACACGCTACGACTGCAAGGGTCCAGACAGAACCGGACTCTGCTGGAGATGCGGAAACGATGAACACAGAGCCAAAGACTGCAAAGCAAACCCGAGGTGTCTGCTATGCAGCGAGCTAAAACTTGGCCTTGAAGACACGGAGCACGTGCCAGGATCCGGGGCATGTAAGGCCTTTCGACAGGTTCTAGATAGAAGAAAAAAGAGCCAAAAATGAGCATCAGAGTCCTACAAGGCAACATGAACGGGGCCATTGACGCTGATGCCATCTTGCCACAAATTGTGAACGAAAGAAAGGCAGACATAGCGTTAATATGCGAACAGTATAGGAATCGAAAGCCACCAACTTGGCTGGTGGATGATGAAAGCCGGGCAGCTATTTGGATCCTTAGGCATGATAAGATACGAATAGACGCAAACGGATCAGGAAAAGGATTCGTCTGGATGAGGAGCGGAAGCATAACTTACGTGAGTTGTTACTTCTCTCCGAACGCCCCCATCGTTGAATATCAAAGTAGAATGGACGACCTCGAGGACAACATCAGGCATAAGATGATAGGCAGCCTCATACTAGCAGGTGATTTTAACGCAAGAGCGGTGGAGTGGGGTATGCCAGGAACAAACACGAAAGGGCGCGCCGTTTTGGACATGGCAGCAAGATTGAGACTAGTCGTCATCAACACAGGAGAGAAAACAACATACCGAAGGCCAGGATTCGGAGAGTCAAAACCTGATATTACTCTGGTAACTGAAAATCTTGTACCACGAGTAAGGGACTGGCAGGTGATTGAAGACGAAAATGGCAGCGACAACGAATACGTCATCTTTGATATTCTCAACGGTTCACCGAGGAGAGAAAACGTACCAAGAAGAACCGGATGGAACGCCAAGAAACTAGATCGTGAACGGCTAATAGATGACATCAACAACAGACTTGTTAATATCCGAAACAAAAGGACAGAACCGAAAACAAAAGAGGAGGCGTTAGACCTCACCAAAGACACCATGCAGCTGTTGAAGAACGCTTGCGAAGCCTCAATGCCGAAGAAGAAAAGATGGAACAGTAAACGGTCAACCTACTGGTGGACCGATGAAATCGCGGAACTTAGAAGACAATGCCTCAAACAAAGACGCCTTTATCAAAGAGCAAGAGACAAACCGGGAGCAATACAAAGGTATGCAGAATACCACTTTGCAAGGAAGATGATGAGAGATGCTATCAAAGGAAGTAAAAGAGAATGTTGGGAAACCTTGTGTAAAGAGGTCGATAATGACCCTTGGGGCAAGGCGTACCAGATTGTGATGGGGAAATTAGGAAGAATGACACCACCCACAAACAGAGATGCGGATGAAATGAGGTCCATCGTAAACACGCTGTTCCCGACACATGAAGAACTCGAGGATCAAGCGAGCACGGGATTAATAGAGGCGATTCCTCTATTCACTGATCAAGAATTGGAGATAGCGGCAAAATCGCTCAAAATCGGAAAAGCACCGGGACCAGATGGCATACCCGCGGAAGTGATCAAGACAGTAGCGACAAATCAACCACAGCTGCTCATGAATATGTATAACGCATGTTTGAGCATGGGGGTATTACCAATCCCTTGGAAAAGCGCGCGATTGGTCCTAATTGAGAAGACAAAAAGCGAGCTTAACTCTCCTTCTTCCTATAGACCTCTTTGCATGCTGGATACTGCTGGAAAATTATATGAAAAACTATTAAAAACGCGCCTCACGACAACTATACAAAATGCCGGAGACCTTTCTGAAAGACAGTATGGATTCAGGAAAGGAAGGTCAACGATAGGGGCTGTAGAGGAGGTGGTACAAGTGGTACTTGACTCCAGAAAGAAATGCCACGGTGCCAGACCCATGGTTCTGCTCGTAACCCTTGACGTGAAGAACGCTTTCAACTCGGCCAGATGGAAGGATATGCTGCATGCTCTAGGAATCACGTTTGGTGTACCTGACTATCTTATGCTGGTACTAAAAGATTACCTGAGGAACCGATACCTCACTTACGAAACGGCGGAAGGCGAGAAACAGAAAAAGGTCACAGCCGGAGCATTTCAGGGATCTATACTGGGTCCGGATCTCTGGAATGTGGCTTATGACGGGCTACTCCGAGAACAGATGCCAGAAGGAACGTCTCTGGTTGGATACGCCGACGATGTTGCTGTAGTGATAGTCGAACGCACGACGGAACTTATCCAGATACGGCTTAACCAAGTAATGCGAAGAGTGATCTCGTGGATGCAAAACCATGGGCTTCAGCTTGCAACTAACAAGACCGAGATGATACTACTCACAAGAAAGAGGATTAACACAATCATTCCATTGAAAGTGCAGAACGAAGATATTTGGACAAAGGAATCGGTAAGATACCTGGGTGTGACACTAGATAGGAAGCTCACGTACTGGGATCACATTACAGGCGCGGCAAATAAAGCATCCAAGAGAGTCGCGGCCCTCAGTCGCATCATGAACAATCTAAGAGGACCAAAACCTGCGAAACGAAAGCTCCTCATGTCGACCGTTAACTCCATCATTCTATATGGGGCAGAGATCTGGGGAGACGCTGCGGAGGTGAAAAGAAGAGGAATAAGGATAGCCCAAGTACAAAGAACAGGAGCTCTGAGGGTTGCTTGCGCTTACCGCACAGTCTCAGAACCAGCGATCATGGTAATAGCGGGAGTTATACCAATCGACATTCAGGCCAAAGAAAGATGGACACAGCACATTAACAAACGAAACCTGGGAGCTAAAGAGGCCAGAAAAGAAGCCCGAATAGCAACATGGAAGATGTGGCAAAAAAGGTGGCAAGAGCACACCAAAGGCAGATGGACCGCGCGACTTATACCGAAAGTAAAGGAATGGACGGAGCGACAACATGGGGAGGTGGATTTTTATCTTACACAATTCTTGTCAAACCACGGATATTTCCGCGATTACCTATACAGAATGGGGAAAGTGAGGACGCCACATTGTAAATACTGCAGCTCCGAGAAAGACGACGCTGAACACTCGTTCTTCAGCTGCAATCGATGGGCGGACGAAAGACAGAAAGTAGAAAACAAAATAGGAACTTTTGATCCCGATAACATCGTCGAGAAGATGCTAGAAAACCGGGGGAAATGGAACGCCGTGGTAAAATACGTGCACACTGTTCTCCAGTTCAAAAAGGAGCACGGCTGTCTAGAAGACTAAAGAGAAACAGGCAATGCCTTAATAAATGAGTGACGAGAGGAAATACGATGGAGAAGAAGAACAAGACGGAAGCCTGTAACGAGGGCCAAATCGCAGTGGCCCCGGCTCGAAGTTAAAAATTAGTATGCGAAAGCAGATTCCAAGCCGGGTGTCCACGGAGCTAGGTCTTGCCAGTTTAGTGGGTAGTACAATTTGCTATATTTAGCGGATTGGGAGTCCCACACAGGGGAGGGCTCGTATACCCTCCACCGTGCGTAAATGCATTCTGGACGACCTAATAATAAATAAAAAAAAAAAAAAAAAAAAAAAAAAATAAATAATAATAATAATAATAATAATAATAATAATAATAATAATAATAATAATAATAATAATAATAATAATAGTAATGCTCACATAACACATAACAACATAACAACTCGCAGAACAACAAATAGGATACCGTAGACAACACATGGGATGCAAGGAACAACTACTTATAGATTCAGTTATTCTACAACAAGCACATAAAAAACACACACTCTTACACATGGCATATATTGATCACAAAAAAACATTTGACAGTGTTCCTCATTCCTATTTGATACATATTCTACACATATACAAAGTATACCCAATCCTGATATGCTTTTTAGAGACAATAATGGTGTACTGGCGAACAGTACTGTGCTTAAACATAAATAACACAAAAATCAACACAGACATAATAAACATTAGACGAGGTATATTCTAGAGGGACTCACTCAGCCCGCTGTGGTTTTGCCTCGCCATGAATCCGTTATCAAAAAGATTAAACAACACATAATACGGATACAAACTTACAAGGAATTATAAAACAGATTATATATCACACCTACTATATATGGATGATATTAAAATATAGGCAAGCACAGGCAAACATTTACAACACCTGATAAATATCACAGAAAACTTTTCAAAAGACATACACATGGAGTTTGGCCTGGACAAGTGTAAAACGGTACACCTTGAAGAAGGGATACTCACAAAAGGAGGATTTATTTCTGAAAATCACAAAGAAATCTTAGCCATGGAGGAAGGTAGTTTATATAAGTATCTGGGGATTCAACAAGCCAAACTTATCGAACATAAATGCATAAAAGAAACAGTCAGATTCAAAGAATTGTATCACACGAATAAAACAGATACTAAAAACACATTTACACGGAAAGCATACAATCAAATCTATAAATAATTTTGCCATTTCCACACTTACATACACATTTCGGATTATATACTGGACATAAACAGAAATAGAAGCACTTCAAAGGAAAACACGAACACTATTAACGTAACACAGTCAACACCATCCAAAATCAGCAGTTGAGATGGTCACCTTGCCACGCCGTGAGGATGGTCGTGGACTGATAGATGTACAAAATCTACACAGCAAATAGATAAATACACTTAGACAATTTTTTCACACAAAGCAACAAACATCAACGACGCACACAGCAATTGTACATGCAGATACGGGATATATCCCACTTAATTTACATTCCACATGCAACATAACAGAGGACATAAATACAACGAAATAAAAAAAGCTGGCTTGGACTTGAAAGGAATTACACGGCAGACACCCACATGAGCTCAGCAAAATTGAGGTTGACGAAGAAGCGTCGAACGTCTGGCTGCCCCGTGGGGTTTTGTTTGGTGAGATTGAAAGATTCATGATAGCCATATAAGACCAAATTATAACACATTAGACACGAAAAACTACAGAAAGTACATATTTAAGAACAACACAGTGCACGACACAACATGCCGATATTGCTATATAACACAAGACACAATACAATATATCACGTCAGGATGTAAAATGCTATCTCAAACCGATTACTTACATAGACATAACCAAATAACAAACATCATACATCAACAGCTTGCACTAAACCATAAACTCACACAGAAACAAACACCATATTACAAATATATCCCACAAACAGTATATGAAAATAAAACTCACAAAATAATAAAACTATATTACGACAGAACACTGTATACAGATAAAACAATACATCACAATAGATCGGACATCACACTAATAGATAAACAAACAAAATTACATACCTGGTTGATATTGCAATACCAAACACGCATAAAATTTACGAAACGCACACAAAGAAAATCCAAAAGTATACAGATATAGCACAAGAATTACGTCTGTGGGAAATGAATAAAGTAATAATTGTGCCGATTGTGTTTTCATCGATAGGGGTAATACCACAAAAACTACATAGTAGCCTAAAAATACTAGAAATTAATCAATATACATATGTTACACTACAAAAAGCGACAATTATAAATACAATTCATACAGTTAAGAAGTTTCTAAACATTGATATAATATAGAGGGAGACAACGTGAATGAATGTCGAATGGACAAATACGTCAAAGCCTCTCTATCTTGGTCTAAACCCGATACAGGGTATGAACACTGAGTGAAACCCGAGTCACTGTTAAATAATAATAATAATAATAATAATAATAATAATAAATATATATAAAACAATAAATATATATAAAAAATAAAATAAATATAATAACCACGTTTTAATCATTAAATGATCACTACTAAATAAAAACTAGATAATTCATATAAAAAAAAAAAAAAAAAAAAATGTTATTTGTTAAATAATGTATTTATATTTTAAAAATGTAAATACATTTATTTTCTTTGAAATCATATAACTAAATTTTTCTAAAAAAAAAAAAGAATAGTTTTGATAATAGTATTTTTCTTTACTTCTTATTTTTGTGATTTCTTAATTTTTAATTTTTCTGTATACTAACTTATATTTTTATGTAAAACACAAAAATATACATAGTTGATAAGTTTAGTAGGAGTGTTTATGCGTTACAATTTACATAACTTTGAATTTTATATTTAATTATATATATATATATATATATATTTAGGAAACCTATTTTAATTGTAAGTGCTAGTTAAATTGTGTGAATCTACATATTTAAGAGTGATATTTTGATAATTAGAAAATTAATTAAAAAGATTAAAACACAAGTATCCAGTTTCATTGATAAATGAAATTATTGTATAGGAATGGACAATAGTCGATTAAATTCGACGATTATATTATAAAAGGGAACGTTAACAAATGATTAATAATTTGTATTTTTTACCCAATATATTTATTATACTTAAACATCGTTGATTATATAAAATGATTTTTAGTTTTTTAAATTATTACTAATTCGTTTTCATTTTTTAATCTTAAATGATTTAGTATTAAAAATGTTTTAAAATTAAAAATTAACATAGACAAATGTAAAAAAATATATATACAGTCAGTTTATCATTTGACATTTAAACTATTTTAGCGGACTTGAGTTTAAAAAGTATCTTTTTTTAAAAATTAATGCATCATTATTTTCTATGTTTATTTATAAAAAAAAATGTTAATATCAAATAAATTGAAGTAGGAAACTAAATTCAGTATGTTACAAAATAAATTAGCAATAATCTAAGTCGATAGACTCTTACTATATTATTTAACACAACTTTTTCAGAAATATGTATTAAATATAGAGAATAATAGTATAGTAATATGAAACTAATAATTATAAATTTAATAATAATATAATAATTAAATATATATATATATATATATTATTCTAAAAAATATTTACGAACTATAAAGATGATAGTGGAATAAAAATAAGTCAATTTTTCTAGACATCAAGTTTATTATACGCATGTAGTATTAGTAAATTAAATTATTAAAATGTATATTTCAATATAAATTTAAAATTAATATGAATAGTTAATTTAAATTAATATATTTCTCAATAAAAAATTGCATTTAAATTTTAAACGAAGAGAAATTGAATGTAGAACTGTTTGTTAGGTATGAAAATATTTTCATTAACAATAAAATAAAATACGAATCAAATAAGTAGGAGCTAAATATTTGATATACCTTAAATGGTCAAATAGTGCATTGGAAATCGTAACAATCCAAGTATTTATTGGAATTCATTAAATATATGATTTAATTTTAATTAAAAATATTATTGAATATTAAGTTATAAATAAACAAAAATTAATGTGCTTATAATTAATGAACTTATTGAAAAATAATATATTGTAACTACGTCTTATGAATGTTAATATATATTTTAAATTTTAATAAACGAATAAACACTTGAATATTATTTGAAAATATGTTTAATCTGATAATTTATTGTTGCTGTTATAATAATAGAATACTACTATATTATACATTTTGCAATACCATTATATTTGAATAATATAAAATAAGTACACACTCAATGTAATAATTTTGAATATAGTGAATTTAAAATAAAATAATTTTATTGCTGTGACACTAATATTTCATGTTTATTCTTCCATATATATTTAATTAATAAAAGCTAATACTAAAATGCCAGTAGATTAATAATAAATAATAGGTAAACAAATTTATTTTAATTAAATTAACGCTGGTCACAATCAAATTACAAATCAAAAAAAGTATAATAATTTTTATTTTTAATATTAAATTGTTTTTATTTTAAAATAATCTTAAAATTAAAGTATGAACACACGTTTATTAGAAAACTTAAAATTGTTGTGAATTATCAGTTATAAATCGTAATTGTCTCAATTTTCAATCTCCATGTCAATACAGTCCTTAATAAATAATATTATACAGGGTATAATGATTGTCGTAAAAATTCGATTTTAAGATAATAATAACGATTTTCTAAAAAGTAGTTTTTTATAATGAAAATTAGCTTAAAAGATAATAAATATATTTCTGGATAAAATTAACGATTTTGTGTCAGGTCCAGTACTCTCAAAAGTAGTTATATTGAATATAAAAAATATAAGAAATAAAGGTATAAACGCGATCTAATCAATTTTAAATTTATAGAGATACTATTCAAATATTTTATTGACCTAAAAAATGCATACAATTACCTTGAAATAAGATTTTAAGTTAAAATAGTTTAACTCTAGTGTATTTAAATTAAAAGTTTTTTATACATTGTTATGTACTCATCGACAAATAATTATATAAATGAAATATATATATATAAATCTATATTTTAATATACAAAAAAACATATGAGTATTACGTTGATTAAAAAAAAGAAAATATAAAATAAAAACTAATAAAATAAAAATAAAAATTTACTAATGAAACATCAATACGAAATTCTTATGATTTCAATGAAAAAATAAATAATTTTAATAATTTACCTGGCTGTAGAATGATTTCCTTTGATGTAAAAATTTATATACACCTATTCCTAAATTCGATGCATTAGATATACTCAAAATAAGCTTTATCTTAATAGTGATTATAATCCAAATGAAATTCGTGAAATTATACAATCAATTAACATTATAATTAACCAAAGCTATTTCCAATAGAATAATATATTATGTACGCAAAAAGAAGGTCTAGTAATGGATGGTCCTTTAAGTGTACTTTTATCGGAATTATACTTGATAGATTATGAAACAAATATTATACTTTCCAGCAAATTATATAGACCATTTATTAAAGCTTATTTCAGATATGTAGACGATACATTCATTTTATTCAAAGGTACAAATAGACAAGCAGAAATTATGGTTAATAGTTTAAATAAAATATTTTAAATAATGAACATATTTAATTTACCTTAGAAGCAAAATTAAACAATAAGATTAATATCTTAGATCATACGGTTGGTTTAGTTAAATATAAATTTAATATTTACACAAAACCTACACAATCTGATTCTATTATTCTATATGATTCCTTATGATTCACAAAAAATTCAATTTTTTAATTCAATTTTTTATTGAGCAACCTTACCTTTAAATGAATATAATTATAAGCATGAACTTAATATTATATATGATATCGCACTTAAAAATAAATATAATTTAAATAAAATCAATAGAATACATAAAAAAAATCAAGAAAACATAAAAAACCCTAAACAAATAAATAATGTTATTAATTATTTTAGATTGAAATACCAAAATTTATTATCGAAAAAATTCGCAAAAATTAGAATTAATGTAAATAATATTAAAATCGCATTCAATATTAATAATAATTTAATCAAACAATTAAATTACAAAATAAAACAATTCTAAAATAATAATTTCAATAAATTAAATTTTCCTGGTATTTACAAACTTAAATGTAGTTGTAATAGGTTTTTTGTTGGTAAATCGAATGAAAATTTTAATACAAGATATAAAAAACACATCTCTGAAATAAGATTGAAAAAAACTATTCCAAATTTAAAGTTGGCAAAACACGTTTTAGAAAATAATCATCTTATTACCATTAATAAACATAATGACTTAGACATTTTAAGTATACAACATAATATTTATATCAATTCCGATTTGGATGAGTTACATATTTATAAAGAAATTATACACAATAAATGTTTAAAGATCTTAAATATACAAACAGATTTTAAAAATAACATTCTATATCAATATATATTAGATAATATTAATATAACACCATAGTTACATTTATGATATATACAATTTCTTTAGTTTTTGATATATTTTTATTATATAATTTTTTTTTCTAACTTCATGTATTTTTATTGTAATCTTCATAATATTCTCTATGTAATTTCTGCCTTATTTCTCTATGCAATTTTTCTAATTAATTTTACTTTTTATTTATTCATCAGTTATTGTATTTTATTTATATTAACTTGATGATGACATTTTGTCGAAACCAGTAATAATAAACACACATATACAAACATTTATATTTTATTTTTTTCTTTAATCAACGTAATACTCATTTGCTTTTTTGTATATTTAAGTATATACATACATACATACATATACATATATATATATATATATTTTTTTTTTTATTTATATGCATACGAGTATTAATTTATAATTTTATTTTATTTCTATTCGTCAATTCTTTTATTTTCTTTTTTATTTCTTTATTTTTTAATTTTTTAGATTGCTTTTTTGAATATCCTTTTTATACTTTATTTATTTTTTCTTTTATTATCACTATTATATTATTATATAAATGGTTAGATGAATTTCGTTGGTGTTTGAATTTAAAATCTTACGAAAACTTAAAGTTAAAATATGTTCAAAAATAACATCGCTATAAAGTCTAAAAAGTTGTCTTAAACATTTTTTCTGTATGTTAATTTTTCCTTTTTTCTAAAAAATATTTTTAATATTTTAATAATTTAATATTTTATAATAAATAATTATTCACGTAATTATTAAATATTGACAAATTCTAGATTAAAATTATACATTTCAAGTTAAAACAGTTTATTTAAAAATAACGCCATAATGTGGCTTAATAAATAAGCAATTTGGATATTTTTATGTCTTTTTGAAATATTATTATTATTATTATTTTTGCTATAATTGTTTTTTTTTATGAAAAATATAATGAGCATTTATACAGAGGCGTATAAAATTTTTATCTAAAATTTTTATCAGGCAAATAAGATTTTTCTAGGACATTTATAATAATTTTGGCCACTTATTTTTTAACTGAGTAGATACTGAATAGATACTAATACTAGATAATGATACTAAATATTTATACTTAATAAGTACAAATCATTATGCTATTTACCTCAATTTAATTAGATAGTACAATACCTTCCAAAAATTATTCTAAATATTTAATTTTTAATGTAATATCCATGATACAATGTCATCTATTAATTAGATATATCATAATTGTATTATATTGTACTACTTAAATGTTATCAGTAAATACAATTATTTGAATTGAGTTGAAACTATAAAATACCAGTATAACTTATAAAATCATAACATATTGATACTGAATGAGTAAAGTTTAAAATCAATTGGTTGGTCAGTGAAAAATGTTTTTTTTATTTATAAGGAGTAAAACAAAATATAAACGATGGTTAATAAATGTAAAATCAATGATTTTATTATTAATAATGTAGCTAATTCTGTAGTCAACTGTAATAATAGTTGACTTAAAAGTTTGCTTTTAGTGGCTAGATTATCAGTAATAATATCATTATCCAAGTCCGTAAGAATGGGCTTTTCAATAGACATAAGTATACATTATTCCAGATGATAGTTGATAAACCAATACTCGTAAAACAATGAACTGAATTATTAATTTCCAAATAAATAATTCATATATTTTACAAACTAACGATGTTTACAAATCACTCAGAAAGCTTAAAAACAAGATGTTATTTATATCATGCTGAAAAGAAAAAATATGTTATTATAATTTTGTCTATGTCTTATTAAATTGTTGGTATTGTTTGTCAAGACTTTTAGAAAAATAAAACCATCATAACCTACTCGTTTTAGTGATATAATATATTTACTTTCATTTATATATATATTAAATAAAATATATATTCTAAAATTATATTATTTGATATACAATAGTACATAATACAATACTGAGAGTTTTACTGAGAAGTTAAAAAGTGGTTTTTTAGAATTATTTTCTTATGAATACTTTAAACATATTTTAATTTTATATGTACATTATCTTTATTAAAGTACAATTTATTATACATATTATTATGAATATTTGATTTCAGATTTATTACATCATATACTTTTAAATTAAAATAGATACCTTCATCAAATTTCTTTCAAGCATATTCTGTAAACGTTTCTATTAGAATTTGCAAAATAACAATTATTACTTCTTTAAAAAATAATCTAAAATTCATAATGATAATTACATTTTTTTTTATTGTAGTTCTTTAAGTATTTATCTAATACTGATACATAATTTAGTTGTTTATATACTGAGTAAATAATAAATGATTTATGGACTATAAAAAGAATACATATTTCTCATATAATGAAACTATATAATATTTTATTACTCTTTTTAATTGATTAACATTTAACGTAATAAAAATTGATTTTAAGCATAGTTACTTTAACATGGTTAAGTTAAAAAATATGTTTAAGCAATATTATAATATATGTGATTTCATATGGAGGATCTATGTATATACATATTACAGTTGTCAGAATTAACTATAAAACGCCGGAAATACATCGCATTTTCCATTGGTACATATACCCATCTAGACCACCTGGTGGCAAACTCGGCCGCTGAGGGGTGGAAATACGATTCACCGGTAGTAGTAATAGTAGTTGCTGACATAATCAGTCGCTGTTCGGACTCCGTAACGGTAACTTGGATTTTGTTACGGTCGCAGATATTATCGTCGAGTGAAGTATATTTTTACGCGTGTGAAGCTCATAAAGTGTGTTACTTGTATAAAATACGTTTTTATTGATAAACGCGTGTAAGTCAAGTAAATAACCTTCAGATTACCTTCGGATTTAATACTATTAAAAATCACCGGTATGTAAACTCTATTAAATATTTTTATATCAAATATGAAACAAACTTTAAAATTAGCTAAAAAAATTAAAGTAAAAATGAATTTTATTTAAATAATTATTATGAAATATTTATAATTTAAAAATGAATAGTAGTAATGTTATCAATTTTAATATTTCTATTTGAATTAAATTAGAAAAATCACAAAATTATATGTCAATACATTTTTAAATAAAAAGTAAAATGCAAATAATATTCAATTATAATTTTTGCGACAATGTTTGACTATATGTTTGTTTATTTTACTATTGTAAGTCATAAATTATGATTCCTCCTATTTTCAATGTACATTTAAATTAGTTAAAGTCACGAGATATCAAAACATGAAGGTAGTATATTATATTTTAGACAAAAGTATTGTTAACAACTAGTATTATTTATTTATATTTCCATTGTTCTGTATAATGTTTAAACTAATATATATTATGTAATTTTTTACATGGTACACTTTTCATTGCATTTTGTTGATCAAAATATTACCATTTTTTTTTTCAAATATTTGTAATAAATAATATTAACATGCAATGTTAGTAATCTTGTTGATATACATTGAACAGTTTTATGAATATTGTACTTGTGAAATAACTAAAATTTTTAGCACGAATAATGGATGAACAAATTTTATATTTATTAATTTTACTTTAAAATAAAAACACATTTATATTTCATTGATTTGATTTGTTTAATTTATAGAAATAGTTATTTATGTACATTATGACAGATGATTAATAATTGTTTTCACTAAAACTTTAAAAAATACTTTGCATATTATATTTCTTTCAGCTCCAGGAAAGACAGAAAATTTCATTTATTTTAAATTCGTGTTTGAAATAAATTCAGTGTTTAGCTTTTAAAATTATTTTAAATAAGTTAAATATATTTAAAGTAAACAAATTACACAGTAACGTGGCAATAATGCCTTGTTGTATATAAATAATAAAATATATATTGGTGCAAAATATTCAAATCTCTTAAATTTATATGAATTTATTTCTGAATTATAAGTAAATGACAAAAATTATTCAAAAAAACTGACGTGTCCTATATATTTGAAAATAATTTCTTAAATGTATAGTATCTATGTACATTTTGCTATATCTACAAACACAAATACATAAAAATTATTTTAAATATGTATAGTATAGGGTTAGTAAGTATTTACCATAAATCATATTTCATCTTATTCAGTAAAAACACTATTTTCATTATCAAGAATGATTTAATGCCTATGTTTTACTAACTAGAATAAATATTATACAAAATTCGAAGAGTAAATAAATTTGTATTATTGGTACTTAGAGTGTCCGTCCGCCCATGGGCCGGGTTTCCTATATAAATAATAATCATTCATTTTATACATTTCTGACTTTATGTTATTTCGTTTCCGTGGTAAACGATAGGAATGTTAATTTTATATCAGCTCATATCAAATAAAATATACATTTAAAAATGTAACTTAATATATATTACTTTGATATACTAAAAAATAACATTGAAGAATTGACGTAATTGTGTATAACTCAATATTTATTGTATATTTAATAATAAATATACTAATTTAAATATTATGTAATCTTTATGTATATTGTTTAAAAATTCTATAAATAAAAAATTCTCACAAAGTATATGGATATTTTTCATTTTTGTGAATATATAAAAAACATTTATGTAATTGTAAATCTAATTAATACTTTATTCATTTTACTCTTAATTAATGTAGCTTTAAACTGATTTATGAATGATTTCAGTAAAAAATTTTGTACATCAGTAATTTTGTAAATAATTTATAACATTGTTCTTTGATTTATTTCATGATGAATATAGGGCATTTTAATGAGGCGAAATGAAAATTTAGAATAAATAATTCGCTTAAATAAAAAAAATTTGAAGTCAATTAAAAATAAATTAAAACCGAATATATATATATATATATATATATATATATATATATATATATATATATATATATATATATATATATATATAGTGTCTACACCATGTATATCCATTTTTTAAATAATCTTAAACTCATTGCGAAGTTACAAAATCTTCGAAAACATAGCGGAAGATTACAGTCGTAGAAACTAATCACATTTGGCCATTGGTTATATTGTACGGGTATACTAATCCGTTTTTAGGAATCTTTAACGATAAAAGTTTTATTAGTTTTGAAATAAATTATCCAAACTAACAAAAAAAGAGAACTTTATTCATTCTCCTACAATATGTTAAAGACATCAAAAAAGTAAATTATTTTAAACTGTAGTTAAAAAAATCACATTTGTATACATTTTCAAAAACGCTTAAATTTAAAAAAGTGTTTTTAAATAACAACATTTAAGATATAAAACAAATAAGTTGATTTTGAAATAAATTATTAAAAATTATTTAATTTGTGCTGTCAAAACATTTAACGTTTTTTTAATGATTAATATCTTCTATATCTCGTTCAAATCCGTGTTCATTTAGTTATTAACTTATTTCTTCAGAATAATAATATGCAAACAATTTTGAGGAAAATGTTGGGAATTTTTTTTGATGTATATATTAATTAATTGTTATTAAAAAAAATCAATTTCTATTTTTAGTTGCGTCAATTAAACATTTTGTTGTAAAAATAACTAATGTGAAATAATATCAAGTAGTATAGACTAATTTTATTACTTAATATTATCTAATTGTTTTAGTATAATAGTTATATATAAATTTATATCGATTTATTGATTATCAAAACTTCTATAATTTATATTTATTTATCTAAATTATTATAAAAACATTACTACAATTAGTATATAATATAATAAATAATTCCAAGTAAAAATAACTTTAATAATTTTAACAGTATATGAAAACTGATTTCTTATATTATCTAGATGGTATATTTGTTTAATTTTTTATCGGTGTTAAATTTTGAGATTTTTATATTTTAAATTGTATTAAACAATACACGAACAATTATATATCCCATATATATTTTCAATCTTGACAAATATAGATGTATATTAAATATAATAAAAATACTAAATAGCAATATTTTTTTAGACTATGCAATTTTAATATTGAAATATTGTACTGAAAAAGATGGTTAAAAAAATATAAATACAAAGTAATATAACCATTTCAGCTATTTAAAGATTAATTTTGTGAAATTAATGTGATGATTAATATCATGCTACATTCATATTCATCTTAACAGTTAGAAAAAAATACAGATTTTTATCAGTTGATAAGTTATAATATTTCAAAATTATTTTGTATCAATTTCCATTCATTACAAGTTAATAATACGAATACTCGTATATTATCAATAAAGATTTCAATATAATTAAACAGTTTTTTGAATGAATAACTAAAAATGTTGAATTTGTATTATTATTAATAAAAAAAAAAATTTCTTTCTATATATATATATATAATATATATATGTATATATACATATATATAACAAAGCCAATGAGTATTATAAAATAAAATTAAAAATATAGAATTTTTATATAAAATTGTTTTTGTTTATTATTTTTCTTTTTGATTTCGACTGAAAGTCATCGTTAGGTTAAAGGAAATAAAAACATTTTATATTATTATTATTATTTTAATAAATAAATACTGTAAAGATATTGAGATTAAATATGCTAAAAATCTTTCGCAGTTTAAAATTTTTTACAAGCCTACCACAATATAAAAATACTTAAAAATAATTGTTCAATGAATACGACGTTATAACTAAAATTATTAATTAATAAAATATCTATACTTTTATATTATAAAATTATTACTATTATTATTAATTTATCTACTACAATGTTTAATTTGGAAATAAATGAATAATTAATTATTATCCATAATTTTCACTTCTCAATTTTCAATTTAAATTTGATTAATTGTGTATCATATAATTATTTAAGTTTTAAATTAAATTTGAATTATTATTCATTAATTGATGATAAACATATATAATTTGTTGCAAATTTCAAATTTATTTGATCATTATATAGACATCAAACTGCTTGGCAGATAAATATATGTATGTTACCATATGTATAGCACAAAGTAATTGTGTAAACATGTACTTGTGAATTATTTTAATACTTTTGTCTTTTAATTAAAAAATGTAAAAGATAATATACGCAGTATTAAAATTATTACATTTACGTCAATTTCTAAATTGTTGCTATTTTTATAAGAGGGGATCAATTATTATTGCGTAACTTTAAAACATCATAATATAATTATAATTACAATTATAATTGTTTTTGTTTTACAAAAAATACATTTCATTATCTAAATTTATTAAATATATTATGATCATATTTCTTTATATTTGTTTATTATTTATAATATAACTAGGAATAATTTAATGAGTAAACTCTTTGATATAGATGAATATCTATGAAAAAACTAATTTTATAAAGACATAAAGTTTTTTTAAAGTAATCGATAAGGTTCTTTTTTAAATTGAATTTTCGATAATTCATATAATATTAAACCGTGTAGTTGAAAGAACAATTTTAATTTTACATGTGATTATTATTTTTCATTGAAATGATTTTCTCGAAGACGTCCCACAAAAATCAAATAGTCATAAATTAACAATTATAATAAAAGTTTTAATGGTTTTGTGCACTTATATGTACAACTTGTATTGTATTATTATAATATTATTTAATCTGTGTCTTAACATAGATTATTTTTTTGAGGGCTTACAGGTCATAACCATTACATAATTGAGTGATTAGAATATAAATTATAACCTAAGTTTTGGTACGAAATGGTGTAATAAATTTGGGCGTTTGATAATATAACAGCGAGTGTTATTTCCAAGAAACAAGGTCATTTTTTTATATTTTAATATTAATCGTGGGATAATTACGATATGTCAATACATCAAGGTACGGATGGAAATTAATTTTTTAAACATTGTTATAATGGAGTGTTGTGTACAATATTAGTTTAATATAGACTTTTTAATTGATTTGACAGCGTCAAAACGATCGATTTGTTGAGTATTTATTAAAAAAAAAAAGGCAATGTAGAGATGTGAAATAAGATAGAGTGAATGAAGATTAGGCGTATTAAAAAGTATTAAAAGTTTTAAGGATTTACTAGATACAGAGAAAATGTCAAAGAGATGTTTGAAAATTATGGAAAATCAATTAGGTGTTTCATTAGGTATTAATGGAGAAATCATTGTGTGGGAAAATAGATTTGAGGAAAGACATAGTTATCAATATTTTTTTAAAAACTAAGAAACTTCGATTTGTAGTATAATTTATAAATATAAAATATACAAAATTATTATTTTATTGGTATATTAATTGTTTATGAAATTGAATTGAATTTATAATAATCAATATACTAAAATTTTAAATAGCTTATAGACAGTGGTTGAATTGGGGGAGAGACGCAGGGGGACTGAGTACTCTTTCTATTTTTCTTTCAAATATTTGAGCGTATCTCTACAAATTTTTTAAAGAGGAATGCGGGGGATGGTATTCGTTTTTCCACAGCTGACGAAATATAAAATAATATTGTTATATTCACGAAATATTTTTATTTTATATTATCGCCAGTCACCATAATATGCCAGCAGATGTCGATTATGACCTAGGATTTTCCCACTATTTGTCAGTCCACAAACGCAACTATCGACCTTTAAATTACCTATATTTGTATTTTATATTATTCTTTGAATTCTGATAAACTCCACGTTATTAGTTATTACTTATTACCTTATTTTTCACGCTCGAATTATTGGTAAACGTGACAGACGGTAATGATGAACGTTTCGAGTACATACATTGTTTATAAAAATGTATTGAGGACACAACTATTTTGTAAGCCTTCAGAGTACCCCTACTATTTGTGTGTGTGTGTGTGTGTACATATATATATGCATATTGTACGCAGAAATATATTGTGTTCTTTTTTTTTTTTTAGTCTTTTGTTAGTTTTGTGACTAACACACTCGTGTGTATGAGTGAATTTCGTTGTGTTAGTATAATATATGTATTTTGCGTGCACTTCTATAAAATTAGCGTATCTTAAATTTATTAATATTGTTTCATTTTATTTATTAACTATTATTATATACACGTATAAATACATACATAGTATTGACCTGGTCATTTTGATATAACTAAAAATTACTATATGTATACATGTATCAATATATTTTAAATTGTACATCATTCATACTAGTATATAATTAATGTTATTAACTATATTTGTATGTATGAAAATAATAATTTTGTACATAAATATAGCGATATTTGCATTATAATAAATTGTTTTTTTGACATTTGGTATTAGAATTTTCGTATAAGTATTATGTAAAATAATTTAAGCAAAGTAACAAAATGATTAATTGACGGATAGATTTCTATTTTACATTTATATACATATTAGTAATCAATAATTAGTATTACATTTTTAAAAAGTACTTATAACATAGACGTGTGTTTTTTATTAGAATATAAATCGTTTGATTTCAAGCTATTTACGTTTTAAACATACATGATTAAAATACCACATATAATGTTACCAAATAATTAAAGAATTTTGTTTATGCTTTTATTAGTAAAACAATTTAAATACATTAAACGTCCATAATTAAAATACATATGATGACTTACCAAATATCTTATAAATTACCTGATGACCGTTTAGTTTCTTAATATACACATCAAAATTCAAATTGAATTTTGTAATTGATATATTAAAGTATATACCTACATGCTAGATCAATATATTTTTTCCTAAAATTATTTAGTATTGTATGTGTGCAGTATGTGTGGTTTACGAGTCCTATATAAGTAGGTAAAAATACAGTTTATGTGTATTTCGTGGATTTTTAAAACAGATGTGTG
The DNA here is from genome assembly GCA_019022885.1 of Schlechtendalia chinensis. Lineage (NCBI taxonomy): Eukaryota > Metazoa > Arthropoda > Insecta > Hemiptera > Aphididae > Schlechtendalia > Schlechtendalia chinensis. The sequence continues at coordinate 43,925,103 of CM032339.1, forward strand.
GAGACGTATTTACTAAATTCTACAGTAGATGTTTGATATATCAATGAAGGCTCTAGTTGCATATAATATATTAGACATCATATTTTGCTGGAAATTGAAAACAAACGTGTTATTGAAGATACTAGAAAAATGCTAAGACCCAGTGAAAAATGTTGCACTATACTTATACAAGTCACGATTATTTTTTGTTTTTTACCGTTGTACTAAATAACAACATGAAAATAGTTCATTGACGATTCATCGGGTTATAGTTTAAAATATCACATAATAATCCAATAACATTGATAAATAAAATTATTTACAAAATAAAATAAAATCGATTATTAGTTATTGTTAATGCAATGTGAAAAAATGGCTTTTTGTTGTTTTTAGTAACATAAACTAATTATTTTACGAAACATATTTAAGAAATATTGGAGAATTATTCAACTTGAATAAATTCAGAAATAAAAACTAATATCAAACGTTCTCCACAGTGGCACTGTTTAGGTAAACTTTTTCAACTTGATTATCATGAATTGCATAATTTTTGTTTCAATAGGTATTATGAAAAAATAGAATTTAGAAAGTTCTTGCATGAATATAAACAGTAAACATAACATATAACTTACAGAACGTAAGTAATTGAATGTTATTCTATTGGCTATTCACTGGGGTCTTTTTGTTATTAAAATGTCTTATGATCCTGAGTGGGATACCTAATGCAAATCTAATCAAACCTATCTTTATAGGCGAATGAATTCCTGTCTGAACTGATAACAATACATCATAGGGTTTGTGACACAATCGGTTAATTGATGACATCATACGTCTTTTAGATTGGCGAATTATACTCGAGTGTTTTATTAATAGTAGGGCATGTATCCAAACAATACCTTTGCTCGTTGGTTTGACGTTCATTTGGTAGATAGGGGTTATTGTGGTTAATTACATTTAATAAAAATAAAGTAAAATGTTTCATTAGACAATTTAAATAGGGTTTCGAATACAGTAGAGGAGATTTAAGGTGGACATAGTTGACAGGGCATACAACCAATATATTATTAAAATCATAAAGAGATTCGAATATATACAAATATCGTACGTTTAACATGAAATTTCATAATTTCTGTATTAATTTAATAAATTTATGGTTTGTAAGTAAATATATGTATTATTATTATTATCGTATGGTATGGTATGCAAGCGTTACAAACTAGATACAGTTATATAATTTACAAAAACAATAAAACAATATTAAACTTTAAAATTAATGCAATTGGTAACTTTTCCATATTGTCATCAGTTAAGGTGTCAAAAGTTGGATGTCAAATGTCCTTATCCATTTGATCGCGTTGTCGTTGGCTTCATGGAGATCTTCCACTGTCCCATTGAAGGCGTGGAGAGGGCAATCACTTATTATGTGGAAGATAGACTGTAATGAGTGGCCACAGTCACAGTCTGGACAATCTTATTTTCCGTTTATGCATCTCTCCGGAGCGACTATGTCCTGTGCGTAGTCGATTAAGTGTTACCCACTCGTGACGATCTAAATGTTGTCCAGGGACCGGGATGTCCAGGCTCTTAATTAGGCTGCAGTTATCTATGCTACAATTCTGCCATTTTAGTTTCCATTTATCCATACCGTCATACTGGTTATCAATGAGTTTTTTTGCAGTTAAATAAGCGGGTTTTCTAGATTTCAGTCTAAGGTTCTGGTTTGACGTGTCTTGATGTAATGGAAGGGATGTGCTTGATAAATATTATCAACATTCTCTGCATGCAGCTTTTTTACGCCGGATATGTTGCGGTAGAATGTTACAGAGAACTGTGAGCCATTCTGTCGGAGTCGATTTGACAGTACCAGAGATAATGCGCATAGAATGATTAAGTTGAACATCGATCTTGCTACAGTGCGAACTATTTATCCATAATGGAGAGGCATACTCTGCGGCAGAGTAGACTAGCGCTAAGGTCGATGTTCTCAATGTGGGCATTGCTGCCCCCCAGGAAGAGCCAACTAGTTTGTGAATAATGTTGTTTCGAGTTTTGAGTTTAGCAGCAATTCTCTCGATGTATTGTTTAAAAGTTAACTGTTTATCAAGCGTCACTTCTAGATATTTCGGAGTCAGATCGTAATCATGTCTTTTCCTGCCAAATTGAATTTATGGTTTGTATTTTGCCATTCGGTTGTTTCAGTGGAATGTCGTCACTACAGTTTTATCTATATTAGTTATAAGTCGCAATTTATGTAGATAATCTGATATTAGTTTTAGATCTTTTGTTAGTATTCCCTCAGTAACTTCAAACTTGTTGTGTTGAGTATCTAGTGTGATATTATCAGCATAGATGAACTTACGGGAAGTTGTAATTGGCAGATCATATGTGTAGAGGTTGAATAAGATCGGGGCGAGGACAGAACCTTGTGGTAAGCCATCGTTTAGGCGACGTAATTTACTTTGTGACTCCCCTAAGTGAACTGAAAACATGCGATTGCTCAACATGTCATTTACTAATTTATATAAAGTGAGGCAAGGAAACAATTTGAGTATTTTTGTCATTAGGCCCGTACGCCATACAGTGTTGTAGGCGGCTGATAAATCAACCAGGACAGATGTTTTCATATTTCTCTGGAAACCGTTTTTCACATACGAAGTTAAGGCCGCTATCTGGTCAGTACAACTTCGGTTTGGTCTAAACCCTACATGATCGACGGGGATAATCTGATCAATAATAGGACTGATCCGATTAAGAATCAGCCTTTCTAGCAGTTTGTAGCTAATACTTAAGAGTGCAATTGGTCTCTAACTCTGAGGGAGATCTTTTGATTTCCCCGGTTTGCAGACTATTATTATTTTGTCATTTATTGAATATTGGGGGAGTATTTCCATTCTTTAGGATGTTATTAAAGGAGACTAGTCAAGCTCTAGTGTGTGACCCGAAGTGTTTGTAAAACTCCGGGAAGATTTCATCAACACCAGCAGATTTTACTGTCTTAAGTTTGGTTATAACCATGTTAATCTCTTCTAGTGTAAATGGAGCAGATATTGTGCCTCTACTGACAGCCTCTTTTTTGAGTTTAGAAAGTTTTTTCTTAGTATCCGTAGTAAATTGTTTATGTGATGGAGCTCTAGACATTTCAATCATACGGTTAGCCTATGAGGTTTGAGTTGATCTTCGGAAGATTATATTTTGGGATCCATTAGATCCGAGTCTGCAAGAAGGCGCCATGCTCTACGGCTGGAATGTTTGAAGTCCGTATTTGCCACCATCTTTATCCATCTATCTCTGCGCTGATTATCTAATGCCTCAAGCGTTTTATTTGTATCGTCGCTTTTGCTGGATTGCTTAAAAGAGGTATTCAGCGTCTCACATTCATGGTTCCATCCAGGGATGTACTCTTTTGAGCTATTAAATTTGTTGTACTCTATATGTCTTGAAGTTTGGTTTAGGAATGGACTTAATTGCTTGGATTTGATATCCAACCTCTATGACTATTGGTCTGTGTTGGCTATTTGGAAAGTCCTCTAAAACTCTTCTCTGAGTTGGTAGGTTATACTCTCTGTTTCATCTTGCAGAGTGAAATGTACCTTTTTGTTTCGCATCGTGAACTAACTTTACTCCATCAGCTTCGCTTCAATCTACTAGTTTATCTCCGCAGGTATGGTATAATGGTGACTATTAAAGTCACCAATATATATTGCTGAATGATTGATCGTTTTGAGAACAGGCGTGGACCAGTCAGTGGTCGGATGCTTGGAAATATTGTTTACATGAAGGTTCCCTACCTGGGTAACTATGTAGAATATGTTATTATCATCTGAGGATTTAATCGGGTTCCATTTTAAATCGTTTTTGACATAAGTAGCGGTTCCGTATTTATTGTGGAAAGTTGCGCCAGCGATAGAGTAACTTGGGATAGTTCCTCTTTTTATGAGTTGGTCCTGGTCGTGAGTTTGTGTTTCCTGGATAACAAGTATGTTTATCTTTTCTTCGTCTAAGATTCTATGTAAGATATCGGATTTAGCTATACTAAGGCCCTTTATATTCAGCTGCATAATTCGGATTAGATCTTTCGTTAAGTAGCCCTTAGGAGGACTGTTTTGATTGGTATGCCGTTTGTTTGCTTGCATAATAGGCGGGAGATGCTAGGAGCACAGTCCGCCAACCAAGGGTCCGTATACTTTAGCCAATTGATAAAATAGAATTTTATTAATTTTTACCGGGGTGCATTGTGAGGAAGCGTATACGGGGCGCAACCCAATATATGTTATATATTATAATATATAAATATATTATATGTATAATAAATTATGTTAAAATGGCAGAGAAAATAATGAAAATAATAAATAATAATCATAAAAAGCATGTAAGTTTGTTTGGATATGAGGGTGGAAAAATTGAGTGGTTCATAGGTATAATTCAAATTGCACTTGAAAGTAACTTTTATTAAAATATGAAAATGATTTTTAAATGAAGCAACCTAAATATATTTTATAATTATTAAAACGATTTAATGCTTTAAGACATATAGAGTACATTAAAATTGATAGTTCAATATTACTCACATCGTTATTTTTATAAAAGTGTATTCAAGAAGTATAACATGTTTACATTCAATACACATAAGCATTATGATTTTTCATGTGCAAATTAGTACAATGAAAAAATTATGTGATAAATTGTCCATGCAAAAACAGATTTTCCATCTATAGTATAAGATTCTTCTTTTATCTGATTCTTAATTTTGAAATATTAAATTAAATTTTTTTATTTAAAATAAAATATAAGTAATAAGTGTATTGATAAGAATTATTTTATTTTATTACTAAATTGGGCAAATATTAAGTATTTGTATCATTGTTTAATAAACCAAGTAACACAACATCTTTCATAGAAAAGTGGATTTCACTTATGAAAACGATTTGAGAAATTATCCGGTAAAATTTACATAGATTATTTACATTATTTTATGACAAACTTTGTGATGGTATTTAATTATTGTATATATAATGTATATTATCAATTTTATATAAAAATCAAGAAGCTCCGTTGTGATAGCTTTAATCAGTGGAGTATAAATATTATTTCGATAACAGTGTAAGATACAGAGGCTTGTATTGTATAGAGTATGTATGGCTAGTATTTGATCAAATATTAATAATAAATAATTGGTTTAATTTTAAATCATAGATTTGTCTAACGGAATACGGACTCGGAAATACTTGTTGTTTATATAAAAATGAAATTGGATCACTCTAGGACTACTAGTCACACTAGTATTTTATTTATTTAAAGCAGATATTATTGGAATTAAATTTATAGAACATTTGAAATTTAAACATGTTTGGAATTTTACTACTATTAATAGCACATAAAAACTACAACGATAACATACATTGAATAAAGAATAAAAAGCTTTTATTAAGTTTCATTGATAAACATAAACACAATAATAAAATCAAAATATAGATCGTTGAAACAGTATTAGAATAAGTATTTATATATTTCTTATTACTGAACTAAATATGGGCAAAACATATAAATCTTTTTTGAAATTTCCCAATGGAATATATTCAAGCACTTATGTATTTGAATCTATTTGGGTATTATACTAGCTGAAATACGTTTAATAGTTTAGTAAAGTCTTATTTACATTGTACGATGATAATAATAGTTTTAAAAGACAAATTCCCAGTTGAAAGAAATGTTTTTGAACTTACAAAAAGGTTTAATTTTAATATTGCCATTGTACTGAGTACACAGTTTATTTGATTAATAGTACAGATTCATTTTGTTATGTAAAACGATGATCAATTTTACACAAACTCACTTGCTTGGTTGCGTATTTTTATATAGTGTACAATAATTAAAAATCAGAAAAACCGACCATTTCATTATAGTTTTTTGAATTCGTTATTTTAGCATCATCAAATAGTACTGGATTAGTGATTATTCTATCTAACGATTACGATTACCCTCAACTTTACACGCTTTTCAGCTTCCATAAAATATAATATAAATTGTTATATATTTTCACGATGATTTTTTTCTATGCTACCTATTGGGGTGGAAAATCAACAAAGGCAGGTTAACCACAGATTTCTAGTTCATATTTATTCTTTGTTCGGGACTTTTTCCACTATTCCGACTTGTAGCTAAAATATTCGCTTACTGAAAGAATAATATTATGTCGAATGATTCACCATCACTACTCGCAAAGTAACTGAGGTATTTTAATTCAATATGGCTTTTGGTTGTTTTTCTATCAGGCCCTTTTTTTTATGTCTGGTAAAAATACAAGTCTATCTCAAAACGTAAAGTTTCCAATTCGATTTTTAAAGGATGGTATGCATATTACATGAAAACACATGTTTTTATTTAATTTATTTAAATGTTTGGATATACTCGTAATATATTTTATTTTTAAATTAACATTTTGTATCGTAAAAAAGAAATACATATTTTAATATATCGTTCAACATATATTTTCTAAATTACTAAGCAACTAAAATTAATTATGTGTTAAGAAAATATAAATTTAAAAAACACATATTTCTTATATACTTATGAATTTCTAAATTGTGTCACAACAGAAAATACAATTAATGATTTTCATGAACTTTAAAACTAATTAATGGTTAAAAAAATTAAATATAAACAATTGTGAATCTTTTGCGAGTTAATTTTTTCAACTACATTTAGTTTGAATTTATTGTTTTACATACAATTATATAAAAACATACTTTTTCGTATCTTACGAGTTCTTTTTCAAGAGGATATCTATTAAGATTGATACAACTTTTTGTGTAAAATAAGAATAAAATAATTTTAACACATTATGCTTATTCTTTTACGTATAAACTGTTTGAAAACCTTGATATATGTTTTTGTACTTATATTTTGTAGATCGTATGATTCTTTTTCTTAGTATTAATTCGGGTTTATTCGTTGATAATATACCTATAGCATAGCATTACATGTTATATATGTATATGTATATTACCATATGTAATATTATTATTATGTATATTGAAAAATTTACTTATTATGTTATTATAGAACAAAACAAGTATTATTTGATCTGTCATTATATTTATGTAAGATAATTAAAAAATTACATTTTTCTGATACTGATATTTATTTCATTTCTTATTGATTATTTTGAAAGAATCACATTCTAATTATAATATATATTATATATATATATATATTTGTTGAAGTTCATTTTGATGATAAATATTAATAATAATATAAATAATATATTCTTTTAACAAATAATAGAGAAGACTAATGAAAAATACAGTTTTATATCTCCGTTGATATGGTCGAATGGAGTCTTCTTTATATAACTTAAAGCTATTATTCACGTTTCGCAGAGGTTTTTTTGAATAAAGTTCACGTCTACCTTTTGGGAAAATGTCAACTGTATTCTTACAGAAATGTCCATTGTATTGACCTTTTTGCGAATATTAAGAAAATAAAATATTTTCTAAATTAAGAACATCATATTTTATTTGTTCGAAAACAAAATTTAATGTACAATTTATACTTATCTGTATCAACCTTTAAAAATGAATATAAATATCAACGTATCGCATTTCTTAATAATAAAATACGAATGCACAAAATTAATTATAATTTAATTTTTAGACTAATAAATGAACAATTTATTATGTATATTTTAACAAAACATGAGGTCTAATTATACTGTACTTGATTATAAATACTAAACTTATAATAATCACGTTCAAAATTATTTGACCTATAAAACACTGTACTGCTTATAAAAAAGATATAAAGTATTATAAATTGTAATTTTTAAAATTATTAATGTTTTTAACGAAAAAAAGAATAATAATGTAATTTTAACAAATAATAAATATTATAAGTGTTCACATTTTATTTTTTAAGTTTTATATAAATTATAATGTGAAAAAAAAACATTAGTACTAATATTATTTCATACACATACAAAATGTTTACAGTGCATTAATATAAACGTAAAATCTATATTATGTGTCAATAATTTAATTTATATTTTATATAAAATCAATGAACTAAATATCAGAAAACCTGTACAATTTATTTATTTTTTGTTCAAACCAAGCTATTAAATTATATCAATAAAATTTTTGATTCTTCATAAAAAATGAAGAGTTTTAATTATAAAATATTTTCTTTTCTTCTTTTTAAGTAATATTTAACCAACAAAATTTTTCTTTCCCAAAAAATCTCAATTCTTGGTTTTACTTTAAAATAAATATACATATTTATTGATATTAAGAAGTTGTTCATTATGATCGAAATATTTATTTGGTAGTTAATAGATTTATTATTTATTTATCTGTTAATATTAATTATTTTGTTTACATTATTTTTTTTATTTTAGTTTTATCGTGTTTTTAGAATTTTTCTGTTAAAATTTTAAAGTATGAAGAATAAACAATTCTCATTTGAAATATTTTATGTTGTTTTAATATAATTTTTTTTAAATAAGATTGTTTACGAGTTCAAGATTAGTTTCGATTTCAAACAGTTCTATTATACTACTATTATTATACTATCTTTATTGTTGTCTAAATAAATTTCCAAAAAAGTGTTTGTTAATTTAATACTGATGTGATTTTTTTAGTTCAAGTTTGAAATTTTTTTTTGGCCTCTTAGTGTTTGGGTTTACATTTTAAATTATGATTAAATAATTCAATATAATAAAGATTTTAGTAGAGGCTTATGAAATATATTTTTTCATACCGATAAAAGTTATTTTAAAGATAGTTTTATTTTTAACTATTTTTTAAATATTTTTAAATGCTAAATTTTTGCATTCACATATTAAAATGTTCAGAGGGTTAATAATTCATAATATCAATATTCCTATTTAAAATATTAAATAATTATACTAACATATTTTATTATCTTAAGAAAAATAATCATATTATTACTGTTTGTATTTAAAATAAATTTATATAAAGTTTTCGAAATTATAGTTTAATCGAATCATTCTGAAACAATATTTGTAAATACTAAATCAATTATTTGTAACTCTTTTGTATTTAGATTTATATTATTGGAAAATAAAATAATATTTATGAAAACATCAATTTTGAAAAATGAGATCATGTTAAATTTTTGTGACATACATAACAAAAATTAATATATTTTGTTATTGGATAATAATCTTTGTAAAGTAAAAATCTATAAATTGTATAAACACAATATGAAGTGCATGTGAAATTCAGTGAAATCGTCCTACAAGATTTTCATGGAGATACACTTACGTCCTCCATCCTATCACTTTCAACTATATTCAAGCTAAGTATCTGACTTGATGTAAATGACCGCATACACTTGTATGATTTGAGATTTTTATGTTAGTATTTGTTAATAACAATGAGAGATTATGTGACTCGTCTAAGGTCTAGTCAATATGGCATTTCGTATATTAACTGTTGACTAGTCGTAGTATCGTCGTACAGACTTCAGTTAAACGAATGCACTTTGATAAATGAGCGTGTAGTCATTTTAATTTGTATAGGGGTAGGGAACGTTTTAATACACATATTATTTTGTTTTTAACTTTTCAAGTTTTAAATGATAACATTGGTTTATGAAAATCAAACTATGAATTTTATTTGATATATCAGTATATATATTTATATAAGTTCCATTAGTGTATGGTCTTTCTTATAGTTTATTTACAGAACTAATGAAAAAGCTTTTCTTTGCTTCTTTTTAATAATGCCCATACTTGGAAAAGTTCTGTTTTCAAAAATGTAGTGTGCGTAGAACTTGTGAATATTTGTTGTTACGCCAACCGTGTATTTATTTAATGCGTTTTGACTTTTCATTGAGTATTCAAAATTGACAATTGGCTCCTGCCACTTAAACGTATAGTACCACAGAAATAGTTTGCATATAATAATATTTATTTGATGTGCAATGGTTACCGATTGTAATATTATTATTGGGCAGCTGTATTTCCCTACCAATCGTCGTAATGACAGAGGCATTTCAATATATTTTGATATTATATGCCAAGAGAAAATCATTGTAATTTAGCCATGAGCTCTGGACGGACAGAATTATTGTTATATCCGATATTTTACCATGTAAATCGCGATATTTAATTTTGATGTATAAATCATAAAACAATATGTTAGTGCAGTGATATTCAACCACGACGCCACGGCGTAAAAGCGTGACGATTAATTTTTATCTTATTATGTGTACTTCATAATACAATTTTAAATGTTATTAAATTTGATTAAAACTACATTGATGATATAACTATAACAGACATAACTTATTGGGTTTTACAATAGGCGAGTACTGGGTTATTTAAGCAAATAACTAAAAATCAATAGTGTGGTACACTGAAAGTTCTTATCGTATTTCATTATTAAAATATTTATTGTGTATTGTGTGTGGCACAAAAAGATGTTAAAAGATAAAATATGCTGATTGGTAAAAAATATAACCTAACCTCTGTGTTAGTGTAACAATTACTAATATAATAATATTGTCTATGTGATTTTTCGACTGTCCGTTACTGTATGTGTAATATTATTCTCTGAACTCGTGAATGTTTTACGTTAAAATATTACATAGGTTTTGTTGTTTTAGGTTTACCGAATTATCAATTTAAATTAAAAATTTCTTTCTTTAAATGTTTGTAGATAAACAATTCGGTAACAATCTTATTTATTAAGTTATTGTTTTACAACGTAAACGATGATTTTCATGACTCGCAAAAAAGCTATTTGATCGATCATGATTGATATTGTTAAGTATTAATTTAGAAGATAATTTGAGTGAGTTAAAAATCATTTTAAATTGTATGGAAAAATTCGTCTAGAATCTTGACATTATATTTTTTATATATTGTCTTTATTATTTATAGTATTTAATGATAAACTAATTTACCAATTAGAATAGCAGAAAACGTCTCTGAACAAAAAGAGCAGAAAAATTAAAACAATTTTTTATTAGTTGTCAAAATATTACATAAACCACCATATGATCGTATATCATGAAATAAACACACAATTCTCTTATTATAATAACGTGTTTTAATTATAATTAATGTAACACAAAATATGTATTTACGTACTACTAATTACTCATATTATACAAGTTATCAACTCGAGAAGAATTTCCTTAAATTTAAAACTAATCAGAAAATTTAGGTGGCCTTAAGTGTAAAATTTTGAAACCATATTCTCTGTTTGAAATTAAATTAATAAATTAGAATTCTGTGGTATTGCTTTTACTTGGAGAAGCAGCCAAAAGGCAAATCATGATTACGAACCACAAGACAGAATAGTTGATGCAATATCATGTTTTTAGTTAAGGATGATAGTACTCGATGATCACATATAATGTAAAATAGCCGTAAACTTTGTATATGAATAAAACGTAGCGTACATTCTATAGTTACTAAATATGACAACAAAATGTCAAAGTTAATTACAGTAAAATTTGAACTGGTTTTTGAAATATACCAAAGACAATTTAAGTTATTAACAAAGTGTAAAGTATTCCGATTTTACTATTTGGTTTTTAAAATATATATGATTATATAAAAAAAAATAATTTTTTCATATATATATATATATATTTATATTCTACTCTAAGGACATTTCATTTTGTGAAGCGCGTTGCAAGTTTCCCAAATATTTTTTAACATAATTCCTTTGAAACTGTTGCTTATCTTTCTAATTTTCTGTTTTATAAAATAATAAAATCTTATTTTTAAGATGATATTAGTCAATTTAATATCATTTATAAAATAGTTGCGGAAACGTGAAATAAGAAAAAATAAAAATAAAGTAATTTATGATATAATATTAAATATTATATATAATGTAGTCACGAATGAATACTAGTGGTACACTGAAAAATTAAAAAACAAATTAGAGAAATAATGTACTTACTGCATGGGTAAATAATGATATGTACTTTATACCATTATTTACTTTCTTTTTATACTTGTTTTAGTTGTTACTTATAATCATATACGTTATTATTATAACCTTTACGATGGCTGTTCAAAAAATAATGATAGAAACGCTCTACAGAAAAAATATATAATCAGTCTTCCAAATCTACATGTTCTGTTTTGAAGTAACCCCTTCGGTTCTAATACACTTTTCCCTCTGTTCCTGTCACTTTTTAGAATCGAATGCTTAACCACGTTCTCGAGCTTCTTGTAGTGCACCTCTACAGCTTTGATGACCTCTTGATTTTTATTGAATTTTCATCCCCTGAGCAGAAATTCGACTTTGGGGTACAGCCAGTCACATGGGGTCAAATCTGGACTATACGGAGGATGGGATACAGTAACAATGTCGCGAGCATTCAAAAAATCTACTATAAAGTGAGCGACATGGGGCCGCGCATTGACGTGGAGTGCGGCATCCATCTGCAGGACATGCGTCGCATGGCCAAATCATCGTGCAAAATCGAAAATGCGCTACCAACTGCAATATATATCTATGCGGCGAACATTCTAACTGTAATTCGTTGTTTTTCACGTATGATAGCTGTATTCTTTACAACCTCGGTGCGAGACGTTGAAGGGTGCCTCTCGTGTAGCTTGTTGGTGATGTTTTTATACCCTCCTCGAATGTATAATACCACATGTAGAAAGTTACCTGGTTCATAACATAATCATCATGCACTGTAGTTAATAACTCATATGAGTATATTTGATTCTTCCCAAGTTAAACTAATAATTTCACGTTAGAACGTTGCTTTAACTGTTTATCCATGCTGGAAATGGCAGGTGAATATCTAATACACGTATACAAATTGACACATACGTCGTCTCACTGCATGGATCCACTTGAAACTAGGTATGTAGATAGCTAAAAGCATGGGCTACACGATGATATGTAGCGTTACCACCTTTTGCAACATAAGTTCCTCGGAGTTGCTATTATCATTACTTTTTGATCAGCCCTCGTATTATACATTATGCACATATTTCATTGAATTTTACAATTACCTTAATTTTAATTTATAGATCTCTTAAAAATGTAACGTAAAAGTTAAATTAATCAAAAACGTTTACTTATATTAGGGTATTCTTTTACATAATTACAATGCTTTTTATCGGTGGATAATATAAATTCGCATAACGTTTATTAATCATAGGCCGTAATTCATTTTAACCCAATTAAACAAATATTAAAAATTATATTTAATCAAAGTATGGTTAATATTTTTTAATTATATAAATATTTTTATATCACATACAAGTATATATCACATATATATATATATATGTATTCAAAATATATTTTTAAAAATAAATATTTACATACTAATTATTAGAATGGTATAATTATTTTTTCTGTGAAGCTTCACCCAATTTTAAAAACATTTTGTTAAAAATATATTATTAGCAATAATTTATTTTTCATTCTATTATTAATTAATAAAGTCATCTTTTTTTTAATTTTTTTAAAGTAGTAAAAATTCAACACCTTGATTAACAATTATGATAAAATTTAATAATAATAAAAATAAATAATAATGTATTTAACTACTTAGTTATCTGAAATAATTGAATGGCTTATTTAAGAAAGAATTTATGCTAAATTTGCTAATTTTTGTTTTTAATTTAAGCATGAGTTTTATTTTCGAGATATTATCAAATACGTTTGGTATTAAGTTACAGTTTAATATTTGTTTAGTGATACAAGTCATAAATTGATAAATGCCATATGTCACTAGTCATCTATGAAAAATAAATAATATAAATTTAAAATTTGTAAAGAAAAAAATATGAAATGATGTTTAAAACATACATAAAAAAATCATAATTTTAAAAAATTATGTTATATATTTTTTGTGTACAGCAGATATATTTTTACTTAAGATTTTCTCATAAAAACTGTTTAATTAACTTAAAAATATTATACATACATCATATTGAGTTTCATTTAATTTAAATTTAACACTAGAAATTTAGTAATTGTATTTATTTAAAAATAAAATGGTTTTTTTTTGTATTAATGGTAATTTATTACGTTTTGATTATTTCGTTAAGATTATTTCGTTCATAAACATGTATGGAAATGAATTGACATAATATTTATCAGATTATTTTGAACATTCACATGAAATTATATTTCATGTAAAAGTTTATGTACAACTACAAACTGTCAACATTTAATACTATATAATTAAGATTGTCAACAGTTGAATACACTTTACAGTCCATAAAAATACTATTTAATAAAATATTCCAATGATAAAATACTAATTTTATTTTATATTTCAGTGAATTATACAAATGTATAAATGTAATTTAATTGTATAAGCACAAATATTTATCTAAATAATAAAATAACATTGTAAAATATATACATTTATTTTTTATTTTAAATTTATGAATGGACATTAAAAAAAAGTACCTTTTTAAAAATAAATTACTGTATGGTTGATGTTCAACATATGCACTTCTGAGTATTTGTAATTACTACCGTAACAACTAAAATTCTACTGTGAAATATACAGAGATGCTAATTATAATAGTTATTATTACTATAATTAAGAAAGAATATGTTTGCATTTTATGTTATTTATATAATTGATAACAAAAATGTTGATAATAATTTCACATAAAAGACAATTATTTTTAGGCGTTATAGATATTTTATACAATTGTGTTTTAATTTACAAACAGTTGACGTAAGATACTATAAACTAATAAAGAAATCACATCGTTAGATAATATAAGTAATGAATGAATTTAGGTATTCATTATCATTTGTAAATTTTTTCTGCCTAGAATAAACGAATTTTCCCTCTAATAAACCATGTTTAATTTGAATATTCATATTATGAATTTTTGATTGTGAATAAAAAATAAATCGTGTGTTCTGATGCTTATAATTTTGTTTTAATATGATACTTTAACGTGAGCAGAGGTGACCAGATCAAATATATGTTATTCAGAGAAGGTTTATGTCCATTTGAATAATATTAACCGTAGCTAAGGAGCAATAAAGATGATAGGAATAATTTAAATAAAGAATTATTAGTTTCAGTAATTATAACGTCATAATACATATTAAATTATAAATTAAAGTTATTCACAAGTTTAAAAGTATGAAACACGTTTAATTAATAATCCAGTGAGTGTCGCTGCTAGGCGAGATTCGTGGAGAACTAACTGTCTTTTACAAACTGTGTATGGACCGAAAGGAAACAAACACATTTAATTAATTTTAAAAAAAATTTGTATATAATAGGTGGTTCTGACGGAGTTCAGTTAGTGTCACTAAGCGGTATTCGCGGAGGTTAGTTCTCCTTTAATTTATAGTAGAGAAAATGTCACTGGTCAGCATTACATTACATATAAGGCCGTATTTGAGGGGGAGTTTTGGAGGTTCAACCACCCTTCCCCCTGAAAGTTTTAATAGTTATAATAAATTGAATTTATTACATTAAATTATTAAAGTGGAGTCACACTATTTACACGCCACATGTTAACCCGCATTTAGACACAATTTTATTGTACACAACATAATCGAGTATTTAAATCTAGTAGTTGAAAATATATGATTCGGTTTTGACCATCCCCCCCCTCACCCAAAATGTATTCCTGCTATGACCTTGACTATATACACCTAATAATATATAACTATGCATATACATATGTATACACTCCCACACATATCCACGTGTACTATGTGACTGGACCGTCATCTATCGTAATCTAGCTATTTGGGACCTTGTATCTTTTGTAGAAGTAGCGAAAAATTATAAACGATATGAACACATATTTATTTTTAATTTAATTGTAATTAAAAACATATATAAAACAAATTATAAGAAATTACTATAGCATAAAGCATATTGTATGAATATATTATAACATCTGATGGGTATGCATAAACATGATAACTTTATTAAATGATAATTGAAAAAGGTTCGATCAATAGATAAATTTGTGACAATAATATATTGTACGTCGGAAAAAAAGGACGGGATATTGTAGGTTTTTGACAATCGTGCAGTTTCCCAAAACTGTATAGCAAGATCAGCTATTTTGATATATTTGCATAAATAATATGTTAATATTATGTCAAACCTAGAAAAAAAAAATGATGACTTTAAAATATTGAAAAATTATGTAAAGTTAAAAAAGTGTTAAATTATTATTGTTTATATTTGGCATATTACCAACAATTATTCACTTTATAATAATATACTCGTATGTTTGTAATATATTAATATACTGTTTTAATATTTGAGTTAATAGTTGTTAATATATATATAATATATATATATATATAATTATAATATTGTTTAATATACATATATTTATATTTTTTTTTAATCTGCCTAAAATTATATATTTTCTCTCTATAAAGCGTCACGTTTTTCTGCACTACTCAATAGAATGGTTAGTTACTTGAAAGACTCACTTCAATGGTTAAATACCTGTATTTTAATATTGATATTTTATTTTTTTATTTTTACAATATTTGTTTATTTGACCATCATGATTCATATTTTTTTCTCCAATTAATGTAGTTTAAACTACTTTTTTACGTTGAAAAATATATTGAAAAACAGTAATTTAAATTATTTTTGACTCTTTATCCATGAGAATTAATTCTTACTATCTTAAATGTTTTAAATTGCATTCAGAATGAATAAATCAATCAAAGAGCTTATTTTCATCCACGTCAAAGTTGGATTTTAAATTGAGCATATAACTCTTAATTATAAATGAAAATAACCATTCTTATTTTTTAGGTGTTATTTTATTATTTTTTGAAATGATTATACAACTTTGTATTCATTTTAAAAAAAAATGACAAAGTAATAATTTATGTACATATACGCGAATTATCTAACCTAACATTTTCTACGCGTACATTATTCAATAGAGCTGTTCACTTTTTTTTTTCATTGATTTATTTCCTTTAAATATTTGCAAATAACCACTATCAGTCGATTCCTAATCAGTCCTTTCTCGGTAATATATTTGTTTGTGGCACAAACTATGGTAGTTGTATAAGAACGGTTAATAATAAACTATGTTCGCACGCAAGTCGTTTGTTGTTCGTAGTTAACGTTTTGGACCCTCGGTCCGCACTAGTGGTGGCGGCAGAAACGTTTGGTTTTTGCTTTGCGGATTGCTCGGTGTAGAATTGATCGTGTTTTCCATTACAAGTTCGCACAACTAGCCGACGACCGACGCGTACAACAAATTAGTCAGCATTAAGTGTTAAACCAATTATCCCAACTCAGATCGGCGGCGAGCTAACGTGATTCCGTTGATGTATTTAGTCTGGTTAAGTGATCTGTAGGGAACTGTACAGAGAATTTTTTTCAACCATAAAATGGGAAGTAATTTGGAATTTTAAGCATTAAACGTCCAGACTTATTAAAATATTGAAAGAAAGTAGTCAAGAAATTCGATATTTGTACTCGGAATTTAATTAGACCATGCATATTATTACATATTTTTTATTATTTTTAGTGATGAGTGTAATAATATATAATTCTGACTATTTTATAAATACATTTAACACATAAATAAATTAAAATATACAATTTTATCCAATTAATTCGTACTTCATATAAGTTACTAAAAATTTGATCAAAAATAAATTTTTGTATGTTAGCACAACATTTAATCAATCAAATTAAAAAAAAAAAAATACAATTTAATAATGTACCTATTCCGGAGTGTCATATTTTTATTTCTTGTCTAGATCATTAAATTAAAATATAAAATTCATATTATTTGTTATTGAAATTTTCTAGTTCGTATATTTTAAAATAATATTCTTATACATTTTATAAATTTGCACAGATATTAAATTTTAAAATAAATAAAAATGTATGAACATTTTCCTAAACAGCTAAATAATTTGGAACATATGTAAATGAGCGAATTTTTTTATTAATTTACGAATTATCTGTACCATTATTTATAATAAAATAATAATGAATATACAGGAATCTAGTTTACGGTTTTGCTGACTTGAAAAATTAAATTTGAGTATGATGTCATATTATAGAAACAGTGTATTTTTAAAGTCAATTGTATATATATTTTTTAAAATTACAATTAGAATAAAACTGATGATTTTATAATGTGATGATACACAATTTACACGAATCAAATTAAATATTTATAAAAATCCAAAAAAACTACTTTAATATATTTGTTTAATTAAACCCATACTAAAAAAATTGAAATACTATTTTTTAAAATTATAGATTAGTAATATAAAGTGTTCTTTAACGACAATATTTTTAGTCTGATTAGTTTTTGTATTTTTGTTAAAATGATATTTGTTACGAGTAAATACAACATCATACTTAGAAAATCATTTAAAATTAATATTTTCAGATAATTCATGAAATTCCATCATAAAATTGTATTCGAATTTGGTCAACAATAATAGTTTAAAAAATATATATCCTATGTAATATTATTAAACGAGTTTTGGCATTTATGTTCACATTCGTTTTTATTCAAAAAATATGTAATTATTGTATATATCACTACGCAAAAAATGTAAAATAAATTAAAAAATAAATAGTATAAATAATATATATAACTAAAAGTGTGTATTTCGTTATACATAACCTGTGATTTAATAGTATTTAGTTACTACACCTATGTTATAGAAACAGCAAAAAAATATTTAATTTAATTATGCCCATTTCTTCGTGCTATACGCCAAAGAGCGCTTATGCATGTGTAAGCGTGTAACATTGTGTCGTAGAATCGTGAGATTTTTCACATATTTATATTAGTACTGATAAAATAATAAAAAATTAATTTTATTCAATTGGCCAATATTTTCGTCCTCATATAAAATTAAATAAATTACTGCTGGTTAACACGATTTGATTTTGTGCAAAAGAAAATAATTATTATATTAGTTTTCATTTTTCTTTTAGTAACCATTATCCATGTACAATCAATATTAATTTACAAAATTCATATTGGAAATTGAAATATAAGTTAGAAAATAACTTTGGTGTAGGTAACATATTTTGTAAATATTCCAACAGGATAAACTGAAAATAAGCTTTTATAATGGTGTAAATTACATTATTTTCAATATGATTACAATAATATTGCAATACATTTTTAGACAATTATATATTTATAATTGCAATAGTGACATGGTGAAAATAGCTGCAATAATACTTTAGCTATTGTATGTTTGTGAAATTTCAAAAACTTTCTTTGAGAAAAAAAATATATAAAAATAATTTACTTGGTTCATAAAATAGTGAAATAAAATTCATTAAAATGTGTTATTATTTTATGTAATCATACTCTTAATTGACTGTATGGATGATATTTATGTATTATATAGATATTTTCATCATATTTTGTGTCTAATTTAAAACTAAATTACATATATTTATAAGGTAAATGATTTCCTGTAATTAAAAATTTATTTAAATTAATTATTTGTAACTAAAAATACGTCGGAAATACGTATTATCTAAACCAATGAACTTATATCAAAGTAATGTTAGATTTGTATGTATATATATATATACATATATATATAATTTATTGCTCAAAGAATTGTATATATTTGTTATACATTTATTATAATGCATTTTATTTTTAAAGATAATTACGTAAAACTCACATATTATAATATTATTATAAAAAAGTACCATAAAATGAACGTTTACATTCTTAAATTATATCCTTATTACATTATTTATAATGGAACTTTATTTTGCATTGTTAACAATATCACGTATACACAAAATTTTACTAAAATAAATGAACCAAATAACAGTGTTAAAAAAATAATTATAAAAGAGTAAAGTAATTTTAAATCGCTTTGAGTGCCCAAAATCTTGTTTCCGTTTTATTACAAAGGGTATTTTTTATTTTACGGGTAATTTAACAAACTTGGAAAATTAAATACTAAAATATGCACAAGAGCACATAGTGGATTAGTTGCTGTTGGGCATTTCTACATATTATATTCACAAATTAAATATGTACGTAGTACATAATTTGATCTTACACAGCTAACTGAAACCACACAATGTAAATTTTAATTTTAAAAATATTTACAGCACGTGAATAATTTTTAAATTATCCATAAATTGTAAAGACACAAGGAACTTTTACAATGGAATAAATCATTATATATGTATTTATGATGGAATAGTGTATAATATGTACATTAGAATAATTTAGTATTTAAATATGAATTAAAAAATGAATAGTACCTAAATAGATAGTTAATTTAAAAATCGTACTTTAATTATATATATATATATATATATATATATATATAATAGTAATATATCATTCAATAACAAATTGGTATCATAAATGCTATTTATTTACTATTTTAAATAAACAATGTCGTTAAGTAAATTAATATTCTAAGGAAAATAAGATGTTAATTTTAAAAACATAAAATAAATAGTACTTAATTATAGAAGTAAGTAGCACTGCTTTATTATGATAGTTAAAAAAATTATCTTTATGTAACTATTAATATGACGTTTCTTATGTCATTTATCATTTAAATTGTAATCCTACTATTTTTGAATTTTGAAATATTGATTCTATTAGGTAGTGTTAGCAGATACATGCAGAAATATATTGTTCCATAAGTTGTACTTTCATTGTATCTAATTATTCATAAACTTTAAAAATATACTTAGTGAAAATATTAAAAATGTAATTTTAAAATTAATATTAAAGAGTTCCTAATTAACGTATTTATATAATTTTAAGAATTAATTTTGAGTACTGGTCTTGTTCAAAAGTAGAATTGAATATAATTTATGTAATTTAAAATTATAATTGCATATAAGAAATTTAGTTTGTATTTGTTTTTAATCGTTTCAGAAATATAGGACTTAAATAGAATTTCGGCATTAAGATTACAAATTATTAACTTCGGTGTTAAATACTGCAGGATATAAAACTATATAATAAAAAACCCTATCATTCGTTTCACTAGGGAAAATAATCATTAATTTATGAATTGTTTAATGTATAGCTCTTATTTTATAGGTTTTTGTAGTGTTGGAATTTGGTCAGTCCCTATTAAACCTATCTCTATATATTCCTAAAATGATTTTAGCTCAGAATTTGTTTATTTTTTCTGATTGTTAAAGGTTGTTAAAAATAAGCAGTTGTTAAAATTACTTAGAATAAGTCATCAGTTGTGTAATACTTGATCAATCTTACAATGAACTTAATCATAAAAGTTTTCAAATCGACCCAAAGCTCTTTTTATATGTATTTAGACAACGTTTAATCAACGGCAAATTTAATGAAAACCAACAGAAGTAATTAA
The DNA here is from genome assembly GCA_019022885.1 of Schlechtendalia chinensis. Taxonomy (NCBI): domain Eukaryota; kingdom Metazoa; phylum Arthropoda; class Insecta; order Hemiptera; family Aphididae; genus Schlechtendalia; species Schlechtendalia chinensis. The sequence continues at coordinate 43,946,417 of CM032339.1, forward strand.
CGCGATTTATACTAACTAATTAATACTAACATTAATAATATTATTATTAATATCTATACTAAACATATCAAGTTTGACGTTTCAACACACACATTTATAATAAACCATTCTATATGGAATACAAATACCTATGATATTAAGTAATATTTTATAACTTATTTTTCAAAAAAATGAGAATATTCTCTTTATTCCAATATTAGTTATTAAATTCACAGTTACTTTTTAAAATTTATACTTTTAATATAGTAATTATAAATTTTACATTTTTTAAAATTTTTAAATTGATAACACATACAATAGAAAAGAAACTATTATAACAAAAGTTATGTTTTTGATTATTAATTCAATTTTCAATATTTGAGTAGGTAATTTTAATTCTTTTTGAAAAAATCTATCATATATTCTGTTAAAATAGTTTATGATGAAGTTATACGTTTAATATTTGTTCCATAAAGCCGCCACACACTACTCACGAGTAGTAGTAGTACTCACCAATAATTCACGATGAGTCATAATCACTTGCGAGTACACTCGTAGTAAATCGTTTAAAAAGCAATTATTCCGACAAGTAACTTGTAGTAACTTGCATTATGGTCACTTATAAATAGTGTGGGAGATTAACTTGGGTAATTGTGAATAGTCATGAAATGATTGTGAAATAATCGATGTAATCATTTGTCTATTCATTATTATCGCGATTAGTGTAGGACCGTCTTAAGAATCAATGTATATTATTATATTTTTCACTTTCTTATAAATAATAATTAAATATACTTATATTCTTAAAATGTCTAAAAATATCAATTTATTAGTTTTTTTAAATAAAAAAAAGTATACAGTTGGAAATTAATTTGTTATTTTTCGTCATTATTAAATAAATAATACTCTTTTTGCTTCACCTTTTCTGTTAGATATTTTGAAGTCGGTCACTCTAGCTTAAAATTAGCAACTATAATATTTTTAACGTCTATTATATTTTAGATTCCATTTTTTTTAAGGCCTTTAAGACCATCTTGCCATAGAGCAAATTCTCCCTCATTCTTTTCTATTCTCCGCTACCTTCCTCCAATCCATGTCTCCATAATCTCTTTTTCTAGAATTTAGAAAATCTTTTTTGATTCCATCCTCCCAGCGTAGCCTTGGTCTACCCAGTGGTCTTTTGCTCCTTGGGTTTTCTTGGTGCTATCTTTGTATCATTGAATCTTGCTTTCTACATACGTGGCTTGCCCATTCCAATTTACTCCGTTTGATCTCGTTTACAATATTTAGTCTATTGAATATCTCCATCAGTTCTTGGTTGTGCCTTTTCCTCCATCCTTGAATATCCTAATCATATATAGGTCCATATATTTTGCGCAGTACCCTCCTCTCAAAAAATGTAATCTATCCTCCTCCATCCTTCGCAACGTCCAACATTGTGAACCATACATGACTATTGGTCATATTATAATCAAATATAACTGAGTTTTAACTTCTTTTGAAAGGATTCTAGAGCTCAGTAGCTTGTTTAGTGCATAGAAACATTTATTTCCCATTTTAATTCTTTGTTGAATATTATTTGACATTCATTCTTCTGTGTTACAATAGTGCCCAGGTATTTGAATTGTTCCACTTTTTTGAACTCGCACTGGACCACTGTTATGGTCTTGGTTACATTATAGATTCCATTATATTATCTTAATTATATTATCTATTACTCATTCAGCTATATACATGCATTTTAAGTATTAGACCTTTTTATTATCACGTTTATCCGTTACTATATTTGCCAATATTCACATAAAAACATGATATAATTATATATATTTTAATTAAAAGTTATACTCCAGTAATTACTTTTAAATCAAGTATAGTATCCCAAAAATTAGTAAACCTATAGGATGCGCTTATTCTTCATTATTTAGACTTATTATTTTCTCTTTTTGCTACAATTTTTGTGGTAACTACTCTTAATGTTTTTCTACTAAAATATTATTAATGTAAATGCATATACATTGTTATTTATTTGTATTGTTATTTAGAGTATTTTATATAATATTATATGCACAAAAATAAACTAATGTAATTTAAGTAAAATAACAATAATAATAATAATGTTTATATATAGTTAATAAGATTTTATTAAAATTGTATGGTAAAAAAACCAATAGTATAGTTTTGATTTTATGATGAACATATTTTTTTTTATACGATAAAAAGGCTTCAACAACATTGGTTTTTTTGCTTACATTAACTTAATACTACATATAAATATTAATATAGATTATATCTTAATATACATAAATACATATATTTGATAATTTACTGTTTGTTGCTTAGTTTTATAATACGAAAAAATATACAGATTGCGGCAATGTTCTTTTCGTTGAGGGCCTGTTGAAGTATAAGAGGGATGTTGAGACTCTTGCGAGCTTCGGTGTATTTGGGGCAGTTGATGATTATATGCACTATTGACAGGGTTTCATTGCAAGTATTACAAGCTAGTGCTGGTTCATTTTTGATGAGGTAAGCTTATGTGAGATGAGAATGGCCTATTTTAGCTCGAGTAATTGTTACTTCCTCTCTTTTTTTAATGTTGGGAGGGTATTTCCATTTCCTTATATACAATTTAACATTTCTTGGTTTGTTGGAGAAAGAAAGGTTTAGCCAATATTTCTGTCATTCTTCCATTATTTTTTGATGAATGATATTAAAGGTATCAAATGAGGTTAATGTATTAATTTTTGTAGAGAGTGAAGATGTCGTGGCTTCGTTGGCAGTCCAGTCTGTTTTTTTATATCCAAGTATCCCAACATATGTGGGAACCCACAAAAAACAAATTGGGTTTTTATTTCAAATATCAAGTTTTGTATTGGACAAGCTCATTTTTAGAATAGGGATTTAAGATTGATGTGAAGGCACTCACAGTGTAACTGATAATAATGTTGCAGTTTTTCAGGTTTGAAGATAAGATTGTTTTTAATATTTCATAAATAGCGTAATAAAGTGACGCAGTATACAGACCCTTGGAGAGTCAATTTTCAATGATGTGGAGTGCTGAGATATGGTCACATATTTTAACACTTAATTTACGGTTCTTTAGAAAGTTTTTTATAAAGTTGAGGAGATTGTCATTTATTTTTCATGCGTGGATTATTATCAGTAACCTTTTTTCTAGATAGGTTTTGACATTTAATGTCTTTACATTAAAATAAAAACCGTCACGAAAAAGTGTCCACGAAAAGCGTTACCTTGTGTGTGTGTGTGAGTTGGTTTTTCATACGCTTTTGTGATATCCAATGTTATTGTGTTAAGGTGTTAGATGCGTCTGAAAGCTGAGCTGATGTCAGTGTGAAATATGGAACGTACGTCTAATGTTGAGTGATTTATTCTAAAGCCGCATTGTTCTATGTTAAGAAGTTTGGTTGTTTCTAGGATCCAAATTAAGCGTTTATTTATTATTTTTTCTATGAGTTTGCTTAGCGTGTTAATTGATGATGGCCTATAATTTTCAATGTCAAATTTGCTTTTATTTGATTTGGGGATAGGTACTACATACGCGTTGTGCCATTGATTTCTGAAAATCCTCTGTTGTCAAATGATGTTGTATATTTTAAGAAGGTTTTTCAGACCTATAAGTGAGTTTAAGAAAGTTTCTTTATGAATATAATCGTATATGAAATGTTATCTGGGTCAGGACTTTTACTATTGTAGCTTTATAGTGCTAAAATTAGCTCTGAGATATCAAGGTGAATGTTGAAATATTCATTATTTTGATTTGACGATGATATTGGAATATCAGGGGAGGATTTTCTAAGAGTAATGAAACCGGAGTTATAATTGTCGTCACTGTTGTTTCTTTGAAAGTAGTGTGTGAGAAATTCAAAAGCAATTTGTGTTTCGGTTATTTTTTCTTGATTTTAGAATAGAATGTATGGGATGGTGTTGTATTTATTACCTCTGATAGAGTTTTTTAATTCCATATGATTTTTGGGTGAATTTTATGTTTTATAGTTGAAGTAAAATTTTGCCAAGGTAGAGTCTTGCTTTTTTTGTGATAAAACGCAAAATGGCCCTGGTTTTTTAAAATGTATGTGGTCTATCATAGGTTTGTTTTTTTTATAACATTTTACGGTTTTTTTGCATTTTTCATTCTACTATAGGACTAGTTTCTTGATGTTATGATGGGTTTTTAGTCCGATTCATAAATTAGCTGCTCCTAGAATAATATCTGTAAATTTTGTGGCTATTGAGTCTATTTCTGATTGTATGCCATTTGAATTTAAGTCGAAAAGTTTTGGGTAGTTTGTATTCAATTTTTTGGAGTATAGATTCCAGTTTGGTTTTTTGAAATTCAGTTTTGTAGAGTGTTTTTTTGATTAAAGGTGATTATGATATTGGATTACTATAGGCCAGTGATCGCTACCGTTATATGCAGGGAGTACTTGCTAGTCGAATAATATAGAGGAGTTAAAATTTTAATTGTAAGAGCTATTGAGGAGAATGTTTCATTCGAAACATTGTGTCTAGTTGGATCGTTATTGTTTAGTAGAATAAGTGTTTTTTCTTCTAAAAATTCTTCGAATTCCGGGTCAAGGTGGTCTATGTGAGAACATCCCCATCCAGATGTTGCGGCTATTTAAATTGCACAAAAGAGCGAAGGATTTGGGGAGCTGTTGAATGATATCTTTTAGATGTTGATTAATGAAGATTTTGTTATTAGGAATGTATATGTTGCATATGCATTAAGGTTTTTGAAATTTGACTAGATTTGCAATAACTTCATGGTCGGAGATAACAGGAATATTTTCGCAATCAATGGTGTTTTTAATGAAAATAGCTATTCTTCTACTTGCTCTGAGAGCAAGAGTTCTATTTCTGAAATATCCGATGTAATTTTTAATACTTGTACAGTGGTTGTTTTTTAGATTTGTTTCTTGGAAACATAATACTGTCGGTTGGAGATCGTAGATATTGCGATTAATGTCAGCAGAATGTTTACAAAAGCCATTAATATTCCATTGGATAAAGAAGGTCATTGTATGTGGTGTGGTGGTTTTTTTTTTTGGTTAATATTCTGAAGGAACTATGATTTGAAAAAGAAGATTGGATAGTTTGGTGATTTTAGCATCAATGCTGTGGTCTGTTAATATAGGTCTAATTTGTTCAATTAATTTAAGAAGATTGCCTGCATTCGATCAACTTGATTATATAAATCGTATATATTTATATTTTTGTTTGAAAAATTTTCAATTATGAATTTAAAAGTGTCGCTATTGACAGATAAATCTTTGTTTTGGAGAATAATTTTAGATACTATTTCAAGTTGTTCATCAAGTTTATCAGTAGTGTTTCGTGTAGTTGATGATCTATCTTGGATTTTAGTTTTTTTGTGGTTTTATCTTTGGTAGAGTTATTTGTGGTTAGTGGGGTTCCAAGTGTTTCCTTATAGAGGGGAAGGGTTAGGAGATAGTGATGATAAGGGCATGTGAATTCAGGTGCTGGCCTTTTGTTGTTGACTTTATGTTCCTGTGAGTCCGATATAGTTGCATTTACATTTTGGATGATTTGATCGTTATTCTGTTTAGACTTTTCTTTAGAATTCGGGGTTTTTCTGCAGTTAGATGGGTTGAAGTACATATAGCTGGTTGTCCATAAAAGATATCCATATTCGCCATAAGATTGAGTTAGAATACGACGTCTTACATGAGAATGATAAATGGCCTGTTTTTTTCAAACTGTATCATCGGTAATAAATATTACCGTAATATATGATAACATATTATCGATTAATTTGAGTTGGGTTACTTCTATCGAAGATATAAATGCGGTTACGATAAGGCTACACACGTGTTACTCGGTAGGGAATCGAACACGAACTGGAACATATTTTATATTAAGTGTTTAAGTAATACTTTTATTGTGTTTAACATAATCTACTTTAATTTTATGTGCCAATGGCTGAACGAGTTTTTTGTAGCAACACATTTGGATATTCTAATGAAAAAACAATTACTTAAATCTGACGTTTCAATGAATATATAAAGAAAACGTACAACGAATAATCCTGAATAATTTATAATCTCAAATTTATGGAATATAATATATATTTTTTTTATATATATTTTATTTGTATTAACCTGATGATGACATTTTGTCGAAGTTTGTAGTAATAAACACATAAATACAAACTTTTATATTTTCTTTCCTTTTTCTTTAATCAACGTAATATACATTGGCTTTTTGTATATTTAAGTATACATATATATTAATATATTTTTCGTTTTATTATTAATTTTGTATGTTCTATTGCAATTCTAATTTAGAGAATAATTGTTTATGTGTAGGTCCATTTAATAAATGAGTAAATGTACGTTTTATGTTTTTTAATAAGAGATATTTAAACTTCATAATGGTCTGAATGACAAGGGTTATTTACGGAATGAGAAAAAAATAAAACAAGAGTCATTATTTGATTTAAAATAAATTAGATCATTTATTACATTTTTATGAAAATTTTTCTATTAGTAAAAAGTATTTTTCAGCTATTTATATTAATTGAGCATAGACATCGATATATTTGATAAATAATTGTAACACTATTTTTACATTTTATTATAATAGAAATAAAATGAATAACTTTTTTATGCGATTATATTTTCTTATCAAAGTAAAAACTTAATTTGAAAATATTTCAACTTATTTTACGAATAAACAAATAAAAATAAAATTCTATTTGATTATTTCAAAAAAAATGAAGTTTTAAAAATATTCAAACAATTATTTAAATTTTTAGTCAATATAATTATAATAAAGACCAGTCGCATTTTGCGCTTTTGCCGCTCAGGTTATAGTATACACTTGACATCTCTGCACACCATAGCGTACAATCATACTTACATTTACTTTTCTGGGAACAAAAATTATCGTCACAGTTTACTACCGCTACGTTCAATCATTTTAGAACAGTCTTTTACATATTTCCTGTAATTTCCTCGAACGTACTTACATTACACATACACCACACCTGAACTATACATTTTACATTGTTATGTTGATGGGAAAATTAATTATTCATCGATAAGTACGACTGTGAATCGCCGTGCATATTTGAATCATAAGACAAGTGCCGTACGTGTTAACATAGACGTGTGTGTTGGATTTAATAGAATCCGGTTATGTATACATACTATTCTTATCATGATTGCACGAATTGAAATCTCATCAATTTAATGTTTATTCGATGCAAATAAAATATATTTTCAATAGATTTGACTGAAAAATTACCTGTCATACATATTTTAATTGCTGTTCGTGCAATAGGTAATTTCCGGTAAGTGTTTCTATCGACGACATTTATGTTTTACCTCTTGTACAATAATTTGTTTAAACAAAAAAGTATTATTATTGGAACAAATAAATTATGAAAAATGAAAGTTACTAAACAAATATATAGTATTATTAGAAAATATATTTAACTTGTTAATATCGAAAACAGCTATTATATCAATAGAATCATTAATATTTAATTTTTTCAAGTTTAATGTATTCACATTTGCGTGCCAATCGAATATTCGTGTTGGAAATATGTAGGTTATTATTAGTTTTATTTCTGAAAACGAATCACCCATTTATTAATTTATAACAATCCAAAAATACATTCCAAATGAGTGGGTCGATCAATAAAATATAAATAAAATATTAATTAATACACCATTTTTAAATTTTTTTTACTCCTTAAAATCTGAGGTACATTTTTTTATCTCTTAATTTTTTATAATGAGAATTAAATTTTTTTTAGATTTGAATTTAGATAAATGTATTATCCTTGTTGCTAAATATCAAAAACTTAATTCAAACTTTTTCAAAGATTTGATTTTAGCTTATGTCGTTAAGATGACAATATAAACCGACAATTATTACAATATTAGACATGATAAAAATATAATTAATAACGTATTATAAGCTCTAATGTTCATCAAACTAGGCATATTCATTTTTTATGAACTATATTCATGTTTTGCTAAACAATCAGTAGAAATAAATATTTTATAGATGAAGATGCTAATTTCAAGAGTGAACGATTATAGGGTCGTGCTTACTGCAATGTTAAGCTTGTCTCATTATATTCTCGTAGGAATAACAATTTCATACTGTTATACATTTTTTAATTTCGGGTTTTTAAATTAAAATACACAGTACTATTATATACTAGGTGTTTGTACATTTCAAGCGTACTTACTCAATATTTTGAATAATGAGTACTTTTTTTTATTTTTAAACAATTCTTTGAATATTGTATTGATACAATTCCGATAATGGTTTAAACGTCACACCGACTAATACAATGTTCACAGGAAACACTACAAAAAATAAACCATGCCAATAAATAAATGAATATATATATATTATATATATTATTCACTTTTATTAAATTCAAACAAAATTATTTAAATATATATCTCACGATTGATATTTTTTTTTATTAGGTGTCATGTACTTTTTTATTATTTATTATACCTGAATTACTTTTTTTACTATTTTATTACAAAGAGGCCGCAAAAGATGATATATCGCTTTGTATGCATAGTCAAGTGAGTAGCTCAATGGAAATAATTTCAATATGGATTATATCTCGTATTATTTATTTCCCGTAGTATCCGTGTACGTTCAGTACACACTAGATAGAGAAAATAGTTGAATCGATATTTATTGATATAAAATTTCGCGAATGTTCTTCTTATAGAAAGCTAACCTTCTTGATTGTAAAAAAGGATTTCGTTCCATACGTAACACGTATTGACAGCTTTCATTTAGCGTGTTTTTTTACATATATAGTCGAGCTGCTATACTTATAAAATTGATGTTCTCGCACATCACGTAAATATAAATTTTCAATGTTTTTCCTTCATAAATACTTTTGTGTAATAAAATTGAATCATACGAGATAAAAAAATCGTTATTTTATGTGTGAAGGACATTATACTAAGGAATTTCATCAGAAATATAATTTTAGGTTACCGATATATAAGCCATTCAATTAATCAAAAATTTTAAATGTCACTATTATTATTTCACTAGCTTAATTAAAAATTATTTTAACTGTCCAGATAACACATTTATATATTAAATATATTTTCTTAAAAATCAGCATAATATTTATATATTTTATATTATATTTTTATATTAATTAGTTCCATGCTAGTTTTAAATAAGGTGTACTTTATAGAAATATAATTTGTTTGTTATATAGTTGCTTGTATTATTTATGCTGTACACATCACTTTAACATTGGTTTTGAAATATTTATTGTTAGACTGTCCGAACGGTGGTTAACACTGTTATGTTAACATTATACCATAAACGCTTTCAACATGTAGATTATTTATTTTAAACAACTTTATTTATATACAATATTTTGAATTTATCCGGCTAAAATTAAGATTAACCATAAATCGTTTACTAATATCAGAATAATTTTATATGATAATATATAAAAAACAAAACTATATACAGTCAAGAGCACATATCGGGAATTTTTTGGTTTGTATATATAATATTATGTTCTTAAATAATGCAAATCCCTAATACTAAAATAAAATATTTTGTTTACTATTTATTTCAAATTTGAATTCAGACAATTTGATAATACTATTTGTGCTTGCTTCAATTGTGGAGGAAATGTTGTTTAACTATATCATTAAGAAAACATATTATCGCATAATATGTCAAGTTACGTTTTTTTTTGCTATGAGTGATATGTGGTAATACTCATTCGTACTACTCGAACCTCATCAAACACGTCTTATAGACAATCGTCCTAAGTAATATCTTTGGATTGAAAACAAAAAATTGTGCATCGACGATGCCTTTGGCATGCGACGCGTTTAAGTTAGGTTTTTCCTAACGATACACAGGTGCGCACAAGTCGTTCTATCGTGAGACATACATTTTTAGTCCACTTTAGACGAGTTAACATATTAGTCGGAAACTGAAATCACTCAACAAGATATAAAAAATGTCCTTCATATAAACATTACTTTACATGAGAAACTTGTGGTACCTGAGTATCCGATTCATAGTTAATTAATTATATATTTTATAAGTATAATTTAGAGCCGATCTAATTATGGAAGTGAAAGAAGTTATTTTATTGCTTGATTACAAGCAAAAATAAAAACAATTATAAACGTAAAGTGCTCTTCTGTGTGCATATTATTGTTAGTGCGAGAATGAAAAATGGTATTATACATTTTCTAATTGTTTATCTTTTAAAACATGAGTCTGGATTTATTTTTAACTACTTTAATATAGTTGACTAAGATATTATTTTGAACTTAATAAAATATGACTGACGTTGTCGACGTATAATTTCAATAATTAATTTATTATTTAGAAAATTAATATTTACTAATCTTTTAATTCGGCATTAAAAAAAAAATATTAGTTCAAAATTGAAAAATTAAATTAAAAAACGTGACCGTGCTAATCGGAGTTCAATAATTTATCAAACGCCTAGACATCAACTCTTTGTCCTGTGGCTATAGGTGATGGGACACTGAACATTGGTGGCTGTTTTCCGTTTGATCGATGTCATTAGTTATCATTTTTTTCTAACAGCACGATTCTTTTAGGACACTCGTGTGATGGATCGCATTGAAAATGTGCGACATAATAATACTTATCAATTGTGTCAAATGTCTGGTTGTCATTCGTGCACGCATATAAAAGTATATTTAATATTATTTGATAAGAAAGCGTCTTGGTCTTATTCGATTGCACAAAATCCGGTCACGTTTATTTGTCGTCAATTATACTGTGCGGCCATCCTGTTTCGGGGTACAATCGGACATAATAATATATTGATCCGACTTGTCCGACGTTAATTGGAATCTTTGAGAAGCCTATTCGATAGTGTTGACAAGTGTGGGCAGGAATCGGAGCGTGTGGTTGTTTCAGAATTGACCGTTTTCTCTAATAATTTCCTCAGTATTTAATCATTTTCCATATATAATATTATATATTATATAAAACAAATAAAACAAATAAAAACACGCGGGATGTTCATAATAAAGTTTTTAATTTAATTAATTGTTTTAAACAAATATTTTGTTTCATATATGTTATTTTGTTTCTCTTTAGCGAATCAAGGGATGGTAGATTTCATCGACTGGACCGATGTTTACATAATTATTCATTTCAAGGGTCAAAAACTTTCCCAACCAGCTAGACATTTACACGAACAAAATAATCTGTTGTAAAAATAATTGTAAATTAATCATTACTGGTTTGTACGGGTGTTTAATACTAATTAGAAATGTTGGATAAATATATTTATAGATAATATAATTATTTCATTAAGTCAACTGTTAATTAATTGTATCTACTCGTAGTATATACTTTTTTGAGAATAAACGAGACTATTGAGCATTGTGACATATATCTGTGTATTTATTAAAATTATATTTTCTTATTAATAAATGTAAATATTAAACAAGATTAACGAAAACAATTTTTTTTAAACCAATACTGTTCCTAATTATATACAATTTAGTATATTTAAATAAGTTATTTCGATTATCTAATTGTTCATATTATGTTATTAAGACGACATTACTTAATTATTATGCATATAATATAACGAAAATAATTTTTAGTTTTTAAAAAATAATTATGGATGTATTATTTCATTTTATTTCATTTGATTTGATTTGATTCAAATTTACTGTATGTTTTATTTAAACCATTTTACTTTAGAAATTTCGAATAGAGTTATTTAACATAATCTATAAAATATTTTAATATCGTATTCATACAAAAAATTAAATTAAATTTTAACTTTACAATATTAAGAAATACTGTTATTTTTAAAATAATCTCGTAATCTCTAATATTTCTTCATATTCGTTAATAACAATTTCACTAGCGGTTTATGAAATTGTGCCAAATCTAATGTTTTATAGTTTTGTCTTGTAAGCTAATTATAAAATAGTAAAATTCTGCATACAAATACACCAAATTATTCAAAAAAACATCATCATTTTTTTTTTTTAAATAAAAAATGAATAGGCGTAAAATTAAAAAGTCAAAAATTATATTTGTTTTTGTCATAAATAATAAGTATTATTGAATACTGCAATATAGGAGAGTAAATATGAAAACAAATGTATGAACATGTATTAAGTAACTATTTAAAATTGCGCGAAAAATGAAAAAATGTTAAATGTCTTTTCAACAACAAGTTACATTAAAATAATAATTTAATTTATGATTTCATTTTAGAAATATCTTAAAGTAATATAAAATAATAAATATTAATTAAATAAAATATCAAATCAAAAAAACATAATTTTATAACACTGAAGTTAATAATACGTAAGTACATTATCGTAAAATAAATATTTATAAAAATAAAACATTTGGATTTTATATACAATTTGTAGTCCGAAGTTTTGAATAAAATATAATAGATTTTATTTTAATATAAACATTAGTTACTGTACGTATTTTAAATATTTCCAAAATACAAAAACATATTACATTTTTTTTTCATTTATTTGACTTTTCTAAACAATCAGAAAAAATGTCTAGTATTCTACTCATGTATCGAGTACAAATTGTGAAATATGACATGAATTAGTAAGTTTGACAGGCACTTTTCCATTATTTAGAGAATAAAAATCATTATTTTATTTATTAACATGGATGAAATTTAAAATTTATTATTATTATAAATCGTTGATGGTCCCAACGTGAAAATAAGTACTCTAAATCATACACCAACCATATAAAATGATATAACTATATAAAGTGCACATATATAAAATAACCTACATTTTATTATTATTCACAATTATAATTGATTCACAAGTAAATTTTGTAACCAAATAATAGGCCTGGTCGTTATTTTATGTCTGTAAATCACGGTTTAATCAAATAACGAACAAACTATGTTATATAAATATATATATATATATATATACTGGTGTTCGTGTCAAGAATAAAAGTTCACCGAAAACTCCGTCAAACAGTTTAACGTACTCTAACCACGAAATGTGATTTTCAAACGTAATATCTCTGGAAATGGAAGAAAAAATTAATTCTACCAGTTTTAAATCACAATCACAGGCGTAAAATCATTAATATTTTTGAGAGTATTATATATTTGTATTTTATTCATTTGCAATGATGTAGTAAAAAGTTATTCAATTGAAATATCAAATAAATTTACTTAGAACAAGTTATCTTTAAAAACATGATACTCATAATGTTTATTAATAATAAAGTAGCTTTTAGCCTCCTTTATTTTTCAAACTGAAAACTGTTATAGTTTATTTTACGTTAATATATATATTTACATGTATATACTAATTGATACATTATTGATATTTAAATTTATACTGTACTTAAGAATCGTTTAATTAAATGATGATTGAATAAACTTGAATCCATCCTTGAATTTCTGAATAAAATATATAATAAGTCTGACAAGATAATTATAGTTATTTGAATACGGGTCACAAAAAGGGATGAATCGATAACACAATTAGTATTAGCATAAAGTAAGACAATTGAAAAATATATTGCATAACTGTATCAGCCTAAGGGTATTTCAATATTTTCTTAATATTTTTTTTAAATATACGAGTATTAATAAGGGTATAAATTTGTCAGTGAAAATAGTGAAGATGTGTGATAAGTGATAATATAATAACGATTATAATTATAAATATATTTTACTGTTTTTCTCTTTCTACCTATATATACATATATATATATATATATATAATATATATATATATATATATATATATATATATTATATATATATATATATATTTTAACAGATCTTTAATCATTATAATTTAATTATTACTAATATTTAAAGGAATTTTACAGGCTTAAGTAGAATTTATAAACGTATATAATTTACCGTCAATATCAGTAATCAGTCATTCTCAATAATTACTAGTCATTATTGATAATGGCTAATTTGGTTAAGTAATATTGACATTGCCTAGATATTATATATTTTTCTTCTTCTTGTACTTTGCCTTTTCCTGCTCATGTGGGGTCGACATTTTTGTCAATCTTCTCCAATCGAGTCTTTCGTGTACTTCATTTCCTAATAGAATCTTCTCCCTCAGATCCTCCTTGACAAAGTCTCTCCACTTCTTCCCGGCCTTCCTCTTCTTCTCCTGCCCTCCACGATCATCCCGCCCATCCTTCTTACGATGTTATCCTCTTCCCTTCTTTCAACGTGTCCAAACCATATTAAAATTATTAAAATTGTTGGTCAAAGTATGCAATATTTAATTTATTCATTTATTATATTTAAAATCATTCGGAATACGAAAAGGAATATTTAATTAAATTAATACAATTTAAACTTTTATTATAGGTCATGATGACTACTTTTGTAATCATTCAGTTCAATTTTTTTAAGATCAAATATCCATCCTATGTGGAACATTTCAACTAATAATAGTATGATATGTATTAAAAATATCAAACAAATCCTCGTTAGTTATGTAACAAAGATTTTCAATTCAGTATCATTAATAAGACGATCTTTTTCACTAATTGATATTATTTCGAACTTACAAACGTGTTTATAATATTTAAGATTGTTCTTTTAGCCAAATATATCGTTTTGGAAATTTTCAATTCTTCCAGCCGTCTGTTATATACATTGACACTCAAATATAATGTACTGAATCTAAGTTTTTTAATCAATAAAGAATAAACGGATTTATTAAATTTACACGCATATTACTAAAATACATTATTAATAATTATTATGATATGACAATTTACAATGACATATTACGCACACATAAACCAACAACACACCACTGAAAGTGTGTAATACAATTAAATTATTAGTGATGTAGAAAATATAAAATGTCATGGTCCATAAATAGATAACCAGCTTCGAAAACATTGACAAATTACATTGAATAAACTTATTAGTTAATTATGGAAATATACAATACTACTTACAATAGCTGGTGTGCACTGAAATTACTAATATTGACGCAACATATATAATTTTCTTGATTTCAAATTTAGTTATTATATTAATGTACATATCTACCTACAGTTTTTTTTAAAATACATATGTTATATCTAAACATGAATAATATATTTTCATAATATATATAAGTTATTTATATATTTATGCATAAATATAACTTTAAAGTTTATATAATAAGAAAATTTTTAAGACAATTTTTCTTGGTTAAAACATATATTATAAAAATATACAAGTTTTAAGCTGGAAAAAAAGAAACTAAATCTAAAAGTATTACATATATATTTCAAAAATGACTAAATTTCTGTATAATACGTATTATTTGTGTATAGTATTAATTGGTTTATTTTTCTTAGTTACTTTAAATTGTTTTAAAATAATGGAAAAGTCAGATAGTTATGATTTTAGTGGGTCCTTTTTTTGATAGTATTTTTATGACTAATAATACAGTATGACATGAAAAATTGAAAAAGTTCAATTTAATTAAAGTGTTCTTACCTGTCATCTAACTTTAAAGCGCCTCACACAGAACAATTATTCAAAATTTGACACATAGAACTTTTTAATTCATTTTACAGTATCTTACAGTTATAAAAATAGATATTGTTCAGAGAGGTATTTATAATGAACTACCAACTACGATTATAGTGCCATGAGCTATAATATTAATAATAAAATAAGGAAATAAATTCATTTCTTATCTGTATTTTAATTCATACATAAATGACTTTAAAGTCTATTGTTGATGTATTTTTCGGAAATATTCATGTTGCTAATTTTGTTCTAACGTTTCAAGACCGTAAAAGGTTCCATTTTCAGAAAACGTAGTACACGTTTGACTGTTGTGACTACATTTTTTTTCTGAAAAATACATCAATAATAGTAGTTTAATCCATGAAAATTTCAATAAATTCATGATTTTAAAGTCACTTAATATAAAAACATAGCTTGAACAATTTAGTATAATTTAGATTATTTAGTAGAACAATATTATTGCAATATAAGAAATTAATTATGTTAATAATGCCCAAATTATTACAATAAATTAAAATAAATAACATATTAAACTATAATACGAACAATTTAAGCATTAATTATCTGGAAGATCTGTGGTCAAAATAATTTCTAGAAAACTGAATTTTAGGAAAATAGCTAATTAAATAATTAGTATCACCTAAAAATCTGTAAGCAATAGATAGTTGAAAATATAAAAAATTCCACCATACAAATAATTGAGGACAGAAATTAAACGGTGAAATGATCATAAAACTTCCATAAACAAATAAAATTATAATATACTTTATAAATATTAATATATGTTTATCATTATATATTATACAATAAATATACTTTATAATATATAGAAAAATAAAATCACAGTATCTAAATAAATATTAATATTTTTAGTTTAAGCACTTACAAACAATTCATCATTGTCTTCATCATTGTCGTTATTTGACATCGAACTTCCAACCTTTAATACAAACATATAATTTTGATTAGTTATTTTCCAGACTTCCAGACTATCTTCTTCATTTTACATAATCCTTGCTATATGTATCTGCGTTAGAGTATAAATTTGAACAATAAAGCGAGAAGGGAATCTATCGAGAATCAAAAAAAAAAAAAGTAAAAAACAAAATGAATATAGATTCATTTTGTTTTTTACTTTTCCTTGTATAATGCTTCTTCTAAGGCCAAAGAATTTGAAAAATTTGCACTACGTTGAGGAGAATAGGTGTTTATAAGGTTTGATGTTCAGTTTAAATTATTTGTATAAATATCTATAAATCATTTTTTAATATCAATGCATAAGTCTTATTAATTAATTTGTCTATAAATTACAAGTTTGCAAATTTTATAACTTGAAATAGTTAGTTATAATACTACTCGTATTATTACTATTATTCATCATTTGTAGCCATTTTTAGTACTTAATATTCATGCTTTTAGCGAGTAATACTTTTATTAAATTACAACTTGATTTTAATGCAAAAATATTTTGTTTTACGAAAACGTGATTTATTGTTTCTTATAACAAATAAACATGATTAATTAGTAGCTAAAATTTATCATAAAATTTATCAAAGTTACAATGAGCTGTTTAGATTT
The DNA here is from genome assembly GCA_019022885.1 of Schlechtendalia chinensis. Lineage (NCBI taxonomy): Eukaryota > Metazoa > Arthropoda > Insecta > Hemiptera > Aphididae > Schlechtendalia > Schlechtendalia chinensis. The sequence goes on from CM032339.1 coordinate 43,963,542, forward strand.
TACGATATATATCAATATACAATTTCACATAATGTTACATTAAACGTTTATTTTTTACAATTTTGAAGCATAAATATACAGAAATACAACAGCATTTGATGTCAACATATATATTTAGTTTATTAAGCGAAATGCGAGGTATATGTAAGTCAAAGGTTATTATTTATATTCACGAATTGAATATTTACAAATTACTATTATTTTGTACTCTTTTAAATACTTGTATTCCCCGGATAAAATGTGACGCGATGCCAACATTTTACCACATTGTATTCATGAATAGATTTTATTATTATTTAACGTTTTTTGTCAGAAGAAGATAATAGTAAAAAGAAAAAACAAGAGGTGCAAAAAAAAACATATAACTAACAATCACGTCAGTGCCTGCATGACCAGATGAAAAAATACCAAAAAAAATTGCTATGTCAGTTGTGTCAACAGTGACACATTTATCATATTGTGACCTTTTCTATTCAACATACCTATATCACATTTACATACATGGTTTATATATATAAGTAAACGTACTTAAATGTTTTTGTGTGTGAGAGAGTGCCTATGTCCTCATATTTTGTCAGCATCGTTCACGGCTGGAAGTGTTAATGCAAATATTTTACCTCAGATACTTTGATGGTCTCTGTGATAAAATATTCTATTTTTAATTGATGTTTAGATTAGCTAATGCTACAAAACCACTTCGTAGTAAAAAATAAATTTCTCTGAAAACAAAATATATCTTTTAAATCTCAGATAAATCACTTTTAAAAAGTTCTATACCATCAGATTAGTCTGATAGGTATCGTTACCTAGTGAGTTGAAAATTATTTAAAATATAATTATTTAAAGTATAATTTTGGTGGTATCCTTGAATGAAGAATAAAGCACTTGTATCGTAAAAGTGTAGTTTAAGTATTATATTAAAACATAGGAATCGTGAATTCGTAACCAAAACAAATTATTTATTTCATGTTAAACATACAATAAAATACTTCTGTTTGAATAAATACAACTTTATATAGTATATATGCAAATTAAATTTTAGTTTCATGCAGTAATAAAAATGAAATGAAGCCTTCCTCAAATTTTAATCAATTAAAAAAAAATTTGTTGATGTGTTAGAAATGATATTATTTCATGGTGTTATATTTGAATGCATATAATTATTTTTTAAATTATGTTATTAAAAGTAAAGATTTGAGATATTACAATGTAATCGGATTTCATGAACATCTAAAATTTAAAATATTTATATACATTTTAAAATTTTTAAAATTTTTTAATAACAATAACAATAATAATTGTATATTTATTAAATAAATATGAATTATATATACTCGTACATTTCCAAACTTACTTTTACGATCATGACATTTAATATTTTGATTCCATATATTGTAGTTTATAATATATATTACACAAATATATTTAAAACCGAATTTAAATTATATTAAAAATAAAGAATTTGTTATTATTTAAACAATATAATATTAAAAATGACATATAAACGTTAAACATATTAAACATTTTGTACAGTGCATATGGTGGCCAACATATAACTTTGAGTTTAACATTTTGTGGCTCGTGTAATATACTTTACATACTATTCCGTGAAAAAAAATCCAATAATAATAATAGTAAAATTATGAACTACAAACTAGGTATGTCATTATGAACCCATTGTCTTTTTTTTTAACTCACACTATAATTTAAATATATTTGTAAAGCATATGAAGCTCAAATTGTCACTTGTTGGACACCATTAAGATATTAATTTTTTAACTATCCAATCATCTATAGTTTAGTTAAATTACATATTTTTTTATTTTTATTTCATACTGCTAAACTACTATGTTTTTTGCCGTACTTTGGGTTATAATTTACAAGGGTTTTGTAATTTTTTTAGCTTTATATTTAACCAAAAATAAAATTATTCGTATTTTCATAATGTAAAAGACAAAACATATATAAATTTTATGGACAAATTCTTGTCCGTATTTATTATTTATTATTTCAAAATTATTCAATGGTATAAAGAAAATAAGTTCGTGTAACATAATATTCTACATACCACCCACATATATATTTTATACATATATAGATGGAATAAATTAATAAATTATTAATGATTAATGATTATTAAATTAATTTATATAGATATCTTAATATACCAAGAAGTATATTTTTTACATAAAATAATTGATTTTAACGTTCAGTGCAAAATTCCTTTTCAATATACTAATTATTTCAATTGTCGTTGTTGGTTGTTGCGTATATATCGATGAACAATTTGCGTATCTAGCGAAGTGATGAACTCTGAAAAAATGAAAGTGATGTACCATCATTCTACATCAATTCAGAAGCCTAAAAGTGACCATCTCTAATTAACCGTTAACTCATACGCGCCGGGTTAGGTTTATCCGTAAATTGCTCATCCACTATCGGATGACTATAATAACTTGTCGTTATTATCGGTATTTGTGAATATGCCGAAAACCACTATTAAATATCCATTAAATTTTTTTTGCTAACGGTAATGACGACTATGAGCTATCACCGACGGGACACGAAGTAGGATAGTGAACATGTGCGATGCGTTCAAGAAATAATATTCTTTTCACATATATTTATTTATTTATTCATTACGTATTTGGACGGTATATTCCTTTTTATTTGCACGTTTATGGTACAATATTATTATTATTATTATTATATATTATTAGTAATATTATTATGGTAATTGTCCGTCTCCGGTGTCCATGGCACCAAGCAGCCCCTCTAGAGGTTGAAAATGTAAATATATATTATTTATTATAGTCATGTGTTGTGGAAATGTGTTGATTACCATTTTTTGTTACATTTTTTTTCTCTTTTTGTGAACATTTTATGATGATTCAAACTTTTCTACACAAAAATATATTTTATTTTATTTAAAAATAAAATATTCCATTTTTCAACTAAAAATGTTTTTTTCTCACTTTTGTTTTCATATTAATATTAAGATACAAGAAAAATCCACATGACTTTTTGGTGACCATTGGCCCGTAACAGCTTGTCGACCATGGAAACTTACTCAAATACATATGAGACGTTTTATGTTTATATTTATTATTATAAGAGCTATATATAAAGACACTTAAATTGAATTCGAATGTTTAAAATGATATAAATATATTTATAATTAATATAAATATAAATAATATTTTATTATTATTTAATAATTAGTAAAGTTGTAATATTGTTAAGGGCTCAAATTAGCCCGAGCATTTAATCATCCCAAACAAAATTTAATCCAATATTTTCGTACAAATTTAAAATTAAATATAATAAAATAAATAATATATATATATGTAAATAGTTTTATAACTGTTATAGCCACATATCCTTGAACATATTGTATTAAATGTATTGTTGTAAATTGTCACGTATATCTTAATTTAAATTTCAAAATTTAAATTAAAATCTATGTGTTTATAATTAATAACCAGGCCATAAAAAAAAATTCCTAAAAAAAATCACAAAACCTATACTAAAAAATAATTTGTAAAAAATCCTGAAGTAATAGAATTTGACGAAATATAATGCTTTTAATTTCCACCAAAAGGCCTACAAAAGATAATGTACTCATAATTGACTTGCATTATATATGTTGCAGCATCTTCCTTCAAAAAGTAGGAACCAATTACTTCTATCTCCCCAACAGTACACCACATAGTTACCTTCGGGCTGTGTAAAGGTTTTTCATTTAAAATTCCAGGATTATTCAGACACCAGTATCTAAAGTTCTGTTTATTGACAAAACCGTACAAATGAATATAGGCTTCATCACTCATGAACAAAATAACATTATCATTATTTTACAAAAGATTGAGTATTATTTGAGTGGACTGACTGTGCTGTATGTGGTCTGCCTCAAGTAACTCTTGACACACTTGAATTTTGTACGGATGAAATTGCATATCTTTTTTCCATATTCGGCGAACAGTGGTTTCCGATAGACCAAGAGTGCAACTTGCAAACGTACAGACCGACTTGAGCTTTGGGTAGCAGACATTCTGACATTCAGGTTCCGGGGGGGGGGGGGTTTAAAACCTACCGAGTATTGTTATACGCAGTTACTCACCTCAAAATTGTATTACGATCAGGAACATCACGCGGACCGGTGTTGAAATGGTTTCGAAAGTCATGCTGTGTTTGTGTTACATTTTGGCCGTTTTCGAAATAATGCCTAACGGCGAACGTACCGACAATAACGACAGTAATTGTTGACCACTGCGATAACCGATTATGCTACAATACAGGTTTTAAAACCAAGCATTTTCCGTGGCGGATTCTGTATATGAAAATCTTGCAACAATCGATTATATACGATTATATATATATTATGGTATTCCTTATTTATATAGGTGGGATTTTTTTTCTCGAAATATTTAAGATAGTACCCCTTCATTTTGTTCATTACAATAAGAAAGTAAATTGTATTAAGTAAAATGATGATAACTCACCCTTTTTCCGTGCTTAGGCATTAATAAGGTTGAATTATGTCAAAAGAGGGTAGTTGCATGGTTTTTAAAGTTTAATTCAAAAATTGCGATACTTAGCACAAAAATTAATATAACGTAATTTTAGATATTGATTCTGTCTTTAAAAAAAATTATTATAAAATGTCTTAAATATCCATTATTTTTCAAGAAAAATAAAAAAGTGTAAAATATTTTATTTATTTGACAAGTTTGACTTTTTGACGGTTATTTAAAAAAAAATTGAGGAATAGTTCAAATGAAATGTTTTGAATGAAAATTTAATTTAATTTAATTTCCAAAGATAATTTGTTAAAATTAACAACCAAACTGGAAAATCTACCTCAAGCTGACTTCATTAATAATAAAAGGAACAGAATTAAAAAAAAAGTAAAACAGATGGTACACGAAACACTGAAAAAAAACATCTGTCAACAAAAATCACTGAATTAATGATGATATACATAAATTAATATAACAAAAAAGAAAATACAAAAATTCCCAAGATAATTTCGGTAAAAGGAAGTATAGAGTATAGTATCAAAGATATGGTGGACTGATTGGTGCCCAAAACATTGGAAATATAGATGAGAAGGTTGAAACTTTTCTAAAAGACGAGTTTAACAAAGCATTAGGAGAAATGAGAAAAAATAATGCTTCAGAAGTAGATAATACACCTAGAACTTCTCAAAATTTAGAGGAACCAGTAAAGGATGAGCTATTCAAACTGGTAAAGGAAATAAATAAATCAGGAGTCATCCTTAAAGTCTTCCAAAAAGTAATATCATTCCAAAATCAAGTAAAGCAACTGCAGTCAAATGTGACGACTTCTGTACACTGAAGCCTTATAACACACGCCACAAAGATACTAGTAATAATAAAATGTTAAAGAATGAAAAATCAAATCAAAGAGCAACTAGGGATCAGTATGGATTTAGGAAGAATAAGGAGACAAGAGAAGCAATATTAAGTCTGAGAATACTAATTGAGAGGTAATAGAGCTGTATAAGGATACGTTGATGACATTTGTGGACCTAAAAATGCTATTTGATAAAGTGAGCTGGTAAAAGTTATTTCAGACTTTAAAGCAAATAGGAATGGATTCCATAGATAAATAATTAATATACAAATTTTAAAGACACCAGACAGCAGAAATGAGAATAGAAGACAAATCAGCAACAGCAGAAATACGAAAAGGCACTATACAATGGTTAGGTTCCATGTTACAAATGCTGTATAAGTTATATGTCAAACAACCAATACAAGAAACAAAGAAAAGCTCAATAAATTCAAAATAGGAGTGACGGTTGGAGAAGAACTTAAATAAATGCATAAATTCACAGACGATATTGCTTTAATAACTAAAAACGAAAAACAGATGGAGAGTGCATTAAAAAGGATGTATAAATGCTCTGAAGAATACTACCTGAAGATAAACTGAAAAAAACTAAGGTTATGATAAGCTAAAAAACACGACGAAGACACTGACTCAACATGCAAGTGGGAAACCACCATTTAGAACAAATAAACGGTTATAAATACCTAGGCAGTTTAATTATTTATGATGGCAAGAGTAGTAATAAAATTAAAGCTAGAATAGCGCTGGCGAAAACCACAAGAAATTATTATGCTCCAAGAAGATGAGTATACATGTGAGACAATAATTTGTTAAAGTGTTTGTGTGGAGCGTGGCTCTACACGGATCAAATACTTAGATGATAAACAAAGCAGAAGAAAGATATTTAGAAAGTTTCGAAATGTGGTGCTGGCGGAGGTTTCTAAGTGTTAGCTGGATGGAGTTTCGTACCAATGGTAAGGTACTTAATGAATTAGATGAGCCTAGAAGATTATTAAAAATCGATTCAAAGAAAGAACATGAATACTAATTGACCACACTTTAAGATATGAGGAGGAACTAAACCACAGAACATTGAAAAGACAAATTAAAAGCAAAAGAGACAGATTACGTCCTTGAACAACGATAATCAATAACATTATTAAATATAATTAATAACTTAATGCTGGTCTGAGAAGCTAAAGGGAACTGAAAAGACTGGTTATTAACATAGAAGAGTGGAGGGAGTAAAAAATAATTAAGTACTTATAAAAAATATAAGATCACTTTATTTATAAACTATACTAAATGCTATTAAATTGTGATTATGATTTTATTACAAATAAGTGTTTCAATGTATTTAATGTGCAAATTTTTTTGTTATTTTTCCACTGCATATTTTCTAAAAAGATTTAAAAGTTCATATGTTATATCTTAGAAGTAATGAATGTGATTGATTTTCTATTTATACAAATAGTGTACTTAAATTGTATTTTGAATATGTTTACAATTCAGAAAATATTTAACCGAAACAAATTTTCTAAATGCAAACATTAAATCAAAAAAATAAAAATAAATAAAATGATATTTTCCTTGCAATGTTTAGAATCGCCATTGATACTGAAAAAAATTTAATATGTACATTAATCGTATATGCTAACTGCTTCGAAAATTACAGCTGAATTATTTTTTAAAATTTAAAAAAAAATTGTTTAGGTATTTTTTTTATTAATATGCCAATGATAATATCATAATTGATACATTACAACTATAGACTACAGTGCAAATAAATTAAAAATTTTGTGAAATAAAATATAAATTATAATTTATATTGATAGATTAATTGAACAGTTTACATTATGTGCTTTAATTTTACTTGTAAATCAAACAAAAGTCAAAATCAAAAATTTTATTGCAAGCATAAAAGATGAAATACTTTTGAATACTTTAGAATATATATTACTTGGCCAATAAAGTTTGACAAATCACTGGCAGAATGGATGAAAAAATTCCTGGTAAATTGTTGCCCACTGCTCCTTGTTCATATATATTTAATATATAATTTTAAAACTTATAGGTATAATTGTGGATTTATATATCTTATCTTAATTGTTAATAATTTGTAAAATACAATTCGCTCTAAGCGTAATGAAGTATTTGTTAAATTTTTGTATGAGGAGTGATTTTAAAAGCAAGTTTACATTATTGTAAGTCTGAATGCCATAATAAGTATTAAATATAATAAAACATATATTTAGATTTAACAAAAAAAAAAAATGATGTAGAAATGAGCACAATATATTGTTATACTAAAAATTATACAAAATTTTGTAAAAATTACAAAATCAATAATATTTATTGAATTTCAGATAAAATAATAAAAAAAAACCGATAAGGGATTATTTTTTTTTATATTTCAATTATGTATATCTTGACTAGTCGTCTTAAAAAAATGTACAAAATTCTGTAGTTTTTAGTTTGAAACTTAATGACACTATTTAATACGGTTAAGTGAAGTAAACATTTTTTTCCCCAGTCTACCACTGCAAAAAACGAATGATAATAATTCTGAACACAATATTTTTTTATTAATTATTTTGTGTATAAATACTATATCATTAAATAATCTTCAGGCAGCGAATAGTTCTTAACCACAATTCATGAATAAACATAAAGGTACCATCTATTTTATCTAAATTAGTTACATTTAAAAAAAATCTATACATTATATTATCCTCCTCAAAAACCCTTAACGATTGTTGAATTTACTTTAATTTCTTACAGTATATTATTATTTTTAGAATTCCAAATAATAAAATTGAAGGATAATTTAGGATTATTATTATTTGGGATGTTTATTATGGAATTATAAAAATGTATCTATTATTGAGATTCAAAATGAAAAAAAAAGTTTTATTTTATATTATAATATAACGATGTAATTATAGTTATAAATCATATTATACAAGAGTGTTACATTGATAAAATAGTCAATGCAATTTCCCTTGAAAATCATCTTCCATTTTTCTTTACTCGGTATAAAATACATAAATAATAAAAATATAATAATATTTATTAATATAATTAAAATCACGTTGGATCATTCAATTAAATATAAGTTTAAAGCAATATTTAATCTAAGTATAATTATTATTACAAATGATTTTTGTTTTTATTAACATTTTATTCAAAAGAAGTTTGAATTTCTAAATTATCAAGAGCCGAATATTAATAAAACTATAATAAAAAAACTTTTCAATATTTGTTAGTACCTTCAGACACATAGTTGGATGAGCTGTATAAATATTGTCTCATATTTTATAAATATTTGTTCGTGTATTGCCTACTATTCTATATAAATAAATCTCGCGCGCAATGTCACTATTAATGTTCTCACATTTACAGTATATCAATTTGCTATATTGTACCATTCGCATGAAAATAAACAACAGCAATGGCATCAACTAGACTTGTCAGGCGAATATTACGGTCGACAAATTAATAATCTTAATATAATGGAAATGTCAGGTTTTGTATGACAAAGATGTCCTTTTATTCGAGTATGTACGATGGCTAAACAAAAACGTTCGCCTACAAAACCCATCCGTTAAAATACACATTCAGTTCTCGAACGATGCGCGCAGCAACTCACACGGCATATATAACTGAACGGCATCACCGCAGGTTTAATGTGTTATTAATTTCGAGTTTTTTTACCGATATTAATTACTTTTTGGAATACGTAACGGCGAAAAATGATAGTTATGTTTTGAGAAGTCAACAACACAGTATAGTGCAATTTGATATTTTTAATTGAATTTAAGTACCAGATAAATTAGAGGAAATTAATTGTGTTCATTAATAACGTAACAGCAATGAAACATGAATATTTGTAAAACATTTTGATTAGAATATTTCGATTATCTTACAGACAATTACACAATATTAAAATTATTATTTTACACACATACACACACACACACACGCACACACGCACACACGCACACACGCACACACAAACACACACACACACATACACACATACACACACACACACGCACACGCACACACACACATGTATATATAATACATTTTTTTTTATCATAGTGAAGATTAACCCTAATTTTTGGTAAATCATATTTTATTATAAAATTATAGTTGAAAAATTTTAAATTCTTTACGTACAGTTTTAAGGCTTCTATATTTTACGGTAAACGTGCTTGGCTTTATAGCTTTACGACCTTTACACTTAATGGGTGTATATTTATTAGTGTCTTTTTTGACAAATTGATTTTGGCATTTTACCAAACTGACAGAATAAAGAAGTTTTCGTTTGGCCAAAATCTGAGTCAAAAATATCGTGGCTACTATTAAAATTAATTGTCGGTTTTAAATTGTTTTAATGTAAAAATTTTAAACTTGGTAATAGAAGAGGTGTAATAGTCAAAATACTAAACTCTTAATCTCAGATTTCCTTTAATCTCATTTATAATACAGAATTTATTTTAACATTATCAAATACATTCTTTCCGATGTCTCTTGAAAAATAATATGTTCTAAGTTTTCTACCAAAATCTGTACTTGTATATTAATTAAAATTTATCGCTATTACATTAACTCAAATTAATTTATTAAATAAACCATATGATTTATTGATGGATAAATTTATTAAAATATTATATTCAAAAATAGGTATTGTTTATATTATTACTTTTACGTACTCTTATTTGTCTTGAATTTACTGCATAAACAAATTATGTAATTGTATATTTTTTATACTTTGACTTGAATATCAAATGAAAAAAGGAAATTTAGATTAAATTTTCTGTAAGATAATATGTTAGTTTAAATGATTTAAACTCACAAAAAAAATCAAATTATAAGTAACTAATTTTGTTTTTTTTTATCATTTCAACTTAAATATAATTTACACTACTATAGATTTAAAATAATATTTATTCGTAAATAATACATTTTAAATTATATTTTATATATAGAAGTATAATTTATATATTTAGTATATTTAAATTAATTATAATTTAGAATTTCAAAAATTATTTTTCTTTTCAAAATGATAAATTAGTAGGCAGATTCATTAAAAATATTATTTTTATATAATTATGTATGCAATAATGTACGTTTTGGTTAATCTTATTTCATTTATTCAAATTAATAGTTAACATTAAGAGTTATGTTGGTAAATTTTTTAAAGCTTAGAATAATGTTAAAGTGTGTTTATAACATATATGTTGATGTGATATTATAGTCAAGATAAGTATGTCAGAAAATATCAGATTATCGTCCTTTTCCGACCATTAAACCTGATTTTTTTTTTTGGTGTCAGTTATAATACTAAAAGTACATACATAATAATTTAAATGATTTACGAATTCAAATGGTATTTCATTTTGTTTTTGTTTTTTTTCTGTTTTTTTTAAGGATCGTACAATTTTGGCCGTATACAAATATACATTAATTACAGTTAAAATCGCATCGGTTTTAACTCGATAATAATAACAATGAAAAAACAAAAATATATTGTATTTATATACATACATATTATATTATTTGTCTTTTTTATTGTTGTATGAAAATAAACCGTCTAAATCTGCAAAAAAATAAAATTAAAAAATATATTAAATTCACATTCATTCATCCGTTATCCCTAAATCAACCATAGATTATGAAATATTCGGATAATCTCATCCAAAGTTCTGAAAGAGAAACGGATTGGAAATATTATATTCGTATAATATTAATATGATGGCGACCTTAGGGGTATTGACGAAGCCAATACCTTTCATATTTCTATATTCCTATATTCTGCATACAATTGATGCGAATTTTGTATTAGGGAATAATATAGAACCCTAAGGCGAGTACTATATATTTTACTTATATTATATCTTGTTCATAGATCCTATATTTAGTCTTTTCGATGTAAATTTATGTATAGTAAAATTCTAATTAGTTATCAGTATTTTAATAAATACTACAAATTTCCAATAAAAAATTATAGTTATAATAAAACACACACACACATACACACACACACACACATATATATATATACATTTTTTATTTTTTTATTTTTTAGATTCGATTTTCATAAATTTATAAAGACGTGATTTCAAAAAATATATTAAAACCTTTTATATTAATCATAAGAAAAGTATTACTATTTATATTGGCACATACAATAGATTTATTTTAACATTTCTTTTTTAAAATAAATATAACAATATTATGAAATAAGAAAATATTTTTTTACTATAAATTATAAAGTTTATATTATATATAATATAAAATTATTTATTGTAACATTTTAAATGATTAAATTTTTATAAAATATAAAGCAAGAAATAATTTACAATAGATTAAGTTGACTAATGCAATGTGGTGGATCATAATATTTGACATAGTAGCACCATATGTTAAACTATGACAAATATTAGATATCTATCAATCAATAATTTAGCAATTTGCTTTTGCTTTTTCTCTACACAAGTTCTTATAATAATAATAATTATATTAACAATTATCTCAATCCATATAATAGTGGATATGACATGAACTTGAATGACTGTAATCGAAATTTTCAATTTAGGGAACTATGCGAAAGTCGATTGAACCAAGGACCATTCTACTAACATTTAATTTTTGAGATAAAAAAAAAAATACATCAAACAGCCATAATGTTGTAAATGTTATTATTACTGGAAAAAAAATATTATATGAAAGAAAATTGAATACACCTTTTGATATGAATCTGAAGTCAATTCAAACATCTCTTTTGAAATGAATAAGAACAACGATTTATATATTTACGTGTACAATTTAATCGACAACCTTTATTTATGCTACTAGTTACAAGCTTATATTTGACAACAAATGTGTTTAATACTTGTTTTGTACATAATTTTCTGATATTTCGATTTGATTTATTTTTTAAAACCACATTTACATTATATTAATACGAAAACTTTTGCTTAATATAATATTATAGACGATTATGATTTTTAATTTCTGGGCATATCTAAACTATGTTAAATTTAGTAACATTGGAGGTTATGCAAGCAAATACTATAATATTTTCAACTGTACAAGAATTTTCGGAATATATACTTTAGCCCCCGTCTCTGTATAGGAATATAATGTTTCATTGAATGCTAAGCTTTAAATTAGATATTTTATATATTTAACCGATGTAAATTTTTTACTGAAAATTTTGTATATGAAAAAATGTTCAAAATATTTATATATATAAAGTTGTTTGGGTTTGTTGTTAAGTCCCAGCTATATAATAAATTGTTTTCAAGAAATTTGTAAATTGCATATTACTTGTGATTTATTAAAATTAAAATTGTTTTATTTATAGCCTATTCGAGTTAATTAATATTTACGAGTATGTCGTTTCATGAGACTATAAAATATCAGCCTTCAAATTAATAAAATTATTGAAATAATTTATAACATAAAATGTTTAATTTTAACTATTTATAATTAATGAAATGCATTTATACCTATATTTCTTAAAATATTTGAATACATAATATTAATATGATACTAATATCTCCACCCAAAAAAATAAAACATTGTATGTCATATTGACGTTAGTAATAGTGTACATAATATACTCATATTAATTAATTATATCTTAAATATGGATATAATTATCCATAAATATATATATAATAAATTATAGTCATACATGTGTTTTGAAATACGTAATATATTAATTTGTTTATAAATGAAGAGTAAAATAATACAGTGTAAGTTAAATATTTATTTAAGTCTGATATTTTAGGTGCATATATTTCCCAGTATCACTGACATATTACATGATAGTCTATAAAAGTAGAAAATGCATTAATTATCTATATATATTATACGAGTATTTACTGAACATTCCACATATACAATAATATTATGATGTATTAAAATGAAATCTGACAACAGTGAAAAAAATGTGTTTCATATTATACATAGTAGACGCGTTATCTAAGAATATAAAATATCTATTGTTATAATGACCTGTCTCTATTTTACTTCGAATATACATCATTGATTTATGGACATAAGATATCATATAATTGAACCACATTAAACAAATGCAACTAACACGATTCTATCTGATCCATGTTGTCGTGGTTCTTACGGTCGATTCAAAATATTATGTAAAAAAACTGCTTTAAATGAAAAATTTCTTTGAGTAAAAATACAATTATATTAAGTGTGTGACGATTCACCGACTTTTTGGGTCGTCAGACGAAAGTCACGTGGCCAACCATCAATACATTGACAAGAGTCGCCAATCTCGTGCCGAGACTCGTAGGTCAGAGCCACGAGGATTTCGGTATTTTCGATCATAGTGATCTTGACATACAAAATATTTATAAGAAAAAAGAAAAAAAGGAATTGGCTTGGCCAAATTATAACAGATTCACATCGGGTCGCTGATATATTTACACATATTTACCAGCATTGATGTCGTTGCATTGTCCACCTCTTTCCCGTCGACAGATTCGCCGCGGGGACGGAAAGGATATATTACTCCATAATTTTGGTGAATAGACGTTTAATAATAATAATAATAATATATATATATATAATTATATATATATATCATTATAATAATAGAACACATAGAATCGTGCACAAAAAAAAATACAGACAATAAAAGAAAAAACGATGTGGTTGCGACAACTACTCAGTTGGACTCGTTAATTTACATTTTAAAATGAGGGAACTATTATAAGATATAATGAGATATTTATATTAATAATTATAATTGGTCCTCGTACCTACCTGATGATAATGAGTGACGCGATTTAATACATGTGACGTTACAAGTGCATTTCGATGAAATTAAAATCGTCAAATTTTAATGAATATTTTTGAATAATTTTTATTCTTTCCTCGAGTAATGACAATATTTTGTAACATTTAGTGTATATTTATTCATATTTTGGGATAAATGGAATAATACGTATATACTAATAACAAATCACCACATTTTTTCTATCTCAAAGATGTGAATAATTATTTTAAGTAAATTTGGTTTCTCTTATTTAAGTTTATTTTTAAATGATGTAATATTTTTTTGAATTTTTGAGTTTTTGGAAATATATAAATACTAGTTATTTGGTCTCCGGCGTTGCTTGGAGTAAATGTCAATATAAGTGTAGATGTAATTTTGTTCGAACATTTAAATCATTCAAGTAAAATTTAAAGTAATATAATAATAAATGACATGCATAATAATATTGTTAATGTAATTCTTAAAATAATGTGTGGGATTTAAAGTATATTTTGCCAATCTATAAACATTTTTAATCTCAACTATAAGTAACTGAACTTTTTTTTTTATATAATTATTTATTACTATTTAAGGTTGTTAAAAATAACCCGATATAAATTAATTATAACAATCCGTATTAACATTGTTAGAATATATAAATATATATATATATAAGAGAAGATACATAATCAAACAACAATCGTCACCACGACGTCACCAACTATAAAAAAAATTGTATCATGTAGAGAGATGAAGGTAGAATCTAGAATTCTAGAAGCCTACACGATTCTATCAATTGTCCACATTATAATTCGTTTCAATAAAAGTATGATGATTTTGTTCAGGAGATAATATTTTAAATAATCATATATATATTAACAGGTTATGTTGGTATACGATGTCAGTAAACACAATTTAAATAAATTGTGAGAAATTTACTCTCTATTGCATAATAATTTGAAAATTTCAATTCAATATTTTGTTCGATTCCTTATCATTACTGTTAGATTATAAGCAGTGGCGTACCGATAGGGTGGCATGATAGGCAATACGCCATAGGTCTATGATTCTGAGATTCCATTAAAAAATAATACGAATCCAAAAAAAAAAAAATTATAAAATTTAAAAATACAATGATTTTTAAAAAAAATTATATTCTTGTAAAATTAAATTGCTTTAAAATAAAATAAATTTACTTTTTACAATAATGACTAACACACGCTTATATTTTATAGATTATTTTATGTTACTAGTGTTTACTCGTCGAAGTTAGTAATATTATTATATAATAATAATTAAGGAACAAAAATAACAATAAAATTTCCTATATTTAGAGCGGTATATCTCTAGTCTAGGAAACCGTATTGGCGACTGTCATTCGTTATCATACTTTATACAGCCTTTCTTACCCGATGTTCTTCCAATTATTTTGTTATTAGTCATTGTGTCATTGGTCGATTTTGTCTTCACACTCTGTGATGAATCATATTCGTAATAAATATTGTGATAATGTCAAAAAAAGTATCTAGTGGCTACGAAAAGAGTAAAAAAAAAGAAAAGAACAAGATAAATTATCAAAGCAATCGAAAATAAGCGATTTCTTTCTAATACTATTTCTCGTAAAAATAAAAGTGAAATTATAATTAATGTTAATACCGAGGTTAATATTGAGCCAAGCGTAGAACTTAGTACAACCATAAGTGAAACAAATGGACGTGAAGTGTTCACTACTGAAATTTTACCATGTTTTCCATCTAAAGGTACGAATAAAATTAAATCCTTTGATATTGTTTTTAAAAATATTATTTAAACTTCTTCTAATCCAACCGATTTTGGATATTTTAAAGAAATTGTATTATATGCTCAAACTAAACGGTTCACAGTTGAAAATGGACACAGTAGATCTATAGCTAAAGCCCCATTTGTTAAAAATTCAGACGGTAAATCTTTTCTAGAAAAATATTATTTTACAGTATTTAAATCTGGTTTAAAAATCGAACGTTCATTGCTATGTTATTTGATTATATTTCAAAAAGCGCATTATAGGTCGTGCTGGCTATTTGGAGATCGTACATCAACTGCTTTCCAAGAAATTTCAAAACAATATTGTTTTCACATAGTAAAAGGCATTAAAAGACATGAACAATACCATGTTCACTACATTTCATGTTTGATATATGAAAAATGGGTTTTAAATAACACATTAAATGAAGAATTAGAGCTAAGTGAAAAAAAAGAAATATTATTTGGTGTCAGGTTTTAGAACGAATTTTAAATATTACTCTTACATTAACTATGCGAAGCATACTTTTTCGCGGCCATAGAGAAGAGCTCGGCAGCGGAAAAGGATAAAATGATAACTTTATTTGTTTTATTGAACTACTAAACGAGTTGATACTAAATGTTAAAGAAGCTTCTTTTTTCCATTATAATTGATACAATACAAGACATTTCAAAAATTGATTAGTTAAGTGAGATTTATCGTTATTATGTTATAGAATAAGCCGAATATGGGAACCCAACAAATATATGTGTAAAAGAAACTTTTTAAGCATTTCATAAAGATCAATATTGAAAAAAGGGTTGTCTATCATTAAATGTCGTAGTCAGAGCTTTGACGGAGATTCTAATATGCGTGGTATGTATAATAGCTTTCAGAAAAAATTTAAGATATTGAGCCAAATGCAGCGTATGTTCATTGTTCAGATTATATTTTAAATTTAGTTGTCAATAATGCTGTGAAAGAAATAACAGAAATGACAATATTTTTCGATGTTGTTCAAAGAGTATTTTTTTTTGACATAGTATAGTAAGATGGCGTATATTGTCAGATTTAATTAAAGAGTCTAAAAGTCAAAATGGATAAGTAATAAAAAAACTTAATCAAACAAGATGGGCTGGTCGTTATGATGCGATTTTTGCATTAAAAGTTAGATTTGCTGAAATTCAATAAGTTTTAACAAAAATTATTCTTTGCAGTTCTAAGTCAAATGAGCGAAATAAAGCTGAAGGAATTAAAAAACACATTGAAAATTATAACTTTATTTGTACTTTAGTTTTTCAATGTAAAATTTTACAAATAATAAACCTAACTTTAAAAACTCTCTAGTCAAAGTCAGTCGATTTAGACAACACATCCATTCTATTAAAAAAACTGTTATAAAAATATAAAAGAATACAGATCCAATTTTAATAATCTCTTGAAAAAAGTAAATATGGTTGTTAAAAGTTGGTCGATTACCACAGAATTTGAAAATAAACGCCGTAAAGTTGTAAAAAGATGAGCTATGTTCTGATTAGCGACTAACTTGCCAGAAAGTTTATTTCGTGTAACTATTTTTTATCGAACGTTGGATATATTAATAAATCAAATCAATAAATGTTTTTTAAGTTTTCATGAGTTAATGCTAAATTTGAAATATTTACGACCATCTTTTCTTAGACTAAGATTTAGAACTTTTGAATGAAGCTACGAAGTTAATAAACAAATATAGTAAAGATATTTCGAAAACATGTATAAGTGAAATTTTAGCTGTAAAATCAACCCTTAAAAATGAAATAAGTAAACATATTTCAACAAAAGATCTCGCTCAGCTTTTTATCATTAAAAGTCATTCTTTAACAGTAAGTTTCCCAGAAGTATGTACTGCTCTTTTATTTTTTTTGACAACTCCTGTTACATCTGCAAGTGTAGAACGTTTGTGTTCTAAGCTAAAAATTATTAAATGATGTTTAAGATGTATAATGTTGCAAGATCGTTTAAGTGGCCTGGCATTACTTTCGATCGAACAACAAACAGAACGATAGGTTAACTTCGAAGATTTATTTGATAAATTTGCTGAAGCAAAAGCAAGAAAAAAATTTAAATACAACTGGACAGACATTACTTAAAATATAAATTAAATATTTTATAAACATACCATATGCACGCATAACTAACGACGAGCTCCAAAAACTTTTCTGAAACAATAAGTAGAATAGGCAATATTATGTAATTATATAAATTAAGATGCTCTCTTTCCAAGAATAGTATATACTTAGCTGAACATTTATTTATTACATGATATCTCAAATATTATTTTAGTGATTTTAATTATCATTTATGGATTATAAGATGAAACCTTGTATAATAAAAAATTTTAATAAATAAATCATTAAATTTAATGAAAAATTAATAATAACATAACAGTTTTAAATGTCCATTTCAAAATCATATGATATAATATGGTTTATTAAAAATATTTTTGATAATATATAATAATTATATGTTTCAAAATATTTTTATTTTAATTATCACTATAATATGTACATGTAATTTGTGTAACTCATTTACGTTAAGTTGAAAGATCTCTTGTAATATATATATTTCTATATATAATATGATATATAAATAAACATATATAAGGTTTAATCGAAAACCAAATAAAGAAAAAAATTTAAAGGAATGATATTATTTTTCGAGTCTATATAGATTTGCATAAAATGTTCATTTTTATCCATCAAAATCTTATTTCCATCTCAAAGACTGACATTGTACATATCGACTGTATAGATTACAACTATAATATTTTTCATATTATACATAATATAAATAGGATAATCATGGTAGTTAATATCATTATATAATAATTAAATATCTATACTATTTTAGCATGTAGGGCGAGGACCTTAAAAATTAAATAAATTTTCTCAAAATGTTCAAAAAAATATTAATGGTTGAATTAATTATATTATATATTATACATATGACGGAGTTAGTCTTAAATTCAGGCATTTATTATAACGGTCCATTATGCAATGTTAAAATAACAATAATAATGAAATAATAATTTCAGTTTTTATATGTTAACAATATAAACATTGATCATCACTTAGTTTTTTTATGCAACAGTATAGGTAATCTGTAAAATTATATAATGAATTTACAGTAAAGTATTAATGAAATAATGAAACATTTTTTATAATCAAATCTATCAAAAGTTTTGTCTGTAAATAAATAACAAATTATACTTTTAAAAAATTCATTCTTAGAATAATTGTCTGATTAATATCAGTATTTATACTTAAGTATCCATTAAGTTGTTGAATAAACTGTACAATATTTTGATAATGAAACTTTAAAACTTAAAAATAAATACAATTTCCTTAAAATTAAATTCGATAAAATTGTACAAACATTTTATTTTATTATTTAGAAATAGATAATTCATTAATTCATTTTACCGTTTATTAAACCATTAATAAAAATTTATTAATCCATAGTTATATATCCAAATGAATAATTTTCGTATTTTAAATATTAATTATTTATAATTAATTGCATTTTTTTATTTGTTAATTATCTATTAAACTCTCAAGTTTCAACTGGTCTGTACGATATTTGACATATATATTTGTTGTGCTAAAGGGTAGTTTATAGAAGCTTTTTATTGATTATAAAATTTGAATTATTTTATAGAAGAAAATCATTATCTTGATGTTATTCAGAGATATGCTGTAATTTTACGATGAAGATAACAAAATAATTATGACAATTATATGTATATTTATACTAGACTATAAAACGTCAATGGGTTGTCGAGTTAGAGTTATTGAATAACACGTCGTTCAATTTATCTATACCGCACGATTGCATTAGTGAACAATATCATACAATTTATAATATTGTTGTTTGTTTGAACAAGAGCATTATAATGTCCATATATATATATATTTGTATATATGTTAAATACAGTTCAAAATGATTAAACACAGTATATATTGGCAAAAAGAGAATAGGGTTGAACATGGAAAATTGGCACACGAACAGTTATAAAACTATCATTAAACGCGGATCTATATACACGATAAATACATTTTATTATATCGTATGCAGTAAAACTCAAGTTTTCTTGTTGCGTATATTATACGCGTGTTATCTTTTCGCAGACCAAATCAAAATATATATTATAATATACTTTAATCGTCAATCCAATTAATACGACTTTCGGAACTTTATACAAGGCGGTGTAATGGGTATTTAGAACATTGTTTATAATAACTTATAAAACTAGTCACGTATATGTAGTGTATCATGTATTCTATGCACACATAATCTCAGCTACGCTACGACAATAATAATAATTATTATCATATTTAGCCGGGAAAGTCTTTGAGAAACCCTCATTTTAATGACTAAAAGTTTCCTTCTGAATGAGTTCCTTTGGCGAAATACTGACTAAAACAATAATATCGTTTTCGACGATAATGATATGTATGTTCGTATACTCGTATACATATCATATATTATTTTATATGTGTATGCATGTGTGTATTAACGTCTCTCGTGTTCGGCATGTGTCATATTACATAATATACGTACGAACGACAACATTTTAAAAATGCTTGCAATTACAATGTTTGTGAATTATATGCTAACGATAATGTCGGCTGATTTTATTTCGAGTGCAATTTGTTGTTGTTCAGCTTAACGTTCAGATTTTTGCGCGTCTGTATAAAATATTAGCGGCGCGTTTACGCAATAAAATGATCAAAATAATTTTGATAATATTTTCATACTGTCACACGTTCGCAAGAAATCGACGAGTCATAATATAATAACGGTTTGTGTTAGGCTTAGGTTAGCAAAAACAGTCACTATAACGCCAGATAAATCAGACGGTATGGTATTATAATACGCGCAGAATTGTCTATTTTGAAATAGAAACACATTTAACGGGATGCAAGATGGTTGGTGGTGGGAAGGGTGAAGGGGGTAATCGTCCCAGCACGTCACATTTTTAGTTATAAAAAACCAAATAAAACTAATTAAAAATAATTGTTTACCGATTACAATATTTTTGAACATATATTATTTTATGTGATAATAAATAATATTCCAACATAATATTTTCCTCGTATAAATTTAATTATTCGAATTATCCAACATTCAAAAGTACGCCTAAATTAAATAACATTGTTGTAACGATCTGCAGGCGATATTTAAAGTATCATACTAATTATCATCTTCTCTCTGTTTTGACAAATGTTGAAAATAGAAATCCTTAGGTTTCTTGTATTAAGTTACTGAATGCGTGTGGAGGAAGGATATTTTTGGTTTTCAACAAAATAAAACAATATTCAAAATATTTTTGATTGACAAACAAATGCGATCGTTTTCAATTTTTAGTACAAAGGTTGGTTTTTTTAAATCAAATAGATTCGACAGACATAATAAAAAAGTTTGCTTTTATCAAATCAAGAAAAAAATTAATATTTATTTCTATAAACATTTATAGTTAACCATATTATTTATCGTTAAATTGCCATGCAAATTTGTTTAAATTATTATTATTCAATGTATTGCCTTTTTTTAATACCTATAAATTTGTTGAGTAAAAAACTAGAGATAAAATGTATAAATGTAGTTTATTTTTTATTTAATAAAATAAATTTACAGTCTATGAGAGTATTCACAATCATGTGAAAAGGGAGACCATCCAGTGATAGAACCCAGTGTTAATTATTTATTTTATTATCGATTTTTTTTCTATCTAGTTACAAGTAATAGTAATTGGATAGTTTACAGTTCCAGCAGATCCCAACACAATTTTCTTTGAAGTCGACGGAGGGGTTTTCCAGGAAATTAATTTGATGCAAGTTTAGCGATTAAAAAGTTTGATTGAGATTGTAATTTGATGAAAAATTTTTTGTAGTGTTTTGCGTTTAATTGGTTTACTCATTCTATTTTAAACTCATTTTGAAGTGTACTGTTAGATAAATACCATGGCGCAGGAAAAATAACACGTATAGTAATGGATTGAAATGCTTGATAAATGTAGTTAACGAAAATTTACACGAGAATATTGTTGAGGATGGTAACAAAGCTTAATACGCTTCTGGTTAAAAACTTGTTAAAAATTGCTGTGGGTGATTAGTGTATGAACTTATAGATACTTTATAAATTAACCTTTGGTACGTGTTCAACTTGAACCTGAGTTTCGTTTGGATAGGTATTATATAACCTAAGTTAAATAATTTATAAATGCGAAGTCTATTATATATATATATATTTATATATATAAATAAATATTTATTTTATATTACATATATATATATATATATACTTATATATATATATACAATATAAATATATATATACTTTAAATATTAGGTAGATATTAATTTAATAGATAGTTTAGTACTTATATACATACTACATTCGGATGACTTTTTTGATTTCCATGTAAAAACATAATTAATAAATTATAAATATACAAATATATTATTATAAGAAAATTACATACTTTTATAATTCATGACATTTTTACATACAACTTTTGGAATTTATTTTCACAGCTAATTTAGCATACAAACAATTCAATAGGTTATGTAAAAGGAAATATGATTCTTCTCAATTGTTTTGTGAATCGTATTGCTAAGAAAATTAGTATAATTATGCAAATCTATCGAATATTTTATAAAAAATAAACACATTTGAGTATTTATATGTAATAATAAACGAGTTAAAAATTTAGAATATTTATAAATGCCAAAAGCTTTAGAATACTATAACTTTGTAAATGTTCATAAATTATAAACTAAAACCCATGATATACGAGTATATATATATATATATATATAAATATATGACCTAAGTATGCTCATAAAATTTTGTTAAAACTTTTGGTGCGCTCTTGTAGAACAGACTTTTCATTTGATAAATATTCTTTTATTTCATTCTTGTCGTCTTGGAGTCAATGTGACAGTTGCGGTGTATAAGCAGAAAACAAAAGTCATGAAAAAAATCATATAATTTTGCCAAACAACAACCAACGAAACTTTAATGTTTACATTTTGAAGAGTACACATTTTTTTAAATTGTATTTACAATTATCAAAATATTAATTTTTTTCTTACTTTTTTTTATATTTTCGTTTGTTATAAATAGTATTCAGAGAACATAAAAGATAACGCGGAAAATAATTCACAACATTTCCGACGTTGAAAAATTAAACACTATTTGCGTAATATTTTGGCGGAAAGACAATATTTTAAAAAATGTAAGGTTGCCATCCACCAAGCGTCTAAATGTTAAAAAAAAATATATGTTTTCATACGTCAAACATTTTTTGGTCATCTGTGTGTACAAGAATAATACAATATATAAAAAATGTAGATACGGCTTTGTTGATTAAGTACATATTATAAATAATTTATGCTATTTCCTCATCAGTATTCAGACTAAACAAATTGTATTATTTTCTAGATTTTGTTTCACAAGAAATATAATGTTTTTGTAAGAATACACAATGATCTAGCTTAAGAATAAAACAGAATAATTTTAAAACTATCGTACTAATAATATTTTTGAAAAATATAAAAAAAATTAATTTCAATTTGCGATAAATATCATAACTATGTATATAATCTTGAGTTAAATCAAAATTTAATTTTTTATCATATTTATTAAAATTAGTTAACATATATGTATATAATATAATATTATCTTACAAATAATACAATTTTTAGGGAACTAAATTAATGATTATATTTTAAGAAACCAATTCTAAAAATACAATACTACAAAAAACAATAAAATATATCGAAATTTAAAAAGTAATGTTTTTGACATATTTTATATTTCTCAGAGTAAAAAAAGAATCAATCACTTATATTTATAAATTCAATTTAATTATATTACTAAAGTTTGATAGTTGAAAAGATTGAAATTCAAGTTATATATTATATATCATAAAAACGTTACGTACAGGTACCTCTTTAAATATGTTTTTTTCCAAAATGAAAATCTAATTTAAAAGTTATTTTATCAATAAATGTGTTAGTTTTACCTTTTAATATCAATTTACTATGTGATTGAAAAAATTACATATTTAAAGTATCACCTACTTTACATATATAGGATTTCTTGAGACTCTACATAAACGTTTTGAAATTATTTTACTGCTTTCAAGTTTCTACTAACCTAGAAAGTATTTTTCACGAAGAAAACAAACATATTTTAAAAACCAAGATTTTATATTGCCTTGAAAATTGAAAATTTGTTAGGAGCTCTAATGCATATACATACATAATTATTCTTACATTAATATTACTCGTATTTTTAGCCATACCAATCTACAACGAATATTTGTTTCAATAATAAATGTATTTTTAAAATAAAAGTGATTTTATTATACACTTGTACATTTGTGCATGTATATAGTTTGTGCATTATAGTAAAACTACTTAATACTATTGTGATTAAGCCAAGAGACTATTTCTGAATAATATCAGGTTACACGCAAGAGTGTCGTATTATATTCATAGTTGTTGGAAAACGTACAAGAGATTGAAAATGTTATCACATAAACTGTAAAACAAAGTTTAAAATTGTGTTTAGTTAATAGTCATATTATATCTGAGCCGCGTTTGATGATCAATTTTACTAATCACGGCATCGAATAATAACTTTAAAAAATTTAGTGGTTTGAACTTTTGAAGGCGAAACAGCGTAATTAATTGATTATATGGTTAACTAACTAATATAAGTATTTATTTGACATAAAATATGAATATTACAAAAAATCTTATAAAGTTAAAATGCAAATTGTTTAATTTAAATTTTAATCATGATTAAAATAATTATATGTGAACAACAATTTTATATAAAATTAATGTTGACACGAGATTTGAAATATTTTACAAATGGTAACATAACTGCTGCACCATTATCATATTTGTTTTTTGAATATACAATAATTTAGGTTGAACGAAATGCTAAACTATTGTGTTCTCTCGTCAAAATGAAACATTATAAAATACAACATACAAAGTTGTGCGCAACTGCCTCAAAAATTATGTAAATAAACTTATTAATTAGCCAGGTTGTATTTCTGTGTGTTATTTCTACAGCTACTCTGACAGCTGCAGCTGTTATCTTTCGACGGTAGCAAGTAGGATTACTGAATTAATTATACTTACATATAACATAATAATGAACACTAATTCAATAACAATCAACTTTCGCCAAGTATTGAATAGAAATAAGTATGCTTTATTCAATGTTGTGATGTACGTTTTGCGATTTGACTTTTCTAAATGACCCTGAGTGGTATCTAAAAAAAGAAAAATTGTAAATTTCGTGTTTTGTACAAATTCCTAAATGGAATATTCCATGTTATTTCTTTATTTAACTAAAATAATTTATCAATGACATTATTAAAGTATATGAATTTATATAGTTATAAAAATTATTTTATCGAAATAGTTTTAAATGCATTTACGCTTAAATAAGTTAATATAGTTGATAACTATAAGAATTTGATGATTTATTGTAAATTTATAAGTTGTTATTTAAAGTGATGAATTGTGTTAAGTATGGCACATTTCATGGCGAAGAGATGTGTGTGGATTATTTTCTCAAACAGTTTTAGTAATTTATAAAAAAAAATACCGGAAATAATATTTCTTAGGGAGTGGAAAAAAATTCAATAAATTAAACTATTATTTTTTGACGTATTTATAGTGGATATAATTGATTAAATGTCATCAAACAATAACAAAACAATTCCCATCCATTTGACCGAATGAAATTTTCAACAATATTGTTTGAAAAAGAAAAATTATTATTCGATACATATATTCCAACTGTAATTTTTATTCATTGGAAAACATAAAAAATATAGTTTAATTATATATATAAAATATAGTACAAACATGTTTTTCTTTCCAGTTTTTATAATTATATATGCCATGACATTTTTGGTGCATAAGTATTATCGTTGACAATAACATAAGATTTATTTTATGATATTTTTAAAATTGTACATCTGAAATACAATCCCATGTTTATTAACATTATTTAATGTAGATTAATTCAATTTTTAAGTGGCATTGATTTATACGGTTAGAAATGAGCTATACTAATTTAACTTCGATTAACATATAACTGAAATTGATAAATTATCTATTTTACGATTTTTATCTAATGGTTTTTCCCGACAAAAGCGTATTTTACTCTTTAGAGCACGCACTAATGTTAAACAATGCATTTACGCGTATATCTTTCGCTAATTTTACACATTAGTCTTCGTTGTTAGGATTCCTATAAGAACAATATTAATTAAAAATTAAAAATTAAGAACTGTGTTGATAAGCTTGTTCAAAAATATAATGATTTTTCGTCATTTTTGATTAATGAATAATATAAAATAATTTTTAGTATTTTGTTAACATTGAAAAACTATCAAAATAAAATATTTATTTATCGAAACTACTGTATGCATTATTATATTATCATTAAAAATTATGGAAATGTTGATCATTTAAAAAAATAAATGTTTTATAATTAGAAGAAATACTTATTTTTATATAGATAATATAATTTAACAATAAAAATTAGCTATTTAACCAAACGAAATATTTTTCTTACATATAAAGTTATGTATAGATTTTTGCAAAGTATTGAAATAGTTTATGGTATCCATTATTAATGAAGTGTTCCAATTTGAAATTAAATTTAAAACATTTCTTTAATATTAGTCGAAAATTCTGTTTTATCAAAAATAATAATAAAATAAAATAAATAATAAATAAAGGGTATATAGTGTAAATAATAAATTTAATAAAAAATATTAAAGTCTGTATATTATGGTTTTTAAGTACAAAAATTGTTGTAGTATATTATTTAATAATGTTCGATTATTTATAAAGAAACTCTGACAAATGAAAACTATGTTTTATATTTTACCTATACGATACTGAATCCATTGAGCAGTTGTCTACATTGAAAAATGCATACGCTGAAGTGCCCTAGACGATTCCTGCTATATATCAAGTGTAGCAATTTTAAAAACCTAGTTTATTTTGGGAGAATAACATACGCTATATCGTTTGGGTTTCGATATAGTGGACGAAAATACCATTACTGTTTCAAGTGTGTTCACTATACGACTACCATACTTTATTGGTTTAATATACATTATGCGGAAACATTTGAAATCAATTTGTTTCGAGAATGGTCCCTTGAGAATGTTAATGGCTAAGGGAAGTGTAAGAGTATTTTTGTGTTTCGTATATCTATCAGGAATTTATGTATCATGTAATGATAATGGCAAGTTGTAAATAAAATTAGGAGAACAATTTAATACATTAAAATATAGTATAGTAATAAAATATGTATAACACAAAAAAAAATATTTTAAGATTATATATTATACATCAAGTAGTATTCACATTAAATAATTACTACTCTTGGATCTTATATTATAACATAAATAAATAAAATTCTATACAGTATTTTAACAGTTGTCCACCTCAATAGTATTCACAATGTAACAATGGCGAATACTGAATAATAACAAATAAATATTTAATAATAATAATAAAAATAAAAAAACAAATATTATATTATAACTAAATAATAATTATGACCACAATGTTCATTTGATAAATTAATTTAATGTTAATACAAAATTGTTTGAAATAAACTAAGTAATTAAGTGTTTAGGGGCAAAACTAGAATTAAAAAATAAATAAACTATATGTTAAATAACTTTTAATCACATAATAATATTTTTTATAATACAGAACGTTCAGGATTTATAGTCGTATGTATTTAATTGTAATACAACAATTCCTATTTTTATTATATTTTCACCGAGATATGAATGCGTCTATTTGTTTAAGTATGTTTTACTAGATTACAAATACTATCACATGTATACCTAATAGGTGAGTAATATCAGTATATATACATACGTACTAAAAAAAATAGGTTATGTTCGGTAAATCATGGTTTCAATAATAAAATACCGAATAATAATGTTATTTTTCAACACATCCTAATTTATTAAGTAAATAATAAATTATTCTATTTTAAATTCCTCCCAACACCAGTAATAACTATGATAGTGAATCACTAATAATTAATATCTAAAGATAAATACCGAAATCAACGAAGGGTATTGGGTACAAGTAGATGGTGCGTAACGGTTTCACGTGGACATATGTTCCTTTTTGGATATGTGCATTACTATCGGGTTCGGTCGTGACATTTTTGGAATTCTCAACTATAGAATAGCTCGGACGTTTAGGAACGGATACGCGAGTAAAAAAGAAACTGAAAATCATATATATA
This sequence comes from Schlechtendalia chinensis, assembly GCA_019022885.1. Classification (NCBI taxonomy): domain Eukaryota; kingdom Metazoa; phylum Arthropoda; class Insecta; order Hemiptera; family Aphididae; genus Schlechtendalia; species Schlechtendalia chinensis. The sequence continues at coordinate 43,991,813 of CM032339.1, forward strand.
TATATTTAATGGTAGATGATTAATGTAAAATGTGTCCATTATACATAAAATATTAATAATAATAATAACAACAAAGACAGGGTTGCATAGTTTATCTTGTCTCTTCCTTTAGATCGATAAAATATTGTGTAGGTATACTGATTTATTAAAATATTGAAATTGTTTTTGTGTCAGCTATATTGATTTAAAAAAAAATTCAGTGAAAAAAATATCCAGTATAAAAATATACTGTTATTACAAAGAGATACAATTATATCATAGTATATTTATGCATAATATTGTATTAATTTAGGTACCAGAAATAAAAATATAGAAAAATAACATATTGTGTTAAATTTGTTTTGTTAAACATTGCATGAAAAAAAAATACTGCTGAGAATAGAATATTTTGTTGGGCTTTACGGGATTATGAGTATATTGGTTATCTCCAAAAATTCTATTAATGATATTATAATATAATTTTAATGAGGTATTGAACGTTGAATTTAATAACAAAAACAATGGTAGCATTTTAACGTGTGCATTTTTTGTTAAACATATTTTTTATATAACTTCATAATAAAGAACGAATAAACATTTGTTTTACATGCAATTTAATATGAAAATTTCTAAAGAAAATAAATATTAACTTTGAATAATTGCATTTTATATTTTAATGTTATATTCAGTACTTATGGACTTTTGAAATGACTATTAATAAAGCATATGAAACATGAAACATAAATGTTTTATTATATTAAAAAAAAAAATGTATTTAAATAATAAAAAATCAATTTTGTATAATTCCATATGGAATTTTAATAGTTATAATATGATGTATTCATTTGTTTTTTTTTATTCTTAAAATACTAACTGAATACTATAAAAAAATATTTTTTTAACTATTTCTCATAGAAAAATATGTTTTTAAAAAATGTTTTTAATCATACATTTTTTAATCTTTTACTAGTCACTAATAAATTACTATCGTCATTATTTTTGATTATTATGAAATTCACGAACAAAATAATAACTGTTATTAAGATATTTTATTTTAATACAATGTACACCAGTTCAATAATTAACGTCCATTATTTTTTTATAAAATTGTGTTTTTGTAAATTTTTTCTGTATCATTTCAAAGAATTTGATAAAGGAATAGTATGACTCATCTTATATAAGTATACATCAACTCTTCGCAGAATTTATCAATAATATAATGTGTGATATAAAATAATAAAGTATGGTTGATTTCAATTAGATTTGTCAATGTTAAATATACTTAAACTGTACTATGGAAATTTATAAGAATAATATTATAAAATTCTCGATTTTTTTTCTTTTACTACATATAAACGTATAACTTTATATTCTTTAAACAATTTGTCAAAAAAAAAGAATGTAAAAATATCCAAATAATTTCAACATGTAGCTGTACTTTTTAAATAAATCAAAGGTAAAAGAATCCTTTATACAATTACAATAATATCTTATATGGTTTAATTGAAAACCAGAAATAGCTACATTTAAAATTATTATGATTTTCCAAAAATAAATAAAGCACAATTAAAATTCAATTTGGCTTATTTTAAATAATCTTATGTTATATATAGTATATAGTATATAATTATATTTTTTAAAGAAATCGTATAAATTTACAAATGTGAAAAATTAATTCTACCAAAGCTTAGACTACAATTGTATTTGAATTTAAACTTTTATAAAACTAAAATTTCTCTAAAAGTATAATTTGAATATATATAAGATAAATCAAAAGTCAATGTAGGCATTTGTTATCACTATGAATCTAAAACGAATTAACTATTTTTATTACATATTCATACATTTGTTCTACGCATAAAATTGTAAATAGATATCAATATATTTTTCAATTTTCATAATCATCAGAAATAATTTAACATTTATTGTAAAATATAAGTAAATTATCACATTTATAGTATTAATTTATATCTACATTTATATTATACTTCCATGTAAATTTTATTACAGGTATAATTACAATTGAATTTATGTTTTGTTAAAGAAAACTTTAAAAATGATAATTTAAGTTATTGAGTTAGAAAATATATCATTGTTTCAATGATTATAAAATATGTACATATGTATGTAACCATATTATATGAATAATGTCCACTGATTTAATACTTCAATGAAATGATCGATATTTTGCATTATCTTCTATAGATACATATTATTTTAAATTAATCGTGTAAGTATCGTGTAATTAATCGCCGTAAGTTCGTGTTTATATGCATACACCTTAATATATTATACAATAAGGTTTATTTACAAAAATTCAAACAAAATTTTCATGTATAAAATAAATAAGATCTAATAAATATCTTTTATTTTTCATAAAAATTTACACAGACAGTCGTTAAAATGTTTCAGATTAGAAATATGGAAAATGTATTTAACATTTGTTCTGTTCTATATACTTTCATATTTTACATACTCCTTGAAAATAATTAAATTTATATAACTTTACTAATAGCTGAGAATAATATATACATATTTCAATTAAGTATTGAGTTCTGAATTTCATCAAGAATTTTAAATATAAACTATTCTCAACGTAGTTGAATATAAATTTCTATAAATATTACTTGTAACTTGATAATACAATAAGTACAATAATACGTTATTTAATTTTCCATCATTCATAATTATGAAAGTATCTTTTTTTATTTTATTTTATATTATATTATATATGAGTTTTATTATTATATTTGTAATTATATTTTTACGATTAAGAAAAACTGAAAATTAAATAAGTATTATTGTAATTATTGTATTATCGCCTTGACTGTATTATTGAGTTACGAGTAGTGTTTGTAGTAAAAGATATTCTACTACATTAACATTAGTTAATATTTCAAATTATAAATAATTCTTAATGAAAGTCATGACTCAATATTTAATTTAATTCAATAAGTAATATATATATATATACACGTGTATTATATACATGTATCCATATTTACAATTTCTAAAAGAATATCGACAAAACAGCATTATTTAACATAATCATTATTTTGTAATATCTATTTCTGATATTATTCCCAGCTATTAGCATAGTGACATATTTTAATTATTTTTTAAACAGAAGCATATTTTTTTTGCTTAATTTCTTATACCAGTGATTGTTTTTATTTGATATTCGAATATAAATCCTAATAAATATTCATGAAACTGATTTTAGTTTGTAAAAAATTCTATTTTTGTGACATGTATGTGTCTATTTCTGATTCAATGAAATAAATGTCATAATCTTTTTTTTCTTTTGGCAGGTAAAGTTCATCGATATCCGCCAACATGAACTTAATCTGATACAAGGGTGGTGTGTGTACACCTGTGGCAAACGATGGACAAGCGTGAAACGGAGACGCGATTGGTTTATGCGCTATTATTTGTATTCGTGTTCTATGGCGAACAAATCACTGCCGATTTTGGTAAGTGTAGTTTAAGGAAAGTTTTACTCGATGACTTTGTCTTAAGTGTAACGGTAGAAGATAAATTGTGATATACGTTTCCCACCAAAACATCAACACCAATACACATTGATAGTCAATAAAAGAACCATTTGATATGAATTTTTTCACATGGACAAAAATTGTTAATATGGTAGAAAACTTTCGAGATAAATTCGTTTCATACAATATATTATTAAGCTTACGTATATTATGTCATTGAACTTTAATGTCATCCGAATATGCGTTGTTTCTAATAAAATTATTACGTAAGGAATAATATTCATTATAATAAAGTGCAATCTAAAAATATTTTTAGAGCACATAACTTAATTGTTATGATTTTGAGCAGCGTACGAATACATAATATGTTATAGTACGGTTATATACAGTATAGGCTATTTATTATAGCATTGAAAAAATAAAAACAAACGATTTGTTTTGTTACTTACACAATTTAAATTATATAATTAATATCTAAGTTGATCACAACATACTAAATCCTTCAATTTTTTATCAACCAATTTGAATAATAAAGATTCATATATATAAATTTTTTGAAAAAAGGCTAGATACTTTGCTTTTAAAACAAAATTTAGATAAATACAAATCCATTTCGCTTATAATAATTAAATATACAATTCTAAATAAAATTATGTTTTTGAATGCGAAAAAAATGGCAATAGTAAGATATTTAAATTTACATAAGCAAATAAATATAATATATGAGTTTATTAAAGCTTTCATGGATTGGAAATTTATTATCTGTGTGATTTGTGGAAATATCCATGTGGTGATTGTTATTGTTATGACATTTCGGAACCGTTAGAGATTCCATCCTCGGAATATGTAGTGCACATCTGACTGTTGTAACTACACTGAAGTCAGATGTGTAGTCAGAATTGCACTACATAATCCGAGGATGGAATCTGTAACGGTTCCGAAACGTCAGAACAATAACAATCACCACATGGATATTTCCGCAAATAACACAGATAATAAATATAATATAATTACGTCTGTTGAATATACAGTATTACAGTTTAATAATACAGTACAAGTAATAACAAAATATAGTGCTCTGGGATTTCTTACAAAAAAAAGAAAGAACCATCGTATAGTGAATTAAAAAAATCAAATAACACAATTCGTGAAGCAGCTGTCAACTAATAGTAGCATTTGATATTTTTCATTCTATAATTGTTAACGTTGTCCCTATTATTATTCTTTACACATGACCTCACATCGTGATACGCAATATTAGATTCCAATCGAATTGTTTATAGGTCTACATGATCGTAAACGGGAGAATTTAATCGATTAGTTTCAGTGGGGTGGCTAATCAACTAATTGAAGCAGATTAATATTACGAACACAATAATTATATTTATACACTGAATCACCATGATTATTCAAAGCGTTTTGAAAATTGCTTATGATATTCGTCATAGTTCTTAACACTCTATAACGAAAATGTATGAAACCATTGATGTATTTACGGGGGGGAGGGGGCAGGTGTACTGGACCACCTTCTCCCAGACACTCTGTAGTGATCCATATTCTAGTATGTTTATTAGTATAGTTTTTATATTTATTTGTTGAATTATTTTCTTTTTGGACCCCCCCAGAAAATGTTTGAAAATCCGCTACTGTGTGAATCTACTGTAATTTTACCTAACCAAAACTTTGAACAATTAAGATCATAGTATAATTGATTTCTTATTACAAATTTAATTAACTTTTTTACTATATTTAAATATCTAATTAAGAAAATATACATTTAGTTTATGTTTTTAACTCCTAATTTTCGGTTATACATAACACATACCTATAAGTTCATAACATGTAAAATCCACATTACATCACAGTCGTTAGTACAATATTTTATAATACAAAGATTTTATCGACAAATAAACATGTATAATGTGGTACAGTGACGTTCTTTGTTATTTTTGTAACGTAAAAATCTATTAATTTTTACTTTATATAGTTGTTAGTACATATATATTTATCTGAAACTCGAATGACACGAAAAAATACTTTTTTCCCGGGGGAAAAAAAAGAACACCGACATGGACTTTCTTTTATCATCACTTTTTACGAGTATTCGAAAGCGAACAACATTATCGAACATATACTTGAAAGCTTTACAATTGCATCTATTTACGTTTTCAGATTTTCTTTTTGCAATTTCTTCCGTTATTCTTTTGCGGGAAAACGTTTCGCCCGAAGCTCTCTTAATGATAATTCTGTTATTCAAGCGTTTCGCACATGATATAACGAAACGAATGGGAGTTTTATAATCGATAGCTTAGCATGTCGACACACATATTAATATGTATTACCATGGTATCGGTATGCCCCGTACTCGCACAATATTTTCGTCAGAATGTCAATTAATTTTCCTTTTTCAAATTTCAGTCCAAATAATGTGATATTTTTGATGAAATTATTGTTTAAATATAAACAAAATCGTTTAACGTAATATGTTTAAAATTTTCTACTAAGAATTTCATTATTAAAAATTGATCGAGAACATAAATTAATTTTTAAAAAAAGCTTAGTGAAAAAAACACTCAATGTACTATTTTAATACTATATGGACATACATAATATAAAAAAACAAACCACTACGATTAACGTTAATTACAGACGTCCAAAATTATCGCTTAAAGACTAATGACAATGATTATTTACCTTGTAATCATCGTTGTAGTGGCTATGTATAAGAAATGTGAAATATAAATATTAACGTAAAATAATATGATAACGGATTTGTTTGTGTGTACGACTAAACGAGTCGCATGAAACTTGAAAGACAATCGGGGTTTCCGGTGAGGAAATGAACAAAACAGTTGGATGACTACAATGTGATATTATTATGATTTTATACACGCACGTACAATAAACACGATGCACACTCACATCTACGCTCAACTGTCTATGGACTTTTGAACATTTTGGAATTTCCGGACATAGCGGTATGATATTATTTTCCATAATTGAACGGATGTGATCTCTCGTAATCCGATCCCATAATCTTGTTGGTCAGAATAGATTACCTTTTTGTTTTTCCTCGAAGATTTAAAATAGTTTTTATAATTTTTTTATCTTATTTTTTCTTTAATGGTTATTACTTTTCATTTGTACGTATTTTGTGAATCTATTTTATAGTCTTGCATTCTTACGTCATCGTTTTTGAAAAATATGAACATTAATTTTATCTAGCAAAAAGTACAAAAAAAAGTACAAAGTCCGCAATAAATATATGGAAAGAGAAGACATTTATAAAACAATATTATCGTAATAGCGATCAAAACAATTTAAATTTATGTCAACTATGTATAATATTATGAATTTAATTTGCCATCTTCTACATTACAAAGAAAATTTGTGATTTTAAAGTTAATAACATTTTATAATATTATTTTCTCGGAGCTCTTAAAATTTTCAACAGTTTTTGTGTAGAAATATCTAAAAACATTGGGTTGCTTTCAACGATACTTCTGAGTTTCAAAAAAACGTTGGACGAACAAGGGTTACGATTCAAATGCAATTTATTAACAATTATTTTTTATTTTTTTTTTTAACTGTTTTGTATAACGTTGATAATAATATGATGATTTTTATAATATTTTAAATGTAAGTATACAAAATGTTGTAGTTTAATGGACGTTTTTTTTAAAATAGAGACTAATGTTATGTCAAAAAATTTAACACAATATATTTAGATCACATTATAAGATTTTAGAAAATTTCACTCTTCCCATAAAACTTCCTTCATGGAGTTGAAGAAGAAAAAAGTGCCATCTTTTATTGAGTCACTTCTATTTGTGATTCTACTCAAAGAATTTCATTCATGAAGTAATGAACTAAAAAATACTGTTTTTCTTATTTAATATACGTTTTTACCATATATTTTGTGTGTATATATTTTTTTTCAAAATTACTACTTTTTATAAGTTTCCTTTACAACATTAATGTAGATCGTCTTGATCGAAGTTATTTACAAGCTATGTAACATAAGAAAAGACAAGTTAAGGAGTAGTTTCCTCTGGGCTACCTTTATAATTGATAGTTGACCTAAAATTGATTGGTTGTAAAGATATATCCGAGGAGTTTGTGTTTTATAATGTGTGTTGTATACAACAAAACAGACCTTAACCCGCAACAGAAGAAATGCTGTGTACACATACGTATTTTTCTGTTTCATACAAATGTATACATAATCCTATATTTCCCGTAATGATTTTAAATAATATATTTTTTTTTTGTGTTAGCTCGTTAATAATTAAAAACATACTAATATATAAAATGCGATTAAATCAACATATTTTTATTTTACATAATATAAAATCAATGAATTAATAATGCAGTATAATTTGTATATTATAATATATAAAATTGCTTCATATATTTGCAATGTACACTCTGTTGATATAAATAATATTTCTGTTAAAAAACTCGTGTTTGATTTATCTTTAACCTCGTTCGGTAAAAATATTTTAAACCAAATGATCTTTATGGTAACTCATTACAATATCCTTAGAAAAAATATAAAAAAATAACAAAGTTTTCACAAAGAATCTGGTTGAGTGGAAAACAATCAGTGTATACTGAAATTTAAAAATACAAATTATTTTAAATCTGTTAAATCTATTAGTGAGTAGTAATTTGGCTGTAAAGATAATGACCGTAATATGCTACTGACAAATATTTAATACATTATTTTATTTTGATAAACAATTTGATTTATTTTTAAAAGGAGTGAATATTCTAAAGTAAAAAAGTATTTTTTAATCAGTGATCAGTAGAAACAAGTTAATCTCAAATTCCTATACGTCGCGTTTAACCGACAGTATAGGTAAGGACTTGCGAATGGATTGGACATGTTATGAATAAATCTAGACATGTTATGACCATTGGTGTAACGATTAAACGAAAGTCTGTAAAACATTGATCGAAAAAAATAAGCACACGAAACAAAATTTCCACATGACCAATTATAATACAAAATATTTTGACGATAACCGAGTATCATACTATGGAAACTTATAGACCTTAAAAACTATTTATATACAAGCGTATAAGGTATACACAAGTATATTTCTTGCATCTGATGCTGAATACTGAGATTATATTATTATATTTTTGCATTACTAATATCAGAAAGTTTATAAAATCTGATTTAATGTTACCGATATGAAATATTTTCATGATACATTTTCAAATATAAAATTCTACGAAATGTAATATTATTATAAATATATATATATATTTAATAGTTTTAAAATGAAACTATTGCATTAGTTTTATTGTTTCTACCTCTGAATCAATAAAATAACGAAAATAATCTAATTTTCAATACAACTACTTACGTGTAAATAAATTTTTTTTTTCTGGATTTTATCATTACTATGTAAATTAACAAACATTTATAAATTAAAAAATTAAATCATATTTAACTAAGGTTCTACAGTCTCAAATTTACGCCACTTTCTTAGATTGTATTTATAATAAGTATACATATATTGTATAAAAAAGAGTGAAAAATTCATTGAACAATTAATTAATAAACGTAAATATACTTATCGTCAAATGTTATTTTCTTTTTTTAATGTTGTGTGATCAAATTCTTCTAATTCAAATACTCCATCATCCCCCCTGTGTTTCAAAAAAAAAATTTAAAAAAATGTTCAATTAATCGGTTTGAAGTACTTAGGCCTACTGAAACTACTGATGAACTAATAACTGAAAAAATGCAGACCATAATCTCAAATCCATTCAATACATTAAATAAACCACCCCCTTTCAATTTTCGTTAGAGGAGTGGATCACTTTCTTAGCGTATGCAAAGAATTAATTAAGCTTATAGATGTCGATCATTTTTATTGAAAACTAATTGCAGATCGTTTTAAAATCCAAACATCGAGTCTAGATTCATACAGAACTCTAGTTCAATATCTAAGAAAAGGAAAAGCCGAATTCCATACTTATCAATTAAAGGAAGATAAACGAATTCGCGTAGTTATATGTAACATTCACCCGTCTACTACAATTGTTATAATTAAATGTGAATTGGAATTACGACTATTTAAAGTCAGACAAGTCACTCAAGTCATCCAAAAAATAAATAAAATCTCTCTTTTACTTTATTTGATTGATCTAGAGCCCACAGATCAAACAAATGACATTTTAAAACTCGAATTCTTATAACATACTAAATTTAAAATAGAGGAGCTTCACAAATCTAAAATCATCAGTCAGTGCCAAAATTGTCAAGAATACGGGCACGCTAAATCTTATTGCGGTTATATGCCTCGCTGCGTCAATGATCACCACTCATATACCTGCCCAAATTCATGTCAAGACACTATGAGATGTGCCCTTTGTTTCGGTAATCACCCCGCGAAATATAAGGCTTGCTCAGTAAATTTAAGCCTAATAATGTACAAGGTAGCCTTTAAAATATGAAGAAGTGGTATTTAATGGGCTACCATTAAATACCACTTCTTCCAATCATCATCCAGTTCAACCTCAAACATATGTTCAAGCCACTCTCGGTCAACCTTCTCACTATACTTCTCCTCAGACTCCCGATATTAATACGCAACTATCAAACTTTCTAAACAAATTAAAGTTATTAATTAATACTTTAATTTTACTACTTACAAAAGTAATTTCTAGTTTATTAGATAAAAAAAATGATTAACTCAGTCACAGATAAGTCCCTCCTTGTTTTACAATTTAATGCGAATGGCCTCAAAAATCATATAAATGAACATAAAAACGTATTATATCATTTGGCGAATTGACAAAACAATGATTAATGAATAATTAAATACCAATTAAAAACAATTTTTTTATTGGTGATGACTTTAATTCTACGCATAATACTTGAGGCTGTCGTGCTAACAACTCCCGTAGCATTATTTTATACAATTTTATCAACACAAGTAATTTAATATACTTTCACCATATAAACCTACTCATTGGCCATCATCACTTAAGAAAAACCCGATATTTTAGATATATTTGTTACAAAAATACCTAGCAATTTATCCTGTTTCGTTAAAAATATTTTGGATTTAAATTATAACCACTCCTTTGTGTTACTTAATGTCTCCACAGCCCCATTATCTTGTACCGAATCACCTAAACTATTATCTTCTTTAACTGACCGTTTACAATTTTAAAATATTTTAAGCCAACAAGTTAACCTAAAAATCAAATTAGGGTCGAATCTTGATATAGATGAAATAGTGAATAATTTATTCAACCTCATTCAATCGGCTGCTTGTATAGCTCATGTATAACTGATGCTGGAAAAGCCAATAACTCATTTTCCAATTTTCACTTAGTTTCCGAACAAATTCGTAGTCTAATAGTAGAAAAATGTAGAGCCAGAGCAAGATACCAATCTTCGTGGCTACCTTCTCATAAATCAGTATATAATAGACTCGAATAATTGATCTGAAGAAGTCTTATCAAAATAATATAATGTATATATATATTTCGTAAAAATAATATTAATGTAACATTTACCGACAATGTCGTTAATTCAGGCATTACGCATGATTCCAACTGGTTTTAGGCAATGTGAATTTAAAAAAAGTTAATAATAAAATTAATTTTCAACATTAACTTAGGCAATTTATACAATTCATTGTAAATCATAAAAATTAAGAATTTGTTTTAGGCAAAGTAAACAAAATTATTTACGATGTAGCAATAATATATAATAAAAATTACATTATATTAACTAAATGCTTATAGATAAAATACTATATATTTATATATATTTCATCATAAGCCACTATACATATATATATTCGTATTTATTATTCTACACCAACGTTCTCACATCACTAGTACCTATATTCATCGCAAAAATTAGGTCATTTACAAAGCAAACAAACAATATTCATTTGATTCAAACGAGATATTATTTATTAATAATAAATTACTCTCTCAGTGTTCTATTAGCACTTGAAAATCCTCTACAAAAATAAATAAATAGCTAATTCACTTAAAAGAGCTAAACTGAACAACAATACACTTAAAAATTTATAGGATTCATGTGGATAGATAATATCTCATATTCGATTAAGTAGCAAAATCTTTTCTATTTCAACATCTATTTCTAACAATACTATAATATAATATAGTACACGATTGAGTAGCGTGTTCAAATGATTAAAATGTTTTATGAAAATAAGTGTTCGATAGTGCAAACGTTGCGTGCATTGCGCCCATTTTACGGCCGACGTAACGTTCCTTCAAAATCGACTATCCAACGTTTGGTGGAGAAATTCGAGACAACCAGTTCAGTTAACAATCAAATAACATCCGTACGTCAAAGAAGTGCCAGATCGACCGAGAACATCGTCGCGGTACGTGCTAGTGTGCAGGAAAACCCGAGGCAGTCAATTCTTCACCGTGCACAAGAACTCGGCCTTTCACAGGCCGAGATTTGGGCTTACACCCGTACAAGATCCAACTAACTCAGGAGCTCAAAATTAATGACCATAAACAACGCCGTTTGTTCGCTGACTAGGCTGCGGCGCGTTTGGAAGAGGACCCTAATTTTGATCGAAAAATCATTTTTAGTGACGAAGCACATTTTTGGATGAATGTCAACAAACAAAATTGCCGTATATGGGATGATACCAACCCACACGAGGTTCACCAGGTGACAATGCATCCACAAAAAGTTACGGTTTGGTGCGGATTTTGGGCCGGCGTCGTCATTGGTCCGTATTTTTTTGAAAATCACGTTGGTGAGGCCATTACCGTCAATGGTGAGCATAACAGAACGATGATAAACGCTTTCTTTTTGCCAAAATTAAACGATATGGACGTAGATGACATGTGGTTCCAGCAGAACGGCGCTACGTGCCATACCGCGAACGCAACAATCGACGTTCTGCATGAACAATTTGAGAGTATGATTATCTCTCGCAGAGGTGACGTGAATTGGCCACCAAGATCGTGCGATTTGACGCCAATAGACTTATTTTATTAAGCACAGCTTATTTTATTTCATTTTAACATCGACCCGCCCTTATTGAAAAACCCATTATAAAAAAATATAATTCTCCCTAACTGTAAAAAATGATTTAACCAGATAAAAATTAAAACTCCAAATTATCAACATGTTAAAATAGAAAATTAGTAAGTTTTATTTTATTAAACTTTCCGTTGCCGTTAAAGCATTGATTTAATAATTTTAAATAAAAAGATAAGTTGTTAATTTGTATTTTTAATTATATTTAGTATTTACCGTATTACTCTCTCGATATGTGACATTATGTATAATGCTTAAGTAAAGTACTAATTATGTATATTGCCTAGTGACTAGATTTTTCATATAATGGACTGTACAAAATATCGGTATATTTACATTGCCGGTAATATATACAAATAAAATTATTTTTATATAATTTTTCATGAAAAATAGTAATATTTAGTTATTTAAGTTTCAATAATAGTACAGTAGTTAACCTTTTAATATTTAAATTGGGTTAGTATCATCGTTTTATTATGTTACTAATTCGTAGTAAACCATTTTTAATATTATATTCGATTTATGAAAATATTCAACTTTAAATCATTGAATATTTTTATGTACGTAAAAATATGTAATTTATATCAAATTAAAATCATATTTTATTTGCACTAAGTAGAAAACAAAAATGAAACATTATAAATGTTGAAGTATAGGGTAGGTGGTATATAAAAACATTTTTATTATCAAGTTACTAAATATTTTATAAATTAGATTGAAAGTAGTTGTAACCATATTGACCTCATAATATTATAAAAAAATACGAGTATGTAGTCGATTCATCGGAAAAGTAGAACTTTCAAAGTTAGACACGTAAAAGTGCAAAAGTGTCTATACAAGTTTAAGCAATAATTCACGTTTGGGCAGGTTTAATCTTGTATTAGTAATGGATAGACTATGACTATAAATCTATCATCACTATATAGTCTACATAGTACGGATATTATATATATGGATAGATTACTCCGGCTTACTTAGATAGTAAAGACAGTATAGTTCCTACCTATACTATTACTTGCACTGGTTAAAATGAAGGACGATGTAAATTTTTTTATAGCGATGTGTATTTATGGTGGCATATTGTTATTATTAAATTTATTTTTATAAACTAAAGTGTACTTCATTTTTAAATATAGGCTAACATCATTTAGTCATTCAAAGACATATCCATGAAATATGCTACCAATACTTAAATTCTTATTTTGAAAATTCAGTATGTTGTAAGCTAAAATTTAAATACAAACAATTATATTAATTTAATTATAAGTTGAACTCAATTAATTTCTATTCATAAAAAGTGTAAAACTAATAATACAACAACTAATAAAATATAACTAATAAATACGAATTATTTATATAAATATATAGTGATTTAAATATACTCAATATAAAATTAAACGAGATGTGTTCGTAAAATTTTTTTCTATGCACTATTATTTTTCAATTTATTTACACTTAAATTCCAGTTAATTATACATAAAACACATGATTATGTAAAACATTATTGTTGTATTATAAACATTATGATATTTTTTTGCATCAACAAGTGTTAGTGTTTATAAGTTTTTTCTCTGGGTTTTTCTTACCATTTTCTGTTTTTATTTTCAAGTATGATTAATTAAATGAATAAAACAAGCGAATATTATCAAAAGTATTATATTAATTAAGTACCATACTATTATAATAACATGACGTATTTATAAAACAAATATATTTTAAAAATACATAGATTTTAATTATTATTTTTAAAAACTCTTGTGGATATTGAAGCGAATTTTTGAATTGATTTTAATAAGAAAATATAAAATATATTGTAACTGAAAATCGTAATTACCTTTATAATTTACTATACTATATTTTTATCAAATTTTCATTTGCATTAGGAAATACTTTATATCGTCCAATGTATATAACAATATACTGGTTTTCTTGAAATTATTCACCTAGAATTAAACCACTTTGAATGATTTACATTTAAACTTTTTATGCATAATATGCGTAACAACTATGCCAAAAATAATTACAATATTGGTATAATATAATTGAGACTCATTTTTTATTTTATCAATAAATATTGTGTCCACACATTTTTATTTCTTCTCAGTTTAGTGTTTACTGTATATTTCCAATGAATTATTGACATATATTTCTTTCTCGTACTTCTCAACCATAACGGCCGTGAATGTAGATATAATGTATATAGGATATAGTAAATATTTTGACTTTGGTACTGTTGACACGCATGACGCAGATCAAGTATTGGTATTTGTAAGGGTTCAAATATATTAGCTCAAGATATATTTCAATTTCATCGATTCATAACACCCTTGTTCTATTGACCTATCGCATTAATGAGTACATCGAATGCACATATCATAATGTAGAGAAATCGTAGTGCCTGATGTCTGGTGTCACATATTACGTCAGAGACAGTAAAGCGGCTGAGGCGAAGGTCTGCTCGGTGCATGTTCTACTATTGACCCGAGCACGAATAGGAGTACAGGTGTCGCTAAAGCACCGTCACGGGGACCACCCCGAGACCGTAGCGACACGGATCGAACCTGGTTTCTTTCTTTTTAACGGATTCTTTCTGGGTTGGATTTGTACGAGTTGGGTTTCGACAAGATCGTATAACCTACTGGAAAACCATGCCTGTGGATGCGCATCGAAGTGTAAATGTGGTACGAGGATTCGGAGCCCTCGGTTTTGATCGGCGTTATGTCGGTTGGCGTTAACCCATACGCTGGGAACGTCTTTCTGTGGCAGCCCTTGAATAGCTCCTCCAAGCTAATAAAATGATCCGTCACTTGTAACCCTCGAAATAGAGGGAAAAATTGGAACATACATATAATATATAATGATATAGTATAATATATAATTATATATAATTATATATTTTAGAACCTTTCCATAACCGTAATTTTCTTTTACAATTGTATGTCACGTTAATATATTTCAGTGCGTTATTTCAAAACAAAATACGATTTTTATTATGCCATATTTCTTTTGGATTTTCATTTTTAAATTGTCAATGTAATATTTTTAATTTATTTTAGGATATTAGATGGCTAGTTCAATAACATATTCAATATATAAATTATGTACTTTTGTTTATAAACAGTTGTTATGGATTATCCTACAATATACTATATGAATAAATACTTAATAATTTTTTTATTTAGTTATTTATGACTATAAATATAAATAATAAATGTAAGTTATTTATTATTTATATTTTACAAAGATAATCTATAAAAAAATAAATACAATAATTCAAATGTGAATTTCATTCTTCATTTGAATATTAATGTATAATGCGCATAGTATATTAACACAGGAAAACTGAATTACC
The DNA here is from genome assembly GCA_019022885.1 of Schlechtendalia chinensis. Lineage (NCBI taxonomy): Eukaryota > Metazoa > Arthropoda > Insecta > Hemiptera > Aphididae > Schlechtendalia > Schlechtendalia chinensis. The sequence goes on from CM032339.1 coordinate 44,007,702, forward strand.
TTAAATTTACTATGTTTAATGAACTTTGAAATGTAATCTTTAGACAATTGACGTTGCATTTTTTTATTTTTAATGCTTCCATTTATACGGTTTCCGTAGTTGTAACCTACAATCAATCGAATTTTTCGAATATTGTTACTTTCAAAATGATTTTTCCTAAATTTCGAAACCTAACTTAACTCGCATCCTTGCCCCGAAAATAAAATTCACCTGTTTTCATCAAAACCCTTTGCACCATTGTCAAGATAGAAATTAAACATTTTTATATTTCCGTAGCATAATGTATCTATATATTAATATATTTCACTCTTAACAGTTTGTCAGATTATCATAATGATTTGTCAAAAAATTAATTATAAGTATATTTAGGTAGCGTATGTTTAATTTCTTTAAACGTAATGGTTAGTTTTAATATGATTGAAAACCAACAATATCTTCATCATACTAATTACACATTCAATAATAAATCATAATTATAGAACATGTGCGTAATACAAAACTAAACTATTGAAATAACTATTAATATAAAAAATATATATTGATTTTATTTGATTAAAAACTATAAACATAATTTTAAATTATTTTAAATTCATCAAGAATCATAGAATATTTTTTTTATTGTTCAATTCATGATTGAATTTATAAAACCAATATCTATATAACTCAAATTTAACATTACTTTTTAGTGTTTACTTAATATAGTACAGATTAGTTGAGAATATGCATTTAAATAGTATTTTCGGGTAATATATTATGGAAACTGTTTAAAATCATTATATTCTAATATATATAAAGTTTTCAGTCTTATTTTAATAATTCAAAATTAGAGACAAAAACACATATATCCAATACGTATATCAAAACAGACCCTCATTAGTTATAATGATTCACAAATTTAAAATAAATTTAGCAAGTTGCAGTATACTCGTATATCATCGACTATAGTCTTTAAACTAAAAGTTGGCAAATTTCACAGACAGAAATATTATTATGATTAAATTTACATATATTCTCAAGCACGTAAAGGTATTGGTACGGTTAACCATCGATACTAATATATCACTAGGGCTGAAATGAAAAATTGCTCACGAAAGACAAAATAGTAGTTTTATATGTGATACATGCATTTTATAACTTGTGCGTATCAAGCACTAAAATATATTTATACGTTTTTATTTTTAAGTTGCTTATATCTGATGCCTTTATATGCGTGTGAAGATATACGAGTATAATGAGAAATGGAAAGAAAATAGCCAAGACATATTATCTAGTTGGTTTGGGAAAATTATATATACAGCCTTTGATATAAGATATTTGAACCATGAATATTGGATGAACCAAAGAAATGTATGAGATAATCTATACGTCTATCGTTGTAACTTCCAATTGGCAAAAAGTTTAAAAATAAGTAGAATTTATATTATAGGGATTTAAAAATGTAATATGACATTCAAATCTCAGAAACAGTAACAATACCAATTTACAGTATTATTAATGCAAACCTATTATATACTATTTTAAACATATTATTAATACACTAAAATTATTTTAACATGTTAATACATTAAATAGATTTGAAACACGTGTTTAAAAATATATATAAAATATTGTTGTAATATCATATATAGATGAGAATTCGTATTTATCGAAAACGTTCATATTTTATATATAAATTTTGATAATAGCTTGTGAAAAAAAATACAATTCAATAATTTGCAATTTATTATTACTATTTGCAGAAAAGTTCATCAAAAAAAGTTGGCATTTTTTTTTTAAAATTTTTTTTAAAAGTATAAACATTATATAATAAAAAAATAACAAAATTTAATTATTAAGTTATATTTAATGTATGATAGTCACATTAAATAGAAATGAATAAAATTTACGATTTTAATATTTGTGAAATATTTTGTGAATCCAATGAATGATTTTATAAATATCCATCTCTAGGAAGTTATGAGTAAGTAACAAGCATATATACTCACGCACAATTACTTATAATCGTTTACTTTTTAGATTAATTTAAATATTATAACAAGCTTATCTAGTTTTAATTATAGTTAAGAAGTACAAGAATATTGAAGACTACCATTCTGTCAAATATACATTTATAATACAAATAATTTAATTAGATTTTATATTTTTATGAAATTATTGCTAATATTGTAGGTTTTTACCATGGAGTGTTCGTAATTAAAATTTATACTAAAAATTAAATACAATTTAACTTAAGTTAACTTTATTTTGTCTAATTATTCTATGAATAAATATTTTTAAAAAAGACTTAGACACATTTTTATTTATTCTAAAATACTCAATAATATTATTAATTTTCTTTGATAAGTATTTTAAAGTTTATTTCATGCTTCAAGACTTCTAGGAATATAATTTATCTTATACAATTTTATAAACTTACATCAGCACATTTTGTTTTATCTCTATGGTGTATTGTATTTGTAATATAATAATATATTATTTTATTATTTTATTGGAACTGAAAATCTCCTGCCAACTACAAATATCAAAATACGAATAAGGAAGGGTTAGAAAAAATATGACTACTTTTTTATCATACTAGGTAGTGATTTTATTTTCTTAATTAAATAAAAAATATTGTAGAGTTTTTAATTTAAAATAATAAGACAATGGCTTAGATTCTAAGCCTTAGAATATTGTGTAAACAAGAATCTAGGTTTTCAATGTAAATATATAATAAATTGATATTAAAATTTGCATTTAAATGTAAAGGTCTTTCCATAAACCGTTTTATGAGATACTCAGTTTTCTGATAATTTTTTCAAATATTTTCATTTTCATTTGAAATTATTAGGATAATAACAAATTACATTATTAAATTATCATTTAAGCTTGACCCTCACGCGTCTTTTTTTTATAATTTCTTTTGTCCAAAAAGTATCTATCGATACAATTATAATATCGTTGAAAACTAATAATTTTTTTCTTCAATTTAATATCAACCACTTTCGTAAAAATAAAATGCTCGTTCTACTCTGCTTAATCTGAAATTTATTTCTTTTGCTGATTGTTAAATTTTGTGTTATGTTAATATGAATATTAAATTCTCACCCATTACATATAATTAATGAAAAGTTACAATACTTTCTACACTGGAATTACATAATTTATCATCGTCATTGAATGGTCATTTCAAATAATCTTTTCTAACTTAGTACTCTAAATTAAATAATGAATATTATACAATATTAGAGCATCATTAAAAAAATTAAGTGTTATATATCCAAAATGTTAGATTATAATCCTCCACGAATATATTTTAAAACGCATTTGGCTTGTGTACACTTTACAAGAATATGACTTTACCAACGTCGGCGTAGTCAAATGCAGTCCATGCAGAGCTATTACACTATTATTGAATATTTAAACTGAGTCTCGTGAATAATATAATATAATTTCAACACAATATCTTACTAACACTAAAATACTCTCTAAGTCTAACACAAATATAATATCTGTTCTTGCCAATACATGCCACTTTATTAATAGCGCATTCAATATTCTCCATAACTACTTCACCAAACGCACTCTTATCCTATATTATTTTATACATTTAAGTCTGTATTACATTATTAATATAATTATATAATAATATAATTTTTTTAAATCATTTTTTTTTTTTTTTTTTTTGAAAATCCTTGTATTACCTAAGATGGAACGTTATATTATCAATATTGTTAAACATAGTTAAAATGTTACTGCCATAATCCTATCATTGCATTAAATATAAAATGATTATCTCACCAGCAAATGTAAAGACCTTTCCAATGATTAATACAATTAAGCACATTAAATTGGACTGCAACCTCAAAAAAATAATAAAATAGTGTCTAGTTTATATTATAGTGTCTAGTCTATATTATATTATTTATAGCCTCCAATTAAGAAACTCCGTTCTAAAGCATCACGTTTTCATTCTAAATGTGTTCTAAATCCGATAAAGTACTCTAGAAACCTAAAAGGTATTAAATTTCTAATATTTTTTCAATTATACACATATTCTTAATGTATCTCCAATTAAATTTCTGTACACTTATCTAACATTAAATCCACGATTATATTTCGTTCGATTATTTATTATTTTCTATTTTAGATTGATTATTCTATATCTTATTAAATCAATATTCAAAACAATTTTTATAGAATAAATAACTCGATATATCTATTAGTTTTTTGTATTATAAATATATCTTAAATTGAAATTGTGTTAACATAGTATTCATATACAATGTATAATATACATTGTAAACACATATAATTGTTTAAGGAAAACTATAAATGTATACCGAATATTTAATTTAAATTATTAATGATGAATTAGTTTTCCGTTCTGGTAAGAATGACTTTGGTATGTACACATAAAACGATTTGTAGTTTATACAAATATTTAAAAGAATATACTTAACATAATATAAATGAATTCATTTTCAAAACTTGTATTACGATATAATTAATTTATAATATTTGATAGTGAATAAATGCATAAAATATACAAGGGAAAATTCTTCTGGAGATTAATGTTCAAAATATTATTGAAACCTTTCATATAAAGTCTCGGGAACTTAAAACAATACTATTTATTTACACACAAAATGGTTTCGTTATAGAATCTTGTTCTTTTTAAGTCAATTGAAGTATATACAAAAAAAAACTTTTCTGTTCTATAAATTGTTGAATTTATCTGTTTAATATGTTTTAATTATTTAATTGATTTAAATAATAAGTTTTCTATATTAAATAAAATAAAAGTTGTAAACAATTGGTAAAAGAAAATGGATGCAATGGACTACTGAAATGGACACGATGTGTTATAATATGTTAAGCTATCCTACTTCCAACATACAAGTTTAATAATAATAATAATAATAATAATGAATTATTTTAAGAACAAAATACTCGTAAACTATAATGTATCTATGTTGTATACGTTATAATATGAAGTTTTTAACGATTTCCTCGCCTATGATTTTGTAAGAATCACATCTTCTATTTTATATCAGAAGGCGGCGATTACTTTTTAAGGAAATTTGGATGATTTAAAAACCAATTTTTGAGGTCCAGAAAAAAAATTAATATTAGTTAGTTGTTAGTAAATATATTTATTTTTATATTCAAAATGCAATTTATAGTAAATACAATGAATAAAATTCATATTATAAAATTAAAATTTAATATATTATAAAGTTTAGTAATAATAAATAAATAAATTATATATATATATATATATTATATATATATATATATATATATATATATATAATAGTATAAATTTGTACATTTTAATGAGCTTAATGAGAGAAATAACATATTTTTACCTGAGCCAGTTTTTTTAAAATTTGGTACTTGTGGAGAACAACCAATGTGCAGAATATTTTTGAAAATGGTTAATTTTAAACGGTATTTGATCTTCAAAAATGTAATTTTGGAGAATGATGTTTCACATATGTATCTAACTTTATGACCAAATTTTACAGTTCATTTACATATCTAAAATATGCTTAGCCCAAAAATTTTCAGTAAATGCAATTTTGTATATCTTCAATGAAATATTTTTTTGCAAGTAAATAATTTTCATTTGAAGTGAAGATTTTGTATGTCTGATTAACATTGTAGCTATATCAGTCCATTCTCCTGTTGGAGAAACTATATAAGGAATTTTTAAACATGGTGACAGTTTTCCAATCTCTGCAAAGTCTTTAAATCTCTTAATAAATTATTTACCAATATCTGTCAAAAGACTTCAAAACACATCACAGTCTATTTCGGAATTCTTTCATATTCAAGTATTGTTGAAAAATAAATAAATACTTGATTTTTAATATGTTGTTTAAATATATCAAGTTTTCGGTAGATAACAGATACACACGATATCAGAACATATATTAATTTTTTATTTCCATGTAAATTATCCCTTGTATTGTAGCTAGCATATTGTACTTCTTTATTATGAACTTATAACACTTATTTGCTTCTTCCGAATACATGCTTATCAAGAATGTTCAATTGGAATCTAAAAACGTTCGATCACTTTAACTTTGCTTAACCAACGAACATTGTTGTCTTGAAGTAAATCAGAATACGCTGAATCATGTTCAGATTAAAAGTCTTTGAATTGTGCTGAAGAGAACATCGAGACCTTATAAAATTAATTAACTTGATTAAGCCGTCTATTACGTAATGTTGTACTGAATTTGTCACAAAGGGATGTTTGAAAAATTATGCATTGATAAGTAGGTATTTCAGCATTTTTATTCTTAATTCCCTTAAAAAATAATTTTTTTTTGCCAATCATCGATGAGGCGTAATTGGTTGAAATATTCACACTTGTATCATAATTAATGTTTGATTTTATTGAAATCATCAAAAGCTTAAAAGAAATCTTCTTCAGGAGTCTTGTCATTAAATAGAAATAGTGCCATCAACTCTTCTCTAAATATTCTACTTTCAACGTTAAATAATTGCACATAAATTTACATTTGTTCGGAATCAACAATATCAAATGAAATTGCGTAGCAAGGTAGTTTTTGTGAAATGTTATTTAAATTATTTTTATTGTCATCAGCCAAAATTTCTGTTCTTCTTGTATTGCTTCTTGCTAATAAAGGAATACTTTTGAATAGCGTTAATTATGTTTTTTCAAATAGTGCAGTGACATTTTCAACATACATTCTTTCAAAGTTTCTGAATCTGAAAATGGTTTTTAGTTCTTATTTTGAACATCCAACATACAAGTAATGTTGCTTCTATTGATTTGTCTTACCTACTCATAATTTGAACTAGTATAGTTGTAATATTTTTGAAAGACAACAGATACGCGTAGAGCTTAGCTTTACGCGCTGCACTGCTAAGAGAAAATGTTTTATGGAAATCTTTACTTTTCATAATGTCGCTTTAAGTTGCAACATTTAACAACAGTAACTGTGTTGTTGCAAATGAGACAAACTGGGATGGTTCCAGCCCTTACTGGCATTGTGAAACAATATTGTTCGATCTACTCAGCCTGGAACATTCTGTTTTCATTGTCAACTTTATGTTTTTTAGAAAACATATTAAGTATAAAATAACATAAAAATTGAATAATTCATTATTATATTATTATTATTATTATTATATTATTATACGACGGACACGACGCGATTTCGATTACACGAAAATAATAGATATAAACTTGATAATTCGTTTAAACATGACGGACGCGATGCGATAACTATTGAATACAAACTGAATAAGTGTGTTACAAGTAATATGTACACTGCCTGCTGGTGTATTATACGATAACAATGAATGCCACAGTAATCACCAAAAAAATTTAAAAAATAGATCAAATGTCAATTACGTACGAGTTGTTTAGCAAGTTATTCTGAGTCTGCATTGAGAAAAAAACCAGCATTATTATATATATATATATACATTCCAGCTATGTTATAAAGTAAAATATTTTGGTGGTCCATTTATTTTCTCTCCGCTGTCCGGATTCGAATCGCGGGTCACCTATTGTCAACTCTAATTCTATATAGTGAGTATAAACTTAAACAATACTTAAAATAAGTAAGTTCATAAATTGTACAACAGGCTTCCAATAAACAACTTATTAAAGAATTTATAAAAGCATCATTGAAAATGTATTTATGGAAGTAATATAAACAAATCGTAACAATTTGAAATTTACAACGAACAAAAAAAAATGTGAGTTTTTTTTTATGTGTATCAGTTTCTTATACGTATAAGAACGATTTCAAAGTTCATGTTTTTTTTTTTTTATCGTGTTTCGACTAATCATAAAACAGTTGTATGCAAGAAATTATAATATATTATTTATTGATTTTAGGGCTGTTTTAGGAGCTCTATCAATTTAAATGGCCTTCTCGTGTACCGTTTCAAAAGTTTTCCCCTATATCTTACAACCAATTAGCTTTTCGTACAGATTTTAATAAAAATATAATTTTTTTTTACTCCAATTTTTATTACATAAGTTACATACGCATTTTAATAAGTGATTCAGTACAAAATTATGTCTTTTATTTATTTATTTATTTAATGATATTAATTTTTTGGTATAATTATACCAAAAAAATTAGTAATTATTTATAAATTATTTATGAAAAAAATTATATATTAATTAAAAACGATATAGGTAAAATATCACTAAAATCAATGAATAAATTATAAACGAATTTTATTATTTGTGATAAAATCATAATGTTATAATTATACTATATTTCATCTCAATTCTTAATAAAAATTTAATAGTTTATAAATAATATATATGTTTGTGTAATCTTATATTGCTCCATAACGTTACAAAGTTTACATTTATGTATTTGAAACAATTAAGAGAATCCCAAGAAAATACATTTTTTTCTTCCACAACCTCCTCGATTAACAATTATTTCGTTTTGTCTTGTTTTTTTGCAATTTTATATATACATTCCAGCTATGTTATTGCTAATGTATGTAATATATTTAATTCAATATGTATTATTTATTTATTTGTACTGAAAGTTTGGGTAAATATACGTTGTAATTTCACGGTATGATCAACTGCGTCATCATTTTATATTTAAAACCGTTGTGTGCCTTTAGTAATAAAACCCGCTGTTCAGTTAAACCAGTCACTGATATACTGTTCATAAAATTGTATGGTTACGACCATGTAACAGAATAGTAGTTGTTAATATTTAAAACTATTTAATTAAAAAATAATGTTTAATTTAAAAAAAAATAATTCCCATAAATAGCTAATTTTATTCAGTAAAAAAATAATTTATTATTTCACCATAAACTATTTTTATTATAATTTTAGGTTTTTAAGTATACAACAATAGTTTTGATTGGTCACGAGTCGTTTATAATATAAACATGTTCCGGTAAATTTGGAATTCATCCGAAACGTTGCTCAATTAAGTTGGTTTTTTTTATCACCAAACTGCATTGGCTCCGTTCACCGATCTCGAGAGTGCTACATTTAAATAATATATCATTATAAAGTATATAAAGCGGTAACAGCGGTGACGTCGTTAAGATAATTTATCGAAACGACTAGTAGCGATGTGACTTTATCGTGATGTGATAAAAGTGCGTTGTGGAGGCCAGTTTTCAGAACGGACAACATTGCGGAATATATTATTATTTTCTTCTCGGTTCCTAGCATTTATTTTCGATCTCTCAAACCTTCAATTCGCTGAAACTACCCAGTAAGCCTATTAGCCGAAATCCCAATAAATATGGTGCTCGGCCCAACAACAGTGGTTGTGGTGGTGAAATGGATTGAAGAAGTATTTCGTCGTATCCCGGCGGAAATTGTTGGTCCACGGTCATATTTCCGGTTAGCGTGCACATACCTGAAATGCAGAAGACTTTTTGATTACGATCATAAGTTCAACGGTCTCCAGAAAATCCGAACATCACCAACATCGGTTTACGACCATAATATATTTATAACCTATGTTTTTTTCCTACTCTGATCTTATTACTTTTAGTCCTTTGGGATACATTTTTTGGTTGTCAGATGAATAATACTCGAAGCAATACATTGTTTTGAAAGCATGACAACTTCCCTCCTCTAGACACTCCGTATGTACAAGAAAACTTTTCGGTCGATTCTGCAAAACTATATGATTTCTTACTATGTTGTACTCTCGAATATAGTAAACAAAAGTCATTATAATAGAACATTATTGTACTCGGCGTCCAGCTGACCGCCAATAAAACGATTGAAATCGATTACTGTGAAATAGAATTTCCGTACTTCGGATATTACAATAAAAGTACGTGTGTTAAAATGAATAATAGTCTTGATATGTGAAATTCATTTCACATTTAAACCATATGACTCTTATACTGCCTATATACGATTGCTTACTTTGCTACTTCGAGTTAAAATACAACAGCTGGTCGGTTATGTAAGTGAATATTTCATTTTTTTTTCTCAAAACACATTCCGTCTAAATTTTGTTTTTATTACCGAAAATCGTTTTTATATTAAAATCTAGAATATTATTATCTAAGATATTTCATCAATTGATAAAAAATACAAACTTATTTACGTATGCAATTATTTAATATCAAACAAAATCAATATTAAAATGTATTACTAATGTTTTTGGAATTTTTTCATAGTTAAAGCGTAAAATATCTATATTACACAGAATATAATTTCCTAAAGTAGTGTGCCAATCTTTATTGTGGCTGAACAAATTTATCTAATATACCAAATTTTAAAGTGGTTGGATATTATACTTTTACATTACAAACCTAAATTTTTGGGAATATGTAATATTATTGAGAAATACATTATATTATGTCATTCATTTTTAGTAAAATAACTTTAACCCAATATTATTTCAATATGATATGCATAGGACGTAATTTTATTTAAAAATTTAAACATGATGCTTCCAATGTAAATTAATAAAAATGATCACATCATATATTATAGTTTGTTTATTTAAATATTTTAATTTTAATTTGCTCTTAATAAAATATTCACTATATTTATTTCATTGAAAATTACACAATAATAATCAAAAGTAATCTAAAAATATTTGTAATAATATATTATTTGCGTATTTTTATATTAATTTAGTGATTTATTAATTAAAGATTTGAAATAAATATTAATAACTAAATAATGATTTTGTTTATTTTATTAAATATGTACATTTTTCCATAAGTAATATAATATGAATAACTATTGTAAAACTCAATTGAATACAAAATATATTTTAAACATTTTTTTTTTATTTTTTTACACATTTGTATAATTTATCTTAAATTATTATATTTATGTAAACAATTAAATTTCACTATAAATTGTCCATTAATTTTCTTTTTCGTCTTAGTTAAAAAGTTCAAAAATTGCATGATTTTTATTTCTGTCTAATGAAAATAAATACTATAGTTATATATACATATATATTATATTTAATTGAATCTTTCAAAATACCTATAGCGAATAATTATAAAATGTATAGATATAAATAGCTATAATATTATTATAAAATTATTATTATTTTAATTGATATTATAAATTGTTACTATATTATTTTTTCACGTAGATTTTTGAAAATCAAAAACTTAATAATAATATCACCATTAAAATTTAATAATTTAAAAAAAATAACAAATTTAGGTAAATTTTAAACAGCATTAAATATATTTTTAAATTTAAGTTATCCATTCAATTATTTATAAAAATTATCTTAAATAAAAAGGAAAGGAAAATTACAAATTTTAATTTTTGTAAAAGAATGAATAATTGCGTAGGTGATATTAAAATTGTGAACATATGTGAATTATTATTTATTTTCTTAATTTATATCGTCAATAATATATAAATTATATGTTTTCTGTATTTTTTTTCATTAGAAAAATAAAAACCACAATTGAACTTTATAGACTACATCATATTAAATATAACTTACAGATATTACATAAAACAATTAACATTTTTATATGTACTATAATATCTAGTACTTTAGAAACTATAGTATAATTAAGTCTTTTAAAAAAATATGTATACCCTCATGTCATAATAATTCATACGACATATTTCAGATGAAGAGATTTCTTAGTTCTTGATTACCAAAATATCCAAAATATACTCCTTTCTTTTTAGAGATAGTACTGAGATTCATAATGAAGTATATTTTAAAATAAATCGTGTAAAATTTTGTTATATATATATATTATATATACAGTTTTATTTTTGCAGTTGTTAAAAATATCCATATACTATTTAATTGTATTGTACTACTAAAAGATCACTTTTTGGTATATTTATATAATATTTGTATAATAGACTAGCGGTTTCCAAACTATGCGATGCACCTTCTTTGGGAAACACGAGCATTTAACAAGGGAAGCATGAAGTAAATATTGTATATAGTTATTTTTAGACTATTTATGTGCTCGATAACAATTTTGTTGAAACATTTATCTTATCTTATCTACACAAACTTATTTACTCTTAATTTTAGTATTATTTTAATAGTCGTATTAGACACTTATTATAAATTTTACTGATGTATTTTATCAAAGTTGATTATAGATAAATTTTTCATTCTTGAATCTAAACGTAAAAAAAAAATGAAAACATCAGTAAAAAAGAAAAAAACGTAAGTTCAGAAAATATGACAATCAATAATTAGATTTGAGTTTTACTTATATTAAAATAGACAACGAAAAACGTCCTAAATGCGTTATTTGTTTGAAAGTATATTAAAGTTTATTAGCTGCTGATAGTATGATACTAAATAAATTGAAACGTCATTTAGTAAATAATCATAGTATGTTAATAAACCTCTTAATTATTTGGCAAGACAACTTGAAAAAATAAAAAAAAACAATTTTCCAGTTTCGTTAAACAGACAAGTATTCCATCCAAAGCTCTTTTAGCTTTATATAAAGCAGCATTTCATATTGCACAATGTAAACATCCTCACACGATTGTGATACTTATTTTATCATCAGCGATTCATATGGTTTCTACTATGATAATATAATCTGCTGCAAACAAACTTAAAAATATTCCCTTGTCTAATAACATAATTCATGATAATATTATATTCTGATAATATAAATGAGCAGTTTGTTAATAAATTTAAAAACAGACATTTTGCGATTTAGCTTGATGAAGCAACCGATACTAATAAAGACGAATATTTAATCATTTTTCATTTAATCATATTTAATGTATGTTCAGTTTATGACCAGAATTAATATTATAGAAGAGTTATTAGTTTGCGAATACATTTTAGAAAGCGTTAAGGTAAATGACTTATTTGAGCTCACTCACAACCCTATGGAACATAAATATATTAAAAGGGAAATCTGTTTGAGTGTGTGTACAGATGAAGCTCGAGCTATGTTTGGTAAGTACGGTGGACTTCAAGCTTTAATTCGACAAAAAGCCCCAACAATTATATGGACACATTATCTTATTCATCAAGTCTTTAGCATCACAAACTATAAGCCTTTCTTTAAATCACGTACTTGAAACAGTTATAAAAGAAGCTAACTACTCATATGTTAAAATACGACCTGTCAAAGCAAGATTTTTTCAAAAACTATGTTAAAAAATGGACGCAGAGCATACAACGTTATGGGTTTACCGTAATTATAGATGGCTATCAAAGAATAACGTACTAGTACGAGTATTTGAACTTAGTCAAGAACTTTACTCTTGTTTGAATGGAAAAGAATATCCTAAAGTTAACAACAAAACTTTGCATAAATTAATATCATTTGCTATATCATATTTGTATGAAGCAGGATTTTCAGCAGTAGGTGTATTAAAATAAAAGATCGGTCAAAACTCAACGTAGAAAAAGAAATGAGTATAACAGTAACAACGTTGATTCCTAATTCTTAATCATTAATACATTCAAAACAAGTACATTGTTTGCATTAATTGTTTTGTAATATTTATATAAAATAAAATAAATTACCGTTTTTTGGTCATACAAGTTTTAATATAAAAATAATAAAGTATTAAATATTAAATAATTGTTAACCTTTTTTATCTGATATTATTCATGGGAGACTTGAGAAGATTTTTCTAATTTTAAGGAGGCTTTAATAAAAAAAGTTTATAAACCACTGTAATATACTAAAGATTCGAACTTTTTTATCTCTTTATTTTTTCACATAAGTATTTAAAATCGGAACGTATAAAAAATTCTAACAAACTATCACCTAAATATATAAATTATACATTGTCATTATGTCATTGTGAAAGTGTGGAATTAAAATAATTTGTTATATTATGCACCAGTTCAAGATGGCGATTTTACGGTTTTCTTCGTTACGTCGTATACCACTATCACATTATATTAGACTAGCCAGTATAAATAAATAAATGTTATAATGAATGCTGATGCTGCAGCGATACAGCGCAAAGAGCTTACGAGAAAGATCAGGTGTTGGTGGCCGAACGGGAGCGGGATTCACGTTATTTATTAAATGGTTTAATTGTCAATAGTCAGTTATGTAGTCAGCAAGACCCATTCGTAACCGGTGACACGAACCGAGCTCGCGCACGATAAGAGTGGTAATGACACGTCATGGGCGGAGTATGTATTCTATTATTATTATATAAACGGTTGACGGCAAAGTTTCCCTGGGACATCACTACAGGTCGGATATTATAAATTATCGTCGTGTATAATAATGCTTTTGATGATACTACAATAATTACGATGGACGCCGTTGCGCGCTAATCATTCGACCTCCGTCATCGTAGTTGTCGTACGAGACAAAAGTTTTATCGTTTGATTTAAAATGTGGTTTTTGTATTTTATTTCGATTTGTTATAATTTATAACCGCGTCGACGTCTATATAATGTGTATTCCACCCTTGCTAATAAAACGCACGCGCCCAAAATAACAATAATAATAATTATTATTATTATGATTATATGCACGACGTCGGTATTATATTATTTAATAGGCATGTTGTCGATCGGCCGACTGAACGATTGACCAACCCTACCACGAACAGACATTATTATATTTCCCTCCGACACGATTTTAATACACTGCATAGTGGTTTAGCACAGTTCACGGGGGTGGGAAGTGTAGGAGATGTGAAAGTCGATTTCCACGAACGTGCGGCTCTGAGATAATGAGACCAGTCAGGGGTTGGATCGAGGATATGTGTGTATGTATGTGTGTGTGTATGTGTATGTGTACTGTGCATGTGTGTATATTTGTATATATATATATATTATTTATATTATTGTAATATGTTTATGAATGTACAGCCCCAACATTATCTTTTTATATCGACTTAGATTGCGTCGATTCACACACGACCACAAATATAGACGTGGGCGATGCAAGTGTAAGAGAAGTAGACCTACTAATAACAATAATAATAATAATAACAACGTGCGCGTTTGTATAATACGATTATTCCGTCTGACAAATTCGACACACATCCTGTTTTACGGCGATGGAAATTAAGGAAGTATTGTTATATGGAAACCAAAAGAGACTACAATTTTACTGTGACGACGATGACAAAAACGAATAGCGACGTGATACGCGTGTAGCGCGACTTCACTGTTGATACGGATCGAATTAATTTTGAACGTATTCCCTTGTATAAATAACGAAGATAAATCGGCTTAAACGATTACATTCGTATGTGTGTGATGTATGTATATTTTTTGTTTATTGATCACTATGTAACGATACAAAAACAGGTTGCTTAGTAAACACTCAGAGAACCAAAATAATTTCATCTCAGATTATATTGTGCACCATAAATTTTCGGTACCATTTCCAAAATGTATTCTTTCTAAATATTGTTTTATTTGCATATAAATGCATATAACTTAAAAATAATTCAAACATCGTGTTTATTCACCTTTTCGATATTATATCTAATCGGATGGTTATTGTTATTATGTATTATATATGTAATGAAAAATACAATGTTTGTGTTTTAAGTAGGTATTTAATCAATTTGGTTTGTTAAGTTATTAACATAACAATATTTTTGTTTAATGTTTTTTGTTATTGGTTACGATGAAGTGATGAAATAAATTAATAGGTACCGATAATTACAATAAGAATATGATAGACCACGTTTGAAATACGATAGATTTGAAAACAATAATCTTCACCTGAAAAAAAATATATTTTTTATTTATTTATTTGCTAACAATATACTTAGAATTAGATCAATATAAATATGTAAGATTGTATTACATTTGATGAACTCCGATAAACATTTGAGCATTTTATTTTGTTCAATTAGATATACCTATCAAATCCTAATTGGATATTTGTACTTTTTAAGTATTTTTAAAGAAGTTGAAAATATTACTGAGATTAATTATGAGTCAAATGTAAATTAATATTATAAATAAATAAAATAATTTATTCAATATAATATTATTTATATAAAGATCTCACAATTTTTAATTATTTTTTCATTTAAGATTTAAATGTATTTTTCACACTTAATTATATGTGACTAAAATATTATTAAATTTTCCGGGTCTTGTAAAATTTGATATGTATAACTCAATTTACATATAACATGGCTAGCGTCAGCTCAAAACTAAAAAGTAATGGTTTTCATAGTTTGTTCTACGCCGATGATTTAGTGGTTTTTGCGAGAAATAAACATCTTGGTTCAGCCATTAACGTTCTTAATACAACCTTATCTACCTTATCTAGTACGTTAGATAGTTTATTCTTTGAAGTAGATTAAAAGCAAATGGTTAGCAACCAGATTTCTTTTGAAAAACTATTCTTCTTCTGTTTCTAATATTTGAACGTTCCTCAAAGAAAATTTTTAATTGTAACGGACTCGCAAGCTACACTTTACGCCATAGTGTCGAATCCTTTTGAAAACAAAATGTGGAACGAAATTGCCGACCAAATAGCTAGACAAACAACTAAAATAATGAGGTCCCCGTTGTTAAAAATCCAATACTCAGATATGATACCTCATATTTATAAACATATTTGGAATACTTGAAATTACAAATGGTCTAACCAAAACAATCGCATTGCAGCCTGGCATAAAAGAATTTGTCCCTCTGTGCCTAAGAAACCTTGGTTTTATAATTTAAGTATCTCTAGAAATAGTATACAATCGTTAGGATCCGCTTCGCCCAATGTAATTTCCGCCGTACTACAATTTTTTTCCAAAGTTGGCTTTCTTGTTTAATCAGGTTTTTATTTAATTTTATTAAATATTAAAATCCTTTTTTTTATTTTTTCTATTATTTTCTTTTTTTTATTCATTATATATATATATATATATATATATATATATATATATATACAGTGTGATCGAAAAGTCGCGCACACCAAAATAGAAGTGTTTCTAAATAGTAGTTGTGCTCTTGGGAAATCGACATTTTCACAGGGCAATAATCAAAGCACTACTAAAAGCGTCGTATCATCAATACATATAATAATGATGTCTAGATTAAATGTCGGGAATACCCGTAGTGTTATTTTGAAATAACCGATAAAAATAATTTATCACAACTACTATTTAGAAACACTCTCTCTTTTTTCTTATTATATTCATAATGCATGATTAGTATTGTTAATATTATCTTTTGTTTTGTTTATTCTTGTTTCTGATTTCATTTAATTTTCTGTTAAACACTGTTTATTCTCAATAAAAAAAAAAAAATAAAAAATAACTCAATTTATTTTTAAAATATTCATAGGCATTTTTAGAAAAATCTTAACAAAAGGTAAATAGGCAGGCAGGTAAATTAGGAGGGGGATGATCGCCTCATCCCCATAAGACCGTAATATAGTAACTAATAATTAGGGCCCGGATTTTAATGCAAAGTTCATATTTTGGGGGTTCTCTAAAAAAATTCATTACAAGTATATAATTTGATTCATGTAACAGAGACTTTAAAACTTAAACTTTTATTTTCATTTTTTTTTCATTTTTCACTGTTTTTTCATTTTTAGAGCACTTTTTATGATTTTTCAGTTATTTTATTAATTTTTAGTGCATATTTATACATTATACGAGTTTATAATGTATAATCATGCAATTCAAAATAAATTTGAAATTTGTTTTCATTATATTTTCTATGCCAATTATCAAACGTTTTATTTATGATTCCGATAAAGTTTTAATCTATCTAAATGTCAATGTCATATAGTATCTAAATATACTTTATCGAGACTATAAATAGAACGTTAATAGTAATATGATTAATGGATGTAGTTTATCACCGGGACTCAAACAAATAACAACTAATATTGGTCAGTCGGTATTACTTTGCAATTGCTTTTATATTGTGTATTATTTTGTACGGACCTATTAGTTAGAAGTGTTAAAAATGCCGAAAGTGAAATAATTGGTTTCCACCCGCTTGCGTGCCTACGTAAATAAATTTGGTGCAAACATTTTTACAACAGACGGGACCATTTTACTTTGTAAAATTTGTAGTATTAAAGTTGCAGCTGAAAAAAAATTTACCATTTAGTAACATATTTCAAGGGAAAACATAAATGCATTGAAATCAATGAAAATAAAAAATGAAAAACTTCAAAACTTTTGAAATGAGATATTAAACAATAATAGTTCTATATTTAATATAGAACTTTGCGTGGCTATGCTATCTGCAAATATTCTATATAATAAACTTAAGAATAAATTATTCTGTAATTTTTTAGAAAAATATACAGGCAAATAGATGCCAGATGAGTCTACTCTTAAACGTTATGTAGATAACTGTTTTAATGAAACTATAAATTCTATTCGAAAATACATTGAAAATAAAAAATATGAGTCAGTATTGATGAGACTTCTGACATTGAAAGTCGATATGTTGCCAATTTAATAGTTGGTACACTAGAAATATCTAACCCTGAATAATCATTTCTATTGAATTGTAAAATGCTGAAAAAAGCCAAAAATAGCACTATCACAAAATTGTTTGAGAGGTCTATGGGTATGATATGGCCAAATGGAATGAAACACGATAATTTTTTATTGTTTGTCAGCGATGCAGCTCCATACATAGTTAAAGCACGTAAAACTATAAAAGCCTTATACTCAAAAATAGAGCATATAACATGCTTAGCATACAGTCTGCACAGAGTAGCTGAAGAAGTGTGAGAACATTTTCCTAAAGTGGACGCATTGATTTCAAATGTAAAAAATTTTTTTTTAAAAGCGCCTTCACGAGTATTAAAGTTTAAATGTATGGCCTAAACATTCCTTTACCGCCCCAACCAATACTGGCACGTTGAGGTATTTAGATAGAAGCTGTTGTTTATTATTATTATTATAATAGTATTATATATAGTAGTTTAACATTAAGTGTAAAGCTTGAAGTTATATTCCAAACTATAATCTTCAATATTTGGTTTTATTAAACACAACTTCCAATTATATTATTAGATCTCCTATTTAATTTCATATATTAACTAATTTAAAAATAAATTTACGTAAACATTTAAAATTTTCTTCGTTATATTTGATTTAATAATTTGACTTTTTTTTTCGTTGTTCTCAAATATTTTAGTTTTCAAATAATTCCGAAAATATTTTAATCTACTCATTAAGTTACTCGAAATTACAGTTTTGCATAGTGCCTTCTGGTCTGATAATTTCATTTAAAGTTGAATAATTCGAACTCAGCATCGTTACAATATTATTAATTATTCTAATGTTATAGAATGAATTACAGTTACTGTTTGCATAATGTTTGGACTTTAGAAATAACAAAATAATATTCATATTTATTTTATTGATATTGTTAAAGCACATTCATCTTTACACTTGTAAATTTTAAACTAAAATAAGTTATATTGTACATGTAATATTTGACCAAACTCTCTTGCTCACTGTAAGCACTATTGTTTGTAATACTCTGTTAAAAGTTGTATATTTTCTTTAGTACAATTTATGTAAGAATTTGATTTTATAGTTTAGAATATATACTAGGATGTATGAATTTTAAATTTTGAGCGAGATCAAAATATATTTTTTCAATATATTTGTTTTAAATTAACTAACAAAACTACAATATTATTAATTATGATTATGAATCTATTAGGAAATTGTTTGGTATTAAATTTTAAGTTTATGACATACATATTTAATTGTTATCTTTATATCTTAATTATTAGGTGATGTACAATTACCACTTGATGACAGTCCTATTCTATGTAATATTAATATAGCAGTTTTCCCTTTTTATTCTATATTTCTATGCACAAAAACTTAAATGGCTTTAGTTCTCCAATTAATTAATTGAATATAAAGCATTATACTCTTGTAACAGATTACAAAACATTGATGTATTTCATTTCTCTCTTAAAGAAATACTTAGGGGCATTTAAAATCGTTAATGCACAACTTATTTATTGATAGATATTTTTTTTTGTAAATTGTTATTTTGAATATTCAACTGATTTTGAACCTGTTTATATGCTGAATTTAAATTTTACACAATACTAATTTGTTATATATATTTGTAAATATAGTCTTAATATTTCAATGTGTACATTTTTTTCTTATATGTTAATTATGGCTGTACTTCATGCCTACGAGTGTGCATTTAAATAAAATAAATATAATAAAATTTGTTATTAAATAATAATATTTTGTAATATAGTGTAAAGTGGCCAGAGATAATCAGGTTACATATATTTTATTAAGGAAAAGTTTTTGACTATTTGAATAATATTAACGGGAGCTTGGGAGCAATAATATGATGTTAGAATTAGTCGAAATAAAGGAGTATCAGTTTCTGTAATTATTATGTCATAATATTAATTAATAAATCAAAGTAACATACATGTTTAGAAGTATAAAACACGTTTAATTAATTGATTGTTGATAATAAGTAGGGCTCGGATGTTTATGCACTTAAAACTACTATAATATATATATATTTATGCACTAAAAAACTACCAAATATTCAATCAAAATATGCACTTAAAATCATAAAACATGCATTTTTTCTAAAATACCATAGAAATATGCACAAATATATTAATTAATATTAATATATTTTTATTTATTATTTTTTTAATATTATATATTAATTAAAGCGTTACACTGTGATACAATGGTTTGTTTAATTTGATCAAACTTGTAACTGCATTTGTTATCGGAAAGTACATTTTTGTAGCGTGAAAAACTTCGTTCTACATTTATTGATGTTATTGGAGTATATTTAAAAAATACGAGATCCTTGACCTTCAAATCTTCTTCTATTCCTTCCATAGTAACTGTTTCACCAGAATGTATTTTAAAAATCTGAACTAAAGTTTCAAATCCAACATTCTTTCAATTACGTTCTGATATTTTTCGTAAATTTTTTTTCCTACTTCTCCAATAGCCATTTTGAGGGTTTCTCTAGTATTAGTGACTATTTCAATTAATTCAAGCAAAGTCAGTCAGGATTATTCTAATTTAGTTATGTTACCTGGTAAACATTTAAAGTTGGACTGAATGTATGTTAAGTTTGGATCTAAATTAGATACAGCCATAATGTTAAAACTTTTTTCGATTGAAACTGCGTCATTTGGGTTTAATTTAGAAAGTATGTTTTGTATATTTGTAAAATTATCAGTGTAATAAAATTCTGCCTCTAACGACGTTCCCCAAACGGGTTATTATAGAAAACCGTGGGAAGAGAAATACCAAGGGCTTCTTTTTTAAAAATCTCTAAACGAGATGGAGCTTTCAAAAATACTTTTTTAACATTTGACAAAAGTTTATCTACATTATTGAATTTTATACGAATTAGATAAAAAGATTAGCCGATTACTGAAAAATCACTAAATCGTTGCCTAGGTGTACCGCGTAGAGGTTCTTTCCTGACACCCACCAATAGTAGTAAACACACATATCTAACAAATTTATATTTTCTTTTTTCTTTAATCAGCATAATACAGATTGTCTTTTTTGTATATTTAAGTATACATACACACACATATATATATATATATATATATATATATATATATATACATATATATATATGTATGTATATTTATTTAATTAAATATATATATTTTTGTTTTACATATAATTATTAAATATAAATTGGTGTCAATATAATTTACTATTTAACATAGTTAATACATAATATTACGTGCATTATAAAAATATAATTGAAATTGTATTTTAATTTTTGTATATATGAAATGCAATTGTAGTAAATGTATACAAGTTTATTAAAGCTTTCATGGATTGAGAATTTATTAACTATGTGATTTTCGGAAATATCCATGTGTATAATACATGTGCATATATACACATGGATATTTCCGAAAATCACATAGTTAATAAATGTATACAATTTTCGTTTAAATAAAATATTAGAATCATACAATTAAATTGAGTATTGAGTGTTTTTATACTAAAAATGTAAAATTCGTATTAGCTTAAAATAAAAATGTTAAGTATGATTTTATTTGAATACCCGTACGTTGCAAGGATATGTAGAATATTTCACGATGCACTATAAGATATTTCAATAGTCAATCATCATGGGAAACAATATTCAAAGTGCTGTTCGAGTGCTTTTGGATATACGATATTTTTCATTTTTCGGTCTGGTGCGTACACGAATAAATCAGAAGGTTTTCCGACGCGTGAGCAGGCCACATACAGTTGTCCATGTGAGAAGCACAGATTCCCCAAATCCAGCCCACACATTTGCAGCGATTGTCCCTAGGCTATGTTGATGGTCATTGCAAAAGCAAGACGGACAGGAATTCAAATGGCATATCAGTTGGCATAATTGGAATACGTGGCAAAAGTACATCTTCTCCCTTGAATCTCCCATTCAAAATTGTAGTTTCGATGAGATTGTTCATAATCTTTTTCACCAAAAGTCTTGTACCATTGCAAAGTCCGTGGTGGATTGATGTTTCGGAGAAGAATAATAGGCACACCAATTTTCAATGTTAGAAGGTGCCAGGTGTACCTGGCAAATTGAGTAAATTCAAGAATACCATGGGTTAATTGACAACTTCGTCTTGATTCATCACAGTATCGATAGACATGTACGTTGTCGCATCGCCTGGTATTCCGTCTTGAATGCTGAAATTGGTTGCATTGACATCGTTGTTCGTAGCTGCCAATACATATATATCATGTTCACTAAGCCACTAATGATTTTTATAATTCCGCGCGATATTTGGGAAAACGATTTGAATTAATTCGTGTTTGATAGATGTCATCTTAAAAAAGTTTGTTGGCAATTCGATACATTGTGTAGAATAGTTAATTGCCAATTGCCCCATTCCCAATATCCAGCAATTGTTTTGCGAAACGTTTGGCGAGAGTTAAACACGCATGTTGGTTTTCAAAGCCAATTTGTTGACATGTCGCCATAGAACTTAAGATTTGAGACATGCATTAAATTCATCAGCGGATATTGAATGTGGTATCACTGGCAGCTTTTGTCTCCTGACAACAGAATAAGTGTTCCACCAAAAGACTCTCTATTACCTCTCAAATCTTGCAGTTTACTATGAAGCACTTCTAAAGCTTTTTTGTGAGCCATTGTACATTCATTCCATATGATAAGTTCATATGTTTAGAGAACTTTGCTGATTCCAGAATTTGTTTTGATATTCTATGTTAGCTTCTCAGTGGTTTGCAAATTCAACGGCAATTCAGTGCTGAATGCGCTGTTCGACCACAATCCAATAATGTTGCAATTTCTGATGATGCAATTGCCAGTGCTTTTTTTTCTGTGATCGTATACTTGCCAATATCATAGAAATGAGAAAAGTTTTTCCTGTACCTCTGGGCGCATCTATGAAGTACAATCCACCGCTATGATTGTTTATTTCCTCTATGATTGTGTCATTTACAATGTGCTGTTCTGAAACCAATTTTGAACGATTATTTTCAACAAATGTACCCAAGTCATGGATATCAAATTTTGTTTCACGTTGCAAATCATGATCATATGCGGATATGTGGTATTAGTAGGTCAGATCGGTGCACACATTTCTAATTGCACCAATCCTTTCTTAGCGATTGCCAAACATACATCCTCGTTCAAAAGCAACGCCTCAATATACACGTTTGGTGTGAATTGCCTGTTGATATTCGTTGCTCATAAAGGATATCTTCACTCATGTCATCTTTGTATTTTTCCCAAAGATCTTTTGGATTGGATGGGAAACACGTTCTCAATAATATCGCAAATAATGCACGTATTTGCTATGGTTGAGCAGTATTTGATGCATCAGCGAGTGCAGTGTCCCAGTGGGCATCGTTCTCAAGAAGATTTAATTCCTGGCAAGCTTCTTGATTGGTCACACTTACCTCACCATTGACTGTTCTCGGTTCTTAGAAGGATTTTGGTCCTGGTTTATTAATTAATAGTAATTTCAAGTAAAAACATTTTTGATTGTTTGGATGAACTATATAGAGATGGCCTAAATCATTGGACGAATATAAATTCGGATGTCCTTTAACTAGTTTGCCCTGTCTACGACGTTGAAACGATTTGGCTGATGCATTCCATATGTAGTATTTTTGCACTTCTGAGTAAAGAAGCGTTCATGCGAACAAATCATCCATACACAAAGAGAAGAACGCAGTTAACGTTTTTTGCGTTGGCAAAAATCCTCTTGCATGTACATTTTCCATTGTAAAATAAACGCGCTGTCCATTCTCAATATGCGCAGTGAAATAAACAACTGTTGGTTGGCATTCATAAATAGATAATGAGAAATACGCCAAACAGCTTCATTGCTACTAATGTAGCAGGACGCTATCAATTAGGACAATTGATAACTTTCAATTTCTTAGATTGGTGCAGATGCATTTTCCACTCCAATAACTGCCATATCGCATCCTTTGTTAACATATTTGCATATGTATTTCATCGATTTTACTGAATTGCAATATTCGACATTGATGTGTGCGTTGAACGTCTTAGAGAGTAATGGTGAATACAGTACAACCCAATGATTATCGACTTCAATATCATTGTTGCGCACTTTTAGAATGATGAGTTTGCCGCCATCTTCAGTTGATTGTCGACGATATTGGGGATATTCATCATTGTCAGTGATAGTTTCGGCGTGTAAGTCTCTTGGATAGCGTTTCGTGCATTTTCCATCCTTCATGCATGGAGATTTGGTGTTCGCTGATGTTCGCTGGTGTTTGTGATGTGACCGCTCCACATAGGCCATGAATCATATTTTTGGTAACGACTTCGAATAAGCCTGGATCAATGTCGATGTCTGATATTTCTGCTGAGATGATTACATCGATTTTGTCTGGTGTAATTCTATCAATCAATTAAATCAAATCGTGTGCATGCAGCAATTCTCTTTTCTACCATTCAATGGAATACATCCAACAACGTGTCTCACCAAAAACACGATACTTGTAAATGAAATCCATAAAAGATTTCAATTTTTTGTTTGAACACACGTGCAATAATATCATGGCGATCCGAAAATGATTGTCCAGGCAACAGAAGTTCTCTAGTTTTATCTCACGTAGGATTGCACGTGAATATTATGAAAAAATCCGGACAGTCGTATGCGCGAAAGTAAGTCATTGCATCTTTTGCGTATTAATTAGGGTGGCCCTTAAAAATAATGTTTAAATTTTTTTTGCGGCACCCCCCTATTTTTTGTTAATACTAAAAAAAATAATAATCTAAAAATTTGAAATTAATCATCCAATTTAAAGCCGTGCCCCCGGGCACTTAAAGTTGAGTAGTTATGTAATTTTTTACGAAAAAATCTAAACAATGTGATATAACTTTTTTTTTTAATAACCAAAAATCATTAAACAACAAATGTTAGATAGAAAATTATATAGGGATTTCAAAAATGCTACTATCGATAACATTACATTATTTATTACTTGCATAGTTACAGTTTTAAGTATAAAATATATAAAAGCTCAAAAAATCCGGCTAAATGGTATTTTTTCGTTTTATTATTTATACCAGTCGAACGATTCAAAATACAATAAAATTACATGTGTACAAAATTATTTAAAATTAAATTTCTTAAAATAATGATTAAAAATACTACCTAAAAAATAAATTATTCAAAATTTTATGTCGATCAATCAATATAATCCGTTTTTATAAGTTTAAAATATTATTTATATTTAATAAATTCATTTTATTTATTATTTTAATAACTGTTTAATTACATTCTTTTTTTACTGCAATTTTCATTATAATAATATGGAAACAAATATTAGTTATTGAAATAGTTATTAAATTTGTATGAAAATAATTGACAAATAATTCTATTTTAAACATTATGCTTATGACAAAAATAATCTACGATATTATTATTTGATTATAATGTAATCGATTTCAGTCAATTACTGTGGTCATAATATAAAGATAAGATTATATAATCTAATTTTCAGACTTAATAATATTATACCTTTTACTGTTATTAATTAACGTCTGGTGTTCGTCAGATGCGTTTAATTTGTTGTTTTACAAGGAGTTACTAGAGTTAACTATGATTTTTCTTAGTGACAAACCAAATAATACGATACTTTTTCACGCTCCTGGTGCAATTCATCATGCAAGATGGATGGCAAAAGCCATTTATTGCCTTAAAATATACATCTTTTGTAATGAATTTGAATTGATTACAATTGAAAAAAACGGACTTCGTGATATCTGTATCTTTGTAGTTACAATTTATATCGAAGCATGGTTGAAAGCGCCTTCCGCTGCAACAGCACCATATCAAGATTTAATATTTATACAAAAATTGTACAGTTATAGCTCAATTGATATAAATATATCTCGAGTAGCATTGCATAAATTTCGAAATCATTTGTGGTATCTAATTCCCGAGGCAGTTGCATTGGCATTTTTCGATAAAAATATTTCAATAGCATCGAAAAGAAAAATGATTATCAATTTAAATAATCAAACAAATTCAGTTAAAAAAATCAAACGACTAAATTTAAAAGAATCCGAAATACCAGAATTTGTGAAACATGAAATTGAATTTTTCGTTTCAAGCAGAACTCTAGATTTTTTCAAAATATTTAACTTCGACACAGAATTTTTATTAAATGACCCATCAACTTGGAGTGAAAACTCATCTTTTCAAAATGAATTTCAAATGATCTCTAAACTCCGAGTTATCAACGATACGGCCGAGAGGAGAATAAAGTTGATTGAAGACTACAATTCGATACTTACCACTAATGAAGAACAAAAACAATTTGTGTTACAAATTGTGAGTGATTACAGAAAAAAATTTCCTGACTGCAAAAAAGAAACATTAAAAAAAATTGTAATTAAACATAGAAGAAATGCATAATTTATTATGATAATTATTTAATAATATATTATAATTATAATACAATTTTTAGCCATTCATCAATAATTAATTTACGTAGTAAGAATATTATTAAGATAAAATATTGATGTATCGACCTAAAATTTTGAATAATTTATTTTTAAGTATTATTTTTAACTATAATTTTAGGGAATTTAATTTTAAATAATTTTGTACATATGTAATTTTATTGTATTTTGAACCGTTTGACTGGTATAAATAATAAAACAAAAAAATATCATTTAGCTTGATTTTTTGTGCTTTTATTTATTTTTTACTTAAAAATGTAATTATGTTAGTAATAAATAATGTAATATTGTCAAAAGTAACATTTTTGAAATCCTCATAAAATTTTCTATCCAATATTTGTTGTATAATAATTTTTGATTGAAAAAAAAAAGTAATATCACATTATTTAGATTTTTTCGTAAAAAATGACATAACTACTCAACTTTAAGTGCCCGGGGGCACGGATTTAAATTGAACGATGTATTTCAAATTTTTCAGTTATTATTTTTTTTAATATTAACAAAAAAAGGGGGAGTGCCACAAACAATACAACAAGAAAACAATTTTTTACGAGTAAGCTAAGGGCCACCCTAGTATTTATACATATGTCGTGGGCTTCCTCCAAATGTACCCAGAAGTATGATAATTCTGGCAATTTCATTTTTCCACCTATGCAGCACATTTCTGGAGTTTCCTTTTAAATTTCTATGCATGGCATGACGCATAACTTGTCCATTTTTCTAATAACGACACTTCAATGGCAACTGTAATCATATTCTGCATCGTAATGGAACGCAGCATGCTTCAATTCAACGTGCAGCGTCCGTCTGGATCAATTATAGTGTTCTCTTCTTAAAGTCAGACTTGCTCTCCGTTGGTCAATGGTATAAGTCGAGTGGGCTTGATCATTAATAGTAGTGAGTTTACTTGATTATTTAGATAAGTTTATAAGGGAATTTAATGTGATTTAAATTGTAGATTTTTATTTTTATTTCGGTAATATCAATAATATTTTTTCAATAAATGAAATCTATCAAAAAAATCTAAAATAATGCTCTTTATTAATCATTAAATGGAGGTAATTATTGTACAAATATTTATGAAATAAAAATGAACATACTATTATTTTGAAACTCATAAATTCCTCACTGTACTAAAAATGTGGAAGTGTGATTTTTTTCATAAAAATTCAAAATGTTTACGATAGTTGTCATTATATTCGTATTGTACTTTAATAGTTTAATCTTGTTATTTTTATATTAAACACAAATTATGTAATACATTTTTATTTCAAAATGATACGTATAATTATAATTGTAAATATAATTAATTATTAATAACATGTCATAAGTTGATATTTTATGAGTAATATGAATAATTATTTTGTATTAAAAACAATTTAACTTTTTTTCATATTATCACATTAGTTACGTTTTTTTATTACAAAACTATATTAATTTTGAATAAGTAGTTTTGAATATAATATAAAACGATTTATAGCCAGAAATAGTTTAAATCTAAAATTTTAAATAATAATCATTAGCTATTTAAATATATATAATTTAATATATAATCCTATATGTAAAATAATATATTATGTTATTTGTATTAAAGGTTTATAAAAATTCAAAAATACCATCAAACTAAAGAAAAAAATATTTATTTTTATTTTTATTGACTGTTATATTTGGATACTTTAAAGTAGGTAGGTATCAAAAGTTGAAATAGCAATTTTGTTCGTGATTTTTTACATAAATAACAGTATATATGATTAAAAAATAATAAATATGTTGTATTATTAAAAATGGTTTCAAAAGTGTTTTATATTAAGTTAGAAATAATTTATTATAATAAAACAGATACAAAATAATAATATGAATTAATAAATTCGATACAAATTATAGTGTACATTTTCTACAGTCAATCAATAAAAGGGTTTATTGAATATTATTACTTAGTAAAAGTTGTATAATGGATGGAAATTAATTTTACACCGTCTAAATACAATATTACTTGCATTTTCATAATACTAAGATAGACGCTACTATATATTTTATAAGCCACATATTGCAAATACATTATGTGAGCAATATAGTAATGCAAACAATTTTGGTGCAAACTACCAATTTATGTTTATTCTTGAAATAAATTTGAGTGCTATAATTTATTATCACTAAACTATAATTATTTATTATGAACAATATATGGAAGTTGGTTTATATTTATTTGTGTACGCCTGAAACTAATATCTTGTGCTGCTTCAAAGTGTATATCATGTTTTCTTTGATGGTGTGACCTGCTATATTGTACTATAATTGATGAAATGTACTAAATAGTTATTTCATTTCACGTAATATGGTAAATATGATTGTTTGTACTATATATTTTCTTTTGATTTAGTGTTTATTTTTAAAATAATAAGAGACATATAAATATTATAATATTTTCAAGAAATTAACGACTTTTTCTTGATCATATAATTCGCTCGAAATATAATTTAAATAATTTCAATAAGAAGGAACTAATACAAAGAAATCGAGTTTAAATTATTTTATTTGTTTGGATAATAAATACTAATAAAAAAGAGAGATAAAACACTTAATTGAAAAATGTGTTTTTTGATAGTCACTTTGTCTCCGAATTGATTTTGTTGTTGCGTTTTGGTTATGATAATAACAAACGAAAAGAGACCCCAAGATTTTCCTCGTAAATGATTTGCATATAAATGGACCGGCGAATAAAAGGGGTGTTTTCCCATACACTATAACGCCGCGCAGTGTCTCAAATTTCGGAAGCTGTGCACAAGAAAAGATACATGTTGATAAATAGCAAGCCGCTGTCGTTGACATAATTCAGGATTCGGTAAGCTTATACCGTCCTTCCGTCTGCTATTTTGTGTCCTTCATTTTTTTTCTTACCAAATGGCAATAAAGACGGAAAATTTTCGTCTCCTTTAGTTACGTGTTTGCATTTTTTCGCGTTTTTTTTCTATTTTTCAACAAAGTGCGTGTGCCTTTTTTTGGACCGATAAAATGGAATCTGACCCAATGTATATTCGACGGTTAAGATGGTGAGGGTCCTCGTATTTCATCAGATTAGATCACAATCGTACCCTAGAAGACCGCTATACTGCATCAACACCTTTTACCTAGAGTATTTATTTTCTCCATTTATGACCAAGAATTATTTATTTTGAACCTCTAATCGTATCATTCCTTTTACATTCCTTTTTCTTTTTTCTTTTGTTAAACGTTTTTTAAGCTATGCTTAATATCTAATCTGAACTGAAAGAACTAAGATGATATTATATATTTACGTATAAGTTATCCATAAGCGTTTGAATAAAAATAATATATAAATTTCTATTGTTTTCTATATTTGAATAGTACGTTAATGAACGACGTTTTGATGTCGAATAATAATAAAAATAAAACTTAAATTTATGTGCATGTTTAAAAATATTATATTTTTGTTTTACTTTTATAACATTAATGTATGTCCCTTTCATTAGATATCTTGATATATATTGTATATGAACTTTTAAATATTGCAATTAAGTGAATATCATTGTGATAACCAATATAGAGCTAGGAAGATTGATTGTATATTCAATATACTATATTGTATAAAGATCTATTATACATGTTAAATGGCACGTGTTGTTAATTATAAAATGATTCCTAAATAAAATTAATTATTTTATTTAAATAATAATAATAACAATAATAATAATAATAATAATAATAATATAATAATAATAATAATAATAATAATAATAATAATAATAATAATATAATAATAATAATAATATAAAATTAATAATATTATTATTAATAATATATAATAATAATAATTATATAAATATTATATTATATTATTGAATTATATATATTAAT
Organism: Schlechtendalia chinensis; assembly: GCA_019022885.1. Classification (NCBI taxonomy): domain Eukaryota; kingdom Metazoa; phylum Arthropoda; class Insecta; order Hemiptera; family Aphididae; genus Schlechtendalia; species Schlechtendalia chinensis. The sequence continues at coordinate 44,038,457 of CM032339.1, forward strand.
AAATATATATTTTATTTAATCATTTTTATTTTTTCAGGTGACGTTAGTGGAGATGGTTCGCATATGACTATAACAGAAATGACCACGGTGGGGCAAGAAAACAGCAAAAAGCAAAGAGTGTACCATCACAAACGTCATTTGTCGAGATTTTCGTCGGCAGTTGACTATCCCCCGGGGAACGCGTTAAATAATGATTTCGAAAATCCGGACAAGATGTTCGTCACCAAAAACGGCACTGTAATCACGTCACAGATCGGTGGCACAGCAATCCTTCCATGCGCCACAGCCAAAATCGGCACAGCCACAGTAAGTAAACAATAAATATACAAGATATTATAGTATTGCTGTAACGAGAGAAGCCCGGTGTTATTTAAATGATCTGAATGGAGATATATGTTTTTTTTTTTTAAGTCTACCGACTGGAAATACGCGTTTTCATTATTTATGCCGTTACATCAACGATACATGAATATATGCATTAAAAACCTAGTAACACGCACAAATCCAAACAGATTTAACAAATCGTACAAACATGTTTAACAGTGAGACGGTTTTTTTAAAGTTAAATTTTATTTCCAAACAGCCAATAATATGCACCCGACTTAAATGGCAATGTTTATATTAAAATACGCATATGTTTCAGGAATTCTATATTGGGAGATATTCTAAATTCTACATTTTTCATGAGATATGTAGTTTTGTGTATTCAAAAATTTAATCTCGTCGAATTGACATAACATGAATATTTATATTCCATTTTAAACGCGTATTTTTATTCAATATAGTATTAAAAGTAATGGTGTAATAGAGGGTATACCATTGAATTTAGAAAATATTTTTCACAGTGTTAAACTTACAATTATAGTTATTTTTGATTTATTCATCAAATATACAAATTATTGAAGTCTCACATATATCTAGTTAATTCAAATGTAATGTTTAATCATGTTTTAAATATGTTATCTCATATTAATTGATATAGTTGGTTCACTAAACATTTACTTTGTTATCGATTAAATCGATTAAACGTTGAAAGTCAATAATCATAGACAATTTAATAATTTAATAATTCTTAATGTATGTCGAAAATGTATCAACTATAAGAAAATAATAACATAAATATTCAAATTTCCAAAATTGGTTAATTTGTCACATTTCAAAATTGCAAGTGTTGGTGTAATTCGAATTTTTAAAGCACTGGTCTATTCTGTAATGATTTATGAATATCTATAAAATTTTAAATATGAATATGGTTTATGATAATAAATTTCTACTGCAATAATTGATTCAAAACATTTTACTTCTAATTATAAAATAAAACAAGTTTTGAAATATATAAAATTATAACACATTGTATATGTAGATATTTGTTTATACCCTATGGAAAAATATTATGGAAAATATACGTAACAACCATATACATAAAATATTGGTTTCAAACTGTCTCTGCCAAATAATCAACTAAAAATGATTTGCAAGTTTTAAAAGCTCTCAATAAATACAAGAAAAACAATAATAACTTGTCTAAAAAAGCCAGGAAGGTGTAGCTTGGCCATCTTTGATATCTATCAAAGGAAAATATCTTAATTGTCTTTTTGGCGAAAATGATTTTATCCGAAACTAAATGACAAGCATAGTAAAGAAATGAACATGATATTATTTCATTAAAAGTCTAAAAGATTTTCGATTGTTGTACTTGCTACAAGGAATTCTGTCCATTTCTAGATCTATTTGGTTCGGCTTTTATGATAGGCATGGACTGCTGTGAATAATTTCTAGCCCTCTCACCCACACTTATTAATTTATTAAATGTTCAATAAATATTACGAATGATACAGGATATATATTTTAAACATATAAATAAATTTACGAGAATTATTGTAAGTTTTAAATTTTTCTATTGTAAATTATAAAATTATTAATACAAAAATTATCACTTAATAAGTAGGTATTTTTTTTCTTCACTATATTTCTGTTCTGTGATCTAATAAATATTAATTATAGAATTTTTTTTTAGCTCTTATATCTTATACTATTGAATGTAAAATATATGTAATTAACTTTTATTTCTTAAAACATTTTTAAATATAAAATAAACCATTTTATATATCAAAGACTTTAGGTGTTCAATTTCCACAAATGTCATTGTTGTGCAGAACACGTGGAGACGTGTGAGAATGAATGGGAACATAGTTTACTAAATCCAATGAACTATGGGTCCCTAAAGACTTTCACAAAGTATTGTTCAGACTAACCACGTATAAGTTAAAAAACGAATATATATATATATAGTCAAATGCCAAAATGGATTATAAGTTTAGTCGGCTGTAAAACAATGGCATTTGAGCACATTTGTTAATTGAAAAAGTATTGATCATCAATTGGTTTGAATTCGTTGCAGACAAATTGATTTGAATCCTTTTTCACTGTCAATCATCAAAGATTTATAAAAAAATATATGCATATAAATCTTACTTTAAACCCTATAGGCTAGAAACAAATAAAATAGTCTTGATTTTTTATGACAATCCTCATAAAAACTTAAATAAAGAAATATACCAAGATGGTTATAAAGACAAAATCTGGGTCACTTTTTTATACATAGTTATTATACATATTGAATATACGTCGTAAAAGTCATATAAAGGGTTTTACCACATTTATTGAAAACAATATTAATTTAAAAAAAAAAGTTCAAACATTCATTATTATCATATTTATTAATTTTATTTATAATTGCGTAAATAAATTTAAACTTAACCTACAGTTGACGAATAACTAACTAGGTACATAGATGTAGAATTTAATATAATATAATAATTATACGGTCAAAATATACCTACACGAATTCCAAGTTTAATTATTCTTAATCCAAAATATAGAATGAAATATATCATTGGCCAGTAAAATTAAATGGATTAAAACCAAATATGTTTATATAATTTGGTATGGATTTACATTTTATGGCCTATACTTTATTAGGCAAATGCAATTATGATCTGTATTAATTTTCAAAAAAAACTTAATTTAAATTAAATTGAATTGAATGTTACGAAAAATTGTAGGCACTTTAGGAATATGAGAACAAAATTTAATTAAATGTACGTTATAAACTTTAGAACAAACTATATATATATATATGTAATCCACAACATAAAAATTATTACTATTAATACTTATTTTATTTAAATTTTTTTGCCAATAGTGAATATATAATTCATATATATTTGTCAAAAGTTCAAACAACGGGTTCATGGTTAAACGTATTAAACACAACTTAGCCAGTAAACCATGGGTAGTGAGTACACGGTACAATGAACGAGGAAGGGCGTCAAGTTAGTTGAGAGTAGTCACCGTTGTTGGTTATTACTAAAGAGTAATCTAATATATTCGTACCTCACTTTGGGTAATTTACTTTTTATCCAACGTAAGAAATTAAGAAAGTTTTAAAAGCGCGTGTTCGGAATGTGCAATAAACATTTTAGGGATACAATATAAAACATACGAAGCACAGCAGTGGACTCCCTATGCCGCTGTTAATATTAGTCATACGCCTCGTCGGTTTCGACCCTTTTACCGTAAACCTAACCCCTACGATTCATTGTTGGCTGCGGAGAATAATTCTCGTTACTGCGTTTACCGGATAAGAAGTGAAGGGGTCAGGGAGCATTTCACGTTGTGATTTTTAATTACAGATTCTGTGTGCAAAAATAAGACGCTAGGAACGTGCATTTTTTCAAGTTTAAAAATCAATCTGATAGTGAGTGTTTATAAAACGTCAGTTTTTATTTCGATTTAGATTAATAATCATTTTTACTAGTAACCCTTTAATAATAGTTAAATATAGTTATTACAATAATAATTACAAATTACAAAAACTAATTTATAATTAATTAATATATTTTCAATCATTCTATATCAAGTTTGTTTATATTTATTTATTTATTAATTTATTATAAATAAATTATAATTATATATATATATATATATATATATATATATATATATATATATATAATATATATATATAATTATATAATTATATATTATTTATATTTTTTTTTGTGCAAATTTTATCTGAAATATATATATGAATGTACATAACTCTGTTTTTATACAGATTTTGTGTTTGTTATAACTTGTATGAATTAAATCAACAATTAAACTTAATGTACAATATTATCTGTTAGAATTTTTCGATATTTTTCAAAATAATTAGTGTTGAATAGGTTAGATAGTTTACTTAAATATTATGTAATTTAGTATGTTATAAAATATTATTCAACGAAATGATTTAATTATATACATATTACAAACATGTAGATTTATTTTCAATTTTTAAATTGTTTATAAAAATATTTACTTAATAAATTAAAATATTGAACTTTTCGCTCAAAAAAAAAAAAAAAAATGAGAAAAAATTGTTAATTTTGTAATTGTTACTTTATTATTTGTTACTTAATCGTATTTTATCGAATTTAACAATTTATGAAATATTTGATATGAGAATTCAATTTGTATAGAATAACAATAATGACTTCCACAAAATAGTGTTAGTTCACAATTTTTTTAACAATATAATAATACACATACTTATGATGATTTTTTGTTTTCAAATAAAAATTGGGAAAACCATTACTTCAAATATATTCTAAAGTAAATGCTTAGTTTCATTTTTAATAGTTATAATACTTAAACTATATATAATTATAGTAGTAATGTCTCTTCTTAAGCTATAAAAGATAAATTGTGGTATTTATTTTACTATTATATTATTTTTTATATACAAAGAATTCTTATGTTTTTGTTTGTAATACAGAACACTATTAAATAACATATTTGACGTAAATGAAAACTAAGTAGCATATTCGAATGAGCGTGTCAAATAGGAAATATATGATTCTAAATATTAAAATCAAACTTATATTTTAAAAAGGAATTTAAAATTGTATGGAGAAAAATATTTACACTATCTATTGTAGTTATTTAGACATTTTAATTTCAGTTAAAGAATTTATTCAGTTAAACTAAAATATTAACACAAATGCTAGTTTTATTACGATTAAAACTCGCAAATATTTATGAACTATAAATGAGAATTAAGTACAATTATAAATATTTTATCAAGTGGTTATATCTCTTATTTGGCATTACTGCAGTAAATCACAATTTGAATAGTAGACATTTTTTTTTTTAAATTTGTTTACGTCCTAATCTTATTCGATGTGTCTTTTCAAAAAATAGTCCTAAAGCTAAATATTTATGAAGACTACATGTGCTATAAAGTTAAATTACGATTTTCTAGTGTACCTATTATAAAATATTGTACACAAAGTAATTGAAAAAGTTGTTTTTACGATAGAAATAATTTTTCCAATTATATGTTTTTGACTTCTTTTATTATTATTTGTGAAATCCAAAACTATATGATATATATTTCATGGACATCTAACCAGTGAAGTTTTTCAATAATATAATATAAAAACTCTTTTTGGCCGATTCCATTTTTAGAACTAGTAAATTTTATTTCAACTTCTGTAGGATTAGTGCAATAACATATATTATTATTATTATTATAAGAATTATTATTATTATTATTGTTATTATTAATGTTATTATTATTATAATTGTTATTATCATTGTTATTGTTATTATTATTTATTATTATTTATTATTATTATTATTATTATTATATTATTATTATTATTATTATTATTATTATTATTATTAATATTATTATTACTATTAATATTATTATTATTATTATTATTATTATTATTATTGTTTAAATTATTAATTAAAATTAAAAACAATTTGAATGAAAAAAAAAGTTGTATATGCATTTATATGAACTAAAATGTTTATTATTTACATAATTTTTAGTATTTTATAGACTGCATTCACTTTTAATCATTATAAAAATAATAATATATGTTTAATTGTTATATGCATTACTTGTAATATATCACTTGTCACAGTGATGGCCAAACGGTGGAGGGGATGAGGGGAATATATCCCCCATGACCTTTTTGTTACACACAGCTGAACCAGAAAAGATGTTTTTATGCCTATAATGTTTGAAAACATATTTAAAAAATACTATGATTTAGGTAAACACTTAACTATAACTGAAATAATTTAATTAACAATTTAAACATAAAACTTTTATTTTATTCTACAATTTTAAATTAAAAACATGTTTAATATTTATCGATTGTGTAATTATGTTATTTTAGAGTCGTCTTAATAGCTTAGCTACAATGGCTGTTCACCCTGGATATTTAAATATAATTCTGAATGAAGTATTGAATTAATTGGAAAAAAAATAGATTATATAATTTAAGAGCAATACAATTTTTTAATAAACGGATTTTATATAGCTAAATTATAACTTATGTTTTCAATGATCAAAGTTCATGTTAAAAAAATCAGCCTCATCCTCGCCCCCTCATCTATAAATCATTTAACCGCCACTGACTTGTCACAATATAACTTCTACCAACTTTATTAAATAGAAGTTCTTTATTCTACATTTCATTCATATACTTCCCGTAAATTCGTTTTAAAGTTTTATTAAATTTTTAGTTTTATAACACGTTAAATCACTTCTATCTGTTTTATTCGTATTACCATGACAGAGATTGGCTATCATAAAACTACTCCACATACATCCACCTGTTTCGGAATTCTATTACTAAGGTGAGATTTTACTATCCTTCCATCTTACTGCTTCTGAGGTTAAAGAATTTTTATGTATACTATGACGGAAATTGATATAAATATTATATTTAGAGGTTTATATACATACACACAACACACACACACACATATATATATATATATATATATATATATATATATTATCATATATACACACATTTTTTATACTGATATGAATTTAGAGCCACCCATACTAAAATAAAACGATAAATTCTAACTAATTTATTTAATTTGATTTTTTATATTTAACCTTTACTTTAACATTTTTATTTTTATTACACTGATTAATGTTAAAGTATTTATGTAAGAAGTGTAAGAAGTATTAAAGATTAAAGTACTTGAATATAGTTAATTACCCAATTTAATTGTATTAAATTATTATTAGATTAAAATGTATATTAGTTTTATTTAAATTCATTTAAATGTTTTATTTTTCATGATATATTATTTAATAATTTATTATTATTATCACAATACGATTTCTACATTTATTTTTAGAACTTGCATAATTTAAATAGAAAATAAAAATACCCTTTTAATGTTATAATTTGACTTTATTATATTAATTATATTAGCGCAATAACCTTTATTCTACTTTTTATTTAACATGTCTAACATCGACAAAAAATTATAGTTTACAACTATATATTAATAAGTAGTATTAGACAGAATGAAAGTAACAGAATAATATTCAAATAGTTTAATTATTCAGTATAATAATTTAATTAAAGAAAATGGACAACATTAAAATGAATCTAACATACGAGTATTTGGTAGTTTTGGATATAAATGGAAAAAATTTTTAAGTATCCAGTTGTATTATGATATATAATTTCTTCTCTCAATATACGTATTGTATATATAAATATATTTTTTGCTTCTAATAGAAAATAATTAAATCGATTTCACTCACAAGCACCCAACAGAATATAACGTAACGGTCTGACTATAAATATGCCAAATCTTTCTTTTCTTCTTTTTACTTTTTTTTCAAGAATAGAATGAAAATGTATTTAAAATTATCAAGAAATGAAAAACTTGAAACATAGAAGGAAAATGAGGGCCCTTGTATATTTGGTTAGAGCATTTAATAAATTACTGTAACTCAAGGACCATGCCAGTAAAAGAAATGCCTTTTTTTTCTCCTTCGCAAAGCGATATAAGTTTCACCAAGTTGTATTTAAGGTAGCGTTTTGAGACGTCGTTTTTGACTAAAATACCAACAGGAAGGAAAAATATCATTTTAACGTTACTATAATTTCAAAGACACAGTTGAAGTATAAGTTTATAAATAAAACAAAAAGTCGAAATAAGTATTAAAAGTTTTATTTTTAATAGTCCTTTAAAACACTTTCATTTAAAAAAATACTTCTCCTATCACATAAGATCGCCTTAGACATATAACAATATAAATAAATTTTATCTGATAATATATTGATCAATAATCTAAAGATAAATAAATTTGATATAATTATGATAAAATTTAGTTTAATTATCATTTATTTCTAGGTGATAAGTTAAGATTTAAAATTATATAAAAAAAAAAAAATATTATTATAAGTATTATTTGTTTGTTTATTTATTTACCTAGTTTCATATATTTGTTTTATTGTTGGTTTTGTTGTAACTTTCAATATTTTTTAAATCACATTAGTTATGGAATTAATTATATTTTTTCCAGGCATACGTAAAAAAAAATAATTTTCACAAAAAATGTAATTTAATCTAAATGGTGCATAAATGTTAATAATTGCAAAGGACATTAAGAAATGACAAACTGTGTTATAAAGGAATTTTACAAAATCTGAAGATATCGATTTAGTTGATATCAGCTTTAATTGGCCAGTATATAAATATACATTATAACCCAAATTAAAATTGATTGACCAAATATTATGTATAAGGAATACAATATGATATTTTGGTGATATTTACTCTCCAGTATATAAGAACTGATTTGGGCTTTCCATAATTTCGCCTATTTTTGGTATATGCATTTATTATTGTATGGAATACCGAGGTTTCATTGACATAAAATGCATAACTATAGTTGTTTTACACACAAAGTCCGACATTGTCAAATTAATGTAAGCGTACATAAATCATAATTATCAGGATTTTGAGTTTGGAAACTTTGCCACCGCGTCATGTCAATTGCCACCACAAACTTCTTCATGTCCTCTTTGTATGCGTATGCGACATTTTGGGTATGAGTTTATAACAAACAAAAAGACAGAGTCACGTGGGCAGGAAGTGATGATAATAACTATTAATGTAGATAACTACGATGTTAACAAACACAACCAGAAACCGACGGGAAGTAAATAAATCTTATAGTTGGAAGATGATGCAGGGGTATGTGAATATTGAGAGATATTGGAATAGTTTGAGTTTGGTTGATTTTTGAATGTTGTCGATTCTCTTATCTTTCTCTCTCTCTCTCTCTCTCTCATTATGTATAAGTGTTTACGTGTCAATGTACTTATAAATAAGTTTACATTTTTTATTCTATCCTTGAGCGCATTATGGGACTGCTATAACATTTCAATACTGTTCTATACGTATAGACTAAATATGATGAAGAAAAAAAACAATTGTTGACCTAAATTCAATATAATATTGATTTAAGTAGTACGTAAATGGTTATTAAAACTCGTACCGCATTAAAAACGATAACTCAATTTGTATTCTTTTTTTCTAAAACAACAAATATAATTCTATTTTATTTAATTAATAAATCTAAATTTATTGTTTATGAGCTATAAAATGATCAAATTTACTTGGATGATTAACGTTTAGGATGATTTAATCAATTCAAAAGAATTTAGAATTATGACTATGACAAACATATTATAAATTTAAGAAAAACCTATCTAATTCATTTTTTTATTTTTATGTATGTTTATTAATTTATTAAGTAGTTTAAATACATAGCTATTAATTTAATTGTTTTGTATACATTTGAGTATACATGGTATGTCATTTTCATAAATAATAATATGCAAATTTAGACATTTTGTTTAGATAATAATTTTATGACAATTTAAATAAAATATAATATTTATCAAACATTAAAATAATTGTATACAACTCAAAACTAATAAACGTGATACGAGGTTTTCAAATTTGATTATGGAAAAATATATTGGTTTAATGTGGTCTAATAGATACCAATTATGTATAAGTTGATATTATAATTATGATGTGAAAATTATATATTTTAATAAAAAAAGCAATTTATAATAAAAATATTTTATTCTGTCAAATAATAAAACTTCAAATGAGGCCAAACCTAATATGTTTTCTAAAATGTAAAAATAAAATAATTATTTTTATAATATTTTATTATTACTATTACAAATAATACTATATTTAATAATTCACATATTTAAATGAATAATTTACTAAATTGTATAATTGTAAGTAAAAATCAACAATAGCTAACTTTTGTTAAAGCTATTTACAAATATATTTCATGTCAAATATGCAATTATATTTTTCTTTAACTTTTTATTTAGCTGTTCAGAAATTTAAAAACTTTTATAATATAAATATAATTAAACAACTTTCTAATTATAAAAAAATAAAATATACTTTTAATATGTCTTAGTGCTCCTATATTTATAATATTTACTTAAATGTATTTATTATTTTGTTGTCTGCAGGTTTCTTGGATTAGACGGATAGATTACACAATTTTAACAATAGGAACGAGAAGTTATAGCAGTGACAAACGATTTTATGTAGACCACACCAGACATTTAAAGGTAAATCATACATTTATGACATATATTATAAATTAGTTCAGTTTTACTTTAAACACATTATTTCTATACAGTTTAATAAAAATTTTTTATAAATAATCAAGGTACTGGTTAGACAATATAAAAGGATATAATTCATTTTCTAAATGATAACGAAATCATGGTAAAAATTAACCTTTATAATTCAATGATTAAAACTAACACGATAATTCAGTATAAAATGTCGTAGCCATGCATGGCTAATTTAATTGGGTATATGCGAATGAATTATTTCTTTGTCGTAAAATACATATCAAACATTTACAGGCATATGTTTTTTTGCATAATTTTCAGAAAACTTAAAAATGTTTGAGATCATAGCATGTAATAATTAAACATTGTTTGGGGCAATTAATAATAAATCACTCTTAAAATCAGCATTCCGAAAAGGTAGTAAATACGCCAATTTACGTAAAAAACTAAATATGCCCACCCAACTTTGGCTCATTAACCATATAACTAAAGCCAAACGAGTATAAGTAAATGTTGAATGAATTAATCTAAGTAATGAGCAAGAATAATCACAAAAGCTCCATTATAGACTTTAATAAAGTGCATGTTCAACAATTTGACAAACTAGTTTAACGTTGTCTGACCAATGTTTTCAGATATATCCATGTGTGTAGTTTTGGGCTGACGTTTCGGACTCGTTTCAGAGTCTATCCTCAGAGAGTATAGTTACAACACTCGACCAGTAACTACGCTCTGAGGATGGACTCTGAAACGTTTTATTAAAATTATCTTAAATGGCAATTAAAAATCCATGAAAGTTTCAACACATTCATAGTTTAACGTTGTGTTTTATATGCCAAAATCGAATTGCATATGATTATATAAATGAACAATTAATCGTCTATAAATCATAATAGTTTATTTTAACCATTAACAAAGGTTTTCTCGAACGATTTTAATTAAATTAGAAAATTCAATATAATTTATTCATTATTATTATAATTCGAATATTTGGAATACTATGAACCAATAAATATTATGTATGTATTACAATATAATAAATAATAAGCTAGTTCAAAATGTTTAACATTTTAAATGTTGTTTTTCTCAAAATATCTGTAATAGTTAAAAAAAAAATTAAAAAAAAAAATTTATGATAATGACAACTACTTCAAAAAATGTTTTTCTTTATGATATTATAATTGATAGCAATGTATCAAACATTGTTTAAAATGAAAATAACTTAATATAAAGTACCAGCTAAAGGCTAATATATAACAATTTAATTCTGAAGCATACAAATATTATATTGATAAAATATTTTACCTGCATTAATAGAATAGTTATATTGGCTTGTAAAACCATTAATACATAAGTTATACGTGTAAAAATGAAATCCAAATAAAGAATAAATTACGGTATTAAATATTTGTATAAACATAATATCTTGACAATTTTCAAACACGTCAAAAATGAAAACATATAATAGGTTATTATATTTAAATATAACATAAAGATTAGAACAATTTGAGATTTGTATTTTTTTTATATATTCACTGGTCGATTTTTATTACTTTTAGATATAGAATAAGCTTTATATATTATATTTAAAATGTGTATAGGACATAATATTTAGGTGGCAAAATAAATTTAACAAGTAATAAAATATATATTTTAGGAAGTTTAATTTCATATAAATTTCAAATTCAAGTTTATTCACAAAATTAAAATCAGACAAGTCTCTTAATTTTATTAAAGTGAAAAGTTTAAATTGTAATAATATACATCATAACGTTCCCCATAAGTGTCCCCGAATAAAAAAGTTGGAAGTAAGTTACTATTGATAAATATACATATTTTAAAAATAATTAATGTCTATAAAATGTTATATTTAGAAATTTTAAGAAATTTTGAAAAGTTTACACAATTTCCAAAGTGATAAATTTATAAAAATAGTTGAAAGTATTTTGTTTTTACATATATAATTATGTAAATATAATAGTAACAGATTAAAGTAAAAAATAAGAGCTAAAAATTATTATTCTAAACTTATTTTATTATTTAATTCAAAATATTTATCTAGTAATATAAAAATAACACGGCTATCGAATTGTCGTATTAATTCACTTTAGCGTTTTATATTACAGTGTTCTTATTTTAAGTTAAAAACCTGTAATATTATTTTATTGTAATAAAAACATGTTTTTTCAACAAACAAAAAGTTTCGGTCTATTTTTTGATTTCTGGGTTAGTTTAAGTGGTAATTTTTGTCATATTTTTCTGTTATTGATAATTCACAATGTTTTTTGTATAAGTAGTTAATTTTACAAGTAATAAGATAAGATTAAATTTGGTCATTAATTATGTCTTTTAGTTTAGAGACATATGGGCAACATTCACTTTTATTGTGAGAAGGTGAGAGAACTGTAGATACCGAAGAAAATGTTCATCGAAAGTAAACTGCTAAAAATTTCACTGTGCACGGGATTTTAAAAATTCACTATCATGGTATAACCACTAAATTTCGGCACCACATTAACCATTATTCAACTGTTACGATATTAGTATTTTAAATTGTATTACGTCAGTAAACGCTGAATGGTATTATAAACATTTTAAACTTTTATGGGAAGAAACTGAAACAGTACACATCATTCAAACATTTTTTATTTTTTTATTTCATATACCATTTTAAAATATTAAAAATATCCATAAATATAAATACAGATTTTACAAAAAAAAAATCCTTTCACCAGATTATGATATATTAAAGTGTATATATGTAACGTTTGGAGAAATTATAAAAAACTAAAATGTACAATAATTTTCTTATTTACTTAATAAATTAACATACAAGTGTTTATGTTCAATTTAAGAAGTCAATAATTTGTCTTTTTAGAATATTCAAATAATAATATTTTGCTTTTATTGAAGAATATATATAATTAAGTTTTTTTATTTTATACGTTATTCTATGTGGCAAATATTAAACGTTTTTAGTATGAAAATTGTCATTTCTTTAAAAATTGTATGATCATTCCTAAAATATATTGTTACAATGAAGTATGGTAAATACTTAGTGGTAAACTATATACATTTTTTCTGTACTTCAGAAAGAATGTAAACTTACCAAATAGCTTCTAAGTAAAATACGTAATAAAAAACTAAAACATAAAAATTATTCTATATACCTATTTCATTAAAAATGATACAAAAATATAGTTAAAATTTGAAATATATATACAAATGTTTTCGATTATATTACATTACATCGACATGTTTCATAAAAATGTGTAAGTCACATTTGAACAAAATATTGCGAATTAGATTGCTGTTTTTATTTTTCAGTGTTTAAAATTGTTGCATAAAAAAAATAATTATAGACAACACACTTTTCATAATTTTCAGTTTTAATTAAAATAATATATTTACCTTTTCTTATCCAAAAATGAACTCGTAATCAAAATATTTTCTATATCTATAAATATTGAAAGAGAATGGGCAATCATTATTTATAACGTGAGTCATAATGCAGACGGTCGTGCGTCGTTCCGAATAGCATCAGCAATGAAACTTTTAATTGTGAACTTTCGCCCAACAAATTCCATACTATCCCGAAGAATAAAAACTTTAACAGAAATACATTTAACAAATGTATTTGCTCATAGAGCGAAGTTTTTTGTATATGTTCGAATGTAATTTTTCCCTGTGTAGAAATTAATGTAATAACACATTGAAAAGTCCCCGAGGGGTGTCTTAATAAAAAATTAAAACGTGTTGATATTATGTAAAATAATTATAGTAGATTAATAGCGATTGAATTAGAAATTATATTAATTAATCGATGACAAATATCGTATGCTCCTCAATAAACTGTTTTGACATTATTCTTTGTTATTAATTCAAATTTAAATCATGAACAACTAATTGTTAAATCTTTTTAATATATTTATTTATTTAGATTATAAATATGAATACCTATATGTACGTATAATATATAATATTTAATTACTTTAAAAAATATATTTAAATTTATTTGTAATAATATTACATTATACATAATCACATCTTGTTTTAGAATTTCGTTATATAAATGTAATAATAAACTCTAGTTTTGAAAATATTAATCCACTTATTAGCAGGCGGACTTTATCGAGTTGAAAGTTGAAATTTATTAGACTTAATTATATTACTTAATGCGTTTACTTCAAGTTGAATATATACAAAGGTATCTAAATGAAGTTAAAGTTTGTTCATAGTGCAATCCGTATGTTGTAAATGCGGTTATATTTTTTTACTTAATATAAGTAATTTTGATAGGTGTCAGGTTATAAAAAAGTAATGGGAAACTTGTGAACAGAAAATAAATAATAAATATAGAATATAAAAATGTATATATTTAAATTTAACAATTTGCATTTTTGAATGACGGTCATAAGAAATCTCACAATGTTCGATTTAATGGTTACATAAAAATCAAAAACTTTTGTGGACATTTATTAAAAGTTTCTCATGATATATTTTTTATTATTATAATTATAAAATGCTAACTTTTAATTAGATAATTTACTTTAAACTATACTACTTATATAATACTTTAAAGTCAATATTTATTCTTTAAAGTTAATAAAAAGTATATATAAGTATCTATTAATATAACTTTTGTATTTCTATATTAATTTAATTTAACGAATTCAAAAATTGATTAACTTATACAGTATTTGCTGTTAGTACTTACGTGTCAAAACATTACTACATTATTATAATGAAAGAAAACAATTTAGCTGAGTGAACTATACTCAACTAAATATGTTCTAAACATTTTATTTTTCAGACGTGGAATTTAGAAATTACACCCGTGGAAAAGTCGGATGCTGGTTTATACGAATGTCGCATAGCAACACATCCTACAACTAGTAATTTTGTTAATCTAAAAGTTACAGGTCAGTAATATTAACACATTTAAAATTAAAATAAATGCCTAGACAGAAAATTTTGTCATTTTTAACTAAAAAAAAAATAACAAAACAAATTTTTTATTTTGATGACTTAAATCTAATTTTGTGTTCTATTTGTATAAAATCAATAATTTTTTAAACTTAAAATAACACACCAAATAGAGAGAAATATTGCAAATTATTTAACGAAAACTAATATGAAAGGCATGTCATGCGTTCAGATGTGTCATTTTCTCAAATCTCAAGATAGTGCAAATCCTAATTTAGTTTTTTTGTACTTTGTTTATATTTATGTAAAATATGCATATAAAAATATATACATTTATTATATGCAAATACATTATTTAATAGGAAATTTAAAAGAATACTTCAAAAAATTTCGTTTCTACTAGTTATTGACAATAGTGCATTGGAGGTTATAGGGTATAAACCTACGCCTTATACTAAGATCCATGTTTTTGAGCTTTTGCGTATTAAAAATATACCTCTGCGCAAATATATGCCGGTTAATTTATCGTTGTCCCAAAACGATCTAAAATTATTAAATTGTTGGTTTTTCTATAATAATATAACCTGCTGGTTGCCTGTGGCTAACTATTTTTATTTAATGAAGAAATACAATTATAATAAATGCAACTACATAATACATCTATACACAAATAATGCATACAATATTCAATTTTATTAATAATTCACACAAATTATATTCTATAAATAGATGTTTATTTTATTTTAATAATATATGAGTATTCTGAATAATTTGGTAATCAGTAATCGTCAAATATTTATATAGGTTTTAATAATTATTTTATCATGTGTCAAATATTGTTATATTTCCCGATTTCTTTTTTAAAAAATACTCGAGTATAATATTCTCTTGCAGACGTTGAATGATATACTTACGTAGTATTATTATTAGTTATTTATTTATAGATTAATCAGTTAGATACTAAGACACTTATAGCTTACATCTATTCATTTATATTAGTGTTCAAAACAATTCAAGAAAGTAAAGACATCGTTATATACATTACGTATATTTAATTGTTTATTAAAAAGGTAAACCTTACTATTTACTTAGTTATATTAACGTTTCTTGTTGTTAATTAAATAGATTGGTAATACCTAAATTAATAATATATAAAAATAATAAAAATAATTATAATAATTATAATAGTAATACGAGCAGGTAAAATTTTCCCACAAAATTAATTTTTTTATGAATTTTAATAGCCAAATTAACTTTTTAAGTTGAAAAATTACTGTGTTAGTGTAATAGCAATTAAATAAGTTTAATAGAAGAAAATTTAAACTCATATAATGACCATAAATAATATATAGTCATTTTTTATCTTAGAAAAATGAATTGACTATTGAAATGTATTAAAATGTATTAATTGTTAAAATGAACAATTTACACATGAAAAACAAAAATTGCACTGCGCATGCTCAAAACTGATTTACCATTAATGATATCAAAATTTTAAATAATTCAAATTTAACGAGACCTCAATGAACACAGTATGTATATAATGTAGTATATAGTTTCATAATTTTGATTTTATATAAGATTGAAGATGGAGAATAACCTAAGTTGCATTAATTTTTCGAGCGGAGCAAGAAAAATATTTTGATAATTAAATGTTTAAAAGCGTATAACGTTAAATTTATTTACCAATACACCTCTGATTATTAATCAATATTATTTAAATTTTAATTTGGTTTATTATTAAAATTACACCACATAGTACGGATATGCATGTTTCTGAGTAATTAAAAAAAAACATTCTTTAAAGTTATGATTTAAAATAACCAAAATTGTTAGATGTTTCATAGTTTTTTTTAATATCCAATATACATTATATTATGTTTTAAACAGCAAATATATAAAATCTTAATATATCATAGGTTTTCTTTTATGTTTTGTTATTGTATTTTCTTTGTCAAACTTTTCATTATAAAATATGATATTTTATTAACATAATATAATCTTTGTACTAAATGTATATGATTATGTATACTATATATTTGTTTGTTAAGGTAAAAACTTATAATATTTTTTTATCTCTTTATTTTTTATCTTTGTTCCCGATGTCACCCCATTAGAGGCCAAGGCGGAAATTCTTGGGGCACCGGATTTGTACATAATGAGCGGTAGCAGTCTAAGACTGGTGTGCCGACTACAAGGATCCACGCAAGCACCACTGTTCGTGTTCTGGTATTATTCCGATCGGATGATCAATTTCGACACGGACCGAGGCCTTATCGTACACATCAATAGTACAGAAAGTGATCTGATTATGCCGTACACAAACACATCGGACAGTGGAAATTACACATGCCAACCTCAAAACATATCACCTGCCACAATTCATGTGCACATACTTCAATGTAAGTATTATGAAAGTGAATATTAATTTAATATTGATTACGGGACACGTTGAATGGCGTTGTGAAAATTATTTTTCATCGCTGAGTTCCAAAAGATTTCCAAAATTGTTAGTGTCTGTCCTATAGTATCTATAGCACTATAATAATTATATTTAAATGTACGTTGAAATTTGAAAGAAACTAACATCGAATACTATATATATTGTATGCGCTATTGTTCTTTCCGATCACTGAAATTTATCTTTGAGAATTAACTCCGTTATAGTTTATATACCGAATACAATTTTTTGATAATTTTACCAAAAGAGCTATAGGTACATCGCTCCCTTCTCCTTGGACATTTATTTGTTGTTAGCATACGCACAATACTGTTGTTACCACGAGAAATGATAAAAACTAGCGATATCATCAATGCTATTCTGATAAGGTGTGCAATTTTTAGGTATAGGATGTGATTTTATTTCGATACAATTGAATTGGCTACCAAGATTTCATTATTAAATGAGCTCTCTCATTATTTAATTAAAATAAATTCTATATCTTTCGTTTTTTCCTCTTCTCCTCTCATTTTTTTTACCAAATCTGCTCTTTCGGACCTTTATTAACTATACTCCATTGTTGAGTTTATATGGATATCAAGCTATCTGATATTTAGCTGGTATTTCTGGCAATGAGATTGCTTACTATCTTACTGTTAGCACAAATAAAAATCTGACGTGTCCAATACTTAAAATTCTTGCGATTGATTTTCTCACACTCTTCAAATTAAAGCATAATTAAGCACGGCAAAACAAATAAGCATCATTAGCAGCCAATTTTGATATGTGGTAAAGATATGTAATACCGAAGATCCATTTTCATATATGGTTCCTTAATATATTATTTATCCAGACTACATATCGTACAATTTTCTCGACTCTGATTTGAACATTAATAATTACCAATGCATGCATATCATTTATCCTTAAATCACTCCCCTTATTGTACTCACCATAATGATGGGGAGATGAAATTTTAACCACATTATTATGACGTTAAAACGATTACCTACTTATTATGTAAATTATTATCTTTTTTTTTAATAAATATTTTTTTTTTTTAATGCTTTTGCCACATTATATTTTTCAAGAAACGTGGATAATTTATTTATTATATTATAGTAGTATTTATCAATTTTTAAACTAAAAATAAGCCATAATTATTATCTCCTATTATTATTATAATTATTATCTGATTATATGATTATTATATAATCATAATTATATGTTTTAAAAAACATTTTTAAATATAAATTAATTTAAAAAGTTTACAAAAAGTTAACTCTGACTTTCTACATAAATTAAATTTCAATAAACGTAGACATATATCATTCTGACGTTTATTTCTATTTAACATTTGTTTGTGTAATTTAAACTTCCTTTAAATTAAATACTTTTCAGTAAAAAATGAAACAGAATACATATGGGCATTTAGCATAATTTACTTTATAAACGCATTACAAATGTCAAATATAATTCAATTACTTATGTTTAAAAGTTTGTTAAGTATGTAATTTGGGTTATTACAGCGAGTATTTATGTGTCTGTATATATGTATCTGTATATATCTTTATATATGTATTTGGTTAGTAATGAATCCTAGCATTTCGATCTGGTACCAGAATCTGATACAGGATCAAAAGTTTTATTCGTCTCATTAAACTTAAACTATCATCAGCTATTATAATTTTATTCAGTTGTTATGCTTTACAAAATGAAATGTATAGCAATGATGTAATTAGGCACAAAAAACTAAGCATCATATTTTAAACAGTAATTTAATTCCTAGGAAAAATTTATTTCTTTAAATAATAATCTTGAAATTCTACCAATAATATTGTAATAATACATGTAAAGTGAATGAATTTATCAACAAATAATATTTTTATATACATTATTTCAGTATTTTATAAATGGTGATGTATTTATAATATATTTTATTTTTATTGGTGCTCAGTTTAATAGGTATTCACATGTTTATAAATTATATACTAATTTTTCACTTGTGGATATATAAAATTGTATTATTGTTTGTCGGTGGAAAAAAAATAAAAATTATAGGCTTTGCCATACAAATCGTTGATATAACACATAATGGAGCGATTATGTGTTTGAATTGCATGTGGTAGTCAAATTAAGTTTAAGCGAATTAAAAGAGGTGTCGAAAACTATGCATTAAATATTACCCATAAATACTGTACGTTATTATTTTATAAAATAACAATTATACTATGTTCGAATTTTAATGTGTATAATATGTACACGATTTTTCATTTAATTTTATGTTTTCTCAGCTGAAGTACCAGCGGCCATGCAACACGGTGTTCGTAGCTCGACTTCGGGGTCATTCGCCATCTCTAATTGTGCTATGTTCACAATAATCTATATACTGTTACAAATGCTAAGCTAAAATGTAATAATTGGTGTTTAGTTAATTTATCCACTATTATTTAATAAATTATATTTTTTTCATCGTACCATGTACTATAATGTAAATATTAGTTGTAGTAGTGTTTCATATTGACATCATATTAGTTAAAGTCTTAAAAAAGGGTGATTCAATTAAAATAATAATATAATTACATTTCCTTGCGTACATGTTTTAAGTATCTATTTCGATAAAGCAAATTACAACTAAAGATTTTAATGTAAATTATTTGTATTATCATTTAATTAATGTAAATAATCTATTTATTTGCAATCATGCTGAAAATAATTTTACTAAATTATCTACTTTTTGAATTTTAGAATGTATAATATAGTTTTCTACTGAAGAATGATATTTGTTAAAATAAATAAATAATATATGTACCTGTTTTTACCATAATTGTATTAACATTTTTATTAAAAATACAATATAAATGATATTCATTTTTCTGGATTTATTAAATCGTTAAAAAAATTTAATTTATACAATTGAAATTATAAATAGTATTCTTATAATAGTTTATGGTATTAAATATATTCTATTCCATGAATATTAAATATCGCTATAAAAATAGCT
Organism: Schlechtendalia chinensis; assembly: GCA_019022885.1. NCBI lineage: Eukaryota > Metazoa > Arthropoda > Insecta > Hemiptera > Aphididae > Schlechtendalia > Schlechtendalia chinensis. The sequence goes on from CM032339.1 coordinate 44,059,323, forward strand.
TGTATACACATATACATATTGGAATAAATCAACGTAATCTATCATAACACACGTATATATACAGATATTTATATTAAATTTAATCATTATTTATTATTAAATTTACAATGTTATGTATTCAAGAGTAGTACATATATATATATATATATATATATGAGGTATATATGTTACATACATTTGTCAAATATAAACATGCCGTTAATAATAATAATAATAATATATGTATCAGCTACCATTAATGATTAGTTAATATGATCTAAGTATTAAGAAATACAAGTTTACGGAGTTTAATTTTTCTTGTTTTAAGTCCCTTTATTATTATTTTAACAAATAATTAACATATAGATGTATATAAAAAAGTAGTTTCTATTATAAAATTATTTTGTGAAAATAGAAATTATTGTCTAGAAATCAACAATAATTTTATATTTTAAAAATATATAATTTACTATATTAAAATAATCTTATAAAGTTTTTCATCTTTTCGTTGCACACATGAAAGTAGTCTACAAACAATTTATTGTTTTTATAGAAAAGATTTTAATTTAATTGAACACTCAGTACCGATTAAGTGTTTATTGATTACATTTTTCACATTTACAAAAACAATATTTCACTAGTTTTCAAGTATAGTAAATATATTATTCTTGAATTATTCCGTGAAGTCGTTCTTGTAATGTAGTTTAAGTTTTCAATGTACCTGTGTTAGTAAGAGTAACAAGAGTAACACGTTATTCGATATAATCAGAGACGTTGTACAATAAAGAATTTAATATAAAACAGTAGAACTTAGGTACCTATTATATTTGATTAAAAGTGTGTAAAATGCATAAAACCAAGTGTATTGTTTAAATTTATTTTATTATCAAAGTTATATGTATACAATTGTACAACAACATGGCTGTTTTTTAATTCATGAAAAGGCTTCAACAAACAATGGAAGGAGTTGTTAACACTGTAGTTTGTATATACAATACACTTGATAAACTATGGTGTAGTGTCTTTGCATAGAAATTATAAAACAATTTTGCACATTGAAAATTTAAATATTCATAATAAAACACTTAAATTAACAGTTTATCCTTTTGTTAGTTTAAAATAAAATTTAACTGTGAATATAATTGGCACTGTGCATTTATATTAATTTAACTATAATTTGAAATGAATTTGATACAAAATACGTATATATAAGACTTCGTTATTATCTTTCGTTATCTTTTAATCATTATTCTTATAACTTCCGATTATATGTCATTGAATAGACGTTTTTATCCTTTTATATATTTTTTACACATCATACTAATATAAAACGTTTAAATAGTCAACATTTCACGAAAAATTATTGTATTTTTTAAGTTTATAGTATAACTTTAGGCGTATAATTCATTCCGTTATTTTATCAGTAGAAAAGTATGTGGTTAAAATTTGACTTACTAATTATTTTGCGTGTATAAATGAATGGTTTAGAAATCAGTGCATTTTGAAAATTTTGTTAACGCAATGATAACCGAATAATCAAATAATTCAACAATATATATTTATGTGTATATTTAATGTATCTGCTTTAATGTGGAGTTACTGTAAAGAAAATTAATTTCCCATGTATTTAATACTTATAATGAAAAAAATTTATAGTTATAATAATAATAATATGAACATGGGATACTAATATTCTCCAGTAATAAAACATACATTAATATTGAGTTTATAATATATAATATTCAAAAATAAATCTGTGCATAAATTATTAAACTACTAATAACTATAAAAATGATGGTAAATAATATTTGGATAATGTATCGATAATTTTTAGAATACAAAGTATGTTATAACCGCGTTTATAAACTTAACACATTTCCCACTAGAAATATATACTATTAAGTAATACATTTTTTTTATTAAATTACATATTTTAGTTTTGCTTATTATGGAAAAAAATGGAGAAACCCCGTTTATTTGTAAAAATGTATAATATTAAATGTTGTTATATATGAAAAAAACAATATTTGTGTTATAGTAATCAATAATCATATACGTGATTTTAAAACGCATACAATTTAGTATGTAACTATTCTTATTGAGCATTTTAAGTTATGCATGTATTATTATTCTACAATATTACATTAAATATTGTGCTTCATTGCCGTAAAACAAAAAATAATTTCGACGAGTAACTGAAAAATATTATTGTCTTGTGATAAATGTTAGAGTATCTATTTAAAATAATGTAATTTTGTTTTATATTTTAATCATATTAAAATCATTATTGTAAGCCTGAAAACATTGTACATTGAACTGTAATGAAACATCTCTATTTTTCTGTAAATCATTATTTTGTTGGTGTTTTTTATGTATATTACATGTGAAAAAAATAAAATTAATTTTGTTAAAATGAATAATTGTTTTTTTTTTTTGGCTTATTTTATTGCAACTGAAATGAAGCAACACATACATTGGTTTTGTTTTGTTATAAAACATATACAAGTATTCACTTTTTTTTTTGTTTTTTTAGAATTTTAAATGTTCGATTTTAAATAAACACCATGACATGAAACCCCAAAAATATAAAAAAACGAATTAACACATAAATCATACGTCACTGAAGTGATATATTATTTTGAGCTCAATTTCGCTTGAAGATGAAATCACGAAACCAATTTTCCGTTTTATATTATGCACATTCCCAATAGCTAGTTTAATTTTTCATAATAATATACTACATTTTTAACATTTCATTTTATTTTTTACTTAATGTATAATATAATTATTTATTTGAAAAATTCAATTAGAAATTTCTTGGAACTATTTTGTTATTACCGTTAAATACTATACAATTAAAATATTTTATTAATATTTCGTACAATTTAAAAGAGATTTATTATAATAAATCTAAAATAACTTTATAGTTATTTAACGAAAGTAATACTCGAGGGAATTAAAACTAAACCTATATGATTACCCAGGGGATTCAGTACATTTTGAATAAGACATACAAATCGATTACAAGCTCAGTATGTTTTCCACTCCCTCTTCTATACATAACCCATTTTACCAGAACATGTATGCTCGTACGATTGATGAATACGATGAATAAACAAACTGATTGTGACTCTAAATTATTCAGACATAAAATATATAGGTAAGAACCATTAAGCATTATTGAGTAGATAGAAAATGGTTTTATATTATTCTAAATATTAATAACATTTTGTATTATTTTATAACTCTATTGAAAGTTTAATGTTTAACGTGATAATCGTTAAACACATTAGTAAATATTTTTCTGTCAGAATAACTTTTGAAAATTATTAGACGCTCCAAAACACCGATCATTAACCGTGAGAAATTTCTCCTTAGTTTGAAAAACGAAAGACACAACTGTATAGTAACTAAAAACTTAGAGCTAGGAAAAACCCAACGTAATATTACGAATACATATAATCGTAATACACAATCGTTTTTAAATTACATAACATTCATTGGCTATAATATGAAAATTATTTATCACACATAACATTTTGTTAACTTTACGATTTTATGGGAGGCTACATGTCTAAATATATTAAAAATTTAATAAAACAAATTTATAAGTTACTATGAAATGCATCAACATATAATCTTCAATAATTCATTTAATAAATTGTTATTCCATGTTTTGGATATAAAAATTTATTTCGATTAAAATAATAAAAAATTGTTAGGTAAATATATTTTCATACATTAATTCAATATATTCATCTGATTCAGAATTAGTTTAGCGGTTAGAGAACCTAAGAAATATCTCGGTCGACAAATTTCTATATATATTATTTTTCATAAATAAATATTATTTATATCTTTTCCGTATTTTTATTATAATTAAATATACGACATTTAAGTTATAAGTTTTGTTTAAGGTTTTTATCAGATGCCACTGTTTAGTCTATAAAATTGAGTTGAATACATCATATTTACCTCTTAAAGTAATAGGGCAAAAAGTGCATATATCCAACCTTTAGATTTATTCACATTTGATTACAAAAAATATAAAAATATAGAAAATCGAATATTATTCTTATCATAATATTTAATAACAACAGTGAGTATAATGCTGTACTATTATTATAATAATCACTGTTATAATTGCATGTTGCTCTTACCATCACACAAAAATTGATGGACCCAAAACGTGATATTATACCCGAATAGTTTATACAAAGCACTATGCAAATGAACATATACCAAACTGCGAATCAATTTAAAAAACATTCTTGACTATCCATTTTATATAAACTCGTAAATATATAAGGCCTGTACAAGACCGTACTCAGGAGGGAGGTCACCCTTGACAATACATTTAAAAATTTTTGTTATCCGGTATGATAGACAATAATAAGGTTATTATTTGCGACGTCCATCCATGCAACATGGTTCATAGATAAGAGTGCTATAAGACGGAACACATATATATAACACATGGACGTTCGCCAACTCACAGCTGATTTAAAAAAAAAAACAGAGCATGCGGGACTTTTATTTTATACATGGGTTTATAGTAAGATACACAAAAAGTCATAGAATAAATAACCAAGATTCATGTCATATGTCATGAGAAATATTTGATTATTATTTTTATTTTTAATTAAAAAATTAAGTTATTGCGAAAAGACCAAATTATATAAATATCCAACTTATGAAAATAAACAATAAATACAACTAAATATGTAATATATATGATCATTCGGAATCCTTTTAATAAATCTTATAACACTGAGAGGGAGAATTATGTTTGGTACTCGGAGATACCGGAACGCTGATGTAAAAAAAAACTATTAAATATTTTAAATTATATAACTATTAAACGACACACTCACTAATAACAATATATTTTATTAAGACAAAATATAATCTAAAAGAAAATATGAATAATTAAATTTAATATTAGAAAATTGGAAGAATGAAAAAATAGAAATTATTTTTGGTAAAGTTTTAAAAAGATCAGAAATATATACATATTATCCAGTGCTGTTGGGACACGTCCAAGCATTACCCCAGACGATGCATCCACGGATATTAAAATACCCTTACTACCCTATACTGGCATGATTGAACACCGTAGTCACAATGAATTGGACAGAATGACAAAACAAAAAAAAACAAAAATGGAAAGAGTAGGTTAGGGAGAAAAATAAAATGAGGTCGACGACGCAGACGCGTGATGAGGCAGTTATCATGAAATTCGGCCGATACTAAATCTCTAAGGGAGTTTTTTTTTTTAATACGATTCACGTGGGACGTAACGACTTGGTCATGGTGGATGTTAGGCGTTTATACTCACACGTTGAGATGACCGTCAGCAGCAGGGCTATATCCACGGAACGATCCACTGCATGCGTTACTTAGGAATGATATACACAAAAATATATAAAACAACAAGACACAAAATCAAGAAAATGTGACATACAGAAATTATTATAAAGGTAATTTTTATCAAATTGAAATGATGAATGAGATTTAAAATAATTGATTGCGGTAAATATACATACATAGTTTTCGCAGTACGCGTCTGTGTGAACATAAAAAAAAACGTGTTGAAAGCGCATTCTCATTAGCACGTGGATAATACGCGAGAATGTGAATAGGACCTACAATATTAAATAGAGTAGTATAATATTTAATTTAATTAAAAAGATCGGAAACTGTATTTTTTAATTTTCCATTTTATTGGAATCAAAACTTTTTGTGTTAATAGTAATTATATTAATATTTATTTTACTTTCGAACTACTTCGTGCTTTTTTATTTCTAGACAACAGCGATCACCGTACGAAAAAGGTAAGGTCTTATAACATATATTTGTATCTTTAATTCACACCCAATTAATTTATTATACAATATTCTTAAATAGGACAACTCCGGTACATGCCAAAAATAATTTTTATTTAATTCAATATTCAGTTTTTGACTTACTTTTTACATTTATTTACAGTTTTCCATTAACATGAAACTTAAATTTACATATATTAATCTAACACTATTGATTAATTGTATAATAATTAATAAACATTTTATAATCAATGTAATACAATTGTATAATTATAAAATTATATGTAAAATTTTTATTACGTATATTTAAAATTACTTATAAAAATATAGCCATAAAAAACTAGATATAGAACTATAAAAGATCTACAATAGAAAACCATTGGGAATATGTTAAAACGCAAATATTATTATTATATTATTTTTATGAAAACGTGTTTTATGAACAAAATTTAATTTCATTGTTTGATAAGCGCAATAAGCTGATGTAAATTAATAACAAAAGGATCAGTAACTATAAGTATACGCCAATTAATTTTCTTTATTTAAGTATAGTTGTTTTGTTAATATACATTTATTTTAAACAAATATTATTGTTAAAACATTAAGTATTATTTAAGTAGACGTTGTATTTTAATTTTCTTATACTCTTGCAAAATTATAAAGCGAATATCGCAAAATATCGATAAATTAATACAGATGATGTGTGAGCGAATTTAGGAAATGCACTTTATATGGATAATCGTAAGAGCGTGCTTTATACGCAAATAGTGTATAATGATAAAATATATCAATAGACATTAATTAATTCGACTATTTCGACACAAGGACATGATTTATACAATATACCATTAAACTTTTATTTGCACAAATCATTTTTAATCACACACACACACACACACACACATATAAGTTGTCCAACATAAAATAATTAAAATAATTACGAGAATTTTTCCATTAATTTCGCAATAGTAATGAGGACAATTACTTCAGTTATATTGAGTATCGCGTTTACATATTACGATATAATGTCGATCACGATTGATATAGCGACTGGACAATTATTCCACTTTGTATTTGAGGTTTACCGCAACGGCAAGATCTATCAGAGTCTCAATTTTAAAGATCATCCTCTCAGACAGCTACTTTTTACATAAGAAACCTATATCGAATAGCTATTTTAATGCGTATTCTCAACAAAACTCTCTCTTAGAATTTTCATAGCGATCACCTATTTATTTATTTTAAGAAAGTCATTACAAAACAACTTAAACTTTTGGTTTCCAAATCAATTATTTTCTTCTACTATGTATGTATTAACGTTATCATATCTTTTACTGATACACTATTATTAGAACATCCTAATATCTATACTAAAGATATCAAAGCGATGTTCATTGGATAATGACAAACTATTTGAAGGAGACTTGAAGTGTGATTTTCAAGAAAAACTTTGAATAGAGTTAAAATAAATTATTTAACGTAGGAAAACTAAAGGTATTTAACTAAATCGCATAAAATGTTGAGATTATGATGAAAAAGTATTTTTCTTTAAAGCGCCTAGAGAAATAGAAATAACTTATCTAATTAATTTGTTGCTGGGCAAGCTTAGAACAAAAAATGTATCGTATTTAAAGTGCACCATCTAACATTGTTGCTAATTTACACGAAGGAAAAAAAACCTCGACGCTTATATACATTTAAAGAAAACAATTATTCTTTAGTTGTTTTCTTTTTTTAGCCAATGGTGAATGGAGAAAAAGCCTTTAAGTTTTAAATAAAATAATGAGAATATTAATGAAGGGGTATTTTGTTTATTATATTATGGGTAAAAAAAAACAATATACGCCATCGTAGCGTTGTTAAGAGAAAAAACTGTGAAAACTATCTTTGAAACATAACGTGGATATTGTCCATCATCAATTATTGTGTCCTATCATGTTGTGGTGAGTTTTGTGATACTCGTCATAGATTGCCTTAATGGATATTTAAAAATATATACAAATTAAAAATTTATTTGTTTTATTTGGCACTTTAGCTTTTAACATTAAAATGTTTCTACTTATCTGAAGTCTAAAAAAAGATTTGAAAATACAAAAACAAAGACTAAAATTATTTTAAATTTCTAATAAAAGCCAATACATTTTTTTTCATTCTAATTTCAATTTTAATTTTGTGGTATCAGAAATTTTAGGTTTAAGTTTTAATTATACTATGAAATAAATATTGAAAATATTCTTAAATTAAATTCTTCGACGTTTTGGAACATTTATAAACAAGGAATGTAATGTAAAATTAATTTAATTCGAAGTAAATTAAATTACATTTTAATAAATAAATATTTGCTAACTTGTAATAACTTGTACGTTATGGTAAAAAATTAAGAGGGACGCAGACGGATGCAACTTTTAAAAAAATGTATAAACAATAGTATCGACATTATACGGGCTTATGTTAATGTATAAAAAGTAAATGATCATTAGTTCGAGTGTAGTATTATCGATATCAAATATTCAATAAACACATTTTTTAGAATCATAGAATATAAACATTATAAATATTTATCATTACCTACTGATATTTTATGTAAATATTATTTTATAACATTCAAAAATAATAGAATAACCAAATATTTTCAATATATTTAATTATCACTCATAAAATATTTTTTTTTAGTTTCATCTAAAAGATAATCCATGTAACAATTTTTTAGTTGAAGCTCTATTTTATGTTTCCAAAAGTCGTCTTTTTTAATATTAGTTTTAAAAAACCACGTGTAAAAATATCAATACACTGCATATGTAAATTAGGTGTACATTACTATTATTACCACGTTTAAAATAAATTTAAATTAAATTATTTTTATGTGTCCAAACCTAAAAATAACAAAAGTTTGTATGTTGTGTATGTACGTGTTATAAAACAAATTTTGGATTTGATAGACGTAATTGTTATTTCATTTTAAATGCAAATTACCATTTTTAATGATTTTATATTAAAAAAGACATTGGGAATCTAGCAATAAATTTTTTAAATTAGAAACAGGTTCATACTTATAATATCGAATTATACATTTATACAACTAATTATAGTAATGTTGTACAAAGTCATTTGAGATCAGTATTAATTACGTACACATAAATAAAATATAATAAGTATTCAAAACAATATTTTCTTTTCACATATTTCAATATCTTTTTTGTAGTGTTGTATGCATATACAGTAAATTCTATAAAAAAGAAAATATTATAAAAGTAAAAAAAAAAATATTTTTGTAAATGGTTAATAAACCAAATATACATAAATTATTGTAAAATTGTATATGTAGTTAAAAAAAACTAAACAATTTAACATATTGTACCAATATTGATTATATTTTATTCATAATGCATTAATACAATATTCAATTGACAGTATTTTATTTCAGGGTAATTAAAAAAAAAAAATTGAAATGTTTTCTTCAAACATTCTATATTATTAACATTTATCTCCTTTGAACTATTTTGTATTATTGCCAACTAAACGTTGTTAATTATTATGATTAGTTTATAGTATCCGCTTTAGAGCAGATTAATAACAAGATATACAAATAATTAAGAAATTTACGCTACACTGTCCAACCTTGATGAATAGTGGATAGACTACACGTTTTAACATAATACTCAGACACGGACTTAAATAACAAGACAATTAATTACTCAATTGGTTTGATGGTTATTTTCATTAAACTTAATGTGTTATAATTAAGTCATTTTTCACTTAAGCATGAATACCATTGACTGTGATGGGTGAGTCTGTTATTTAAATTATTAACACCAAATTTAATTGCATATACCAAATGTTATATATAATACTTTCTTACTTCTCACCATTTACCATTATGATATTTTGAGAATATGAAGTGATTGTGTTCATGAGTAATAATAATTTTAACAAATTAGATCATCTAATCTACTATAAAGGCAACGGAAAAACAAATTATGATGTATAACAAATATGGTGAATTTAAGTGAATTTAAAATAGCAAATATTAAAAGTATAAGTATCAAAATATATTGTCAGTGTTGCCGAACTAAATTTAAATTGGAAGGGTGAAATTAACTTTGGAGTATCCACTACTGAATCATAAAATTTGGTTTGAAATATATATATATATATAATTTGTTTATAAAATAATTATAATATTATATTATTATGAATACTTGTAAAATACAAGCTACATTAAAACCACATTTAATTAAATATTAATTACTTTATAATATTGATTACTATAATATAGTATAGTAATATTTAACTGAAATTTAAGACAATTTAACTTAGTAAAACATTTTATAATTTAAATTTCCGTGTATGTTATCATGTATTTAAATCATCAAAATGTATAAATTTAACTCATTATAACTTCTTAAAACCCACCTGTTTGCCATCACTTGTTATACATACTTAAATACTACCATTATTACAACTTATAATACGTTATAACTGCTAATTGATTATGTTGGTAAATTGGTCAAAGCTATAGGTTATAAATTATAATATTAATTTATAAAAACTTACTAGCAAAAACATTTTATCATCTAAAGTTAAAATATTTTTATGAGTTAGTACTGAACAATCGACCACCACCTACCTTAAAATAGGGTGGGGGGCTGCTCCTTTTTGAGTATAAATTTGGCGCCATTGTATATTGGATAGCATATCGTATTGTTGTAACTGTTGTTGTTTATTTACATAAAAAAAAAACAAGACATACAGTTAAGAGCTGTAAAGCATAGCTCACAATTCATATAGCTCTTGTATTTTCTTATAACTGTACAAAAGCATGTAAGTTATTAAAAATAAATTGAAAAATATGGAAACTAGAGCAATTAAAAATAGATAAATCATATATAATGTATCAATATAAAAATGACTATTAACTGGTCAAAGTTGTAAGAATGGTGAATAAAGTAACATGTAGTTTATGAAGTATAAAGAAGTGCAAATTGAGAACATATTAAACATAGACCTAGATCACCCTTAATAAACCATATATGGCTAATTTATAAAATGAATACTCTTCGAATTAGATAATTATTATTTATTTTAGCATAACGTATCATCTGAATCGTAATTTATATCTCTAGAATAAAAAATGCATTTAGTAAATGTGTAATATATTATATTAGCCACATTAGATTGAAAAAATGCATTTAATATTTTCGATTATAATAAAAATATTTTTACGAAAAAGAATTTTATGAAAATATTTTTTAAATATAAGTGTAGTTTTCAATACAGACAAAAAAAGATATTTAATGAAAATAACGCATATACAATCATATACTCCATCTTATATATGGAGTAATGAATATTAATATGTATGGTGTATCCATCGATCTTTATAATATTTATATTATTAATACTTATTGATATATAACCCAAATAAAAAAACAAATTGTGTATTATATTATACATAATACATATACTATATTTTTAAATTATGATATAATAGTTATTTTAATATTATATTATGTTTATTTGATATCACATGGTTGAACTTAAGAACGCTTTGCTTTAGGCATTAATGTGTTATAAAGCCGGTTTCTCTTTACAAGAAGAAGATCTATATCATTAATTAAAATTAACCTGTTTGAAGACTTAATTATTTAAATAATTTATATGCCACACTAAACATTTAAAAAGCATCTCCCAATATTAATGTTAAATTTTAAACAATATAACCCAGACTTCTTAAATTATTTTTGGTTTTCTTTTCTGTTAATCTATTATAATGCACATAATAATATAATATATATTTTAATCACTATTTATTAAATGAGAAAAACACGTTAAGACTAATCGATATATATCAAACTTAAGAAATGTAAATTTTCTTTCGATCATTCTGTATCAATAAATGTTTTATTTCCAAATTCCCTGTCACTTACTCGAGGTAGATTTTTATGAGAAATCAAAGTTAAGTTTGAATTTTAAAAAAATATATGAAATGACTTCGTTAGGTTTTATGTATGTATGTATATATATGTATCAATACATAAAATGTTTTTGTTAGATATGATTATAATAATGATATGTGCGCATATCATTACATGACACATGCAATTGCTATTTTACAAATTATATAATTAATTGTTCAATTATTTCATCTCAGCCAGTGTTAAATTAAATGTTCTTACATTCGTGTCGCAATGTAACTATTATATTATTATTATAACTAACTAAATTATCTACTAATAAATAATACACCTGTGTAATATCTATAATATACTAGATATATAAATTATTATTGGCATATTAATGCATATCTCAATCCCTAAATTAGATATGAAAACCATGAACTTTTCATGTTTGTTGAGTTGTATATTGCTTAAATTAAATACGAATACAATAACTTTAATATTTCGGACATCTAAATGAAAATTTGCACAATACGGGAAACACAATTACGTACATTGTTTAGTGCAAAGATTAACTGCGACAATTATTCGGTTAATATATATAAATGTGATGCAGGTATTTTTGTTCTAAAAATGGAGAACAAATACTAACTAAATAATGATAAACAAAAAACATTCAACGAAATTTAATTTCATATAATTTACCATAATTCATAATTATTACATTTTTTATCATATTGTTATAATAATGTTAATTTAACTATGTTTGATCCAACGAATGGGTATTTAGTTAGGAGAAAATCTTCACAATAAATGTGTAAATTCACAATAATTAAACCAATATAATATTGATTAAGATATCAAACTTTCTTATTTCCATTGAATAATTAAAAAATGTTAATATAAATATTTTATTTTATTAATAAATTATGTACTATAAATTTATATAACCATTATTCAAATTTAAATACCGTTTATAGAATTAACTAATCTATTATTAAAACATAATTATCCATATTTGTGCAATCATAATATTTTACACAGAACCCAAAGTCTAGGCTATTAGTTATTACGTAATTACATTTTTTTTTAAACAAAATTTTTCTAATCAATTATTCTAATGAAATATTGTTAATTAATTATATTATAATTTGTAGTCATATTGATACTCTTTGTATTTTTATGAAAACTATTAGATTAAAAATAATTTTTCAAGAAATGGTAAGTAAGTTCCTACACGAATAAAGAAATGAAGTATGTAAATTACTACAATGGTATTATTTAAAAAATATTATTTATTATACTATTATTATAAAAATGTTTAAAATATTAATTTCTTTCTTTTTGATGTTTTTTTAGAATTATTGTTATGATAAATAAATAAATATATTTTTAAATATTTCAAAATGAAAAGTATACATAGTTATTTCACATTATTATTATTATTTCACATATTGGTGTAAAATATATATATATATATTTTTTTTTTAACAAACATCTTAATATTTAAACATTATATATAAAAATTATGAATCCCATTTTTATATTCGTGTACGAACTTATATATCTCATTTATTACTTGTGTAGATACTATATACCTTCTTTACCTACTATGCGTGGGGTTAGACTTACACACATCTAATTTTTCATATAGTAAGATTTATAATTAAAATCATTCAAATCATTCAAATATATATTTATGTTTTTCATCGAATGTGTAAATGATTTTCTCACTCCAATATTATTACCATATGAGTAAATTATTTCGAAATACAAATCATTTTTATACAATATTTGTATTTTCTTCAACTTATTTTTTTTATTAGCTACTAGCACTTCAATTTATTACAATTGTTAAATTATTGGATAAGTACCATAATTAAACAGGGAAACAACAGATTTATATATTTTATAAGCTTACAACATCTGAACTTCAAGATTCATTTCTTAAAATAGAATATTTAACATAATAAAATCATTTATTTAACACATACAAATAGCACCTTTAATATTTACTTATTTTAAACAATAATAAATTATATAGAATGTAAAGGAAATTGTGAAAAAAAGCTGTAACAAAATATCATGTAAGAAAACACAGCATGGCGTCTACCAAGTTTATTATAATATGGATATGAAATTCAAATATACCAACGTCAAAACATTTAAATAAACTTCACAGTAATCTAGATTCCTATTTCATTTGTCTTCAATTTTTATTGTTTATCGTATGACCGAGATATTTCTACACTTGTGTCTTATTTTTTGAAATTTTCTAGCATTTATCAGAGTTGAACATATCGTTTAATTATTAACAAGCAACACGTATATTATTAGGAGCTATGTAATATTTATTGCGTTATCTAAAAAAAAATTGTACATCATGGGACATCTAACTGAGGTGAAATTTAGGTACCTTATATTAATTGGGGAGTTTATAGATTAATGAATAAAATAGTACCAAAAAATATGCTACAATAGGTTGATGACAACTGAAATAAAAGAATGAATTTTTTTAGTTCAAGTTAGTTAATATGATCCTAAAGTATACAGCATCCAGAGTTGTTCTTAAACTGAAAGTCACCTATTTTATTATATTGTTTGTAAGTAAAAGTGGATCAAGCTTTTTATCGATTTGTTTGTTATTTTTAAAATGTGTTTTCTTTATAAGATGATAATGTGTATGTCTCAGACAGATATGTAGTAATATTTACATCAAACATTTTTCCTGTAAACATTGAACAGTATAAATTTAAAAAATAAAATGCATAAATAAAACATTTAGTATGAATTATTGGTTAAAATTATCTATATAATGTGGAAACAAGTTTAACTTTACTGTCAACAACCAAAATGTTTTATGTTGTTTTACAATAATACCATATTATTTTCATTGACTTATGTGTATATTATTTAATTTTCATTTAATTATAACGATATAGATGTTTGTAAGTCATGTCCAAGATCATGTTTAGATTACATGTTGTAAGATCTGTCCAAGTCATGTTTGTTTTATATATTGAATATAATTACTGATTGTATCAAGTTATTTTCCTCTTAGTATAGTTATTATCTTATCCTTGAATATTGTTTAAATTATATTTATTATAAGTAAAGTATATTAATGCTTGTACTTTGAAGCATTTTCTGTCGTGTTTACGGATAGTATGGATGTATTCTAGTACGTCTTAGTAAAATAGAATTTTTATATTTCGGTTTTATATGTATGTATGTAAGTTTGTTACTTCTGTTAGGTTAGTGTTATTGTTTATTAGCGATGGAAGAATTAATACAAGAACAATTTGCAAGGTAAATGCACACAAATCAAAATATTTTTAATTTTTATGCATATATATTATTATTATTATATTATTATTATTATTATTATTATATTATTCATATGTTTAATACTATATATTTACTGTCAAAATAAAAGATTAAGATTAAGTGCTATCGAAAAAAGAAAAATGATTTATTAGGAGACGAAAATGGTCCAGAAAATATTTATTTATCAGACAGTGATGACGATGAATACTTTTTAGAAGATTAATGTCTAATTTTGGATATTGAGGAAGCAACTGTTAATTTACTTTTTTTTTTTGATGTGTTAAATTTGATGATATATAGTTATACAAATTATAGTTTAACTTTTTCTATGATTTTTTCAGAACAACAAACTGATGAAAATAATTAAAGTATTGATGAAGAACTAGAGAACGAAGTCGAACCATTGGAGGAAGTTATGCTGGAAAAAGACAAAGCTGTTTGGGCTCGAAAACCATTTTATAGTCATCAAACTGCGAAATGTCATGAGGCAAAGAAGTGGTCCTTATTAAAGCACAGAGATGTTATCAATGTCTCACACATTTCAAAAAATGTTTATTACTGAATTGGTCTGCATCATTGTGCGCCATATGAACGCCAAAGCTATTCCAACGTTTGCAACATATAATAAGGAAAACCCGAATAAGAAGCAGCTAAAAAAGAATAATTGAAAAGCCCAAGAGTTCCATGCATTTTTAGGAGTGTTAATTATGTCTGGCGTAAATAATTCCAACACCGACCATACAACGGAAATTTGGAGTATAAATTCGTATCCATTATATCGTGCATTATTGGGACTACGTAGATTTTGGAATATTTTACAATTTATTCTATTTAATAATGCAAATACTAGAGCTGATCATTTGAAAGAAGAAAAAACTGCGGCCATATAAGACATATGGACTATGGACATATGGACACAATGGAAATTTGGGAAAAATGTATAGACCTATCAAGCGTTTAACTATCGATGAACAATTTTTCCCATATAGAGGTCAAACACGTTTCACATACTACATTCCAACGAAATATACAAAATATGGTATAAAAGTATGGTGGATATGTGATTCAAAAAATGCATACCCACTTAGAAGGCTTATGTTTACTGGAAAATCTAAGGATGGGCGTGAAACTATTCAAGAACGAGTTGTGAAAGAATTGGCTGTTCCATACAAAGGGTCTGGTCGTAACATCACTATGAACAACTTTTTTCCCACCTTGTCTTTGTCAAATTGTTTGTTATTATGAAATCTGACTACTGTAGATACACTAAGAAAAAATAAAAATATATTCTAACAGAAATGGCATGCACGAAAATACGCGTAGAATATTCTACTTTGTTTGAGTTTAAAAAAAATTTACAATATGCTCATATATACTAAAAAAAAAACAAAACAATCATCATGTTATCTTCAATTTAAAGCTTCTGTGTTTTTTTAGTATGTAATACATAATAATTCTCACCAAAATGTTTTTTTTTTAAAAATATAATAATTATATAAAATATCTAAAAAAGTTTGAAATCAGTTACACATAAAAATATATGTGAAAAATATAATACCTAATGGTTTTTTCTTTATATATATATAAATAAATATATATATATTGTGGTAACAAATTTACAATGTTAATAATTAATAAAAAGGAAATTGTTTCTCTTTAAACAAAAATCTGTAGGTAAACTTGATGACTAGCACATGTACATGTAATAAATTAATTATGCATGTTTACATTGACGATGATTATTTATTTTATCCGAAGGAACAAAAGTATAACTTTGCCCTCCAAAATTATGTCTGTGAGGGGGAGGGGGCAACTGCCCCCTCTGCTCCCCCTTTTTCGATGCCACAGCTCATTTCGTAAACAAGGTGGTGGCGACCGATGGCAGCTGAAACTGCCGGGAGTGGGACAGATATGTGTGAGTTTTGACCGGTTTTCGTCTGCCGCATAGTGTGTTCTTGCATGACGAAATCTAGAAGGTTACCAATGTAATTATAATAATTTACATTATTTAAGTACAGTATGTATAGGCTCATTGTAGTTTAAAAAAATAAAATAAAATTGAAAATAATTGGAGTATTAATTATATTTTTAGTTTATTATTCAACACAATTAATTTTTTTTTAGACTTACTTTTGAATAAAATAATATTTTGAAGTAAACCATAATATATTAGATACATTATACATCAATTAAACTTGTAAATTACTAATATCAGATGTATATAATTTAAAAATGGGGCTACCACTTAAGTTAGGCCCAGGACCTCCACAAAATGTATTATGATTAGACATAATATATCGTTATTTTTTTTTGTTATCAGTATGTTTTATTTTATTGGAGAAGATAAATAATGAAATTAATAATTATGCTAAATATTTTATAAAATATTATTTTAGTATTGTTCGTATTTTCCATTTGATTTACATAGTTTAGTAAATAATTTCAAAAACAAAATGTGATTCCAACACCAAAAACATAAGACATTATGGTTTATAAATAAATTACTTTATTTTACAATTTAACAATAGTGTTTAAGCATTCTAACACTTAATTATTCATCATTAGTTGTTTTATTATAAGTTTTGACTTTCATATTGGTGTCTAAATCCCATTCCATGCATATTTTAGTAAGTTACTTTTCTGTTTATACTTTATACATTTTCAGTAATATTAAGAATATTTTCGTATATAAACTTTTCAGTGCATAGTTACTGTATATAATATTTAAATACAAGTATATATGTATTATATCACTACAAAATAATATATTTAAACTTTATTCAAAGAACAAATAAACCATGGAATTATTTACTTAACAAAAATATTGTTTTTATGAGTACAAAATTAAATAATCTTTTATATAATGTAGATATTATTTATGATATAACTACATGAATTATAGATTTAATATTTTAATATTTTGAAATTAAAATTTGTTGTTACTATTAAGTAATTTACAATTTTAAATCAAAAATACATTTAAAACAAATGAATAAATCCGAGATAGATTTAAGTGTAAACTGTAAATGTTTGAAATGGTTGAAAAATTTGTATGATAAGCGATAAAATATAACAATAAAATTTTATCATTAAGATAAAACACATTTATCATCTATCCATATTTTTTTGGTTTTTTCATATCTAAGTAAAGTAATATATCTGTATATATAAGTATAGTTTCATATCTGAGTAAAGTCTATAACACTATTTTCGTCATTCTGACATTGGGCATCACGAGCGTTTCACGAGCGTCAAAATCGGGTAAAAATGAACAAAAATGATGTGATTTATCGATTCGTTTATTTTTCAGAAAATATCGTGGTGTATTTATTTTTACATTTATATCAAAATTCTATGAATATAAATTTAAAAACTTAGATCTTAATGGTAGAAGAAAAATGTCAAAACTTTTGTTATTGGGTCACCCCACTATGTACGTGTATAAATTTACATTATTCAGTTCAGAAACACTCGGTATATATATATATATTGTTCTAAGTACATTAAAAAATAAAATCCATATTAATGTTGACATTTTATGAATTTTGTAGAAGTTAAACACCCAAAATCACTTTTTACCTACGCTAATGACTCAGAAAGTATTTAGCCCCTTAGCAACAAAAAATCCTGGCTACGCCACTGTATTAAATGATTTATTTATTATTATCTCTTAAAACTAATGTTAATTAATAAATGTATTATTTCATCATATCTTAATAGTATTAGAAATTTTACACCTAAAAACAAAATAAAAACTTTAATTTAAATTATGAAACATTTGGAAATAACATGGCTTATGGGGATTAAAACTTCTTAGGTGTGAGGTTGAAAAGTATTTTTGTTTTACATTGAAAAATATTAATAACATAGTTGAGTTTCCTAAATGCAATTTTTATTTATTATTATAAAATAAGTTAATATTATTAACATTTTTCGTTTTTTCCGAATAGAAATAAAAAATTATTTTAATATTTTGTTTTTTGTTTTTTACAAACAGAATGTACATAATAAAAATATTTAGTATAAGATTTACATACATTGAAGACAATTTAATAGACTAATAAATATATATTATTAAAAATGTATTATATATTACAAAAAGCCTTTAATATTTGCAAATAGAATTAAATATTAAAGTGGTCACAGTTTGCGTCGTTTATACTTCATTTGTCCATTCCCCAAACCTTATAAAAAATTCTAGTAAATTATATATATTATAGTTTAAAATAAAAGTACATATTTATGTATATACGTGGATTTTTAATTTTGTTGTTATCTTATTTGTCATTCATTTTTATAAAATATATTGTCATTATATTTGATTTATTATGATTTTGATGTATTTTTACAATTCTTCGTATTTTCCAGTTATATTAAAAGAGATTTGAACATAAATGATTTTCAGTCAAAAATATTTCACACAAATTTTCTCACTAAGTTTTATAGCAAATTGGACTTTAATTTATTAAACAGATAAGATCTTCCGTTAAAACCATATTGACTGTGATTTAAATATCGTAATTTTCTGTTTTGACATATATATGTTTTTGGGCTGAATACAACTTTTTTTTTTTCATGAACAATTTCACATTACCGATTTTGCGTTTTGCCACAACCACACGCATACCCACGCTCACATTCATTGATACCGAACTACAATCACTCTCACTACTACTATCAGTTTACTTCTGATTGGAATACAATGCGGATTATTTTGTATTTACTATTTTGTTTACTATTCATGCTATTAACAGCTAGGTACCCTCAAAAACATATGTATGACTCAATGTTCCACTGTGCGGTGGAGAAATTTCTGTTAGATTAGTTTCTATAGTTTTTATTTAAAAGTTTAAAATTGTAAATGTTAAAAATGAAACATTTGTATGATTAAAATATATATATCGAATTTCAATTTCATAATGTGGATAAATTAAATCATAGAAAATGTATAGGTGAATCCAAATCCGATTTCAAAGTTAAAATAGAAACAACTTAATATATCAAGTGATGAAAGCCGTAAACTGTATTTTTTGTTTAAAAAAATGTTTGTGATTTTAACAAATAATATGTTCATATGCGTAGTGATAAGTAGTTTTTAGACCAAAAAATAAAATTGCTGCAATAGGAATGTCAATGACACTGAATACTTAACTGGGTTAATTAATATAAAAAAAAAATGTACAATCAAAACTATTTATAGTGAAACATGGATGTTTGTCTCTTGATGCATGTTTTGTCAATTTCAGCAATTTTTGTTTCTAAAGTATTGTCTAAAATGTTTTTAATGCTATTTTTTATTAGTTATTATGATCATACATCAGTATAATTATGACATATTTACACTGAAGTTTAAAGTATTATTGATTTTTTATAGTGATTAAAATTAAGTATGTAGTTTAATAATTATTTTATCGATAGTTATAAGAATATCTCATAGAGAAACCAAACGTTACTTTTCCTTGGGATTTTATAATACATTTGTGAAATTAGTACAGAGTACGGCACACATTTAATGTGCTATATCATTTTAGTGTGTAATACAAATGTATATAAAGCATATAGAGCCTTTAAAGTTTATCTAGATACATTCCATTAAATAAAAAAAACGGCAATGTACATTTCCAGAATTCAAAAATTGTTGTTGTTATTATTATTATTATTATTATTATTATTTTCAAACTTCCGCACGTGCCTACCAATTCCAAATGACCCGATCTTATGAAATAAAAATAATATATACATAGATTGTTACACAAAATTATGTAGTAAGAAATCAAATTATTTATATACCAATTTTATAAAGATATGGTGACTGAGGTGGCACGACTCATTTTATTTTTCTAATTTAAATTAATAATATGTTTTTTCCCGGGCCCCCGGATAATAGTACTAACTGACCTCCCTTTGTGGCGGTCCTGCTTATAGCTGTTGTTCTATTTTTGCTATATCCGTGGTAATTTTAAGAGGGGCAGTGTAATTATCTTTGAAATTCGTTTCTTGTAGACATATAATTTGTTGGTCGTATTTTTGAATAATAAGTTTAAGTTCCTCTTGATTTTTGAAGAACCCATTTAAAATTTATTGGATTATACTGTTCATTGTATTTTTAATTCCTTACTTGCGTGTTTGATTATGATTACCATAAGTTGACTGGTTTCATTTAAGGTATGGAGTAATATTAAGATTGTGGTTGGTTTAATTGTTTTCGAAATGCAAGGAGATTGGACTCGTTTCTATTTCGAACTTCAAAGCTTTAAAATGTTTGTTTGTGATTCTAGTAATATTGTTTTTATCTTTGAACTATGGTAACGAAGAGTGAATCTGTTCAAAAATGGTAAGAATATCTTTTCCCTATTAATTGAATCGGTTTGTCAATTATTGATGTGTTCAATAATTTGTTTAAATTGTTGATAAGTTAAGTTTTGTTTTTGTTTTTTCATTAAAAAGATGTTTTATTGGATCTAAGTATTCGTCTAAGTGATATAAAAACTAATTTCTTGAATTAGAGCGTGATTGTCTATTAATTATGGATATAGTATCTGTATTGTTGATCTTCAAAATTTTTGTTGGTTGTTTTGCTAACTAATTTATGGGGTTTCATTGCTTGTTTACGGAGATAGTATTCAGGTTAGTGAGACTAGACGATGTGTTTGTAAGAAAAGCTTGTCGTTTAAGATTTGGAATGTCTATATTCTCTAGTCCGATACTGTTTCAGATATTATTTCGTCTACGTTTAGGTTTTAAAGAGGAGTATTTTTTTCGACTACTATAGAATTTTTTTTTTTGTGGCATTGTTGACGATATTAGGAGTCAAATATAATATGTTATTGAAATATAATCTTTAAAAATTGATTGAAAGATTGAACTTTTTACAAGAAATAGCTGTGGGCTCAACCGCATTACACTTATAGCAAGTCATTCAGTTGTCCGTAAAAAATATTCTAAATTGTGACTCTTCATGACTACTTATAAGTGATCCAATAATACTATAAGATAAAATAAATAAATTATAATAATAAATATTATGATATTAAAATATTGTATATAAAAATACAAGAAGATTAAAAGACTAATCCAAATTCAAATTTTGAAAAACATGTTTTAGGAAATAATCATCTTATTACTTGTTATATACATAATGACTTAGAAATTTTAAATATACAAAATAATATTTATATCAATTCCGTTTTGAAAGAATTAGATATTTATAAAGAAATTAAACACAATAAATTTTAAAATATCTTAAATATACAAACAGATTTTAAAAATAACATTCTATATCAATATATATTAAAAATATTAATATCACACCAAAGTTGCTTTAATTATATACACGATTTCTTTGCTTTTTGATATATGTTTATTATATAACTTTTTTCTTTTCATCTAACTCTATGTTTTTTTATTGTAACATTCATAATATTATCCATGTAATCTCTGCAATTTTTTCTGATTAACTTTACTTTTAATTTATTCCTCAGTTGTTGTATTTTATTTGTATTAACCTTATAATGACATTAGACAATGACCAAACCAGTAGTAAATAAACATATATGTATAAACATACATATACAACAACTTTTATATTTTCTTTCTTTTTTCTTTTATCAAAATGATACTCATTGGCTTTTTATTTATTTGACTATACATATATATATATATATATATATATTTATTTAATTATTTAAATATGTATATATATATTTTTTTTATTTACGAGTATTATTTTAAAATTTTTATTTTATTTCTATTTGTTAATTCTTTTATTTCTCTTCTTTTTTATTTATTAATTTTTATTTTTTTACTTTTGTATATCCTTTTACTCTTTATTTGGTTTTTCTTTTATTTTCACTACTAAATTATTAATCATATTACCTTTGCTGTTAAACGCATTGACAGGCAACGTCGGAAACTATTAAAAACGCATTTAAGGAACGAAAATAATACATGCTTTTCACTGTCGTAAGTTAGACACGATAAGGCAAGATCATGTTAATATAGTATGCAAAATATAAAACTATTACAAGGAGGTGTATACTGTATTGTTATTATTTTCACTATAAGTAAATGCAATGGATAAAATAATTAAAATAGTCGGTTTAACTATAATTGTTTGTGATATGTTTCTTTGGGATTTTGTAAAGTATATTTGAATTTCTAAGAGAAATGTTTACTACAAAAAAAATGATTACTATATTTTTATTATTTCCAAATGATTGGTCTCAGTAAATTTTAATGTAGTTGAAAGTTTGAAGATAAGTTACATTAACTGAAACTTGAATAATTAATTAAATTAGATATCTGCAAATGTTGTATTCAAAGGATACTGTAGCGTAATTTTTTTCTTTGTATATAATAATATCTACCCTTACGTTTGGATTCGATCCAATCACTGGATTGGATTTGTAAAATTTGCTTAATAATGCACACCTCAATGATCTTGTTGGCGTGGGATTATCTTTACGTATATCAGTTCAGATGGATGAACTTTCGTTCGGCTGTCCAAAGCCATAATTCTCAAAACGGATTCGGTGATGTAAAGGAATAAGAAATGCATCATCCTTAAGACTTGATATAATTTCATATCATTAATTTATTCAGCATTTATATTAAATATTATAAAAATATCGATAAACATTTTTCAAATTCTATAATATTTGTATGAATTCCAATGATTATTATACATATTTTTATACTTAAAAAATATATTTAAGGTATACAATATTAACATTAATTTTAATAAAACAAATTTCATTATAATTTCCTTTTATTTGCTTATTAATAAATGTACAATATATTTATTTTTATTTCGATATCTAACATTTAAATTTATAGATTTATAAGGCTCAATTATATAATGAGCCTTCCTACCTTAAATATATTTCTATTTCTATATCTATGTATAATGATATTTATTTATTTCACAAAATTAATTAATAAATAAAAATAAAAAAAATATTATTATTATTATTATTATTATTATATGTATTACGCTTAAACTCAAAAGAAATTGTATAAAAAATACAACAAAATGTATTGATTAAAAGTTAGTTATATGATTGTTTAAAAACAAAGAACTAAAAGTATACAAACTTTATCAATTATTATTGTTTATCGTAAAAAAAACACATTGTTTCAAAACTTCATCTATATTTGTTATAATTGGCTATTCTTAAAATGCTTTAATATTTCTGTGGGGAAAACTATTCACATTAAAAAATATTTTTGAGAAAAAACTTTTGTTTTTAGTGGTTGTATTTAAATTGCCAAAATTAACAATGGTCTGTACAACAACAGCTGCTGTTGTACAGCGATATGTCCCTTTTTTACCATTAGTGGCGCTAATAAAGTGGCCCCAAAAACTTTTATCTCTGTACTCCGAATGTTAAAATTTTAATGATTGAAAAACATGGCCATCACTTATTTTTGATATTTCTTTTAACGTTAATTTTTTTTTATGTAGCTTAATTGTTACTTAAAATAATACAATTTTCTCATATTCTTCAAATGATCATACTCCTTATTATACGTTTTACCTAACTATGTACCTAACTATATTTTTTTAAATACAATTTAAACACTATTAAATTTTCGGTTAAAATCTTTGTAGGCTCTACATTTTAGCACACTTCTTATGTAATGTCAAAACAGATATTCATTAATCGATATAATACATAATTTTTTAGAATCAATGTTTTATTTGTCCAAGTATCCAAGTGTCCAATTATCCTATGGATAATTTACGGGTTTTGAAAATTATGATAAATCTTTTTTAATAGTACTTTAAATGAGATTACATATGATAGTTACAAATTTTGTGCATCAGCTCTTTAAAAGAAAAAATTAAATTATTCGATAAATTAAATTTTTTAAAATACATATTACTAAATGAGCACTTCTTATAAGTTCTCAATAAAACTCATATTTGTGAATTGAGTTTATTAATAAATATTAGAATCATAGAAATATTTTACTATCTTATTGTTATCTGTATACATTATATTTCAGAATAATTTTTAACTGAATATTTGCATGTTGAATAAAAATTAAATATTATTCCTAACCTACAACACTATTATTTGAAATGATCTGATATGTATAAAATAATTGCAAATCAAGGTAGCCTACAATTCTAATGGACATTGTTTCATTTATATTATATTAATATTGTGTAAGGTACAATGTATGTCCGAAATTTCATTTTCATATTCAATATTGTTTTTATAATTCTAAACATTTTTAGTCTAAAATGGTTTAAGCTTATCGTCAATGTAATTTTTCATTTGAAATATTACAGGATTTTGAAAAGTAAATAAATAGACTAATAATATTTTATTGCAACACTTTAAGTTTTCTATATTGCTTATAAAAATAATTTTATAAATCTAGTGGAAATAACATGAATAAAAAAAGTTATTTACAAATAAATGTAAATGTTTGTTTGAAACTTTAAATACGCATGTATCATAATTTGCTTTTGAACACTACAGCGTGCTATTCATTTGTGTTACAAGAACTAAATAAATAATAATTCAAAAAAACTGATACATTTTTAATAATATTTGCATAAACTAAAAATATTAGACACTGAATATACATAAAATTTGAAAATGAATTTTATGATGATTTATCAATGTCTGCGGAAACAGAATAAAAGAAAATTTAAAGTACACAATAACATACATAATTGTTCATTTTATTTAATATTCTATCACATGTCCATTGAAATAATTAATTATAGTATATTAAGTTCCATTATTAGATTTATTAACTTATATATTCATATAAAAATGATTCAACAAATGGTCACCATTAATTAAATAAACAATGACCATTATGAAAAAATGTTTGAGTATTTTTAAAATATTTTTAAGTACAAAGAAATCTGCAAGAATTCAGGTGGGTGATTTCCCACCATTTACCTCGTCTTTGGCTCACTTTATATATAAAAAACTCTACTAGTGAAGGGATGAAGTGCAAAGAAAATATTATTTCAGGATATTAGTAAACGATATCCGAGCACGCCTCACTATCAACCCTCTCTCCAGACCATTAATCTTATATATCTATTTTTCTTCAGCTGCATTGAAATTTATCAAACGTATCACATACATTAAATACACTAACCTAAAACTAAATGTAATATTCGCTACATATTATACCGCTTTTGTTGTAAGAAGATAATTTTTAATTTATTTCGACTTTGATTAAAAAAACAGCAAATATTATCACACATAATATTTATTTTGTTCTATTTGATATTTTTAAACAAGAGTTTAAATTAATTTTATTTATTTTATCTGATTTAAATTGAATTTGTCCTATATTATATTTATATTGTTATACATTACACACAAATTATAAACTTCTGGGTATTACTGGAAATATATAATAAGTTAATTCAATTTTATTTTCTTATTGTATATTATTATACTTCTTAAATTTATTTCTATGGAAAATTGATCCAATCTTATACATTCGTTGAAAATTAAAATTAATTTTTAATTTTTTATAAAGTTCCTATATTTTTGTTTTTAATGATATTAAATAAGAAAAAAGTAAAAAAAAAAATTGAAATTATATTATTCATTCAATAAAATATTTTTAAATTTAGGTATTTTAAAAATGTATATTCTACGCTACAGACAAGAATTAAAACTTAAAGAAATATTAATATAAATGATTATTGTTTTTTTATCCATATAAATACCACAAGAGTTTAGTTATAACAAAAGTATGACAGATTGATCATATTCTTATATGAATTTAAAAGCAAAAATTTATTTTTGTAAAAAATATTTCAAGATTTTTATAGTAAAAATATTAATTCAATATTTAAATTCTAATTATCATTCATTGTTTGGAATTATGTTCTCTTAAATGTATATAATATTTTTAAAATAAAATAAAAATTTGGGTAGTTTAATATATCAATAGTAATTAGTAAGATTTTATACTAAAATAATATTACTCATGACAAAATCCTTATTTCCATATAGTATGTATTGAAACAAATTAATTTTACGTTTTTTTATCAGAATGTTTTACATAAGCTAATGAATTATGAAAATATTTGTTCAAAAAGTAAGATGCAATTTAATATTACAGATATTTATATAATTTTTGAGATATTAATTTAACTTTTTAAATTAAGTCTTAAATTCAATTATTTTTAAATTAATTTAAAAAGTAAATAAATAAACAATTCTTATTGTTAAATAATTAGATAATATTTCAATATCTATTTTTAATTATTACAATTTCAAATATTTATTATATATAATATATATATATATAATATATTATATATATATATATATATATATATATATATATATATATATATATATATACATACACACACACTAGTATATAATTTATGTTACTATATTTATATATATATAAATTAAAAATTGTGTACGAAAAACTTAAGTATACTTCTGATTTTATGTTGAATATTCGTTATTAAAATATATCATAATTTCAAATAAAATCGTGTACATCCAATTTCAATGAAATAAAATAAAAATTAAATAATATTAGTAATAAAAATAATAAATAAGTTACTATGTTATTTATTATTCGTTATATTTTCATAAACATTATTATGTATTGTATTAAATTGTTTGGCAAATATTAAATTGTTTGGCACTACTCATTGAACAATTTTATCACTATAATGTTATCATTTTGATTATTCTCATAAATATATAAAAGTGACAGGATGTTTTGGAGATTACTACCAACTGTCACTGTTCGAGCGATATAATAATAGAAGTCCACATTTGGACCCAGTCATATCCCGGAGCGGTCGACGTTGCGATGTCGGACCGCGAGAAATGAGTCGTTCCCGAGACATCCGGCTGATCGGTGGACGACAAAAATTTGAATTTAAATTGTGTAGGCTTTTCTTAGTTATATTGTATTTTTATGTAAGCCTAATTGTAATTCATCGTCGTGTAGGCGATTCATATTGTAGTTTGTCGCCGCGGTCGATCCATCGCGGTAAGGAATTATTTGTTAAATTATATTAGATATAAAATTTATTGTAATATATCATGATACGATTATGTTTCTTTTTAAAATATAAAAATGTTAAAATGTATTTTTTACCTGTGATATGTTCATTTGTTATTATTATTTTTATTACAACTGTTATGAGTACCTAGTATATTTTTGTATATATATATATTTATACTCAGCCCAAATAATACCACATTGGCGGGCTAACCATCGTATCGAGTTGGTGCTTACGAATTAGTCGCCAGTCAAAAAATAAAAAAATACAAGTAAGTCACCGGATTGGAAATTCAGAAAATACTACGAATAAAAACAAGGACATCAAACAGTTTTAAATCTCTTTAGTGTTGTTTATTAATGTTATTTTTTATTAACTTACGCATACATAACTTTAAAATGTTATATTGCAATTATTATCATATTTGTATTTCAAAATGGTATTCGTCAAGTATATTTGATTTTGAAATTGATTCAATATACATAAAAAAATCATTAAAGCAGATATTATAATAAATAATTTTTAGTAAAAACTATGTAGATATACTATACTATAGGTAGTTTCGCAAAAATATTACTAATTTTTGTATTCGGGAAAACTCGATATTATGATTTAATTAGAATAATAACAAATTTAAATAAATTATTTAATTTATTCGATTAATAATTATATGATAAATTAAATTTTAATGAATGCTAGTCTCTATCTTTTAAGTCTCCAATTAATTTTTTGGTTGAAGACTTTGTTCTTTCGTTCAGTTATACCAAATTATAATTATTCTAATTCAGATTTACCAATTGATTTGTATAAGTAGTATCCGAGACGATCAAACACAATTGCATTAAAATCAAATTAATTTTATCAAACTAGAGGAATATATTTCTCAAAAATATTTAGTTATAATATTTTATTCGACGAAACAAGTATAACAAAAAACGTCTTTCTCATGAAAGTGCGCATGAAAATATAGTTCATACGTTTCCATAGATTTAACATTGTTTGGCTTTCACGTCGTGAGTCTTGAGTCAAAATCGAAAAAAAATCTGGTAAAGTCACAACTAAAACCTTGATAAGCTTATATTGTACTTAAAATTTTGTATTTATTGATCAATTATAGTTTTATAGATATAAATGTCATAGGACTAGAGCTCCAGTCATCTAATTTATTCAACTATTAAAAATAATGAATTTGTAAATTCGTTTTGCACAAATGTGCAGAACGAATTTTCTTCAAATGAAGAAAAGGTTGATTTCTGGAAAAATAATTTAGACCTATAACATTGTTATATTTATTATTGCCTACCTATATTTTTTATTTAACGTGGCAAAGAAATAACTTAGTTTGTTTTTACTGACTTGACATTTGTGTCACAGTGAATGAAGTTAAATCCTAAATATCTATAAGTCCCCAAGAAAGTAATATTCTTAACATAAGTTAATAATTTTGAAACCTTTGTAATTTCATTAGCAGGATCATAATTTCTGAACTTACATTAATATTTTCCCTCTAAAATCAACATACATGATGTTTCATTTATCACGAAAGTACAGCTAGCTTTTTATAATATTTGTTACATATGTATGTATTTTATAAAACACTGCAATATATTTTTAAATTTGAAAATACAAGTATTATATTAAAATAATACTTAAGTTAATAATCGATTTGTATTTAAATTTAATTATGTACTTGTAATTTATATTGTACTAATAATTCGTATATCTCATGATTATTGTTTTATTACTATGAGAAATTTAAATTATAGTTAATTATTTTTAAAAAATATACCAGCATTAATTTTATGAACTAGAACAAAACATATTTATTATATTTTAAAATTGTGAATTGTTCGGTGTTTTTACACGAATTCAGTTAATAGTCCAGTGAAATTAGACAAAAAAACACAGAAGATTGGAAAAAATTCGCCCGCAACCAACTTTTGGAATACATTTAGAATATATCTTCCATTGAATATACTAAAAGTCCTGATGCCTCGGGGGAAACATAGCCCTTTACCTCCAAAAAGGGGAGAAATCTAATCTTCCACAGATTTCTTTATAACTTGTTAACCGTTTAACTTATGACAAAAATGTATAGATCGAAAATTGAAGACCATTAAATTTTCTCTAAGATTTGACCATATTTGTACATAAATTTTCTTATAAAAATAGCAGTAAGTACAGTTTTTAAAAATAAATTTAAAAATTTTTTTTTAAAAACAATTTATTAAGCCAAAACTACCAGGTTTACACCAAAATTAATTATTATAAAAATTAAAAACCCCATATTTTTACATATTATAATTTATATATATATATATATATTTATACATATGCGTAAGCTGTGGAAATTTTGATATATCCAGCGGCGCTATAACTGTACAATTGATAATACGAACTAATCTTAATAAAATGTTGATAAAATTGACTTAAAAAATTTACCGAAATCTGAATAGTGGCACACACTTAGTACGAATATTTACTATAAAAATTAACGTACTAAACGTCCTGATGCTTATCCTTTGTGACCAACCCTCAAATATATGTTTTGCACCCTATCCACTTATTTAACTTACCGTTAAGCTTACGACCAAAATGTATAGCGTCAAAATTAGAGACCATCAAATCTACTATAAAACTTATTTTTTAATGTTATAATAATACTGGATAGTGGCAAGTACACATTTATAAAAATTCTGAAATTTCTGAACTTTTTATGTTTAAGTCAATATTCGTGTACCCGTCAAATAGAACTGTAGAATTAGAGCCGTAATGCATTTTAATAAAAGTAACATAAGCCTATTATATAATATTACATAAGCCTAACATATGAACTCAAAGTAGTTGGAAAAATATTGTATAAAATAGATTTTTGTGTTTTCTTCATATGGCCTTGTAACGTGGTTGGGGCTGGCCAGGTTAAATATATGTTATTCAGGGAAGTTTTTTGACCATTTGAATAATACTAACCATAGCTTGGAACAATTGTCTGATGTTAAAAATAGTCGGAATAAAGAAATATTAGTTTCAGTAATTAATACATAGTAATGCCTATTAATAATAAATAAAAGTCACTAACAAATTTAGAAATATTAAATAGGTTTAATTAATAATTTGTTTATAATAGACGATTCCGACGGAGTCCAGTTAGTGTCTCTAGTTGGTATTCGTGGAGAACTAACTCTCTCTTATAAAGTGTGTATTTACTACAGGGTCTTACATGGTTATTGATAGAGAGGGAAATGTCACAGATCAGCATTACACTACATACACCTATTGATATATAATTATGTATATATATATATATATATATATATATACACACACACGCTTATACCCATGCATACTATGTGACAGGACCGTTACAGCCTGATTCGTCGAATAAGGAGAGTGGAATAGGAGAAAATTCATATTCAAAACATTCCTTTAACTCTTTATCTGCATTCGCTTTTAACATTATTCTTTGGAAAAGTAATATTGGATCGATTGAAATAGCTTCATCTCTGATTCGAATTGTTGTGCTGTTGGTAAATTCCAGAGTTTTAACTTGATTAATTCGTTTTAGTTTGAAACAATTAAAATTCTCACCAATTATATCGTTCATAATTTGTAGACCGAATTCTTGTGCTTTGTAGCAGTTAATTTCGTCGTCATCTACAACCCCTGTAAAAATGGAAATTAATTCCTTCATTTCTGTAAAAGGGTTATGTACTTTTAGCCAGTTTGTAAAATTCTCTATGTGCTCGCTATTAATTTTAATTCTTGAATCACGTTTATCAACGTATTGCTCAGAAGTAAAATTGAAAGTTTTGGCAAGGTTTTTACTTGATCATTAATAGTACTCTTTGAGGTAAATTAAAACCATCAGAAAATTGTGAAAAGACCAATAAAATTTTCGACGTATTCGTTTTGGAATTGATTGTTTTTATTTTAAAAAGCTCAAAATATAATACAAGCTATTATATATAAAAACTAACATATTTATTAATCATTATAAACTACTAGCGCTTATTAGAATCATTAATTATTAAAATTGTTTATCATTATTTTTAAATGCAAAATATAAAGAAAACTTTGGAAACTCTGTCTAAGCGCATCTCTCTTGGACAAATATTCACATCACTCGTGTTTTTCTACCTTTTTAAATTTTAATAAAAAACTGTAAGATTACTGCTGTATTTTAAAACTAATCTTAATAGTATTCAAATTAATAGAAAATACTTAACGTTAAACTACCTAAAACAAATGTAATTAATTGTTGGTGTATAATCAATGTTCATAAGCTATAGTTTTATGTCAAAGTTAATTAAATAGCTTTTTATTATTAAAAACAATATAGCAAACTTCTAAATAATTGATTTAACTTAAAAATCAAAACTATCTCACGAGTATATAATTATTTATAAAATGATGAATAAGGAATGATTCTAGCGAGCACCTAGGTTAGGTTATAAGCCAGTTTGCTTAATTTGTATTTTAAAATGAAGTAACTCTTATGAAAAAATCATATGTAGAACTGTTTTTTCACAAAATATAATATTATTACATTTAAATTTAACAAAATAATAATTAATGATAAACTTCAAATGTAAGGAAAAAATTCCTATATATAGGGATTCTCAACCTTTTTTGATTTATATCATCCTTATGTGGATAAAGGTTATCGATAATCCAATACTGCACCTTTATCAACAACTATAACGTATTTCTTATATGAGAATATTGTTTAGTAAAATGTCGTTTCAATTTGTTGGGCACCATCGATTCGTTGGTCAAAGTTTTCCCACAAATAATACACTCGAGAATAGGTTCATCTCCTGGGCCACACCATATGAATCCATTGGCCATAAAAGATTCATCGTACAACCGACATTTACCTCCACTTTGTTTTGACGCTAAAACAGTTGATGGTGGAGCTCCACTCTCTTTTGACGTGCCAGCAATTGATGATGGACCTACACTTTCCTTTGATATTTTAGCAGTTGATGGTGAACTTCTCTCGCATTTTTCCATACCTATCGTAAAACATCATCGTTTTTTCTTTCCTGTGTAATAAATCTATCCATACTAAAGCAAAATGTTTTTAGTTTTTAGGAAACATATTTTTTTTTTTTGTATTTTGTACACCTTTAAAAGTAAAAGTAAAAATAAAAATATTTTCAATTTTTCACAAATTAATTATTAACTTCACGCGGCAAAAAAAACGAAATAATCTATACATCATAGTGCCCACAGTAGTGTTAAAAATGTTTTCAATGCACGTGATAAAATGTTACACAATAAGTGGCGTAAGTATAAAAATTCAGCCACAATGCGATTAACTTGAAGGGTTCCCTATTCGGTTTAAATGTAAAAGAATAAAACTAGGTGTTTGTATAATAACGTATATATATAGATTTGATAAAATAATAATTAAAACAGATTGTTATTAAAAACACTTTAATGTTGACACAACATAATTGCAAATTACAAATAATTAATAAATATAATATAAGTGTTTTACTATTGTCCATAATTACACGAGTTTTAGTGAATTATTTGTAAGTGAGACAAAATTATAGACACAGAATAGAACATAAAATGGCAATATGCGTTACACCAGTCAAATAATGCTCTTGAATTATGAACCGATCACGAAACAATTAATTTAAACAAAGTGAATATACTGATATTTACAGATAAGATAAATTATACATGAGACGACCGTGAGACTAATTTATTTCTAAAAATAAAATAGTTAATTCTTTTCTTATTTACAATAATAACATACAATTATTGATTCAAATTGTACTCGTATATTTTATAATAATAAAATAAGCTATTATTATTGATTATTATTTTTTTAAATTTTCAACACAAATATTTTTGCTAAAAAAAACAGTACTCTGAAAAAGTAGAAAGGCCCCATAGACATTTTTACCCAAGGATTTCGTGTCACCTCTACATTGAGTCCATATCACCCTAGGGTAACATGTCACCCAGATTAAGAACTACTGTTTTATATAACAAACTGATTAGAGAACTTAAGAATATATAATAAATTCTTATTTTAATTAGATAAAGAAAAAATATATTCAGAAATGGCTTTGCAAAGTCAGTTATTAACAAGTATATGTTAAATTTGATATATATATATATATATGTGTGTGTGTGTGTGTGTGTGTGTAGGTGTGTGTGTGTGTATGTGTGTGTGTAGGTGCGTGTGTGTGTGCGCGTGTGCATGTATGTTATGATAACACTTTATTGATTTTAAATTTATTCTCCCCCTTTAAATATCCTGGGTACGCCATTGTGACATTTATTTTACGCGGCAAAAAAAATTTGCGCGCGGCGAACACACGTAGAGGACAAGCGCCAATATTTATTCATTTAAGTGTGTTAAGATATCGTTTTTCAACGATTCTTCTCGCGTCCACCACCGCAAACTGTACAACGACACGGTGGTGGTAGGACAAATTTGAATCGAGAATTCCGCCGAAACACAAGTAATGGTTAGGTGTGTTTGTGTGTGTGTGTTATGGTAACATTTTATTGATTTTTAATTTATTCTCCCCCGTTAAATATCCTGGGTACGCCATTGTGACATTTATTTTACGCGGCAAAAAAAATTTGCGCGCGGCGAACACACGTAGAGGACAAGCGCCAATATTTATTCATTTAAGTGTGTTAAGATATCGTTTTTCAACAATTCTTCTCGCGTCCACCACCGCAAACTGTACAACAATACGGTGGTGGTGGGACAAATTTGAATCCAGAATTCCGCCGAAAAACAAGTAATCGTTGACGTATATAGCGAAAGGCGATTACTCTCGTAGGCACGTCACCTGACGATCACCAAGATACCGTGTGTTGTAAAACAATATCAACCGTAAATTAAACCACTTACCTGTCTAGTGAATAAACGTTACGTGTTGTATAATTGCACACATCCGATCGTAGTCTACCCGGTGAAGTCCATCGCAAGGAGAAAAGATTACTTATCGTAGATCTACTAATCGTGTCACAAAGTTGAAACGTTGTAAACAAATTTACCTGTACAAAAATGATGATATTGAAAAATGTTTAACTAAAGACAATCAAATTACATAGATGCTTGTCAGATATAGGACAATACCATCTGTATCCCACGGATCATACAATTATTATAAAAATATATGAAAATATCACATGCACCTTCGATAACATAAAGACAATAATTGCATATGCTAAAAATAAAAAAAAAAATACAATATTTTGATGCTTGACTTGATGTGAAAGTGCGCGTCGATATCGTCTTCAAACCAAATTTTGCAGCGACCACCACGGCGAACTCTACAGAACCGACTATTGTGCGACAACTCTGCTTCACGAATTCCGACGAAAATAGAATAACTGACGACGTGCTCAGAGAATGCTAAAATTATCAGTACATATCATGAAATACAAAGTCGATGTAAGTGTTCACAAACTACTATATAAAATATAACAAAATTACATCGATCCTGGGACGGAACAAATGGTAAACCGAACTCGCTCTTAGACGCGTTGTCAGGCAAAAACCTTAATATCAAATTTAGTAAATTAACACCGACTGTAAAAAGAAACCAAATAATACCTGACTCGTGAACAATCGTAAAGAAACGAAACTGCTCACATCCTATCGTATTCTTTTTGACGAAAACTATTGCGCGTAGAACCCATATGTTTTGTAGATCTTCTTCACGAGGAACATCGTTGAGAAACTCTCAGCAAAGTTACTCATTGAAACATGCCGATGATCTCAATGGTTTTTACTCGAAACAATAAAATCACATACATGCTTGTCAAACATATCAATTTACATAATACTAAATATTTAACACAATGTTAAAAAAGACCTATATATTGTTTCTTGTCATTATATATGTAGTAATACAAAAAAATATAAAAAAGGAATTAAAAGATTAAATGGTGAAAGGAAAAATAATAGGGAGTATGAAATGATTTTAACTAACACGAGTTAAGGGGTGTGAATTCGAGAACCGTCTTGCCTGTTCAATAAGAAGTAATAACAATAATATCATGCAAGTATAAAATAAGTTTATTACATTTTTTACCGTCTCAAAGATTTGTCTGTTACGGATTTCAACTCTTGCGGACAATTTTTTTATTAATTAAGGTAATAACTTGTAAATCAAACAGAATATGAAAATAAAAGGTTGGGAAGCCGTCTTTGACTTGATGCAAAGTGTGCGCTAAGGAATAAAAACAACTCAAAAAACGATGATTTCCACGTTGTAAGAAATTTGAGGCGCCTAATTTCGGAAAACCGATCTGTTGAGTCGTTCTTGATAAGTATGCGTATACTCTTAGGTAGACAGAGACGGTCTGTCTGTCAAGTGGACTGTGACGATCTGAGTGCCCTCTGAAAGCTAGCGAGGGTGTATTTATCGATATATTTTGAAGGACATATACTAAGATTTCGGTCCCACAAGGTTATCGCTTATTTATTTTTCTAATTTCTGCGAATTTTGCGCAGTCTAAAATTTGTTCGTAGTGTCACAAATCTGCGACCTTTGTGTTCACCTGATTAAATATGTGTGATTCGTCACGTTCTTTCTTCTTTTCTCTTCTTCTTTTTTTATATATTTACTATTTCTGTTATCGAGTATAATATTCTTTTGTTTGTTAATTTAATTGTATTATATTAAAAATCAAATTGAAGTCAAATAGCAAATTCATCTTATGGGACTGAAATGTTTTAAGTGTATTATACTAATATATAAAATACGCATTAAATTATATGTGATTATAAAATTACTATAATTGTTATTCCTATAGGGGATTTATGGTCGGTGTTCCAAGAAAATTGAGTTTTAATATATTTTTTAAAATATAAACTAAAAAAGTGTTCATAATAAAAACTAATATAGAAGTAGTTGTTAAATATTATAAATTCATTTCCAAATAATTTTTGTTATGATATGAACGTATGTTATTACATGCATTTGTTAAAGTATAATCTATAAAAGTTTATTTTCTTTTACATAGTCTCAGTTATGATATGAGTGCGTATCATTACATATATAAGAGCACATAAATAACGCATTTCAAAATATTTGGACTTCATCCAAATTTGGATTAACATTCACGAGCTGTACAACAACCAGGCAGGTATGCGACAATGCCGATTCGCCATTTCTGGCGAAACACTAATACCCGTCGACGTGTAGTAAAGACAGTCAAGTCCGATTCATACGATCGTTAATTTTTATTAAAAACTAACAAACGCAAGAAAACACACGTCGACGGCAAGACACCATATTTTTTGTTTGCATGCTACGATATCGTTATTTGGCAAATTTGCAAGCATCCACCGTTTTGGGCTGCACAACAACCAAGCAGTGATGCGACAATGCCGAATCGCCATTTCTGGCGAATACTAGTACCCGTCGACGTGTAGTAAAGACAGTCAATGCCGATTCGTACGATCGTTAATTTTTATTAAAATCTAACAAACGCAAGAAAACACACATCGACGGCAAGACACCATATTTTTTTTTTTTGCATGCTACGATATCGTTATTTGGCAAATTTGCAAGCATCCACCGTTTTGGGCTGCACAACAACCAAGCAGTGATGCGACAATGCCGAATCGCCATTTCTGGCGAACACTAGTACCCGTCGACGTGTAGTAAAGACAGTCAATGCCGATTCGTACGATCGTTAATTTTTATTAAAATCTAACAAACGCAAGAAAACACACGTCGACGGCAAGACACCATATTTTTTTTTTTTGCATGCTACGATATCGTTATTCGGCAAATTTGCACGCGTCCACCGCCTCAGGCTTTATAACAACCAGGCAGGGATGCGACAATGCCGATTCACCATTTCTGGCGAAACACTAGTACCCGTCGACGTGTATTAAGGGCAGTCAAGTCCGATTCGTACGATCGTTAATTTTTATT
This sequence comes from Schlechtendalia chinensis, assembly GCA_019022885.1. Classification (NCBI taxonomy): domain Eukaryota; kingdom Metazoa; phylum Arthropoda; class Insecta; order Hemiptera; family Aphididae; genus Schlechtendalia; species Schlechtendalia chinensis. Next base: position 44,097,298 of record CM032339.1, read on the forward strand.
TAAAACTAACAAACGCAAGACAAACACACGTCGACGAAAAGTGACCAGATTTTTTTTTTTATGCATGCTACGATATCGTTATTCGGCAAATTTGCACGCGTCTAGTCTTGTAAATTGTAATGATATGCACTCATGTCATAACTGAAACCATGTAATAAAAAATAAACTTTTATAGATTATACTTTAACAAATACATGCAATGACATACTCTCATATCATAACAAAAATTATTTGGAAATGAATTTGTAATATTTAACAACTATTTCTGTATTGGTTTTTATTATGAACACTTTTATAGTTTATATTTTAATAAATATATTAGAACTCAATTTTCTCGGAACACCGATCATAAATCCCCTATAGGAATAACAATTATAGTAATTTTATAATCACATATAATTTAATGCGTATTTTATATATTAGTATAATGCACTTAAAACATTTCAGTCCCATAAGATGAATTCGCTATTTGACTTCAATTTGATTTTTAATATAATACAATTAAATTAACAAACAAAAGAATATTATACTCGATAAGAGAAATAGTAAATATATAAAAAATGAAAAAGAGAAAAGAAGAAAGAACGAGACGAATCACACATATTTAATCAGGTGAACACAAAGGTCGCAGATTTGTGACACTACGAACAAATTTTAGACTGCGCAAAATTCGCAGAAAATGGAAAAATAAATAAGCGATAACCTTGTGGGACCGAAATCTTAGTATATGTCCTTCAAAAAATATCGATAAATACAGCCTCCAGCTTTCAGAGGGCACTCAGATCGTCACAGTCCACCTGACAGACAGACCGTCTGAGTATACGTCTACCTGAGAGTATACGCATACTTATCAAGAACGACTTAACAGATCGGTTTTCCGAAATTAGGTGACTCTAATTTCTTACAACGTGGAAATCACCTTTTGAGTTGTTCTTTATTTCTTGGCGCTGACTTTGCATCAAGTCAAAGGCGGCGTCCCTACCTTTCATTTCTTATTCTGTTTGATTTACAAATATTACCTTAATCAATAAAAATAAATAAATTGTCCGCAAGAGTTGAAATCCGTGACAGGCAAATCTTCGAGACGACAAAAAAGGTAATAAACTTATTTTATACTTGCATGATATTATTGTTATTATTTCTTATTGAAAGGGGGTTACCCTTTTTATATATTTTTTGTTTTACTACAAAATGATCATAGACTATAAGGGATACCACATACCTGACTTGTGAATTAACGAAAATGGGTCGCCAATCTGCTCATCCCCGATCGCTGTCTATCTCACGAAATTCATTGAGTTGGAGAAACGATTTCATTCGTACATCTACTACAAAAATTACTAAGTTTAGAAAAACGTAATAAATTTTTCAATGCAAAATACTGATATTGTTAAATGTTTCAACTCGAAAGATTCTACATAGATGTACGTAAGACATATGACAATACTTTTTGTATCCCAAAGACCATAGAATTATTAAATAAAAATCATACGCAATGCGTCTTCGTTTATACAACAATTTTAACCGCCATTATAAAAAAATCCATATATTATTGACTGACGTTATATATAAGTACGCTACAATTTTGTATTTCGACATATTCCCATGCGTTCATCGCTGCCAGCTGTATAACTACCAGGCGGGGATTCGAATACGCTGAATCGCAAACTCCGTCGATAAACTAGAAGACATCGACGGCAATAACGATAAAAAATCCTATTCAAACAGTCGTCAGTTTTCATAAAAGTACATGTTCGCGGTAAGAACACGTCGACGACAATCGACAAGATATTTTTTATAAATGGGGGTTTTATATAATAAGTAAAATAAAAAAATTATTTTATGCCAGCCTATTACTAATAATTGAAAGTCAAAATCCCCCATGAATAATCTATACCTACGCTCCTAGTCGTACACACGTGTTACGCCGCGTTTTATTTTGTCGGATTCTTTTCAATATATTCGTTATATTATTCACCTGTTTATTATATAACGTTTACCTCTTGTAAATCCAAGGTATTCAACAAGACTCTATACATTATAAAATGTCAACAACTTTAATAAAAATTATTCTTAATGAATTGTAGAAGAATTATGATTTCGCATAGAAATCCGGACCCTAGTAATAATACAATATAAGTTATTCATTTTTTTATTTTAACATTAAATTAGCTGTAAAATATTTTGAGCATATATAAAATATGTAACTAAAAAGTAATAACCAAAAATCAAAATATACTGGTATATTAAAAGGTGATGGTCGAAAGTTTCTTTGAAGATTTCAAGAATTTTAGAAAAAAAATAATTTGGATATTTGATATAGTGTGATATTATCAATGTCATTTGAGTGTTTGAGAGCTTATATTAAATTTTATTTTAAGATGCAAATTCTTCCCTTCAAATATTAATATGTATTATTAAAGAACATATTTCCAGATCTTACGTCATTTAAAGTGTTTGGATGAATTTTCGTTGATGAATATAACTAAATTAAAATTATATTGTTCCACTGCTGGTATGATTCGGCTTGTGTTTAAATATGTTTAAAAAACGCTATGAGATCCTCCATAAGATAGAAATGCACGATTCTGGATCTCACAACGTTATCATCTACTAGTCTGACTATAATTACATATATTGTTTATTTAATCTGTTATAAATAAACCAATTTCCCGATTTTCGGATTTCTCGAGGGCATTTCAATTTATTTCATTGGTTTAAGATACGAAAAATATTCCTGGTAATTCTAGATCTCGTAAAGTAGTAACAATGTAATACAATAAATGTTAAATACATTTTATTTATAAGGATATGTCATCAGATCTCAAGACCTTATTGTATATTACATTTTGGGTTAACATTCTAAAAATAAAATCTTTGGTAAATATAGTTTGCTTTTTGGTAATTTTATTTATTTTTATATTGGTTTTGTTCATCAATTATGATTGCATTAATCATGAAAAATATAATTATTATTTTAACTATCAGGTGTCAAATGTTTTTTATATTCATTCCTAGTTAATGTAGGCTATCCGAAATGTACATCTATGGATAATTACAGAAATAAAGGGATACTTTATTGTTATATCCTTTAAAATAAATGAAAAAAATAGCTATTGTAATTTTATAAATTTCATCTAATTAAATATTGATATTATATGGTTATGTACTTTGAAGCAAGATTCATTGTATCAAGATATACATAGATTTCATTTTGAATTACATAAGATATATTATGCATAGTAATAAATAGTAAATTATAGGTATGTAGCACAATTTTTTTTTTAGAAATTGTCAGATTTTTTTAATATTGTCTCCAATATTAATTACATAAGAAAAATTTTATTTCGTAATAGTGTGTTTAAGTATTTACAGAACTCTTATGAGATCCATCGTTATGCTCATAAAGAATAATATTAGGTTCAAATTGGCAACAGAGCATGGATCTAATAGCTGCAGTTATTTAAAATTTTGAAACACATTTAGATCTCGTATGGTAATGATTTTAGTTTTTGGATCTATTTAAGTACTAAAATAACTATTTAACACTCTGGATCTCGGAAGGATATAAGAGGGTTAAAAAAAATGACAAGTGTTCTTTGATTTTTATGACTGTAAGTTAATCAACAGGATCGTAAAATATGTTTCCATTTACTCCAAAGTTCAAAAAATATTTTTAAAAGGTGGATCTCTTAAGGTCTCAGTTTACATATGGATCTCACACTGTACCAAATGCATGTTTAGGTGTGTGTGTGTGTGTGTGTGTGTGCGTGTGTGTGTGTGTGTGTGTGTGTGTGTTGTGTGTGTGTTAAAAATAATAATAACGTAATCCCATGAACACTTCCGTATTGATTTGAATTCTGTGAACTCAACAAATGTTGCCGACAATAATTTGGTTTTGTTATCCATCGTAGGAGCAGATGTCAGTAAATAATAAAATTATTATCTGCGAAATAATATTATAACAAATACGAGTATGTCGTCCCGTACGAGAGACACAAAGAAAAAAAAGATACTTTAAAAAAAGTTTCAATATGAGTATATATATATTCTTATTTTGCCCAAAAGGAAACTTTTCAAGGACCCTCTCAGATTTATGCTGATAATCGACTATGCACACTGGAGTACTGCGTAAACATGACACGGATTACGGGAATAAGTGTTTTACTGTACGTATACGTAAAAAATAAATCTAAATATGTGTATATATATATACATAATATAAAATGTGTTTGTGTGTGCAAGCAAATTGTCCTCTTTAAAATGGATAAAAATAGGTAGAATAGAAATGCTTAGAAAAGGGTTAATGGTTGTCGGTAGTATGTTTGAAGTGGAGTAGTTGACGGTGAAGAAGTACACACGGTAGAATAAAATTGATTGCTTGACCGCGAAGAATGTTTTTTGGAGTAAACACCATTACTTTGCTTTACTTCTGGTAATTTGTTCAACGCGAATTTATAACTACAACACCAATTTTTAAGGACATTTAAAGGGTTTCAAGGTTTACGCTCTTGGTTATCCCTCATTTCCGGAACGTAGTCGCGAACTTTTCTCATTCCGACGATTACGATGATTACGCGCTGCATCGTACAAACAATAAAATCACAATATATTATTATTAATAGGTTGACTGTTACGATATTTTTCGGAATTTTCGACCAGAGACCGTATGTTCAGTTTCTTTTACACACTTGTACTTACTTTTATTGTCCTGATATACATTTTATTGTACACGCGATATTTTACAAACTAGTGTGGATAACACATGAAATTTATTTGCCATTAGCATAAAAAAATTGCATGTACAAGTATGGACATTATTTCGTGTACAAAAACAATGTACACGTGACAGTCCATGTCATCTGTTAATATCAGCGACTTTTTTTCCCCGGCCTGTACAATTCATAAGCACGTAGAGCATTATTTGCTCTAAGATTGCTCTATGTTAATTTGCTCTGTGCAATATGATATATTTATTTATTAATTAATATAAATAATAATAAAAAAAATTAAAATATATTAATCAATACAATACAATGAAGTTCAGGCAATTGCTGATAAATTATTAGGCGTTTCGGTTTTTTTTTAAATTCAAAGAGAGAACTATTTCATATTTAAATTCGCATTTCTTACATTAGTGTCCACAAGTCGTCACTGTAAAAGACTAATTCAAAAATTTTAACCAGATTTCGGTAAACATGTCTTTCATAACACAATCGATAAATTGTGGGTGACGTACTCACACATTACTTTTTACATTATTATTAATTGTTCGGTTAACTTAAAACATTTATTTATACATAGGAATTTGTATCTTTTTACGCTCTACCGAAATGCCACATATATTTTTCAACCACTGTAAATGATTTAGTAAATAGAAACAAAAAACTACAGTTTTATTTCATAAGAACTATTTTTAAATAAAAAATAACAAAAATAAATAAAAAATGATTACATATGAAAGTGTTATTATTAAATAACCGAGGATTTTGAATATAGTTCGAATATATCGGCCTCTCCAAATCACAAGATTATTTTATTGGTCATTCTAAAATAACCTAGGTTAATTCTAAAATCAATGAGAACAAAGGTAAATATTTAAATCAATATCTTAAAATATTTATAAGTGTCATTATGTCACTCCCGTGGGCTAAAAATCGTTTCGGTGCCTCTATCCGTTGATATTAATTTTTTTTCTGTTTTTATTTTTTCCATTATTACCTGTTTCCTACGTTGAGATTTTTTATTCTATCGTTTCACTAAAAAAATTATATCTGTTCACATTCTAATCAATCAGTATTTTTTTCGTATAATATCAAATAGGAAGTCGAATCTCAGTTGTCTTCCAATGCTGTTATTCTGTTAGGAGAAAATGTTTCGATTGTCAATCAGATAGTCGATTCGTGAATTCAGTGTTTCTCTTATGGGCAACTTTATGTCATGTGTTGCAGAGTCAGTTTCAAAAATGACCAGTATCTTCTTGAACGGTTTAACCCAAAATATTGTTTAAAAAGAGGCTTTAAATTCAATAAATTTTTATTTGTTTTGTCTTTATTCTTTACTTAGATTATTACTTTTGATGATATATTTATTTTTTGTTTAAAACTAGTGCTTGAATCGAGAAGCAACATGAGAGGACGGAGTACCTCTTTTTTTAAAATTTTTTTAACGAACCTATTATAATTTTTCTTAATAGGGTACCAAGAATATCGAACCTCTACATAAGGCACTAACACATTTAACTCAGTAAAAACGTTTTTTTTACCCTTTTGCATTCCTGTTTTAATTTTTTTCCAATTCAAACCATTTTTATAGTTGTTAATAATTTAGACATAGATTAGTACATATATTCACAGGCGAAAAAAAAATATTTGTTTTAATGTACTTGTTTCTATTTTTAACTTAATATTTTTAGAAACAAATATGAAATTTATTAACTGTGATTATAATTTATGATTATTATCTTTTGCATCACCCTTTTTTTGGTACGCTGGTCTGCAGTCTCGACCGAGTTCGTCCTCTTCTTAGAACGGTATCCTGAACCCGTCGACCTGGAATCCCGTTTCTTTGTGAATACTCGTGGTGAATCGCTCAGGTCTCGGCTTCTCGATCCTCTCGTTCTACTCTTTACGAGACAAGACTTCCTCTACCATGAGAGAGAAGTTCTGTTTGCTACCAACAGCGTCGTAGACGATTCTGATGTGTATAACCAGATGCTATTCATATGTTTGAACACTTTTTTAGGCTACAGAATAGGTCTTCTATGTAGTTCTGCCTATTTATTCTAATTCTCTTTCCGCCGGAAATATGTATATATATATATATATATATATATAATTATTTTAGAAGATTTCCAGATTTTCGTATGTGTTAATGAACAAGAAACTACAAATACAGTAGCAGCACTGTTGACATAGAGTTATTATTCGGCATAAAGCGTATACTCCCGAGAAGAAAGATAATAATATAAAATTTTGAATAATTTCAAAATGCGACATAATTTCACAATGACGTAAAATTATTGTTAGTAACGAACGACTATGTTGTGAATATACTGGTGGGTACACCGAAGAGAGAGGACTAATTTATATTTAAAGTCACACCACTTCCATCAGCGACCTTGAGCCGCCACTTTATGTATATATATATATGTAAATTTCATATGACAAGTTTGAGTATTAATAAAATACAACATAAATCATAAGTCTGAGATGGATTAACACAGCATAGAATAATAATAAATAGTTAAATTAAGTTAAATTAACTAATGATATTATTAGGGAGTGGTAAAATTTATATGTGGTAACTATTATTGCTTGTAGATATATAGAACTTATAATTCAATGTCCAGGTTTTGTATCCATTTGACTGTACCTCCGTTAGGTGCATGTTTATCATGTAAAGTGCTTTTGAATGCGTGGATCGGGCATTTAGCTACTATGTGAATAATTGTTTTTGATTCATGCCCAACAGGATGTATGCAGTTTTCATGTGTGCAACAGGTAATATAATATTAGGCAAGATCAATAACTTTCGTGACTTGTTCGCAAGCACAAAATGTATTTAATATTTTTATGAAAATATAATACATTTCTCCGCAGTTGACACATTAAATGTTGATAAATAATATTTGTTTAAGTGAATTTTTATGAATTTTGGAATATATACGGTATATTCTTAACTTAATTAAATCTAAATATATAAGTAGATATCACGTTATTTAAATTAAACTACTGAACAGATGAAAATTTGAATTACAAATCTGAACACCGACCAGTAAATTACAATTTTGTAACACCGTGTTTTGTTTGTATAATAGTAAAGGAGATTGTGATTATCTACCTCACCAGTCAAATGTAATAATATATTTCATGTCAAACATATTCTGTAACACAGAAAATGAAGAAATTAGCTTTTAAATGGAACGTCGATAACATGAATATATTTAAAAAATAATTTAAATAAACTATAAAAATAACATTATTATTAAAATGTTAAACTGTATAACTTATGTTTTACATTAAAAAAAACTACAAAATTTCAATAATAATATATCAATGTAGAAATATAATAAAATAATATTTAGTAGAATATTTAAATATTTTGAATTAATTTTCATTTTAATAAAACAAAACAAAAATGTACATATGGATAGCTTAGAATAAAATATTTAGTTTTCAAAAAATTATCATTTTCTAATGAATTTAATTCGTAATCTTCAGTTTACGGTTCATTAACTGCTTTGGCTACTCTTAAAACGAAAATGTTAAAAAAGTGTTAAAAGAATGATTATTATTTGTATACAAGGACGAATGTAAAAGTAGCCCTTATAGTATAATATAAAAAATCACCTATTCATTATCACAAATTAACCTTTTTTGTTTTCTCGATATTATATCGATTTGATAGCTAACTACAAAAAATATCAAACAGTTGTGATTTTATAACAATATGTATCATAATTGACTATATAGTTTAAAACCTGCTGAAAAAAAATTATATGATGATTAAAATTAATGAATAAAAGATTATCTTTCAATGTAACGTTAACTCAAAATTTAAAAAAATTTGAAAATATTAATTGATTGTATAAATACTAATTTTATAAAATAAATAATTATAATAATTAATATTATATAATTTGAATTATTTATCCTCGATATATTTTATATTATTTTAATAAATGATAAAAAAACATAAATGTAATATCGTATATCTTTTGATCTTTAATGGTGGCTTGCCCAAGTTAGAAAAATATCTATAATTTTGACCTACGCATGTATTATCTATGTACTAATATTTTGGAAATTAGAAGCTGTCAGTTTATGTATTTGTCTATTATAAATGCAACACAGTAATTTGGAAGTATATTATATCAAAAAAAAAAAAAAAATTGAAACTATATTTTAATCCATTATGAAATATTAAACAGAGCCATGGTATTCGTATTTTATCTTTGAAATTTTTGAAAATAATTAAAAATGTTGGAAATTGAGAAATTGTCAATACTTAATTGAATAGACATTAAAAAGTGAAAATGTGAAATATTAAATATGCTTGACAGCAAATTAAAATCACTTTTCAAATTTCTTGTTGTGAATCCCTAGACTTTTTATACAATGAAAATAGTAAATATATTATTATAATATTATAGTATATAGTTTGAATATTTCATAAAAATCAATTCATCTATCTCTTTAAATAATTATTTTCTTAACTTTACTTTTTCGTTTTTAAAATTCATAATATGAAATAATTGTATTTTTATCTTATAAACTCTTTAGATTTTCAATATTTTCTGTAACAATTTTTTCTTTCTTATCGTTTTCAATTCTTATGTAAACTTTTTTTAACAAAATAATGAAAAATGTTTTATACATACTAAAATATTCAATCATTGTAAAAAAAAAAAAAAGGACAATGCATAATAAATATATGATATAACCAAGTTATATTGTGTTTATTTTATTATTGTTACTTAACCTTAAGGAAAATCAAAAATATAATAATGTTTATACGAAGGTCGTTCAAAATATATTACAATGGTTGTGAGAATGGAGAATAGTACAGTTATACGAGTATTGCAAGTAAAATGAAAGTTATGTTAGTATTAATAGAATAAATTAATTTTATTGATTAAACTATTTATTTGTATTCATAAGAAATTTAAAAACCCATATAATTAAATTTCATGAAAATACTAATATGTTTAGTTATTTTTGTGAAACGTATTTAACTATATAGCTCAACAATACCTCGATATTAATTGAAAACATATTAAAATGGAATAATGTACTTGAATTTCAAAGGTTGTATGACATTAAATGTAATTAGGTATCTGTATAAAATACTAAATAATTTGAATTTAATTAAATTTAGTATTTAGAATTGAACTGTAAACTAATTATTTTGATTTTTCAAAAAGTAAATTACATAATTGTTCACGTTTATAAAGACAAACACGTGTATACTACATAGTAATAAATAATCTAAAAATACATTGATTTATACTGAAGAGAGTATTTATTATTAACCTCATTCAATTAGAATTAAACATTTTGTGTATAATATTTTTATAATATTAATTATATTTAAATACTATATAAATTTAATTTCAACTCTCCTTCTTCTCGTGTCGATCAGTGTTTTTATTTTTTTTTTAAAATTATAATCCTTTCTTTTCCCAGTATTCAATGATTCCTATCATTTCGTCCGTAATTTTTGTTAGTCCATTGAGATATTTCATTTCACATCTACTAGGTATTAATGTACACTCAAGCAGATGACTTGATGTTTGTTCCTCTCCACATTCATAATTTACATTGTCGGTCATTCCCCATCTATTTAAGTTTTATTTAGTTCTTGGCACTTATGTCCTTAGTCAGTTAAGAGTTTTTCACATTTTACACGGTAGGTTATACCCCGGTGCACTGTGAGCCTGAATATAACAATAGTTGATCAAAATTCAAAAATAAAACTTTTCATTAGTAATTGATTTCTCTATATTATTAGATTATCTACTTATTGTAGATTATAAATCAAGTATCCGTCACTCTATCAGCGCACTTATTTATGACATTTATGATTATTATAGTATATTGTCTTCTCATTTGACTTAACAGTTTACTATCTATAGTTTATTTCGTATTCAGCTGTTAAACGTTTTATTTAAACAGAATAACTTTTGTTTGTTTTTCATAGATTCACCGGAAGTTGGAACGTAAGTTTTATTATTTAGAATAATTTAGTGATATTTTCTGTGTTACAGAATATGTTTGACATGCAATTTATTATTAAATTTGATTGTTGATAAGGTAGATAATAATAATCTCCTTTATAATTATACCAACGAAACACAATGTTACAAAATTGTAATTTACTTGTCAGCGTTCAGATTTGTAATTCAAATTTTCATCTGTTCAGAAATTTAATACTGGTACTCATAGACTGGTGTTAAATGCGGTAAAAATAAAAAAATAACTTATTTGTCAAAATACTAAATTCTATTTTAGTTGATTTTCTGAATGATTATGAATATAATTTATATTTATAAATATATAAAAACGTCCATATGTTATACCATATAATACCTAATAATTTAGTTTTTTACTTAGCTAATTTTAGTTTTCTATGCAGAAATAATATAAAATAGATACCTTATATCCCTTTTGTGTACTTCCATCTTTTTGATTCGTTGTTGTGGTAACCAATATCTATATTGATAATATCAGTTATAAAATTATTGTTTATATATTTATATTGATATATTATATTGTTTAAGAAACGTTGAGTTTATGACACTCGCAGAGTGAATTTTATTGACTTATTTCATATTTAAATGCAAATTATTTTATTTTTTAATATTATAATTAAAGTAACTAAATTAATAAATATTTTGATTTTTACGTTGTAATGTTGTGTATTATTAATTTAATGTAAATATAACAGCCAACTTTATTTTTGGTATGTTATATCAAGATCGTAGATATAAGAACTATCATATCACATTAATTCTGAAAATAGAAGTTTTATTCATACCATTAATTCTTCCTTCTAAATTTACTGTAATTCAATTATAATAGTAAAATAAAAAATGCATAATTTATTTTATTTAAAAAATTTGGTTATTTGAAATTTAAAGATGTAGATGGATAATTTATACATGGAATATTATTTTGATTTTGGGCTGGTGTAAAAGTAGTTTTTTTTTTTTTGTGACCAAGACTCTGACCACGACTAAAATTCTTTAAAGGAGCTGGTCTTATCAATATATGTTTATGTGGCTTTTTATTTATTGTATTAGTGTATCATAATGTGTTTTTGAGTTTAATTTAATTATTCTTGATATACAATTTAGAATTACGCATTTAAATGTCTAATGCTGAAACCATTGGTAATTTAGACTTATCATAAAATGTTTTTATAACATTAATACGTTTACGAAAAATATATTATTTTCGAATACGTATTGTTTATCATAATAATTTTGAAGAATTAAAAGTGCTCACCGATATTAATTTTCAAAAAAAATTGATTTCTATAAGGAATTTAATACGTAGTGATAATTTACAATTAAATAGATATTTTAAAAAAAATGTGTTTTTATATATACGTATGAATATTAAAGTAAAATAAAGTTTAAATATAATATAATTTAATAATAGTTTATAAAAATAAATTTACTACATCATATTAATTGACAATGAATTAAAACAGTTTATTTCTTTAAGTACAGCATTTCAAATATTTTTAAAAATGATTTTACACCATACTACACAAAATCAACCAGACATCAATCCTCTAGTGATGTGTTTATAGATTGACGTCAATAAATTACACGTTAAACAAGCAGCAGTGGTTTATTTTTTATATCAGTTTCATTTTTTTTATTTTAGTTTTGAATATAAGTGGTTTTTACCTTCACTCGTCTTTCTCAAATTGGAAAACTACAAACCTTCCAATTCGATTCCATTTATTCTCAATTTCGAACCGATATATCTCCTCCTGCCATTTACACCTAATACCCGTGTCGTTTTTTATTCTATCTGACGCTTCTATAGTTGTTCGCTCGGAAGAATGTCGCATAAAGCCCGGTCAGCAGTAAGCCTTTCGGTGGACCAGATTACCTTATATTAAATCTTAAATAGAATAAATTTCCGGTGACAACCAATTTTCTTTAATATTTGTTATCTGCTTTTTATTAAAAATTAAATTGTGTATATTTAAGATTTTTTTTTTTTTGTTCTTTCAATAGTTTTGTTGAATTTTCAATTAGGGCTCTTGCAATGAACACAATATAATTATGATTTGTATTTTTTATTTAACCATTTATTTATATACATAGGTTATATATTTAAAATATGATGTTTTTAATATTTCCATATAGATCGTTCTTATTAATATTATTATTATACATCAATCATAATTAATACTTATACATTTTTACAGTTACATATTTCATCTTGGATACATAAACTTAGCTGAAAATAATTTTAATAATATTTTCCAAGACGCGTATAGATTAGCAACAAAGTTTGATGTTTCAATTAATCTATCAAAAATTACAAAACACCAAAAAAACCGAATGAATAACCAATTCAATTCGCCAGAGAATATTTCAGAATTTCAATTTTTATACCTTTTTTGTTTACCTTTATATCTGAAAAAAAGTTTCTATTTGTTAACCACAAAACAACACACTCTGGATTTCAAATAGTATTCTCTGAAATAACTACTTTAAATATTGAAAATTTGTATGAGTTAGCTAAACGTTATGAAGTAGATATTTTGGACTATAATAAAAACGTATTACTTTCGGAGTTAAAACTTTGGATCTGAAAAATAAACGCACTTCCCGTAAAACCTAAAAATGCTATGGAAGCTCTTATGAAATGCAATGACTTCTACCTGAACATATTTAAGCTATTAAAAAGTTTTGCAACATTGCCGTTTGCAACGGTAGAATGTTCTTTCTCAAATTAAAAAAAAAATCAAAACATACTTAAGAAATTCAATGTCTGAGGTATGTTTTTTAATCTTATACACTATTCGTTGAACAAATAAATATATAAATTATATTAAGTTTAAATAATAATCAATAAAAATTAATTTTTTTGTTTTATAAAAGACTTAATAGCTTTCCCTTATTAACAATTCACCGAGAACTAACTTTTGAGACTGATGAAGTGATTGACGATTTAGCCAGTAAAAATAGAAAACTTGTTTTTTTTCTATAATATTCTACTTGTGTACTTGCATATTTATTATATCTACATTTATTTGAATATGCTTTTTTGACTATAATTATTTAAGTTAAAAAAATATATTATTAATATCATAAGTCACAAAAAAAAAACTATATATTTAATTGTAAAGTTTTATCATCTTATATTTCTTTCTTTTTCTTTGGTCTCGCAAACTGATAACACTTATTAGTCAATTAAAGGATCAAAACTATAACTATGTATTATAGGTTATAATTGATAGAAATAATGACATATTGTAGTGGTAATACTTGGCGTAATTTCATGTGATTATTATTATACCCTCCTCCTCCTAAAAAGAGAGTTGTAAATACGCTACTGCAAATGTCTCCTATAATATCATTTCAAATAAATTCAATCATAACTTAATAATCGTACATGATACTATACCGTACAGTATTTCATTAGCACTAATATAGTGCTAATAGTAATATTGAAGTATGCATACTTACCAATAATTTATTTTGTTCATAATAATCTTACATGTAGCAAAAACAAAACGTTAACAAATTAACTAAATACAATGTTTTTTTTTTTATTGTCAAAATAATAATAGTAGCTGTTCGGTTTCTCAGTATATATTATACTTAAAACACGATATTTGTGGACTGTAATACACTTTTATTATAGATAAAGAAAACATTTTTATTTCAAACCAGAATCTATGAACATAGTGAAAAATTCGCGGTAATCCGGTCCGAACGATGCGCGTTACAACACAATGACGGACGGCGAATTTAATACGTGATAGACACATTAAATTTTGTATTATATATTTGTACAATCAATAGAACCAAATAGATTATTGTATTTTACAATACATGAAATATACATTTTTTAAAAATATGATGTATTACAAATATACGTATTATTTTTTATTTTTTTTATCTTTATGTTGTTTTGTACATTTAAAATGGGTAATGAGTAAAAATGTAAATAACTTTTATTATAGATCATATTTTAATGATAATTTTAATATATTAATGTTTTTTCTATAGGTTGTTTGTAATTAAATAAATTGAAAAATAAGTAACATTTTCAAAGAAATACGAATTTTCAAAATTAAGAGGGTTGGTGGCATGTTAATGTAAACATAAACGTTTGAAATTTTATAAAAAGAAAAACATTTAGAGGGTTATGAAGTTAGCCCGAAAATATTTGTAAATTAACCGACACCCTAATAAGCATATTTAAAAGTACTATTTTTTTTTAATATGGAGTAATTTTAAATTATTTAATGTAATATTTATGTAATTCAAAAGCTGCTTTTGTACGTAAAGTTTTCGCTTATTATGGTTGAAAATTTTGAATCTTACCTACAAGGGATCTGGGGTTTTTAAAAAAACCAAAACTATTTTATAACTAATTATCTTTATGATGTTTTAATTTTCAATTACTACCTATAATTATAACAATGAACGGAAATAAATTATCAAACAGTGTATTTTCTTGATTGTATAATTTTTCATTTTTCGCTATTGCATTCTCTGTTGTGTAAATATTATTTTTATAAAATAACTAAATAATATCATACGAACGGAAGTTAATTGATTTATTATACAACAACTATTTGTGTGTAGCATTAAAACAAATGAGACCATAAATTCATATTTATATTATTATGTTAACGTCAAATATGCCAGTAAATATAAGCCATTTATAGCTTACGTACAATGCATTATGGTTTTGATACAAGTGAATAGTGAAATCTGTGAACTCTAAAGACTTTAAAAGAACGAATTTTTTTTAATTGAATTCAGTTTCTAAGATTTTACAAGAAAAATAAGAGATGGGATCAAATGTTTGAAGATAAATTGGTAACTAAATATGGTTGTTTTAGTCCATGAATAATTGTTACATAAAATAACATAATGAGATTATAATATTATAATTTTTTGTGTACGTACATTAATCGAAAAGAGAAATATATTACCTATGTAATTTATACAAAAGAATGGGTTCCATTAAAATAATGATGAAATTAAATTTATTCTTTAAAATACCATATCAACACGATTCGTTAAAGCATTTACTGTTTAGTAAACTTCTTGTGAAATATTTTCAATATTATATAATGAACAATTATAATATGGGTTTTTATTTCTCGGTTTGTGTAGTAAAATTTTCATTACATTGGAATAGTGCAAGTGAATATCAAGCAAACTAAATTTAAAAAAAAAACTACAACTATGCAGTAAAAATAATTGATTTATTTTAAACTTAGCATAGTTTTCATTTTGCGGAATTCAAGTTAGAAAAACAATTATCTAAACATGTTAAAGTTACAATCGATTGCATTGATATTAAAACATTTTTTTAATTTTTTAAATGTATTTACTATTCAGTTTTTTATAACGTCATGTTTAAATCGGAAATTGAAGCCGAATTAAACTATTTTGACTTTGTTTTTAATTATTTTGGTATTGATTAGGATATTTATTTATTATATTATTTTTATTTAAACTTAAAAATTAAATTAAAAAGTATTATGGTTTTGAACTTAAATTTTTACCGGTTTTAATTTTCCTATTTTTTTTTCGGTTTTGATATCGATTTTCAGAAATTATTAAATTTCATTTCAATATATTGAATTATTCCAGTTGATAATAATATAGTTATATGATATTATATAATATAATAATATATTTTAATACATAATAGTTTATTTATAATGCTACATTAGTTGACAAAAATTTGACAATATAGATAAATTCTGTGCATGTTAATTGGTGGCACCTGTAATTAATAATTACTAATTCCATCGAAAATAGAAAATATTTTTATTTTAATATTGCAATAAAACCCTGAAATAAAATGAAACTAAAATTGACTAATAAAAACTAGGTTATACTAATGTTCTTTTTAAAAATGGGTTATACACATTATACATTTTTATATATAAAAATGGGATACACCTAACTTTTTCTAATAGCTAAGGTATAAGATAGACCTTTTTGTTTTTCACCTAATTTTTCTAAAATTTCAATAAAACTAGATTTTACATATAATTTCACAGTAAATATTAGTTTTATTTTCATCGTCAGTATTATTATAAAAAGGACAACTTAAAAACTAATAGATGCAGCGTAAAAAATCGGACATATCATAATTGAAAATAAAACCAAATTTATGATTATATTTAGAAGAGAACACCCACAAAACGAAATAATAAAAGATTTATCATTTGAAAGAGTCCGTAATTTTAAATATTTAGGAGTAAATATATACTCACAGGCAGATAGTTATGTAGAAATACATAGAAAAATCATAACGGGTAACAAGTGCCTCCTACACATATATTTATATTTAGTCCATTTATTTAAGACTAAAAAGCTTTGATACTATACAAGATCCTCATAAGGTCGATTGTACTCTATGGTTGTAGATCGTAGCATCTATAATTTAGATGAAAACAAATTAATGATTTTCAAAAAAAAAAAATCATGCGAAGAATATTTGGACCAAAAAGAAATGAGAAAGACGGTTACCAAATACGGTCAAACAAAGAACTTATTGCTCTATTCAACGATACCAATTTAGTGGCAACACTCAAGAGACAGAGGTTAAAGTGAGCCGAGCATATATGTAGAGCCAACTCATACGTACTGTCACGAAATGGAAACCTAATAAAAGTTGACCAAGGGGATGACCAAAACAACGGTGGGTAGACCGAGTTAAAGATGATCTTAGATTTTTGGGAATAGGCAATAAGCTTAAATGGCCTTTTTTTACATATCAAAAATATAGAATCGTATAGGATCTATGTTACCACAATGATTCCAACAGATCCTACTAACTTTATTCAAAAATAACAATGTTTGAAGAGAAAAAAAGAAACAAACGAATCCTGGCGTTTGAAATTGATTGCTTCTACACCTTTTCTCTATATTCCGCCTCTCAACGGCTTCCAGGTAAGCCAGAGGTATGCGGGCCAGTACCCAGAACTGTGGAATCTGAAACCATGCGATAGCATTTCGCCACTCGGTTTGCCGCAATTCTTTGAGCCTGAGTCAGGGCTGCCTTGTTCTTATTTGTAGCGCAAGCTGTATCCTGCAAATCGACGCCGCGTAAAACCGCCTGTTGTTAATCACAGACATAAGGAGCGATCTCTTGACACCTGAGGGTCGGCTGGTATTTGCCATCAGCCTACCCAAGGCCACAGCTGTACAGCTGTAACTTGTTCACATTGTCATTGCCTTGAAGTGAGCGGTAAAGGACAAACTGGTGTTTGGACAATCTAGTTACCTGATTAAGCTTTTTACCCCTTTTAGCACGTAACCCAGAATTGGGGGAATCTGTACATCTTTTTCTTGGTGAGTACCATTGATTTCGTTTTGTGAAAAGTTTAAATTACCTAGAATAAACCAAAAAAAAAAAATGAATTATAAAAACTATTATTTTTAATTTTCAAAACATTTTTGAAAAAAAAACAAATATTGAATAAATATGTTTATAAATAAAAATTGAATTACATTTATAAATTTAATGACATGTATATAACAAGCAATGAAGTATGCAAAATTACAGAATTATCGCTTCGTACATCAGCAACATTTGTCGTAAGAAGATTGATTCAAAGATTTGTTCGTTCACTTTCGTTAAAAAAGTCTATTGCATTTAAAGACTATTTTATTCTAACATATATTTAAAATAATGTTTTTTTTTTTTTGGAGAATTTAAACATTTTTTAATTTGTGATACATATATATTTTCATACTACTTATATTAAATTAAAATTTTTAAATATATTTAAATAAAATAAAAGAATTTCTTACGTATTTATATGATAGAATAATTGTGTTTTCTTCAAATTATATTGGAAATTAAAAATAATAATTTAAAATACTGATGATAAAGAAAATTAGTATTTACTGTAAGGTCATATGCAAAAACTAGTTTCTACTAAACATTTAGTAAATACTAGCCATGAAATAAATAATTCGATCTTATATCTTGCAATTATTAAAAACTATGTGAATTTAGTGAATATGTATTGTAAGCAAATCCTTTAAATGTGTTTAGTAAATACTAATACATTTTGGTTTCAATTGATTTCGGGTCTTTACTGCAACATTTATAATTTACCCTAACCTAACCATTATTTATTTATTTTAATAGTAATTTTGATTTTGAATATCGAAAGTTATTATTAATGTTTCAAGGTTGAATACGGATTTTGATTTCGTTTATGATGCTATATTGGTTTATGTATTGATTTTGATTTAAAGGGTTTTTATAGATATTTAATATTGATTTCGGAATTGGTTTTTATTTAAATTAAGTTTTTGTTAATTTGTTCATTTTCATATCTATTTATACAAAAATGAAGATAATCTATTGAATAAATTAAAAACAAATTATTTAAAAAATACATATTTAATATTATACATAAACGGGATTATATATCATATAGAAAAAAGCAAAGTACTTTGCAAATTCCAAACTAAAAAATAGAATCAAACAATCAATCCCATAAATGACAGACAAATCGATGATTATGTTCGTTTTATTTAAATTATATATTATACATAGTAGAGACACACGCTACACACGCAATAGACGTTTATTCACCCATGATATCATCTACGAATGGTATTGAAAACAATTTTTTTTATTATTGTAACTAAAAAATTTGCAACTAATTTTACAGCAAAAAGGTTCAAATCATTAATTGCGTATATTTGCAAATTGAAACATGAATAGTGTCAAGATATTTATACAAAAAGTTTGGAATTGAAACATTTGTATTTTATTTGTTTTTTAAAATGTTGTTAAATTCCAATATATAATAAAATACATATTATGTATATTTTTTGTATCAAGGAAACTTAAACAGAATATGTTCATATTTTTAAAAATATTTGGAAACTTCTGTATACTCGTATTATTAATTTTTTGAAACTATTCGAATTATCTTGACATGTTAGTCAATTAAATCTGAGTGAGTTTTGTCAGTATTATATATAAATTTTCAAACAAATCAAATACAGTATTATATAATTTTAATTTTTTTAATATTACTAAAACTAACCCTCATACCTTAATATTTAAATA
Organism: Schlechtendalia chinensis; assembly: GCA_019022885.1. Classification (NCBI taxonomy): domain Eukaryota; kingdom Metazoa; phylum Arthropoda; class Insecta; order Hemiptera; family Aphididae; genus Schlechtendalia; species Schlechtendalia chinensis. The sequence continues at coordinate 44,117,115 of CM032339.1, forward strand.
ATTGTTATTTTTATGAAGAAAAGCCATAATTTTATTTTATCTAATGTAATTAGATTAATTTGTATATGTAGTTTGTGTTCACTGTATAGAATAGTATTTAATTTTAATTATAAGATAATTGAAAAATTTTTCATTTTTATTTTCTAAATTATTTTATTTTTTATTCTGGAAATAAGAACTATTATTTATTTACATGCCGCATCTACTATGAATATTAATGATTAATTATCTAGCACTCAAACATTTAGATTTATTACAAAACATTTATTGTTTATGTAAGTACAGTAATTATGTATGTAAGAAACTTACAACTAAAATATAATTAAATTTGTGGTAAGTATTACAACACGTTGAGTCAATTTTTATGTTCACAAATTAAAATAAAATATATACATATAAACAAATAAGAATATTAAATTATCAAAAATATTTATAAGTTTTAAGAGCTACATAATTTCAAATAAAAAAAATTGTTTATACACTGTAGTGAAGTCTTTTTCGATCTTCTAATTAAACGATATGTTATATATACGTAATAAATATATTATCAACACATTATGAAATCGATAACATGATAAAATATATATAATGTAATATGTATATGTAGATTATAACACGAGATGAGCGAAATGATTTCATAACACAACTTTATAGTTAAATACACGTACCATAGTAGGTATTGCATTCAAACATTTAAAAATAAAATGAAAACTTTGAAAGAATAACGAATGCATTTCATGTGATTTGCATATATAAATTGAAGAAGTCAAATTAAAATGCAAAAATGACTTTGTACATTCATTTTATATTTATAATTTTATGCAAACACATTTAATGGAAAAATACTTCACGTAATGTTATCGAAATTCAAAATCACTTAATAAATTAAATAGAAAAACATTTTTTTTATTTATTTGGAAAAAAACAATATATACACAATTTTGCACAATAAGTCATTATGATAATAATAATAATAATAATAATAATAATAGACGGTACATTAACATAGGGAAGCCACCCATTATTATATATTAGTAATACCCCAAATACAGGGTGATTGCGTATAACTTTAAAAAGATAATAGGAGTCGTTGTACACCTCAAAAACAACAAAAGAAGTTAAATGAACCATAGTCCAACTCTCAACCGACTTGGAGTTATATCCGTTTTCGTTTTTTTCAAAAAACGTTACTTTTGATCATAAATTGACTATTATTTCATGAATTATTGAATTCAAGACGATTTAGAATACACCATTGAATAGAGCATTCAATTTTCTATTGATGGATATCCTTTTTACTCAAAAAAATTTATTTTCATTATTAAAAACTTAGTAATTAAACATTAAAAATTCAAAATTCAAATTTTTAAAAAAAAATCATTTGTAAGAAAAATAAAAATTTTTCTGTGAAAAAATGTGCAAATTTGATAAAAACTTTGACTTTCTATTACATTCAAAATAACATAAACAATTACCTAAGCGTTTTGATGAGAAATTTCGAAAAATGTGTTAGGTTAACATTAGGCGGTAGGACCTTGTACCTACCACAAAATCTGGGAAAGGAATGCTTGTTCAAAACGCATTTTCAATTTCAATGATTTATTAATTGTATTATATTTTATTATTTTAATTAATATTTAAATTTAAATTTAAAATAAATATTTAATCATAAATATTAATTATATTTAATAATAGAATATTATTATTATATTATTATTATTAATTATTATTATTATTATTATTATTATTAAATTTCAAAAAAAATATCAAATAACTTTGTCTATAATGTTTATAGCTTAAAGTTTTATAATCAATTATTTATACATATAAATTTTTTTAAGTATATTTTTTTAATTTTATACTCATATATATTGGAAAATTAAAAATTTGTATGCTCAAATTTTATTTTAGACGGAGTCCATAATCTAGAATACTATTATAGTAATAAATGATTTGGTTATAGTTATTATTAAATTATGAAATTGATTAATTTGTATTTAGTTCACAAATCGCATGCGTTGCAATCAAGTATGTAATCGTCATATTATTTACACACTCAGTGGCACATTTCTCGTGTGTGCGGCAGAAATCTCCGGAAATTTCGTATATGAATGTGTATTCTCATCAAAGTGCATTACCATTTTCGTGTTGATTTTGTAGCTGTGCGGAACCTTGTTTGCTTTTATTACCAGATTTAGCTACGTTTCCTTCGTGCTGTTACCGGAATGACTGCCCGTGAGTTACCTATACTCTAAAGAATGTATTGTTTGTATTATATACTCGGATTTCCATTGTAGATTCACAACTCCACCACCACCTCCATTGTCCGGGAATCAGTAGAAAACTAACATTGTGTGCATTGAATAATACTCTGAACAAAATTCAACTAAGTTGGAAGTTTTCCGTCTAATAATAAAGGAGTACGAAAATATATATTTACATCTAAAAAATATTGAGCAGTAAGTACTTGCTATATAAGCACTTTATTAGTTAGTTCCATATTTTATATTTAACGAATAAGTAACCATAGAGAATTATTTAGATGATGCATAAAATACTTAAAGTCTATCACAATAAAATAGTTTAATGATTAAGATTTTATGATTTTTCTTCTTATTAACCGAATATCAAGATTTAGTTAAACTAGTATATTTAAAAGTATCTATATTACACTTGAGGTTTTGTTAAAATGCTTGTACCTTTACTATTTATTTATCCAATATTTATTTATTTACTTTTTTTTTTATTATTATACAATAAATAAATTACATGATGGAAAAATGTTAAACAGTCAATAAAATATTTTATAATACTGAAAAATGGGTAAATTGTTCAATTGAATTATATATATACTAAAAGAACAATAATATTTGTTTGTTTGACATTTAATTGTATTAATAGTATAAAAACACACAGAAAATACAAATCATAGTTTTCAATCTGTAGTTTCTGAAACGAATGAGGGATCAATAGAAATTAAAGTTAATTGTACATTCTATACATTAATTTAGTTTGACTTTAATCATGTTTATAATGTTCTGGGTAAAAAATATCATCTTTATATAATTTATAAATTACTAAATCATTCATAAATTGAACTCTAATTTCACTTTAGAGTAATATTTAAAACTAGGTATCAAAAAAAGTGAAATTAACAATACGATTTATGGCAAAACTATTTGGATTATAAAACCGATTTATTTAGTTTGTAGTTATTTAGGATACATTAGTCCGTAAAACTTTGAATTTTTACAGATTGTTTATTTTTGAAGTTAATAAAATGTGTTCCAAGTTGAAAATTTGTATAGTTTATTGGTTGTAATGTTTTCAATATGTTTGTGACTATGTAATTGAATGACCAGTGTAATTGTAATATGTTATTGTGTATTTATTAAGCAATTATACATTTATATTATCACAAAAAGAACTATTGAATTAATACATTTTTAGAACTAAAAATATTGAGTCTTCAATTAGAGTCTTCTCTTATATATAAATATATTGGGCTTACAAAAATATTTTATGATATTAAATTTGTATATCACAATGAAAAATATGTTCTTCAATAACATAATAATTTTTTTAATGATTAGTTATTAACAATTATTGTCGATAACTATACTAATAAATTTGTTGAGCATAATTATTTCTCGTATTACTAACTTCTCTCGTGTTTTTTTGGTTTAATGGAAAATTCTAAAAAGAATTTTTAATTAAATTTTTTAATGAATGAGTTATTATAATTTTATCTACAAAAATGTGTAAATATGTCTAACTTAATATCAGTGTTATAATTTTACACGGAAATCACCAATATAAATTTTCATAATTAAACTAAATAGTTAGTTATTATTAACAATATCACAAAACAAGCTCATATCTTCTTGATAATCATAAACAATTGATATTTAAACACTAAAATTAAATTAATTGGTTTGTGTTCAAATTGTTTTAGTCAAATTTACTCAAATCTGAATTATTATTCTTATAATTACAATGCAATATGAGACACATCACTGATGTTTAATTAAATATAAATAATAGTGTTTTAGATTTAAAGTGTACTTTTGTAAAATGCTTTTTAGTACATATTATTTTTCCTCAACCAATTAATCGCTTAAAAGTATTTTATAAAAATTTCAAAAGATCATTCATTGTCGAAATCGGTGTAATCTGGATGAACTGGCGCTGGGCCATGTCACTAGTTGTTTGGAGCCACTCTTTTAAGATAAATGGTCAAACAATTGGGAGCCAAGAAAAATAAACGCATGTTAAATGCCTACACAAATTACCAATTCTTTAGAGATTCATTTCGCAATATCAACGAAGAAACGGAATAAAATCATGTTAGCAATTAACTAAATATGTCAAAGTGGTAATTTTACAATAAAAGTATTTCAACTTAGAGAATATTTATTTTATTGAATAATATTATCATAAAACATGTGACCGTAAAATATGAATTAAATTTTAAAATATTATTACCAACAATTATAATTTAATATTAATTATATTAATAATAAATTATTACTTAATAGGTTCGAATATTTAAATTTAAAATGCATAAATACTAATATGAATATTTACTTTAACATGACATGCAAAAAAATGAGGATTGTTCCAAACTGCATAAACATACACATCAAGAACAATTAAATAGCAGCAAAGAAAACGAAGCAAACAGCAGAAAAATTGTGGTTAAATTTTGAAATTAAATTTGTATATAGTAAGAAACAACATTCCTGAAGATAAATCAAATTCTATTGTTATTGCATATATTAATAATATTCAAAACGAATCTTTAGATTTAGAATGGTAAAACGAATAGAAATATTAATATAAGATATAAAGAACACATCTCTGAAATAGGATTAAAAAATCTAATTCAAATTCAAATTTTGCAAAACATGTTTTAGAAAATAATTATCTTATTACTTTTAATATACATAATGACTTAGAAATTTTAAATATACAACATAATATTTATATCAATTCCATTTTGAAAGATATATATATTTATAAAGAAATTAAACACAATAAATTTTAAAATATCTTAGATATACAAACAGATTTTAAAAATAACATTCTATATCAATATATATTAGATAAAATTAATATCACACCATAGTTGCTTTCATTATATACACAATTTATATGTTTCTTGATATATTTTCATTATATAATTTGTTTTTCTTTTCACCTAACCCTATATATTTTTATTCTATTTTTATAATATTAATATAATATTTTTATATAATTTCTGATTTATTTCTCTATTTATTTTTTCTTATTAACTTTACTTTTAATTTATTCTTTAGTTGTTGTATTTTATTTGTATTAACCTGATGATGGCATTTTGTCGAAAACGGCAGTAATAAACACACATAAACAACAACTTTTATATTTTTTTTCTTTTTCCTTTAATCAACGTAATACTCATTGGATTTTTGTATATCCAAAACGTATTGAAACAATATTATAACGTGGAATAATTTGCAGTATTATATGTTTTCTTTTTGCATTATAAAATTGTTCACACAAAATATATTCTCTCAAAAACGATACGTTTATAAAAGAAACGTGATTTCAATTAAAACAGAAAATAACAATTTTGTCTTGCAATATATCGTAAAGTTATGAAACGTGAATAATTATTTCTCTTATGTTATGATGAATCTGAAAATAAAATATTTAAAAATTTATAATATTTAAAATTATATTAAAATAATTTTTTTAAATAATTGAAAAATAATATACTGTGATAATACCATTTATATGTTCATAAATATTATGCTTAATTTAACAAAGAAATATATACATTTTGGTATAAATTATTTATAACAGATTTGATGAAAAGTACATTTATAACAAATTTTACATCTACTTCATTAGTATTAGCTATAATGTGGCAACTATAGAAACAAATGATAAAAGTTTTATTTATGATTTATAAAAAACAAATGAGTTTAAATTCATCCATAAAAGAATTAATTTTTTGGGATAGTTATAATTTTCTTCCTAATTGTTAGGTCCAATTCATCTAATTGTTGAAGACTTCGGGAAGAAAACATGAAAAGAGGTGAGGGGATGGGGCGATGTGACGGAAAAATAAGATGGAGGAAAATATAACCGCCGCCGCGTATAAACAGCCGTTACACAAAGTATGTGTCTTACTTTACACACCATCGACCTCTGCTCAGCATTACTACGCCTAGCAAAAAATAATTGACAGTCTGAGTAATTGACATTTTATGTTTCATCGCATTTTAACAATAAATAAATAAAATCATTAATTAAATCGCATTTTCACAATAAATAAATATATCACCCTGTATCAATTGTAATTCGAAGATAGTAGGGAGTACAGAGGGAAAGGGGAGGCTAGGAGAAAGAGTATTAAATTGGGGGGGGGGGTTTGTGGTGGTGAGAAGTAAAGACATAAAATGTCCCAATGTGTTGCAGACTCGTATGCAAGCATTAGTTTTTTAAATTAATTTTTGCAACCTTATAGAATTTGCACAACTTACGCCATTGCCGCGTACATTGCCCAATGATGCTTTACAACTAAACTATTATCGACAATTATTATGAAGACGTGTCAACAAAACGGATACGATTTTCTCGACCACGAAACAGGAAACTGCCATCCACGGTTTACGTTTGGCCGATACCCGTGCACGGTCGGATCAAATCTACACCGATCGGTTTCATCGGTAAAATTCGAAGTTCGGCTGCCGTCGCAGAAGACATCGCATCGCGTTGGGGATACGCGTGCACACGACATCTCGTGAATCGCGTGCACGTCTCGTGATGACCACGCGCCGCACTGCCGTAATACTAGACATTTAACATTCGTATTATTGATTTGACGGCGTTCGGTTGTCCCCCGTTGTATACAAACGCACGTCCCGTAGAAAAATCGCATCGTGAAAACTACAACGTTATAATCCGTACACGTCGGACGCCGTTTCCGGAAAATTAATCTCGTAACGTTAGCACGAACGTACTCCGGTAAGTTTTCCGACGACGTTTTCTCGCGATGAGCCCGAGGGAAACTTCCGCGTATCCATCGTGCCGTGAGACCCTTTGATATTAAACGAAAAATACAACTTTTTTTTTAAATATTAATAACGAACGAACGCATTTCCTAAGTAATAATCCTAATCTAAAGTCACGACGAAAAGTCGTCGTCCGAAAACATAATTCAAACAGGTTTGGAAATCGTGCACGTTGAACCGCGATTTTCTACACGCGAAATAGAATCCGAAACAAAGAACACCGGCCGATGGCGTTCGAATGAAATTCGTTTCTCATTAAATTCGTCCGCTCCTCATTGGCGTGACGTCAACATGAAGAACTAGTTCGGTTTTTTAAAACCACTGGTTACAACGTCGACAAACGGTATGTTTTTAAAAACACGTCGACAAACGCGATATGTTGTTGTGTTGCAAGACGCGTGTCCGCCAGAACTTCATTCGTTTTTACAGCGATACACGTTGAAGAGTTCGATAATTTCTATTTAATATAATTCGATCATTTTACAGGACTCCGTACGTGATACCGTCACAATAACACCGTATGATAAACCTGTGTGTATACGCGCGAACATTCGACAACCGAATGTTTTGCACAATGATTGTTTTACGTACATACGCGTTACCTCATTTGATTCGGTAAAAGCAGATTTTTGTATGATTCATATAAGTACATAATTATTAATGTTATTATTATTAGTATTATTATTATTATTATTATTATTATTATTATTATTATTATTATTATTATTATTATTATTATTATTATTATTATTATTATTATTATTATTATAATTATATAAACGCGTTCAACGAATGTTACGGATTTCCAAATAGAAATACACACGATGTACGCCGATCGCACTTTATTCTATTTCGTCGAAACGGTACATAGTATTCGTTGATATTATTATTACACTTGCCGTCTCGACGAGGCGTCGAAATATTTTGAAAATTACAAGTCAGAGAACTGTGGATGCTGTGGATGGTGGTCCTAATGAATTGTTCTGACGTAGGTTTTCGAAAGTGTTTTTATTGTTTTGAATCCGAATTCGAATGTATTCGAAAAACGATTACGAGCTGGTATTACATTTCGTGCTTTCGAAAATATAAAAAGTATCCGTGTATGAATATACTTAACATTTATTTGTTAACTTTATTTATTTTAACAACTTATTTAGCGCGACTAATTCGTTCGTTTTATCGTCGCGAGACTTGTACTGTAACGTTATACTATATATATATATATATATTATTATATATATTATTCTCTGAAAACGTTATATTCTAGGTAGATCAACTACAGTATTATTTACCTTTTCAGAGTATTTATCAAGTTATGCAACTGTCTGAGATTTTTTTTAATCGAAATTGTCATTCTTTGCACCAGCGTAACAAACCTGCAGACCAACGAGTACATTCAATGTCAAAACCAAATAGTATGAATTGTTTAACCGATTTTTCACGCCATCATGTAAATATTATACCTGGTATATAATTCTTGGTGCTTAAAATATGTTTAAGTATATCACACACTTAAAAGAATCAAAATTATATCATGCCATGTAACCATATATATGTATTGAACAAATACATTATTTCTCTCTCTCACACTCTCTATTTTTTTTATTACGATCATACATTTTGTATAATACATACCGCAAACAGGTTTCGTTAGTAAATACATGTGTGCTTATCCATTTACAGTCATTTACACCAGTATTCAACAAGTATATGCAAATATATGATATTATAAATTATAATATATAATAGGTTAGTAGCGTGTTTCCAATATGATTTTCATTTATACACGATCCTTGCAAACGCTCAACGACGGGTAAAGCATCGATATAATAAATAATAATAATAATAATAATAACAATAACAATAATAATAACATAATAATAATAACAACAACAACAACAACAACAACAACAACAACAACAACAACAACAACAACAACACCAACAACAACAACACCAACAACAACACCAACAACAACACCAACAACAACAACAACAACAAATAATAATAATAATAATAATAATAATAATAAAAATAATAATAATGATAATATGAAAACGTGTGTGTGTGTGTATGTGCATGTATGGTAACATTTTATTGATTTCAAATTTATTCTCACCCTTTCAATATCCTAGATACGCCATTGTGACATTTATTTAGCGCGGCAAAAAAATATTTGCACTCAGCCAACACACGTAGAGGACAAGCGCCAATTTTTATTCATTTAAGTGCGTTAAGATATCGTTTTTCAACGATTCTTCTCGCGTCCACCACCGCAAACTGTACAACGATACGGTGGTGGTGGGACAACTTTGAATCGAGAATTCCGCCGAAACACAAGTAATCGTTGACATAAGCGAAAGGCGATCACGCTCGTAGGCACGTAGCCTGACGATTACCAAGAAACCGTGTGTTGTAAAACAATATCAACCGTAAATTAAACCACTTACCTGACTAGTGAATAAACGTTACGAGTCGCGTAATTGCTCACATCCGAGCGTAGTCTACCCGGTGAAGTCCATCGCGAAGAGAAAACATACTTAACGTAGATCTACTAATCGAGTTACAACGTTGAGACGTTGTTAACATATTTACCTGTGTAAAAATGCTGATACTGAAAAATTTTTAACTCCAACAATCAAATTACATAGATGCTTGTCAGATATAGGACAATACCATCTGTATCCCATGGATCATACAATTATTATAAAAATATATGAAAATATCACATGCACATTCGATTACATAAATACAATAATAACATATGTCGAAAATAAAAATAAAAAATACAATATTTTGTTGCTTGACTTAATATAAAAGTGCGCGTCGATATGGTCTTCCAACCAATTTTTGCAGCGACCACCACGGCGATGTGTACAGCATCCCGGCTATTGTGCGAAAACTCGGCTACACGAAACTTGACGAGGAACATCGTTGAGAAGTTCTTAGCAAAGTTACTCATTGAAACATGCCGATGCTTTCAATTATTTTTACTCGAAACAATAAAATCACATACATGCTTGTCAAACATATCAATTTACATAATACTAAATATTTAACACAATGTTAAAAAAACCTATATATTGTTTCTTGCCATTAAATATGTAGTAATACAAAAAAATATAAAAAAGGAATTAAAAAATTAAATGGTGAAAGGAAAAATAATTGGGAATATGAAATGATTTTAACTAACACGAGTCAAGGGGTGTGAATTCGAGAACCGTCTTGCCTGTTTAATAAGAAATAATAACAATAATATCATGCAAGTATAAAATAAGTTTATTACCTTTTTTGTAGTCTCGAAGATTTGCTTGTTACGGATTTCAACTCTTGCGGATAATTTTTTTATTAATTAAGGTAATAACGTGTAAATCAAACAGAATATGAAAATGAAAGGTTGGAACGCCGTCTTTGAATTGATGCAAAGTCAGCGCCAAGAAATAAAGAACAACTCAAAAGGTGATTTCCACGTTGTAAGAAATTAGAGTTACCTAATTTCGGAAAACCGATCTGTTGAGTCGTTCTTGATAAGTATGCGTATACTCTCAGGTAGACAGAGACGGTCTGTCTGTCAGGTGGACAGAGACGATATAAGTGCCCCCTGAAAGCTGGAGGGTGTATTTATCGATATTTTTTGAAGGACATATAATAAGATTTCGGTCCCACAAGGTTATCGCTTATTTATTTTTCCATTTTCTGCGAATTTTGCGCAGTCTAAAATTTGTTCGTAATGTCACAAATCTGTGACCTTTGTGTTCACCTGATTAAATATGTGTGATTCATTTCGTTCTTTCTTCTTTTCTCTTCTTCTCTTTTTTATATATTTACTATTTCTGTTATCGAGTATAATATTCTTTTGTTTGTTAATTTAATTGTATTATATTAAAAATCATATTGAAGTCAAATAGCAAATTCTTCTTATGGGACTGAAATGTTTTAAGTGTATTATACTAATATATAAAATGCGCATTAAATTATACGTGATTATAAAATAACCATTATTGTGATTCCTATAGGGGATTTATGATCGGCGTTCCGAGAAAATTGAGCTCTAATATATTTATTAAAATATAAACTAAACTAAGTGTTCAGAATAAAAACTAATACTGAAGTAGTTGTTAAATATTACAAATTCATCTCCAAATAATTTTTGTTATGATATGAACGTATATTACATGCATTTGATAAAGTATAATCTATAAAAGTTTATTTTCTATTACATGGTCTCAGTTATAATATGAGTGCATATCATTACAGATATAAGAGCACATAATAACGCATTTCAAAATATTTGGACTTATCAACCTCCTCGAGCTGTACAACAACCAAGCAGGTATGCGACAATGCCAATTCGCCATTTCTGGCGAAACACTAGTATCCGTCGACGTGTAGTAAAGACAGTCAATGCCGATTCTTACGATCGTTAATTTGTATTAAAAACTAACAAACGCAAGTAAACACACGTCGAAAGCAAGACACCATATTTTTTTTTTTTGCATGCTATGATATCGTTATTCGGCAAATTTGCACGCGTCTACCGCCTCAGGCTTTATAACAACCAGGCAGGGATGCGACAATGCAAAATACAGAAATTGTTAAATGTTTCAACTCGAAACATTCTGCATAGATGCTCGTGAGACATATGACAATACTTTTTGTGTCCCACAGATCATAGTATTATTATATCATTTCCCACAGGTCATAGAATTATTATAAAAAAATCATACGCAATTTCGTCTATGTATATACAACAATTTTAATCGCCATTAAAAAAAAAAACCATATGTTATTGATTGACATTAAATATAAGTACGCTACAATTTTGTATTTCGACATATTTCCATGCGTTCATCGTCGCCAGGTGTACAACTACTAGGTGGGGATTCAAATACGCTCAATCGCAAACTCCGTCGAAACACTATTAGACGTCGACGTGCATTAACGACAAAAAGTCCGATTGAAACAGTCGTCAGTTTTCATAAGAGTACATGTTCGCAACTAGAACACGTCAACGACAATCGACAAGATTTTTATTTTAACGCTTAAAATTTTCTACTTCGACAAATTTTCTCGCGTCCACCGTCGCCAGGTGTTCAACAACCCAACGGTGGTATGACAATGCAGAATCGCCAAATCCCCCGAAACATGAGTAACCGTCGACGTCCATAGGAAATAATAATAATACTAGGATTATTAGTTTAGAATTCTGTATGCATATCAAGTACATAAAATTTGGGACGGTACGATGGGCAAACTGAATACGCTCGTAGACTCGTCGTCGGACAATTACTAAAATACCGAGTGTAGTAAATTAATACGGACCGTAAAAAATCTACATACCTGACTTGTTAACAAACGTAAACGGAGCTGCTACTTAAATTGTTCACATCCGATCGTATTCTACCCGTCGAAATCTATCGTGCGTGGAAACGATAATTTTAATATATCTACTACAAGAAGTACAATTTTGAGAATTTTTAACAAATTTACCGATGAGAAATGCTGATATTGCCAACTGTTTCATGTCTAGAAAATCTACATAGATTCTTGTCTGACATATGATAATACTTATAGTATCCCACAGATCATACAATGATTACATAAATATATACGAATAATATGCACTTTCGTCTTTTTTTCGGAACGAATGCAGTTTAGCCCGTATTTTTGAACACACTGAACTTTAATAACGTTATTATTAAACGTTAGTAGATCTACGATAAGTATCTTTTCTCCTCGCGATGGACTTCACCGGGTAGACTACGCTCGGATGTGAGCAATTATACAACACGTAACGTTAATTCACTAGTCAGGTAAGTGGTTTAATTTACGGTTGATATTGTTTTACAACACACGGTATCTTGGTAATCGTCAGGCGACGTGCCTACGAGCGTGATCGCCTTTCGCTATATACGTCAACGATTACTTGTGTTTCGGCGGAATTCTCGATTCAAAGTTGTCCCACCACTACCGTATCGTTGTACAGTTTGCGGTAGCGGACGCGAGAAGAATCGTTGAAAAACGATATCTTAACGCACTTAAATGAATAAATATTGGCGGTTGTCCTCTACGTGTGTTCGCTTCGCGCAAATTTTTTTTTGCCGCGCTAAATAAATGTCACAATGGCGTATCCAGGATATTGAAAGGGGGAGAATAAATTTAAAAGCAATAAAATACCATAACACACATTCACACACACACATTCTATATAAGACTATTAAGAAGAATAGATAACGCAACGAGTCCGCCTTAAGTGAGACATTTTATGTCTTATGTGTGAAATTTTTTTTTTCAAATTCAAATTTAAATTAACGTTTGTTAACAAGTCAGGTATGTAGATTTTTTACGGTCCGTATTAATTTACTACACTCGGGATTTTAGTAATTGTTCGACGATGAGTCTACGAGCGTATTCAGTTTGCCCATCGTACCGTTCCAAATCTTATGTACTTGTTATGCATACAGAATTCTAAACTAATAATCCTAGTATTTCCTGTGGACGTCGACGGTTACTCATGTTTCGGGGGATTTGGCGATTCTGCGTTGTCATACCACCGTTGGGTTGTTGTACACCTGGCGGCGGTGGACGCGAGAAAATTTGTCGAAGTAGAAAATTTTACGCGTTAAAATAAAATTCTTGTCGTTTGTCGTCGACGTGTTCTTGCCGCGAACATGTACTCTTATGAAAACTGACGACTGTTTGAACCTGACTTTTTGTCGTTAATGCACGTCGACGTCTACCAGTGTTTCGACGGAGTTTGCGATTCAGCGTTTTTGAATCCCCGCCTAGTAGTTGTACAGCTGACGGCGATGAACGCATGGAAATATGTCGAAATACAAAATTGTAGCGTTACTTATATTTAATGTCAATCAATAACATCTGGTTTTTTTTTTTAATGGCGATTAAAATTGTTGTTTATACGTAAACGAAATTGCGGGGATAGGGTCAGTTCTGCATACTTTTGATAAGAGAAAAATTTGATAACCGATTTTTGCGGAAGTAGAAATACCAACATAGATAATTAAAATCCAACGTTCCAAATGTTCATTAATAAATTTACTAACCTTTGATTTGTGGAAAATAACAATAAATGTTTAACTTTTTCTACAATTAGAACTATAAAATAATGATTATTATAAATGGTAATATAACATAGACAATACAATATTACAGTATTAACCAAATAGAAATTCACTTTAAACAAAATTTTAAATCATAAAAAATTTAAAAACTTATATTACACGAACATATGAAATATTATAAGTATAATAAAACATTTTATTACCGTATCACTGTAATGACCGTTAAAAACCGTTACACATCAAATACTCAAATACATTAATAACATACATTATTTCACATATTTAATGCAGAGTTGTGCATTTATCAGCACTAAATTTATATTTGTATAATTTTATAATTTTGTGTGGTGGTATGTAACCTCAAAAAAAAAATTGAAATTATTTCTTTTATCAAAAGTATGGAGATCTGACCCTATCCCGAAATTGCGTATGATTTTTTTATAATAATTCTATGATCTGTGGGAAATTATATAATAATACAATGACCTGTGGGATACAAAAAGTATTGCCATATGTCTGACGAGCATCTATGCAGAATGTTTCGAGTTGAAACATTTAACAATATCAGTATTTTGCATCGAAAAATTTATTACGTTTTTCTAAACTTAGTAACTTTTATAGTAGTTGTACGAATGCATTCGTTTTTCCACTCAATGGATTTCGTGAGATAGACAGCGATCGGATATGAGCAGTTTGGCGATACATTTTCGTTAATTCACCAGTCAGGTATGTGATATCTTTACGGTCCAAGATCATTTTGTAGTAAAACAAAAAAAATATAAAAAGGGGATTAAAAGATTAAATGGTGGAAAGAAATAACAATAATATCATGCAAGTATAAAATAAATTTATTACCTTTTTTGTCGTCTCGAAGATTTGCCTGTCACGGATTTCAACTCTTGCGGACAATTTTTTTTTTTTATTTGATTAAGGTAATAACTTTGTAAATCAAACAGAATAAGAAATGAAAGGTTGGGACGCCGCCTTTGCCTTGATGCAAAGTCAGCGCCAAGAAATAAAGAACAACTCAAAAGGTGATTTCCACGTTGAAAGAAATTAGAGTCACCTAATTTCAGAAAACCGATCTGTTGAGTCGTTCTTGATAAGTATGCGTATACTCTCAGATAGACAGAGACGGTGTGTCTGTCAGGTGGACTGTGACGATCTGAGTGCCCTCTGAAAGCTGGAGGGTGTATTTATCGTTATTTTTTGAAGGACATATACTAAGATTTCGGTCCCATAAGGTTATGGCTTATTTATTTTTCCATTTTTTGCGAATTTTGTGCAGTCTAAAATTTGTTCGTAGTGTCACAAATCTGCGACTTTTGTGTTCTCCTGATTAAATATGTGTGATTCATTTCGTTCTTTCTTTTTTTCTCTTCTTCTTTTTTTTTTATATATTTACTATTTCTGTTATCGAGTATAATATTCTTTTGTTTGTTAATTTAATTGTATTATATTAAAAATCGTATTAAAGTTTGATAGAAAATTCTTCTTATGGGACTGAAATGTTTTATGTGTATTATACTAATATATAAAATACGCATTAAATTATTTGTGATTATAAAATTACTATAATTGTTATTCCTATAGGGGATTTATGATCGGTGTTCCGAGAAAATTGAACTCTAATATATTTATTAAAATCTAAACTAAAAAAAGTGTTCATAATAAAAACCATTACAGAAATAGTTGTTAAATATTACAAATTCATTTCCAAATAATTTTTGTTATGATATGAGCGTATGTTATTACATATATTTGTTAAAGTATAATCTATTAAAGTTTTTTTTTATTACATGGTTTCAGTTATGATATGAGTGCATATCATTACAATTTACAAGACTAGACGCGTGCAAATTTACCGAATAACGATATCGTAGCATGCAAAAAAAAAAATATGGTGTCTTGCCGTCGACGTGTGTTTTCTTGCGTTTGTTAGTTTTTAATAAAAATTAACGATCGTACGAATCGGACTTGACTGCCTTTTCTACACGTCGACGGGTACTAGTGTTCCGCCAGAAATGGCGAATCGACATTGTCGCATACCTACCTTGTTATTGTAAAGACTGAGGCGATGGACACGTACAAATTTCCGAATTACGATATCGTAGCATGCAAAAAAAAAATCTAGTGTCTTGTCGTCGACGTGTGTTTGTTTTGCGCTTGTTAGTTTACAATGAAAATTAACGACCGTACGATTCGGACTTGACTGTCTTTACAACACGTCGACGGGTACTAGTGTTTCGCCAAAAATGGCGAATCGGCATTGTCGCATACCTGCCTGGTTGTTGTACAGCTCGTGGATGTTGATAAGTCCAAATATTTTGAAATGCGTTATTTATGTGCTATTATATATGTTATGATATGCACTCATATCATAACTGAGACCATGTAAAAGAAAATAAACTTTTATAGATTATACTTTAACAAATGCATGTAATATACGTTGATATCATAACAAAAATTATTTGGAGATGAATTTGTAATATTTAACAACTACTTCAGTATTAGTTTTTATTCTGAACACTTAGTTTAGTTTATATTTTAATAAATATATTAGAGCTCAATTTTCTCGGAACGCCGATCATAAATCCCCTATAGGAATAACAATAATAGTAATTTTATAATCACATATAATTTAATGCGTATTTTATATATTAGTATAATACACATAAAACATTTCAGTCCCATAAGAAGAATTCGCTATTTGACTTCAATATGATTTTTAATATAATACAATTAATTTAAGAAACAAAAGAATATTATACTCGATAACAGAAATAGTAAATATATAAAAAAAAAGAAGAAGAGAAAGAAAGAAAGAACGAAATGAATCACACATATTTATTAAGGTGAACACAAAAGCCGCAGATTTGTGACACTACGAACAAATTTTAGACTGCGCAAAATTCGCAGAAAATGGAAAAATAAATAAGCGATAACCTTGTGGGACCGAAATCTTAGTATATGTCCTTCAAATAATATTGATGAATACACCCTCCAGCTTTCAGAGGGCACTCAGATCGTCTCTGTCCACCTGACAGACAGACCGTCTCTGTCTACCTGAGAGTATATGCACACTTACCAAGAACGACTCAACAGATCGGTTTTCCGAAATTAGGTGACTCTAATTTCTTACAACGTGGAAATCTTCGTTTTTTGAGTTGTTTTTATTTCTTGGCGCTGACTTTGCATCAAGTCAAAGGCGGCATCCCAACCTTTCATTTTCGTATTCTGTTTGATTTACAAGTTATTACCTTAATTAATAAAAAAATTGTCCGCAAGTGTTGAAATCCGTGACAGGCAAATCTTCGAGACGACAAAAAAGGTAATATACTTATTTTATACTTGCATGATATTATTGCTTTTATTTCTTATTGAACAGGCAAGACGGTTCTCGAATTCACACCCCTTGACTTGTGTTAGTTCAAATCATTTCATACTCCCAATTATTTTTCCTTTCACCATTTAATCTTTTAATTCCTTTTTTATATTTTTTTGTATTACTACATATATAATGACAAGAAACAATATATAGATTTTTTTTAACATTGTGTTAAATATTTAGTATTATGTAAATTGATATGTTTGACAAGCATGTATGTGATTTTATTGTTTCGAGTAAAAGCTATTGAAAGCATCGGCATGTTTCAATGAGGAACTTTGCTAAGAACTTCACAACAATGTTCCTCGTGAAGAAGATCTATAAAACATATGGGTTCTACGCGCAATAGTTTTCGTCAAAAAGAATACGATACGATGTGAGCAGTTTCATTTCTTTACGATTGTTCACGAATCAGGTATTATTTGGTTTCTTTTTTAGAGTCGGTGTAATTTACTAAATTTGATATTAAGGTTTTTGCCTGACAACGCGTCTAAGAGCGAGTTCGGTTTACCATTTGTACCGTCCCACGATCGATGTAATTTTGTTATATTTTATATAGTAGTATGTGAACACTTACATCGACTTTGTATTTTATAATATGTACTGATAATTTTAGCATTCTCTGAGCACGTCGTCAGTTATTCTAGTTTCGTCGGAATTCGTGAAGCAGTGTTGTCGCACAATAGTCGGTTCTGTACAGTTCGCCGTGGTGGTCGCTGCAAAATTTGGTTTGAAGACGATATCGACGCGCACTTTCACATCAAGTCAAGCATCAAAATATTGTATTTTTTTTTTTATTTTTAGCATATGCAATTATTGTATTTATGTAATCGAAGGTGCATGTGATATTTTTATATATTTTTATAATAATTGTATGATCCGTGGGATACAGATGGTATTGTCCTATATCTGACAAGCATCTATGTAATTTGATTGTCTTTTGTTAAACATTTTTCAATATCATCATTTTTGTACAGGTAAATTTGTTAACAACGTCTCAACGTTGTAACTCGATTAGTAGATCTACGATAAGTATCTTTTCTCCTCGCGATGGACTTCACCGGGTAGACTACGCTCGGATGTGAGCAATATTTACAACACGTAACGATTATTCACTAGTCAGGTAAGGGGTTTAATTTACGGTTGATACTGTTTTACCACACACGGTATCTTGGTAATCGTCTGGCGATGTGCCTACGAGCGTGATCGCCAATCGCTTTATACGTCAACGATTACTTGTGTTTCGGCGGAATTCTCGATTCAAATTTGTCCTACCACCACCGTGTCGTTGTTTTTTTTGCCGCGCTAAATAAATGTCACAATGGTGTATCCAGGATATTTAAAGGGGGAGAATAAATTTAAAATCAATAAAATGTTACCATAACATACATGAACAAACACACACACACACACGTTATAAATATTACTATTTATTATTATTATTATTATATACTATTTTAAGCCAAACTATTTTATATTTTATCTAACAATATATTGTTAAAAATAAATCTTTTACCAGTATAAATCGAAATTGTATAAGAATACAACTAAGATTGTTTATGATACTTTAGGCAGTGTTAAGGCAATTTTTTAGCCAAAAATTCATACAAAAGGGTCAATATATTTTCATTATTAGAAAAAACAAATAAATAATATTTATAAAAGGCAAAAAAAAAAATTTCATTTTGAAAGGGAACCGGAGTTAATTCTATGTCATAGCTGATTCTATGACATGTATCTTTGAAATCTAACCCCTTCATCTTTCGCCTGTCTTTCCTCATTCAACATATCAAACACATTCTTTTCTCCCTTCACCTTGAAAATTTTAATATTAAATTTCTCTGGGTGCCTAGCCATATTTGTACCCAGGGTAATGAAGCTGCTTACTTTTTCGCCAAATCCTCCGACCTCAATTTCCCATTTTCTTCTAAACCTCCTTCATTAGACTTTATTCTTATTTTACGTTATCATATCAATAACCTCTAAACTTCACAATGAATGAAATTATCCCCTAATTTTCCTACAAATTTAAAATGATTGTTCCCAGGATCCCCAAAAAGACCTGGTTTAATTACCTTAAATTATCCAGTTTAATCGCGTATGCGTTAAAAATTTCTTATTACCTTCCCATTCATATAAACTTTCTCTAAATAATTCTCTTTGCACTCTCCATCCCAACGAATGTATTTGTACAAATATTATACTTATCTATTGTCATATTTCAATTTTGAATAATTTTTTTTTTACATTATCATATATATATATATATATATATATATATATATATATATATATATATATATATATATAGATATATAAATGTACTTATGTATATATAAATTGAATAATATTAAAATTCAAAATTGTATTATTATGTTGCATCAATTCCTATAATCTCTTGGTGACATGACATGATGAGCTTTTTGTAATATATGTAATAGTCATCCTATTTCATGTTTTAAATTTAAAAAAAAATCATAATGTAATAATCACAGAAATAAATAATAATCCGAGACATATATTGTACATATATAAGTGTGTGTGTGTGTGTGTGTGTGTCTTTAAACATAAAAAAGTAACAAAAAAATAAAATAATTAAAACAATATATAGTTTATATGGTATAGTTAAAAAAACTTTAAAACATATCCCTCAACTAATACTAATAATAATGATAATGCATGACAACATATATACATATATATATATATATATATATAGTGATTGGATTGAGAACAAATTAAGGACAGATTTCTTCCCCCTGCGTCCACCACCAAATAAACTACTGTAAATAAATATATATATATATAGATATATGTTATAAAATATGGTTTATATATATACACACATTTATAAAGAGTTCCTAAGATTTATAGAAAAGTAACAAAAAAATAAAATAATTAAAACAATATATAGGTAACAAAAAAAAAAACCAATTATTTATCTATCATAAGTCGTAATCACCGCTTTCCTTGATGAATAAAAACTGTAATGTGTTAGGTAAAAAAACGAAAAAGAAGCTTTGTCCCCGTGTCTTCATCCTCAAATCAACCACTATACGTATAAAATGTGCTTCTAAAACATATATATATGTATATATATATACAATATATATGTGTGTGTCTGTCCAAAAAGACTAAGTAACAAAAAAAAAAAAAAAAAAATAATAATAATAATAAATACTTTAACCTATTACAAAAATAAAACAATTTTTAAAACGCCTTATATCTGTATGTTTTTGTACAATATAATAGAAAAAAGTCACCCTCTTTCATGTTTTAAATAAAAAAAAAAAATTATAATTTAATAATCACAGAAATAAATAATAATCCGAGACATATATTGTACATATATAAGTGTGTGTGTGTGTGTCTTTAAACATAAAAAGTAACAAAAAATAAAATAATTAAAACAATATATAGTTTATATAGTATAGTTAAAAAAACTTTAAAACATATCCCTCAACCATTGATTATATAATATTATAATATAATATGAATAATATTATAATATAATATTAGTAATATTATAATATAATATTAGTAATATTATAATATAATATTAATAATATTATATAATCAATGCCTCAACTAATACTAATAATAATGATAATGCATGACAACATATATATATTATATATATATATATATATATATATATATTATATAATATATATATATATATATATATATAATATATATATATATATATAATGATTGGATTGAGAAAAAATGAAGGACAGATTCCTTCCCCTTTGCGACCACCACCAAATTAACTACAGTATATAAATAAATATATATATATCTATATATGTATACATAAAGCATTTCTAATACTTATAGAAAAGTCACAAAAAAATTTATATTTAAAAAATTTATACGATTTTAAACAGAAACAGCAAACACCATTAGTAAAAAAAAAATAATAATAATAAGAAATACTTTAGCCTATTATAAAAGTAAACCAATTTTTAAAACATCTTATATTCATATGTTTATGTACAATATAATAGAACAACAGTCGACCTATTTCATGTTATTAGTAAAAAAAAAAATCTTACACAAACGATCTCCGTAATAAATAATAATCCATGACATATATTGTATACACAAAAAGTAAAAAAAAATTAAATAATTTAAATAATATATAGGTAAAAAATAGTTTAAAACACATCACCGAATAAAATACTAATGATAATGCATACATAAAAAATAAAAAATAAATATATATACATATAAAAAACATATAAAACATACATGACATGTAGGTAATTTGATAATAATAAAAAAAATAACACCCGATCGTCTATTTACGTAGCGAACGGTACACTCGTATACATATGACTCGATCGCCGACGTAATCGAAAGTCTACGATTTCAAGGACGGTTCGACCGGGAAAGTTGGCAACAGACTTCCGACTTCTCGACATCCGGCGTGCTCACGTCCGACCCGGGCGAGCTTAGACCGCGCTGTATCGTCCGTTCTTCGACCGCCGAGCACGAAACAATCCTACCGAACACACAATCGTTATAATCGTATGAGTCTTATCGTTTTCGTACAATACACAAAGTCGTTAAAGTGTTGTTAGCCAATATATAAAAGAAATCGTCATACTCACGATATCGCGTGCATCGTCCGAACGATAAGGACGCCGCGTATAAGATCGACGACGAAACAGCATCCGTCCATCAAGCGTAGAACCGAAAAACATATTCCTGACGGTTCGTTCCGCGTAAAATCCGTCGAGTCGTCCGTTCGGAACGACCGTCCTGAAAATCCTGAAAACAAAATATAAGAATTACGACGACACGTAGACGTCGGCGTCTCGTCGTCGTCGTGTATTATACGTACTCGGCGGTCGGTGCGCGAAACTCCTTCACCGCGGACCGGAACCGGAACGATACGAACTAACACAGAAACGGTCGGATGAAAACGCCACTGCCACACGCATTATTCACTCGGTATTTTTTTAATATATAGACATTGTCGGAGACGAATACGCGTACACGATATCGTACGTGACGGCGGTTCGAAAAACTTATATTATCGTTATCATCGTCGGGAACGATAACGGCGGCGGCGGCGGGAAAAAACCGCCGCCGCCGCCGCCGCCGACGGAATATTTTGCGGGTGTTCATACGGTTTTGTAACCGAATCGTAGACTTAAATTGGTCGACACTAATCAACCGAATCAAAAATAATAATAAGACGCAAAACGATATTTTAAAACAAAACACTTACGTTTAGGACGACGCCGTCGAGTACTCTTAGGCACGAAAACAAGTAAACCATCGAGTTTCGTCCGTAACGGCTCGCGGTTTGGTTTTACAAAAAGAAAAAAAAACCGGTAAATCGCGAAAGACAATCGCGCAGGCGACTAGAAAAAAAGACGTGAACAAAAACGACAAACAAGTAATAAAACTACGTAACGACGTGTCTGAGACGTATATAATACACGACATAATAATAATATATATAATGATTGAAAAAAAAAATTTAATAATAAGAAATACTATTTATTTTTTATGTTTAACAATTTACACTTATATGTTTTTTTATTTTTATATCGATTGGTTAGGATAAAATATTTAAATTTGAAAACATTCGTTTTGACAAATTGCTATCAACCAAATCGATAAGAATTAAAGGCATTAATCCGTTTATATTTTTCAATTTAATAAAATATACTATATTATTACGTTTATATGAACAATGTGGTGGAGGTCATGTCACCATGGAAACGCTACTGATATCTGTATTTATTTTTCGTTTAAAAAACCGCAAACCGTTAAATTTATTGCACGATAAAAACAAATAAACCGTTTAAAATTAAAGACAATCGTAGGAAATCACTCAACAGTTACGAGTCTACTATTAGCCTAAATACTTAATTGAAAATATGAATTCTGATGAGTAATAAATGATGAACTTTCGATGTTGTGTAAATTGATCATGTTGTGTAAAATAAGCGATCATTCGAATTATACATTTTTAAAAATACTGAAAAACCGATCGGAATACTTTCGGCGCGACTAAAACGGTTCGGTTCCAAGGTTCCCACGAGATTTTCTGTTCGTCGACCGATTGCTTTCGATTTCGATCGTTGACGGAAATTCAGTAGATCGTGGTCGGTTTTTGAAAATGAGTTAATTTTGTCGTCTTGACCGTTATACTAATAGAATATAGACGTAGAAATACGGACGTTCGATCGGGTAACATCGTGTTGTACGAAATCGTATTACGTTGTAACATAACAATTGCTTTGTCCTCGTCTTTTGTCTGCTGCGCGTGGGATATGACCGGCGAATGTCGAAAACGTTATTCGAATTCGACGATATTTAAATGAGACGAAAACGTATTTATACCGTTCTTTTTTGGTTTTCATTTAATATCGTATTGCCGAAAAATCAGCCCTTTGGTAAATATCCAAAACCAGGTACGCGAACGATCAACTGCGCAACGGGTTATGTACCAAGCTAGCGGAATTTCCGGGCAATAGTTATATAAAACTTTGTAACTAGTCATTTTCCGGCTTCCGCGAGATCAACAACAGCGGTTTACTATTCGAGAAACAACGTACAGCCTTCCTTTATTTATCTTCAAGGACTACGAATGGATATCTCCATGACGTACACGTCAATGCCATAAGTATACCGATTTGTTTGGATTCTTCACACTTTGGGTAAAATCACGTTTTGGAATGGTTTGAACTCAAAAATTCCATTGTGTGATCGTCCAATTCCGAAAACGTTATTAAAGTTCAGTGTGTTCAAGAATACGGGCTAAACAGCATTCGTTCCGAAAAAAAGACGAAAGTGCATATGTTATTCGTATATATTTATGTAATAATTGTATGATCTGTGGGATACAATAAGTATTGTCATATGTCTGACAAGAATCTATGTAGATTTTCTAGAAATGAAACAGTTGGCAATATCAGCATTTCGCATCAGTGAATTCGTTAAAAATTCTTAAAATTGTACTTCTTGTAGTAGATCTATTAAAATTATTGTTTCCACGCACGATGGACTTCGCCGGGTAGAATACCATCGGATGTGAACAGTTTACGTAGCAGCTCCGTTTACGTTTGTTAACAAGTCAGGTATGTAGATTTTTTACGGTCCGTATTAATTTACTACACTCGGTATTTTAGTAATTGTCCGACGACGAGTCTACGAGCGTATTCAGTTTGCCCATCGTACCGTCCCAAATTTTATGTACTTTATATGCATACAGAATTCTAAACTAATAATCCTAGTATTTCCTATGGACGTCGACGGTTACTCATGTTTCGGCGGATTTGGCGATTCTGCGTTGTCATACCACCGTTGGGTTGTTGTACACCTGGCGGCGGTGGATGCGAGAAAATTTGTCGAAGTAGAAAATTTTACGCGTTAAAATAAAATTCTTGTCGTTTGTCGTCGACGTGTTCGTGCCGCGAACATTATACTCTTATGAAAACTGACGACTGTTTGAATCTGACTTTTTGTCGTTAATGCACGTCGACGTCTACTAGTGTTTCGACAGAGTTTGCGATTCAGCGTATTTGAATCCCCGCCTAGTAGTTGTACAGCTGGCGGCGATGAACCCATGGAAATATGTCGAAATACAAAATTGTAGCGTACTTATATTTAATGTCAATCAATAACATATGATTTTTTTTTTTAATCGCGATTATAATTGTTGTATATACGTAGACGAAATTGCATATGATTTTTTTATAATAATCCTATGATCTGTGGGATATTATATAATAATACTATGATCTGTGGGATACAAAAAGTATTGTCATATGTCTTACGAGCATCTATGTAGAATGTTAGGAGTTGAAACATTTAACAATATCAGTATTTTGCTTCGAAAATTTATTACATTTTTCTAAACATAGTAACTTTTGTAGTAGATGTACTAATGGAATCGTTTCTACACTCAATGAATTTCGTGAGACTGACAGCGAACGGATATGAGCAGTTTGGCGACCCATTTTCGTTAATTCACCAGTCAGGTACGTGGTTTCCTTTACGTTCCGAGATCATTTTGTAGTAAAACAAAAAAAATATAAAAAGGGGATTAAAAGATTAAATAGTGAAAGGAAAAATAATGTGAGTGTGAATTCAAGAACCGTCTTGCCAATACAACAAGAAATAATAACAATAATATCATGCAAGTATAAAATAAGATTATTACCTTTTTTGTCGTCTCGAAGATTTGCCTGTCACGGATTTCAACTCTTGCGGACAATTTATTTATTTTTATTGATTAAGGTAATAACTTTGTAAATCAAACAGATTAAGAAATGAAAGGTAGGGACGCCGCCTTTGACTTGATGCAAAGTCAGCGCCAAGAAATAAAGAACTACTCAAAAGGTGATTTCCACGTTGTAAGATATTAGAGTCACCTAATTTCGGAAAACCGATCTGATGAGTCGTTCTTGATATGTATGCGTATACTCTTAGGTAGACAGAGACGGTCTGTCTATTAGGTGGACTGTGACGATCTGAGTGCCCTCTGATAGCTGGACGGTGTATTTAACGATATTTTTTGAAGGACATATACTAAGATTTCGGTCCCACAAGGTTATTGCTTATATATTTTTCCATTTTCTGCGAATTTTGCACAGTCTAAAATTTGTTCGTAGTGTCAGATCTGCGAACTTGGTGTTCACCTGATTAAATATGTGTGATTCGTTTTGTTCGTTCTTCTTTTCTCTTCTTCTTTTTTTTTATATATTTACTATTTCTGTTATCGAGTATTATATTCTTTTGTTTGTTAATTTAATTATATTATATCAAAAATCATATTGAAGTCTGATAGCGAATTCTTCTTATGGGACTGAAATGTTTTATGTGTATTACACTAATATATAAAATACGCATTAAATTATATGTGATTATAAAATTACTATTATTGTTATTCCTATAGGGGATTTATGATCGGTGTTCCGAGAAAATTGAGCTGTAATATATTTATTAAAATTTAAACTAAAAAAAGTGTTCATAATAAAAACCAATACAGAAATAGTTGTTAAATATTAAAAATTCATTTCCAAATAATTTTTGTTATGATATGAGCGTATGTTATTACATGTATTTGTTAAAGTATAATCTATTAAAGTTTATTTTTTATTACATGGTTTCAGTTATGATATGAGTGCATATCATTACAATTTGCAAGACTAGACGCGTGCAAATTTGCCGAATAACGATATCATACCATGCAAAAAAAAAAATATGGTGTCTTGTCGTTGACGTGTGTTTTCTTGCGTTTGTTAGTTTTTAATAAAAATTAACGATCGTACGAATAGGCTTTGACTGTCTTTACTACACATCGACGGGTACTGGTGTTTCGCCAAAAATGGCGAATGAGCATTGTCGCATTCCTGCTTGATTGTTGCACAGCCCAAAACGGTGGACGCTTGCAAATTTGCCGAATATCGATATCGTAGCATGCAAAAAAAAAAAATGGTGTCTTGCCGTCGACGTGTGTTTTCTTGCGTTTGTTAGTTTTTAATAAAAATTAACGATCGTTCGAATCGGACTTGACTGTCTTTACTACACGTCGTTGGGTACTAGTGTTTCGCCAGAAATGGCGAATCGACATTGTCGCATACCTGCCTGGTTGTTATAAAGCCTGAGGTGTTGGTCGCGTGCAAATTTGCCGAATAACGATATCGTAGCATGCAAAAAAAAAATATGGTGTCTTGCCGTCGACGTGTGTTTTCTTGTGCTTGTTAGTTTTTAATAAAAATTAACGATCGTTCGAATCGGACTTGACTGTCTTTACTACACGTCGACGGGTACTAGTGTTTCGCCAGAAATAGCGAATCGACTTTGTCGCATACCTGCCCGGTTGTTGTGCAGCTCGTGGATGTTAATAAGTCCAAATATTTTGAAATGCGTTATTTATGTGCTCTTATATATGTAATGATTTGCACTCATATCATAACTGAGACCATGTTATAGAAAATAAACTTTTATAGATTATACTTTAACAAATGCATCTAATATACGTTCATATCATAACAAAAATTATTTGGAAATGAATTTGCAATATTTAACAACTACTTCTGTATTAGGTTTTATTATGAACACTTAGTTTAGTTTATATTTTAATAAATATATTACAGCTCAATGTTCTCGGAACGCCGATCATAAATCCCCTATAGGAATAACAATAATAGTAATTTTATAAACACATATATTTTAATGCGTATTTTACATATTTGTATAATACACATAAAACATTTCAGTCCTATAAGAAGAATTCGCTATCATACTTCAATATGATTTTTAATATAAAACAATTAATTTAAGAAACAAAAGAATATTATACTCGATAACAGAAATAGTTAATATATATAAAAAAAAAGAAGAAGAGAAAAAAAGAAAGAACGAAATGAATCACACATATTTAATCAGGTGAACACAAAAGTCGCAGATTTGTGACACTACGAACAAATTTTAGACTGCGCAAAATTCGCAGAAAATGGAGAAATAAATAAGCGATAACCTTGTGGGACCGAAATCTTAGTATATGTCCTTCAAATAATATTGATGAATACAACCTCCATCTTTCAGAGGGCACTCAGATCGTCTCTGTTCACCTGACAGACAGACCGTCTCTGTCTACCTGAGAGTATACGCACACTTACCAAGAACGACTCAACAGATCAGTTTTCCAAAATTACGCGACTCTAATTTCTTACAACATGGAAATCATCGTTTTTTGAGTTGTTTTTATTTCTTGGCGCTGACTTTGCATCAAGTCAAAGGCGGCGTCCCAACCTTTCATTTTCATAATCTGTTTGATTTACAAGTTATTATCTTAATTAATAAAAAAATTGTCCGCAAGAGTCTAAATCCGTGACAGGCAAATCTTCGAGACGACAAAAAAGGTAATAAACTTATTTTATACTTGCATGATATTATTGCTTTTATTTCTTATTGAACAGGCAAGACGGTTCTCGAATTCACACCCCTTGACTCGTGTTAGTTCGAATCATTTCATACTCCCAATTAATTTTCCTTTCACCATTTAATCTTTTAATTCCTTTTTTATATTTTTTTGTATTACTACATATATAATGACAAGAAACAATATATAAATTTTTTTTAACATTGTGTTAAATATTTAGTATTATGTAAATTGATATGTTTGACAAGCATGTATGTGATTTTATTGTTTCGAGTAAAAACTATTGAAAGCATCGGCATATTTCAATGAGGAACTTTGCTAAGAACTTCACAACAATGTTCCTCGTGAAGAAGATCTATAAAACATATGGGTTCTACGCGCAATAGTTTTCGTCAAAAAGAATACGATACGATGTGAGCAGTTTCATTTCTTTATGATTTTTCACGATACAGGTATTATTTGGTTTCTTTTTTACAGTCGGTGTTAATTTACTAAATTTGATATTAAGTGTTTTGCCTGACAACGCGTCTAAGAGCGAGTTCGGTTTACCATTTGTACCGTCCCAGGATCGATGTAATTTTGTTATATTTTATATAGTAGTTTGTGAACACTTACATCGACTTTGTATTTCATGATATGTACTGATAATTTTAGCATTCTCTGAGCACGTCGTCAGTTATTCTATATTCGTCGGAATTCGTGAAGCAGAGTTGTCGCACAATAGTCGGTTCTGTAGAGTTCGCCGTGGTGGTCGCTGCAAAATTTGGTTTGAAGACGATATCGACGCGCACTTTCACATCAAGTCAAGCATCAAAATATTGTATTTTTTTTTTTATTTTTAGCATATGCAATTATTGTCTTTATGTTATCGAAGGTGCATGTGATATTTTCATATATTTTTATAATAATTGTATGATCCGTGGGATACAGATGGTATTGTCCTATATCTGACAAGCATCTATGTAATTTGATTGTCTTTAGTTTTTTTGAGATTTTTCAATATCATCATTTTTGTACAGGTAAATTTGTTAACAAATTCTCAACGTTTTAACTCTATTAGTAGATCTACGATAAGTATCTTTTCTCCTCGCGATGGACCTCACCGAGTAGACTACGCTCGGATGTGAGCAATATTTACAACACGTAACGATTATTCACTAGTCAGGTAAGTGGTTTAATTTACGGTTGATACAGTTTTACCACACACGGTATCTTGATAATCGTCAGGCGACGTGCCTACGAGCGTGATCGCCTTTCATTATATACGTCAACGATTACTTGTGTTACGGCGGAATTCTCGATTCAAATTTGTCCTACCACCACCGTGTCGTTGTTTTTTTTGCCGCGCTAAATAAATGTCACAATGGCGTATCCAGGATATTTAAAGGGGGAGAATAAATTTATAATCAATAAAATGTTACCATAACTTACATGAACACACACACAAACACACACACACAAACACACCTAACGATTACTTGTGTTTCGGCGGAATCCTCGATTCAAATTTGTCCTACCACCACCGTGTCGTTGTACAGTTTGCGGTGGTGGACACGAGAAGAATCGTTGAAAAACGATATCTTAACGCACTTAAATGAATAAATATTGGCGCTTGTCCTCTACGTGTGTTCGCCGCACGCAAATTTTTTTTGCCGCACTAAATAAATGTCACAATGGCGTATCCAGGATATTGAAAGGGGGAGAATAAATTTGAAATCAATAAATTGTTACCATTACATACATGCACACACACACACACACACGTTTTCATATTATTATTATAATTATTATTATTATTATTATTATTATTATTATTATTATTATTATTATAACTGTTATTGTTATTGTTATTGTTTTTGTTATTGTTGTTGTTGTGTTTGTTGTTGTTGTTGTTGTTGTTGTTGGTGGTGGTGGTGTTGGTGTTGTTGTTGGTGTTGTTGTTGGTGTTGTTGTTGGTGTTGTTGTTGGTGTTGTTGTTGGTGTTGTTGTTGTTGTTGTTGTTGTTCTTATTCTTATTCTTATTATTATTATTATTATTATTATTATTATTATTATTATTATTTATTATATCGATGCTTTACTCGTCGTTGAGCGTTTGCAAGGATCGTGTATAAATGAAAATCATATTGGAAACACGCTACTGACCTATTATGTATTATAATTTATAATATCATATATTTGCATATACTTGTTGAATACTGGTGTAAATGACTGTAAATGGATAAGCACACATGTATTTACTAACGAAACCTGTTTGCGGTAAGTATTATACAATAATTATGATTGTAATAAAAAAAATAAAGAGTGTGAGAGAGAGAAATAATGTATTTGTTCAATACATATATGGTTACATGGCATGATATAATTTCGATTCTTTTAAGTGTGTGCTATACTTAAACGTATTTTAAGCACCAAGAATTATATACCAGGTATAATATTTACATGATGACGTGAAGAATTGGTTAATCAATTCATACTATTGTCGGTTTTGACATTGAATGTACTCGTTGGTCTGCAGGTTTGTTGCGCTGGTGCAAAGAATGACAATTTCGATTAAAAAAAATCTCAGACAGTTGCATAACTCGATAAATACTTTGAAAAGGTAAATAATACTGTACTTGATCTACCTAGAATTTAACGTTCTCAGAGAACAATTGAATGTATTGGAGAACTAGAGCTTTGTGTGTGTGTGTGTGTGTGTGTTTGTGTGTGTGTGTGTGTGCGCGCGCGTGTGTGTGTGTGTTTGTGTGTTATAACTTTTTAAATAGTATCATGAATGAGTCCATTCAAATGAAGATACCATTCGATTGAATGGTATTCTATTAAAGATCAACAAAATAGTACAAAGTAACTTGAGGCATTCGCAGACATTTGATTTAAATTTAAGAAATATTTATAGACGTGAATTGTACGTAACAGCAAAATGAATATGTGTATGTAGAAGCAGTTTTTCAAGAGAGTTTTTCAAAATTTTCAAGAGCCCAAGTTTAATATGAAGTGGTGGTAAAGGAACTTTTTCACTTAAAACCAAGCTTTCATCAAGAACGTTTTTCACACCTGGAGTTAGGGCCTCTCGTGTTAGCCAGTCAGTTTGTGTCCAATGAAGAATCCTAGCTAGAACCTTGCTCGACTATCCTACAAACAGAGGAAGCAGGGATATTTTGTGTGGCCTGATTGCTGACCCAATAACATTGTTAGAATTTTGAGATCTCCACAAATCATCCAGCGGTGTTCTTCATATTTGATTTTATCAAGTGTAATGATATGCACAAATATCATCGTTATTACAACCAAACTCTTTCATTGTATTAGTTCATTAAATTATATAATCATAATCAGCTATTTGATATTTTTTTAAAATAAAATACACTAATGTTTGATTTTCTCGGAACACATCACGAAATTATTTTATATTTTTTTATATAAACAAAAACATACTGAAGTTTGCTCCTTTTAAAATACCGAACAAATTTCCAAGTAAAAAAAAAACAATGAAATTATAAAATAAATATCGAATAACTCTTATACGGACTATTCGAATCAAAACGAAATGATAAACATATAACAATGAGAGACAGTGTTCATTGGAATTATAAAAAACATAAACTTGCCACATAGACGCAAAGCGTTGCACGTGGCACGAACAGAACAGAATAGGTGTGAGAACAAATCAGAGACAAATGGTTATAACGCCGAATATAACAACTGCTACAAAATTAAACAGTCGGAAAATTCAACAATGATTTGGCCGCTTGTTGATCGGTCGGAACACCAACGGAGTCTTACGTAGCAGAAAAATATCACAAAAAATACAAAAACTACACCATAGACCTTTCCATGAACATGTCTCCTCGCCAGTGTGCCTAGTCTTTGCGGAATAGTTTGACTGAGTTTTGTTTCGTTTATTTTCGTCGGTGAATTCGCTCTGGAAGCGGAGTCACCGATCCAACCTTTTCCTTTTTTCTTTTTTTTTTATATAAACTTAATTTCATTACACGACTGTTCGTCTCTACAGATACCAAGTAGACTTCGCACGAGCACAAGGTAAGAAGTTTTAATATTTAATAATTTGATTCAGTGTATTGCCTAACATTTTTACCTCACCATTTTTACAGTGATTTTTATAAAAATAATTATTTTAGATAAACCTAAATGATTCTCGAGCTCACACCCCGCGATTCACTTCGTGTGTTACATAAACATATCCCAGTCATTCTCTCCGTCATTATCTCCATAATAATTCCATACAAGATAAATAATCACTCACCAATTAAATAACTATCTTACCATTGTATTTTTTTTGTATTACTACACAAGAATCTGGGCAAAGTTGTTATAATTTTCTAACAGATGTACTGAGTGTCCTACTGGAACTGATTCAAAAAACATTCCCATTATGAAGTAAGACATTTTTGAGGCTTGTTTTCGATGAATCTATAAATAGTCATCACTGAGATGGATCGTAGTTAATATTAAAGTGTGTCATGATTTCATGAACGTTATTACAAAAGACAGGTCCCTCTTTCTGGAAAAGAAAGTAGTGAATTCTCTCTCCCGATGCATGTACCATCAAAAATGTGGTCCTAGGGCTAACAAATTTTTATTTTTTAGTCTTGAACTCATCAATTGACCTGCACCTTCGCCTTCGCACCTTCTACACCTTATGAGGAGCCCAAGCCTTGTCCTGATCCCCAAGTTTAAACTTGATGTACGTAAAATACACGTTTTCCAGAAAGTCACTTATGTTTTTCTGCTGCTTCTTATTTGTTTATTCTCCACAAATGAAACAAAACATGTCAGGAGTATAATGGAAACCCTTGGAGCTATATTGGAAATAATTTCACAAATTTTAAATTAAGAAAAAGAGTGTTACGATAGAAAACAAAAATTAAACTGAGTAAAACATCTAGGTACGTTCTACATCCTAGAATCAAAATAGCATGTTGAATCATGATCACTCCTGATAGTCCCCAAGCTTATTTTCCCCATTTTTATTTCCTAGGCCTAATAGAAAAAGTTGAAACATGTTGTCCCTCACCTAACCAGTGAGACTACGAGTATCAAATGCATGACGCCTGTTGAAACATGTTTAACCTGATTCTACAGACTTGCTCTCATTTTACCTAAGATGTCTCCCTTCCCTTCTACAACCGTGTTACATACATTTTTTCTTCTTGCGTCATCCTTAACATCTCCTCCGAAAACAAGTACTCTTGAAAAATGTTTTACAAAAAGAAATTCGCGATTATGAGTAGCTTACCAGTTTTTGGATATAATGAAAAATATGACCTACAATTTTAGGTTTGCAAGAGAACCTGATGTGTTGAAATTTGTTGGTCATTTTTCCCGATATCTGCATACAGAAATCTACAAAAAACAGTTAAAATATTCTATGTAGATTATTGGATGCAGACCTGTGATAGCATACAGTAAATAAGGAATTTCGTTGAACAAGAAAAGTAGTTGTATGATTAATCTATTATTGGTTTAAATTTTAATTCGACATCCAAAATATTTTAGTAACATAAAATTAGTAATGTATTTGTTTTTAAATAGTAACCGTGTTTTTATTTAAAATTATTTTGGCGAAGTAAAAGTGCTTTAAACTTTCAAAACATAATGTAACCAAAATTAAAATTAAAAATGCAATACACATAGTATTGTCAAAAAGCTTTGACTATCTTAATAGTTTTTTAGAAAATTTTGAAATTCAATAAACTAATAGGAACTAATCCAACTTGCTTTAAATTATTTTGAATGTAATAATTTAAAATTAAAATTAATATCACAATAGTGGCACGTTTTTATGAGCAAATTCAAAACTAACACAAAATCTCATTATGTAAAAAGCATGCATTTATATTGCGAAAATAGAAATCAATATTCTTTTATTTGTAAACTTTTAAAGAGTTATTATGTACTACTATCTTTATACTATCAATGAAGTTTCAAGTATATTATTTATATACATTTGTGGGATATAGAATACTGTAATTTTATTCCTCTGCGAGTTTAAATTAATTATTACTAATACAAATGCACCAATATCAACGTTCATATTAAGTTATCCTTTGCGTCTAGGTGAATAAAATTTAGTCGAGAATATTTATATTTTAAGAAAATAAATAAGGGATACATAATATTTTATATAACATATATTTATTTAATAATTTACTCAGATACATTTTATTATTTTACATAAGCTTATCATATAATATGCGTGCGTACATGTGCGTGTTTAATAATTATAAGTATTTGAAATCTCTAAATATACTTATTTGAAATATTTAGTTATTGTATACATTTAATGATAATAAAATGTTTTTATATAATTTTAAATTAATACAAACATATTTCAGTTACAAATAAGATAAATTTACGACTAAGCATTGGATAACAAAATAATATAAATATTGAGGTGATGCATGAAGTTATAATATAAATATATTAAAATTGATTTTATTTTCATATTTAATATTTAAATAGTACATTTTTTTAAACACATTAAAAATAAGAACCAAAACGCAAGTCCACCATCAATCAATCCATAAAATAGGAACTGTAAAGAAAACAATATAAATTAATAATAATAATGAAGTAATTGAATAATTAATTTTATTATTATTATTATTATTATTATTATAATTTTTCAAATCAAATGTGTAATTCAAATATGTATAAAAAAATTACAATTAAATTTTATTTATATGCGAAAAAATGTAGATATTTAACTTATTTTATTTATTTTAAATAACTCGTATTTTAATCAATAATTTAAAATAATGGAAATAATAAGTTTAATAAGATAATTTATAATTTTTTTATAAAACACATATTTATTATTATTATTATTTTAGATACTGATTGGAAACAATATTATTATTTGGATATAGTACTATAATAAGATATGGGTTTTTAATTTTTATGAACAATCAAATTTAGAAATAACTTGTAATTAAAAAAAAAACATATTATATGTATAATAATAATAATAATAATAATAATAATACAATACGTATTTTTCTAATTAACTAATTGAACCTTAAAATATGCACAAACAGTTATGTATCATTATTACCAGGAATATTATTTAGGTAAATTCAAAATTAAAATCGTTTAAAGTCAAAACGGAATATATTGTATAACTATTATATTATAATTTAGAATAATGTTTTTACTATCATACATTTTCAACTAATTTTGTTTTTAAGTTTTAAATAAAATAACTAAAATACATAACATTTTACAAATTATTCATTAATGAAAATAGTCTACAAAAATTTTTTTAGAAAGCATCAAGTATGTTAAATTTGTTTATTTAGGAACTATTTTAAGTTTTTTAAATACAAATTTTTAATGTAGACAAATAATTTACAAAACAAAATCTAACACCATTCTTTTATACTGTAAACAATTTGGTTTTAATTATAAAATATTTTATAAACTAAGTTTTTTTTACATTTTTATAGTTATTTTATATTATTATACATAGGTAAAAAATAATAAAAAATTGATGAAACATTTTTTTTTTGAATGTTTAAAAATTTAGATTTTTGTAAAATTATTACTTATATTATTTGGTTAAAATATTTTTGTACCAAATTACTGATTCCCCCAAAAAAACATTGAATTACACATTGTATAATCTTACGATAGTTCCTAGAATTTTAATATAGTGGAATGATGTATACAAATAAACAATTTTATGTTTACCTGAACGTTTACCGGCATCGCAAATATAGTACCTTGTATGAATAAATATGTTATTGTACTTGATACGACTAGTGAAATGAAAAATATTACACCAAAAATAAACGCAAAACTGTCATGTTTTAAATGCTTTGCTGTCTCGGATCTAATTTAATAATAAATTTGGATAAAAATAAACAAATGCCAATACTATAAGCGTTTCTTAAACTACATAATATTATACCTGGCGACAACATTCATCGATTGGAATAAGAAACAAAATGTAATGTACATCACATATACTAAATTTAATGATGAAGTGACGTAGCAGACACATAGCGTTATGCAACTTAACAATGATCCAACGAAGAGGAAGAAATTACTTGCGGATTTCCATTCAACTTTTAGGAAACTTATGATATATGAAGAAAATGCTCCTAAAGAAAACAAAAAGAAGTTGCATCATTAATTAATGTTATAATATAAAACAAATTCTTAATTATAATCCTAATTATAATATATAATATAATTATTGAAATATACTCATGCTATACATGTAATTTGATAGATATAGAAATCAATGTGTGATTTATGTAAATAATATTAAATTATAAAATTAATTATATGTATTATTTTTTAAACACTAACCAGACGTGTACAAAACATAATTATATAAAATGTTTTAATAATTATTTTTATTCCAATAATTTTTTTTTGTTACATAATTTTCTGAATATGTATATTGATTCATCTTATTAACATTTACTAACCCGTTATAAATGCAATAGCATCGACCCCGCCGTTATACAATTTGTTGTTGACTGGATCTTTTTTATTCAAATTTAAATAGAGAACGTCTTTATATGTTAACACCTGTAATTCTGTCAAAAATTCATTGTAGGTCATGTTATCAAGAGACTAAGTATTTCATTCATAAATAATATGTCGGTGACATATTTTCTAGGATCAGCATATGGCTTAAACATTTTACCTGAAAGTAGATGCCAGTAGCGAATGCAAACCATATTCCGTATTTAAGTAGATACGGATTAGTATACACGTCTTTTAATTCTGAGTTCAGCTGATCCAATACTACTCGAATCGGCGTTGTTGTTTTTTTTTTCGAATAAAATTTAGGGTCCTAAAAATTAAATTAAAATAATATATGTTTGTTATAATTATTAAACTCATGTTTTTTATAAAATACTACATTGAAAACATGTAAATTAATGTATTTATAAGATATTTAAGAATAGGAAAACATCTATTTTTTTACAACTTTTAATAATTTTGATATAAACAATGAAAATTACAGTTGTATGAAAAAAAACATAAGAAACAGGATTTTTTTTTTAAATTGGATCATAGACCCGTCAATTTTAAAAACTATTTGGATATAATTATTATAAGTGACAAATATTATTTTGTTTTATTTCGAAATCTGAATTGGCGGATAATGCATGGCATATTTCATTTATTATATTTAAAAAAAAAAAATAGTAAAATATTTTCTCATTCATTTATTCATGTTACTATTAACGTAACTTTCATTTGTATCATCTGATTTTCACATAAAATAATTTTTGTGAGTAAAGGTAAAATTTTCACTTTTTAACGACAAAATCGAGCTTGAACAAAAAAAACAAAAATTGAATATAATATAAGAAATAACTGTTCATAAGTGCATTTTTAATTTACAATTAATATTAAGATTTATTGAATACACTAATATGTATTACCGAATTTAGTAGGTAATGTATATCAATTTTTTTTTCATATTTCATTATAGTTTGAAGAAAAAAAACATTCCATGTTTGAAATTGAATATTAAAAAATACATATAAATATTAAAAAACATTTAGTTTTTGACGATTTAAAAAACTGTAGGTGTTATAAATAATCTTAATTATAAAATAAATTATGCTATAATTTATAGCATATTCAAATCTATTGTTAATTTTATATAATTTCAGTAATAAAATTAAGATTTCACGAAAATATAAGAAATATTGCTTAATTTATTCTTCTATATTAATTATGTACAACTGATATACCAATGTTCAATATGAAAATATAATGCTATGAATCAACTTGTGAATAGTTTTATATATACATTATATGTGGCTAAACCATATGTATATTAATATGGATTTTGTAAAATAATAACATATATAATAAACTTTATAGCAGAATTTACAATATATATATTTATATTACTTCATTTAAAATAAAACGATATTTAAACTTAAATATTGTATAAATGTATACAATTTTATTTACAACGGTTATTTATAACGATTTTACATTTCGAGTATCATTTGGATGATTAATTTTTTTCATTAAAAATCAGTTTGCCATTAAGTGACATGTACTCTTTAATTTTAGATTGTTTGCATTAACAAACCCTATTTTATAATGGAATCGATGATTTATTTAAGTTTTCAATTTCAACAATTCTGGAATATTTTTTGTCTTACGGAGACAATATTAATAATTTTAATGCAATTAATGTATTTATGAAATAACATATTTTACAAAATTATAGAAACATAGTGTATTATTTTCATTAGTACCATTAGAGATCAACATAGTCTAGTCTTTGTAGGTCTGGACTAAATTACGCTGTAGTTTAGTCCACTCTAAATAATGTGAGAATACAAATACAAATTTTAAATACACCGGTTAGTGTGTTGTTCGATTCCACTAAAAAACCATTTAATTTTCGGTTAAAAATAGTCTACATGCCAGAAAGCTCGGTTCAATCAAATATTTCGTTTCAAATTTGAGATTATTTATAAATATGATAAAATAATAAATTGAATCACTTGAATAATGGAACTATAATAATGATCGCTATACTATGCTTATTTAAGTACTACGCAAGTAAATTTAAAATTTTTCTGGTTTTCTTTAAGATATCAGATTTGGTATCGGTCACAATAAACAAATTTTGATTCAGCTTACTAGCTTCAAACAATCAAGTTTAATTTTGAAATGTAAGTTCGTTTCAGTGTACAAAAATTCGAACCATACAGAACTCTAGTACTCATTTTATGTAAAGCAATTAAAATTTAATAATAACGTACCTATTATCGTTTAACATTTCTAATTTTTTTTAAATACAGTAATATGGATTAAAATAAAACTATAGGTATTGAAAAATGTAATAATTAAATATTACGTTCAATAATCATAATTTATTAGACGTTATTTTAAAATGTTTTTATTTTCATAAATTGGAAAAATATATAATTTATAAATTTAAAATTTTACACAATTTGATTTATTTTAAGTACATACTATTTTAATATAGTTTTACTAAATATTTTTATTTATTTTCTCTAATAAATATATGAGAACAACAAAATAATAATTTAAGAAATTCAGTTAATCCGTATACAGTAAATTACAGTAAACCTAATTTAATAAATTAGCTATTATAATGAATTAGCAATTTTAACTGAACTATCCATATCCTCTTTGGCTGTGAATTTTAAAGCTATTGAAAATCACTGAGTAGTGACTAACTCAAGAGATTAATATGGTACTTATTTGATTAATGTTCTCAGTATCAAATGTTTTTGGTGATAATATTGGCAAGTGACATACATGATATCATAAACCTACGAAAAGAGAAAATAAAACTTAAATGGCAACGCTTTAGAAACATTTAAATCAATAATTAAAAAAATAATAATCAAGCATTAAAATCATATATTGATTAAAAAAAATTTTTTTTAATTGAAGTTTTGTTTTTCAACATTTACACTTCGACAATTATAAAGAGAAAAAAAAAGAAAGGACAGAAAAACATTTAACTATATATAAATATATATAGATTAAGATATTCCAATGATAAATACAATTTATCGTGTTTATAGCATAGGTAAAATTTTACACCAAAAAACCAACGGAGGCAATAAAGTTAGATAATGAATTAACTACTAAGGGGAAGGAAAGCAATTTCAATGCTCTATTTACGATCAGACCAGTGCCATAATTATAGTTTTGGAAACCTTGGTGCGAACTAATTTTGGAGGCCCTTATCGGGATGAAGGAATTCCCTGCTCTCCTCATAAAGATTGATATTGTAAAATTACGTCACTAAATTAAAGACAATAAGTATCATAAACGAGTCTACGGGTCATGCTTTTAATGCACAGGCACGACTTCCAAATTTAACTTTATATTATCAACTATTGCGGTTCCTATTATTTGTTAAATATTAATAATAATTATTATTTTTCAACATTTTTATCTCTTTATTTTAATAAAATCACTTTTATCAGGGAACAATTATTAGTAATATATGATATATAACAATTTATAATTAGTTGTTTTATACTTTTAACATTTTGACTTTTATCTATAATAATAAATACTATCATTTTATCTCAAGGTACTAATTTTAAGTGCAGTAGGTATTGTGAATATTATATAATATTAGTTCATTACGATATAACGACAAAAACAGATTGTACACCATTTGTTTTAGAAAGCTCACGAAAATTGATAAATAACGAAACATGTGCGAATAAACCTAAAAGATATAAGATATCATAGATCGATTTCATGTTTATTTAATATTTATGCCCGTTTAATAATTTTAAAATTGATTTTTAATAAACGAAAAAAATGAATAATAGAAAAACAATTTTTGGATTTTTTCTAAAAAAATTTTTAATTTCTAATTCCAATAATGGTAAGCAAATTAAAATATAATTATAATATGAATTATTAAAATTTGTAATTGTAAAAATAATTATAAGTAAAAATCAATATTTAATAAGTATTTCAAATAACCTTTGTAATTATATAATTAATATCTATTCAATATTTTTAACTTATAAACACTTTAACACTTTTTCTGTTTATGTTTTTTAAAATTAATATTGTTAATATTCTAGTAAAAAAAAGGAAATGTTAATTACTATTTGTATTATGATTTATAAGGTAATAATAACTTTTTTAAAAACTAAAATTCGTTTATATATGTCACATTTGTATATTTATTTTAAAAAGGTCTGGACACGCCTATGATCAGCATACACAATTGGCAAATTAATGAAAAATTTATCAATTTTTTTTTACAAATATATATATAACTTTGATAAATATTTAGATTTGGAAAACTATAATATTAAATACGAGATATTGTTTATATATAATTGATGATAATTGTATACAATATAAAAGAAAGATTCATAATTTATATATTATATTAAATTAAAAATAATATAATTCATGGTATTATATTATTTTACAAATAGACAGTAAAAGTCTTTAAAATATCATGTATATTTTATTAAATATTTGGTTTAGTCAATGAATATGAGGCTTCCTGATATAATTACGAGGCTCGCTGGGGGTGCGATGCACCGCATGCACCGACGGTAGTTGCGGCACTGAATCAGAACATTGTATAATTTATTATATAATATGTAATTTGAAAATTATAATTTCAAAACGGTTACACGTTTACAGTGGTATTGAATAAAATATTATTATATTTAAATTTCACTAAAATAGATTAATGAAACTAATAGCCCTAAAAAAATGTAACCATGGAAAGAACAACATATTTTGATGTTAGAAAAAATATAATAAATTAGTTGACACAAATGTTAAAACGAAAAAGAAAACAGAGCCATCTAGTGACGAATTTCACTATTCTTAGAGTATATTTTGATTTTTTAAAAATAGAGTGCGCTCTGCTTTCTAGTATATGAATTTATTATTATTTAAGCATTTAAATTAATAATACATTTTTTTTTTGAAAATTAGAAAATACCAATCAATTCAAGGCCATTAGTATCTATTATAAATATTATTTTAAATTTAAAAAAGAAAAGTTGCAGATTTAGTAATTTAAATAATTTATATATTTTTAAGCTTAAGTAAACCTAGCAGATTAATGACAAAATTATATTTTATGTATTTAATTGAATTAAATATAAACATTTTAAATTGTATGTAATTATACTTTAAAAGCTCTCATTAATTTTGATAATCCGTATTTTACATATAACTAAAATATAATATATTGTAACTAATTTATTAGATAAAATATTTTAAATTTTGGAAAAAGTAATATTCTAATAAAATAGGTAATTGTAATAATAATAATAATTATTATTATTATTTATTTATATATTTCAAATATTATACAAATAAATAAATACTTTTTATCTATTTTTTATGTAATTTTTTGTAATTGTTTCTTATTGATCTTACACATATAATATTTGTGTACTTAATTAAGTTAAAAATTATAATAATTTATATAATTGTTTTTAAAAAATACGAATATTTACTTTAATTGATTTTTTTTCAAATGTATTGTAGTGGAGTTTTTGATTTGAAATTGGACATTCGGGATGAAAATATATACTTGAATTTACTGGAGGAAAGAAAAACGTAATAACGAATGCTATTACTGAACCTAGAATAAAATAATAAATATAATAAAGTGATGCAAACTATTATTTATTTATTTACCTATCATTTTTATATACTAATTTGTCTCTGTTCATTGTAAATTAAATTATTATGTATAATACACAGAAAAAATGAGTCATTCGTTTTTATTTATTAAAAAACACATAATCTTAATTATTAAAACGTAGACAAAATAGACAATATAACTTTTCAGACAAAACATGTTACAAAAGGCTGTAATATATGAACAGAATCTACTATGTCTGAATGTCTCCATAAATATAAATGTTAACATAAAATGAATTTAGACACCTAAAAAACCAATGATTTATAACCATATGTACATGTCAAAAGTTTTATACTCATAAAGCCTTATCCAAAAATATAATAAATCTAAAATGTATAAATGTATAACCTGTCAATGATATATATACGAGGACACCATACTCGATGTGTATATATGAAACTGCAATTTGAGCGAACGTGGATGATAAACATTTTCCAAAAAGATTTGATCCTCTTACAATACCAGTCACCTTTTGATATAATTCACGGTCATAGATCTTTGCATATGCATATGACATATACGCTAGTTCGGAAGCTGATGTAAGTCCCAAAAATATCATACTTAGCTGAAAACTCGATATATATAGTTGTAAATATTTTTATAGTTAAAATACGATTAATATAAAAGTATAATTGTTGAACTTGCGATTTATATAATATGAAAAATTTATTATTAAAACGTATTTATTATACACGTTTGTAATTAGTTATTGATGTTTATAGATGTTAAAATATAGATAAAAATACCATATTAAGGAATGTTAATATTTATCATAATTATAACGTACTTTGGATTTGAAGAGAGTGACAGGTTCCAAAACTAACAAAAACATTATTATTGAACTTAACGAATCCAACATCACAATAGGTTTGTAGAGAATAAAGTCTGTGATAAAAAATATAATGATCACTAGACTTGTAGTTGCATATGAATTTATGGGATAAATATCTTGAGTCACCTGTATTCATAATATGTTTTTATGTTTAACGTTTTAATTATTATTATTATAATTATTTTTATTTTTATTTATTCTTAAATTACTAATCGTTTTTCAATAAATTAATTTAAATATGTATTATATTTTATTGATAAATGAACAAAAAACAATACAATATTTTTGGACTAAAAAATTTAGATGTTGGATAATTTTTCTGTTTTTAGATTTTAGATATATTTTTATTTTAATTAAGATTTTCATAAATATTAATTTATAGAAATATATTTCGATTATAATTAACTCGAAATTATAATTTTCTATACCAAATCTATAATCTATATTATAAAATATTAAATTTCCCACATTGAAAGGACTATAAACTTACAAAAAAAGTCCACACATATAAAAACAATTATTTTAAATTG
Organism: Schlechtendalia chinensis; assembly: GCA_019022885.1. NCBI lineage: Eukaryota > Metazoa > Arthropoda > Insecta > Hemiptera > Aphididae > Schlechtendalia > Schlechtendalia chinensis. The sequence continues at coordinate 44,161,111 of CM032339.1, forward strand.
ATAAAATCAGAATTACTATTGAAAAAAATTGTGTATTAAAACAGACATTTTATAAAATGAATATAGCCAAGAAATTTGTTGAACATTCTAAAAACTCAAATTAAATTTTTTACATTCAGAATTATATGAATTAATTTTACTAGAAAATGATGTGAAATTACTTTCTTATTTTTTAAATAATTTTTAGTAGTTTTTCATAGTGATTAATAATCACTGAATACTACTATTTTAAGAAATTTATTATTTAAAAAAAAGTAATGGCCTGACAGATATATTATTTGCATTTAATTAATTAAGATTTACTCGTATAAAGTACATCAAAATATTAACTACTTGTTAATCATTATATTTTAACAATTTAGTAGATAAGGACATATGTTATAAAATTAATAATCGTGTATCCAATGGTTCAAAAAGTATATTTTAGTAATAGTATTAACTTAAAATAAGTTAAATGGACAGCACTTAGTTCTTAATCAATTTTTGTTTTTAATGTATTAAAAATTGATATTATTGTGTTATTGAAAGTATAACAATAAAATAAACTTACTAGCTCAGAGGTAAAATTCACAGCTGGGCTGGTCAAATATGATGTATAAAATGAATCCACGGGTCGAAAGTCCCGGAAGCTTGCAAATAAACTAACACATAGTGTTATTTTTATCCAATCTTCCATTTTAAATTTAATAATAAACTTTTAAATTTACACTTTTCTATACGTAATAAATCATAAAAACAAAAATCAATCATAATTTTATATTATATTGATTTATAGTAAACTAGAGTAAATTAATTTATTAAATGTTCATGATAATATAAATTAAATTAAATTTTGTAATTTTTGGTTATGTAATTATTATAAATTATAATTAAAAATATACGAACCTTTCATCTTTTCTTATAGGTATTTTAATAACATCGGTATGTATATTATTTTATAAATAATTTAGTTATGGAAAAAAATTTTGTGAGTAGTAAAAAAAAAATCTAGTAAATTATTATTTAAAAGTATTAACAAGATATTTACTATTATAATTATTATTATTAGGTTTTAAAAATATAAGAGAACAGTATGCTATCATAATAATTGATGAAAAAACTATTTTGTAACACAAAACTCGATAATTTAATAGTTTAATGATTGAATATAGAACAGAATGGACTTAATATTTCAATTAGAAATAATTACCTTAATCAATATGCTTGATTTATACTTATGTGTATTTTAAATTGGCACGTCACTTATATAAACATTCGCGGTAATTGGTAAGTAATGATGAATAAACAAAATACAATAATAATTTAATAATTTTATACTTATAAATTACTAATGATTAACTAGGTTCTATCGTTGTGCATTACATTTTGTGCGAACAACATCGGAGCACTGACCGGTGTATAAATGCATAGTGAAAGCATAATCGGAGGTCAGCCAGTATCAAATGATATAATCATAATATGAGTGAAATAAAAAAATCACAATATAGCCATGTGTACACTGTGTAACTGTATGCATAATTTGTGTGGAACAATTTTAAAAAATACGGTGTGTTTATATCTTAGCCATCAAATTTATTTAGTAAAGAAGCGAAATATATTTATATTTTTTTTTACACTTAACTAAACTTTTTTTAAAATTTAAAAATAATATTAAAATAATTAGATATTTATAACTATTTTTATGTTTATTTTTTAATTTATTTTTTTTAATATTTAAAACATTTAATTATTTTTAATAATTATTATAATTTTTTATTTATTTATTTAAATTTTTTTAACCTTATTTATAATATTGTTCATTTTATACTTTGATCATTGTGTCATACAATAGAAAATAAAAATATTGTATTATATTAAACAATTGCTTAATATCAAATTAACACGAGTAATTTAATAATACGTCTAATGATTTTTTAGAATCATTATTACAAAATAAAATTTAAAAAAAAACAAATTAATTAAAACAAGTTAAAAAGTATGTGTAAAAAAATTATTTATAAATTAAATTTAAAACAAATTATTATTTTTTAATTATATTTTATAAAGAACTAAAATTTAAATAAATTTGTATTTTTTATTTATTTATTTTCTACACAATGATTTATTAATTATTGTATTATAATAAAATTTCTAAATCTAAAAATGTGCATTCATTTAGATTTAAGAATTTCTTAAATATTCACAAAATATTAAAGATCATCCTTAAACTGCATGACGTACTTATAGTGATTATTGGTTTTAATTACTCAAATTTGGGTTACAACTTATTTTATAAAATTAATATTATTATAAATAATTTAGTTTAATTTAGACATAAAGAACATTTTCTTTATAAGAATAAATGTTTAGTATGTAAATTTAAAAAACAATTTTAAATGTCGCATATACAACAATAGAAGAAGAGCGATGACCCATCACTAATAATAAATAATATAGTTGCACTAGATAATTTGAAAACCAGATTAGACAAGTTGAAAAACAATTATCTGAAAAGTAAAATAAAAGTGATAACTGTTAAGTATATATAATTTTAACACATAATTTATTGTGAAAATAGTTGACACCGTTTTAATTAAAAAAGTTATTTTGTAATGTGGAAATCATAACCATCGATACGATAAAACATTCAAGCAATGAAACTAGTGTAGTCGTGTGACTAATGGTAATTAAAATAATAATTAAATAGAATTAAGCACAACCATCTTGATAATTTAATGTGTTCAAGTATAATTTAATAATATATAATAAATAAAATATCATACAAAAAAAATAATTTAATATAGATATAAAGCAAACTGGTTTCCACTCAACTACTCGATAATTTCAATATAAAGTAGACAACCTAAAAGAGCAAGAGCTTCGTGACTTAATATTTAATAAAAGTTAAAGAATCATTTTATTAGAAGTGTGATTTCATGACCGTGTGTTATTATAACTAGGTATTTGATATATAATTTATTCAATATATAATTATTTAGTTATAATAAAATTTAACATATAATTAATTATATATTTAATTTAATATATAATATAATAATATATAAAGTAATATATATTCGTTTTAATTCGATACTTTGACAAATTAATGGATCCTCTTGCATGCTTTCTACTATTATAATAACAATACTCGTATAAAATATAATTTTTGAATATATGAAAAAGTCGTTCATGATTAAACATAAATAAAAATATTAAAAAATTATAATTTGGCAATAAAATATTTACATATTAAATTAATTAAATGTTAATTAAAATAAAATAAGAATGAAGAATGGAAAATTCGAACAGCGAAACGCCATCTATAGGATTTGAGTGGTAAGTAAAAGTACATTTGTTGTTGACTTATTTAAATACAGATAGAGCTGTAAATTATAAATTTGTTTAATGATATTTATTTTTTTTCTGTATCCGTAATTTAATAATTTTCAATAATACAGTAATAATTAAAAATAAAAAACAATTTTTATGTTTACATATTGTTTAAGTAAGTAAAATAGTTTATTATTTGTAAATTTGATATTATCATGTTAACTAGACATATATTTTAATTAAACTATGAACTGTAAATTATACTCATTTAGTTTTTAGTATATAACATTTACATACACACTAGATCAAATTTATGCATAAAATTAAATATCATAATAAATTAAAAATTCTTTTTTATACTATTACGATTTGAATGATAAAAAGAGTGTGCATTTAAGAAAACCAGGGAATTTCAAACCATTTCAGTAAAATGTACCGCGTAAATACAATAATAAATTATAAATCTACTTCATAAAATAACATTTATTTCCAGAAATACATTTATAAAGTATTCACTTATTATATATTTAAAAAAAGAAAATAGAAAACATTTTGGGTAAAGTTTTTTTTTATTGGCATAAGTCAGCATAATATCTTTCTTTTAAATATTTTATGAAGCTATGTGAATAAAACAAGAAAACAATTTATGTGAAGCTAAATAATTAGCTAACCTATAGTGAATTGATATATTCAAAAATTGGTAATTCGATTTTATTCAGCTGTTTTCAAATTATGTCTGATTAAAAATAATTAAATACTTTTGTTTCTATCTCATATTTTAAACAATTATATATGAATTGAAATGAAATACATACTTATTAGATTTTTTTTAGTTGTTGGTACAAAGCAGATAAAATTATGTATTAAATAAATGCGTTTTAACGATTTGTCTGTAAGGACATTTTATAATATGATAATGACAAATAAATCTTTTTTTATGTTGTAAATATTTACTTTTGATTGAAATCAATAATTTTGTGATAATGAATGTTAAAGATATCTTGATGTGTAAAAACAACATTAAAACATTCCGTATACTAAGGAAAGTATTGTAACTCAAAATATTTTATTAATATCATGTTGCTGAATAATACATTAAAAATATTTAAATATATAAAAAATATTTTTATATGCTAAAAAAAATAGGAAATATTTTATTCGTATTTATAATGTTATATTATTTTTTTATTAAAACCGTTAAAACCATAATGTTAAATCATCAAATAGGTAATAATTAACATAGTAGTTCAACATCAAATAAAGATTTAAGTAAAACTAAATAAATTATAACTAAATACCGATTAGATTATAAATTATTAATAATATTGTTTAGAAAATGAATACTCGAGTATGTTTTCAATGCTAGTCTACTTATAAATTTACAAGGCAATAAAGGTTATATATTTCATTTTAATATGGGTGCGTGTCTTATAACAATTTATTTTTATTAAAAGTACTAATCAAAGAGTTTTGTATAAAACTAAAAATCGATTGGAAATTATTATTAAACAATTTATGGAACTTTGATACAAAAATGTAATATTTCATTTGATTGGTAACTTATACATATACAAGTTTTCATTTTTTGTGTATCTGAGTTAAACATTGAATCGTTTTTTAATGAAATGGTTACTTTTAAATTTAAAATATACCATTTTAATTTTTGCTAATATTAAAAATTAAGGGAAAAGTTAACAATGAAACACTGTAATAGTTTTTGCAAATTTGTATTTTATTTATCTTCTAAAATGTAGTTAAGAAAATATTTCAATTATAAATTGTATATTGTTCGTTTAACAATTAAATAATTCATTTTAGACTTAAAATATAAAATTGACCAATCTAATTCAAAATGAAAGATACACAATGAAATAAATATATTTTTTAAAAAAAAATAGTTACGTCTTAACTTTAGTTAAGTTTAGTTAATAACTCCTATTAATTATATAGCAAAACAACACTTATAATTTCCATTTAGTTTTATACAGCGACCTTTATTGAACATTTAATTTAAATATTAGATTAGCTTTCAAATATTATTTATTAGTCCATATAACATGATATATTGATACTTACAAATAATTCTAACTAAAAATCGATATTTTATATTATTTACAATTATTTCAACCTATTTTTAAAAATAATTACACTATCAATTTTTCGTTTATTTTTAGAATACAACTTTTCAACCTATTATATATTATATTTTTACAATACAGACCACCCTATGTTAAATTCATTTTAAGTTGATTTAATCATATTACGCATCTCGTTCATTTCAACATAATAATTTCAGCTATAATAATTTATCGCTCTTTATTCTTATCTACCCCCACAAACAATTTTTATGTATGTATCATTTCTAACATCACATCCATCTTATATATTATTTCGTTTTAAACCCGATTATGAGATATTTTCTCGTAATATCTCAAATAGTTCTTCACTTTCATTTTTCCATATAAACTACATTCTCATCTAAAACGTAGTATAAAATATTTCTCTTAAACACCTATATATTTTATTCTTTAATATTAATTTGTCATTTAAATATTTTGTTTAACTTTCTTGTTTTTCATTTTATACTTTAAAGTAATTTTAAATTATAATCTATAAATTATCGATATCAGTAAATTAAATACACATTACTTTGAATTATGTATATATTATTTTTTTATTTATTTTAATATTATTTATTATTATTATAATATAATATATACATATATATATATATATATAATATAATATAATTATTATAAATAATACTATTAATTTTACTATGGAAACATATTTGAATTAAAAAGCTCTATAAAAAGGAGTTTTAAAAATTTTGTGTTAATTAGTTTTTAAATATAAATAAATACATATAATATATATTAATTTATTGTTCAAATAAAATTTTAGGCATATGAAGTTATTCCTATACTATTTTAGATAGAAATCTTTTATTTTTACATCACTTTTGTTATATAGATTTAAAGTAAAAAATCCATTCATAATCTAATTTTTTAAACAAGATAATTAAAGTCCCTAAAATTGCATTTCACAAAATTATGTATTAATGTATTCTAATATGTTCGTAGACTTGTTGTATTAATTAGTTAATTTTCCTTAATAAAATTATATGTAAAATGTATCAAGTTTAAGAATCAATTATATTGATTAGACTTTTTAAATTAAATATAAAATAAATACAACGGTAAATATTACGATTAAACATAGGTAATAACTAGAAAAAAATAAATAAAAAGGTGGAAGATGTTGAAAAAATCAAATATTTAGCACTCATTTCATTTCATTCACCTAACTAGAAATTTGTGTAGTCAAAATTATTATTTTAAATTTGGAAATAAAGATAAAAATTACATTTAGAAAACTTATAGAGTATTTTTAATATTTATGAACCTAATTAATAATTGGAGAATCATAAAATATAGAAAATGTATAAATGTATGTTGTTGATTAAAATAGGTAAATATTTCATTAATTTTATAATTGACACTAATTTAAATCTATTAAATAAAATTAATTATTACATAAATGTAGTATTTTGATAGTACATTATGATAAATAATATATATAAAATAGTTACTTAAATTTCCCAGAAATATAGAATATAAATAAATGGATATATTTTTGTTGTTGTTATGTTTATATAAAAAGTACCTACCAGTATTATGTATTCGTGTTTTTAGTGAAAAGGTTCAATTAAAAAATATAATGTTCATTTTAAAATTCAAAAATATTATAATAAAATAAATTATGTAAGAATAATAATTTAATTATGAGTACATTAAATTGTAATTATAAATATCAAAAAAATAAATTTTGAATAATAATATATAACCTTATTTTCATTTAAGATATTCGAAATACATATTTTCTATAAAAAATGTTCGAACTTCGATGGCTATTGAGCTGTTTGTATTTAATGAAAGTATAAAGTATTAATAATTTTCGATTTAACAGTAAAGATGACAAAAAAATACATATTATGATTGTAATCGTTAGTTTATAGACATCGTACGTTCTCACTCTACATCGTTTTATAATCTTTGTTATATAAACGAAACTTGGCTCGTAGAATAAGAAAATAAATAAATATTTCAAGGCTAAAAAAACATTACCTATTTTTGTGACTTTTTGATTCGGAAAAAACAGATGGTGGGAACATATTTTCCCAAATAATTTTCTTTTGTTTTCGTCGACGTCGGGTGTAAAAGTTTGGATGGATAGTGGACGAGAGGAGAAGGTGGCTGAAGAACAATAAAGGTTTTCGAACAAAAGGAGAGTTCAAAATAAAGCAATTCTGTCGAGCTAACAGGGATTTGACGTCTTGCCAGCAAAAATTCCCCCAGACCTGTATCATTGTACTGTGCAATCCGTTTTTCAAAACAGAGGTGAAAAGTGGGTAAACTGTATATCTTAAAAATAAATTACTCGATGCACAAGTAGTGTGTTTTACTTGGCAACAGTATAAAGGTGTTCTGTAGATTACCAAAGGTGTGCTCTTCTTTGTTATTTGATTTGACGACGTTTAGTTTGGAAAGACGTTTTAATTGGCTTTCATTAAAAAATAAATATGTTTAACTAAGTACAATAATTGATATCAAAAACGTTCACATTTACAAATATAGATAGCGAAGCATTGATGGGTCAGCTATTATATATATATAACTGCATAGTTGATTAATATGGGCTTACAAATTTTACAGCGATGCACAATGAATACACGCAAAAATGTTGAAAAATGTTTATAGGAGAAACGTGTAAAAAGATTGAAAGGTCTAATCACGTATGATATACTTTTTTATTATTTTAATATAAGATATAGATATAATTAATATTTAGTAATGTGGAAACACGAAATTTCTATCAATAAAAAAAAAATATATTTATTGTTTAATAGTCATATTTAAACCTATATATTGCATGTATTATTAGACACATGTCGTATGACATAAAAATACTATTAAAGAACAACAAAAACTCGATAAAATTATACTGATCGATTTCACATTATTTTGAAAGTTGGTGTATTGCCAAGTACATAGTTTTCATCTCTACAACATACTTTTTAACTATATTTACAATAAAATGAATATAGATTGGATACAAATATCTTATTATATCATATTGAGAAACCTATCCATTTCGTTTTCTCTTTTAACTTATTACATATATTTAGAGGACACTGATTGCTTTCGAAGTTAATAACTACATTTAGTACATCATGACAATGTATAGATTTTCAATCATGAACCATCAAGTTTTTTATAATTTAATTTTCACATCTAATAAATACCTTTGGCGAATCCTTAAGATCTCATGTAAAAATATCATAGAAACTCGTAATTATGATTTATTTTTTCTGAGGTAAATCTAAGTAATCGTGATAAAAGCGAATAACATTAATCACTTAAGCTAGGTATAAAATTTACTGCTAATTTATCGTTCATGAGCAGTGTATTTGAAATTATTCATTAAATTTAGTAATTGGAATTCGCATCAAATACTACTTTCCTTTGTTTAAGTTTAGTACAAGAGTTATAATTATTTGTAATTACAATCTGTTCCTCAAGAGGCAGGTAAATAACGAAAATCATTTGATCATTTGAATTAGAAATTAAATATAATACTTAATCAATTGAAATAATATAAGAGTATTAAATATTTATACACAATGTGTCCCATGGTGAAGTGATCAGCCAGCGTCATATGAAGCTATACCTAAATTTATCGAGAAAAAACCTTTAAAGGGGGGTCTAACTCTTTTAGTTTTTTTTATGTACAATTAAATTTTTTTTTAATAAAAATGAATCTACTTTACATTTTGTGATGTATCTTCAAAAATATTCAACTTTTTAATGTAATTTTTTTTTATTTTTAAGCTATTTCATTGCATTATCAAATAATATACATAATTAAACCAAAAATCTATAAAAAAAATTTTACCGAATAAAAAATTATTTTTTTTTTAAAAAACTAACATTTTTTAAAATAAATCTTGTTCAACTTTTAAACATGTCCAAATGACTATCTCTTTTTTTATTATTCTTCTACAGAAAAAAACCTACAATACCATAAAAGTTGTATTTTTGTATCTTTCATAATTTCCGAGAAATACGCTGTTAAACCTAAGTTACTTAATCGTCTTTCTTTGAAAATTTCGTAATCGTTTAGTTCTAAGAATATCTTTTAATACTGAAACACTCGGTACTTCTTCATTTTATTATTTAGTATTTGTACAATTGTTCGAGATGTATGTTTATTAGATTTAAACTGCTGGTACCTATTATCTGTTTAGTCTCTTGCTCTAACTTAGTAATAAATTAATAGGTGTGTAAGTACTAAATAGTCTCAAAATGCCAAAGTTATTTGATTTGCCATTCGCTCATATCGCTGATATGTATTTTGTATATGGATTTTGTAATGGAAATGCTCGAGCTGCAGTGGAAGAGTACAGACGCCGATATCCAGGTTGGCAAATCTCGCGTACCGATCATTTATTTTAGTTCACCGGCATTTGTGAGAATTTGGTTTAGCATCACGTTGTAATGAGCATGACGTAATTTTGAATGCCGAACTTGAAGAAAAAATTATATACATATTTTTAAGAGATCCAACTACGAGGATCCGGCGAGTATCAATAAGACTAGACATACCAAAAACTTTTGAATGGAGATTGTTTAAAAAATAAGACCTCCATCCGTTTCATTACCGCCGATCCCATAACTTAATTGTCGGAGATAAGGTAGCAAGGTCTATTTTTTGTATGTGGTTTCTTTGTCAAAGCAAAAGATGTAGTGATTTTTTAAATCATATTCTTTGAACAGACGAAGCAATATTTACTAGAACAGGTATTACAAACTACCGTAACGCACATGTTTGGGCTGTTGAAAATCCTCAAGTTATGTGACAAACTACATTCCAACATCAATTTTCAATTAATGTTTGGGCTAGAATGATAAATAATTTAATTATTGAACCATATGTTTTACCGAATCGACTTAACCAAAATATATTTTTGAACTTTTTACAAGAGATATATCCGTTACTTTTGGAAGATGTGCCACTTGCAACACAAGACATGTGGTTGCAACTTGATGACGCTCCAGCACACTTTGCTCGTTCGGTACGACAATTTTTAAATACTCATTATTCACAATGGATTGAACTTGGTGGTAGATTAGCTTGGCCACCACGATCGCCCGATTCGACACTATTAGATTTTTGGGGATACATGAAGCAGAAAGTTTATGCTGTTGTCATTGAGAGCCATACACAATTGTTGCAACGAATTAACCTAGCAGCCGAAGAAATACGGTAAAATCGTTCCGACGTTTTAAGAACCATTCAAAGCATGACACTCAGAGCTCAAGCTTGTCTGCGGTCAGGTGGTAAACACTTTGAACATTTAATTAATTAAGTACAACACTTAGTTCTTAACACAAAATATTAGTTAATTGTTATTATGATGTTTTTATATTTAAAGTATAATTTATTAAGTTTAGTGATTTGTTAAGTTCTTTTTTGTATTTAACATACTATAAAAATAAAGTTGTTAATGTATCACTTAAATTTTGTTTATCGTGGTTCTCGTTGACCAAGTGAAATAAGTAATAATAACACTAAAAAATGGGTTATGTTTCGATATTAAAAACAGCGTATTTCTCGGAAATTATGAAAGATACAATAATACAACTTTTATGGTATTGTAGAGTTCAACATAAGTTACTATCTTTTTGAAAATGGGATAACTAAGTGAAAAATGAACCAAATTTCAAATTTTTTGTATTTACAATTCCAAGGATTTCCGATTTAATGGTGAAAAATCACATCCATCATATAACCATATCAAGTGTTTCAAAATTCAATTATCTCCTCGTTGAAATGGATGAACACTCGGTCACAAATGTCCCCGTTAATTACACCAATCACATGTCTAATTTCAGTCTTAAATTTGGCAATGGTACGTGATTTGTTCTCATAAACTTGTGTCTCATAAAAAAAATTCTAAAGAAGTCAGATCACATGACCTAGGAGGCAAAACATGTTGGCTGCGAATTTAAATCAAACGGTCGATATCAGCCCTCAAAAGTCTACTCCCTGTCGTTCACAGAATTTGGATATGTCAGATCATACGGTTCAAAGAATATTTAAAAAAAAATCTTAATATGCTATTTTACAAAATTCATTTGGTCCTAGAACAGAAACCAGCAGATAATAGAAACAAGCGAACATTTGCTCAATGGTTTCGGGTCGACAACAATAGGATGAAACTATTTCAAGACGAATTATTTTCAGTGACGAAGCATATTTCCACCATTCTGGGTATGTTAACAAATGTTAAATGTTAACAAACAAAACTGTCGTATTTGGGGTGTTAAAAATCCCAAATAAATGCAACAACATAAAATTTACCTACAAATATTCACTGTTTGATGTGGTTTGAGGGCAGGAGTTGACATTGGGCTCTTCTTTTTTGAAGACTACCTTGGCAATGTTGTTACTTTTAACGGCGAACGTTTTCGGGATAAGATTACCAACTTTTTGTGGCCAGCTCTGGATGAATTTTAAATAGGAAAAAATCATATTGATCAACTATGGTTTCAACAAGTTGGAGCAACCTGCCCAACAGCCCAAGAAACAATGACTTTACTACGTGAGGAATTTCATGACCATTTGATTTTAATTCGCAGCGAACATGTTTGGCTCCCTAGATCATGTGATCTGACTTCTTTAAACTTTTTTATGGGGATATTTTAAGTCATAAAGTTATATAAAGAAACCCCAAACCATTGCCGAACTTACGACGGAAATTAGACGTGTGATCGATGAAATTAACAGGGACGTCTGTGGCCGAGTGTGCGTCAATTTCAACGAGCGAATAACTGCCGGCCGAAACTTTGGAGATGGTCATATTATAGATGTGATTTTTCACCATTAAATCAGAGGTCCATGTGAATGTAAATATAAAAAATATTTGAAATTTGGTTCATTTTTCACTGAGTTATCCCATTTTCAAAAAGATAGTAACTTATGCCGCACTGTATATTTTTAAATGAGATATTAAGTTTATGCACAGAATTTTTGATTTAACACTGTTTAAAAATGTATAAATTGTTTTCAAAGTAAATTTAATATAATAAAAAAATATTTAAACAGATATATGAGTTAGTAACTATAAAAAATATTGCATGATATAATTTTGGGTGTGATAAACATGGTCGAGCACATAAAAATTACACTACGAATGACATATATAAGACAAAATAAATAAAAATTAATGAATTTGTTATATAACATAGAATACAAAGTGTATAAGTATAATATAATAAGTATCTCATTCATTATTACAATATTATATTCATATAATATCAAAATCATAAACAAATAATTAATATTACGGGATAAAGACCAAAAATTAGTGGGATGTCTGAAATAAATTAATAAATAATTTTCAGGTGTTTATACAGCAGAATTGACCATATACTTAACAACTACTTGTGTCATATCTCATAGTTGTAAATAATAAAACAAAACGTATTATTAAAACGTAAATAATATAATACATTTTTAATGTTACTTTGAACATTGTTTTTATAGGCATATGCAATTTTTTAAAGTTTTTAACAGATATTAGTTAAATACTATTAAGAAATAATAATTAATTTGTTTTTAAAATAGTTGACAAGCCATGCGTTTTGAGTTTTAAAGAGATTTTGCTATACACTTATGATTCTAAAGTTTATAATTTAGAAGAAATAATGGTTTTATTTGGAACAGTTACTTTTGAAAAAGTCGTTTTTTCTCCAGTTAGAGCTTTCTGTAGTTTTTGAGCTTCAATTTGCCTTAACCGTTCGTACATAGCGATATATATTTCTTTATGTTTGGAGTCATAATATTGTTTTATATTGTATTTTTCCAATAGTGAAATAAATTCACGACAAACGAGGCAAAAGACTTTTTATTTTCGCTAACAAAGTATTGATTTATTCATTTATTTTAGAAAACACGACATTCTGAATATATATATATTTTTTTTTACTGAAGTTCATTATTATTAACTTAACTTATCAAATTAACTGTCAAATAAACGATCAGTACAACAGTATAATATTAACACAAGACTACATTATAAAAACAACGCACGTACAAAGATGCGATGTTACTGAAAAACATATTGGCATCAGAATCGAAAATTAAGATTAGAACGTAGATACACAAGTTCTTAATCATATGGGTAACACATACCTAACTTTATATTATTTTTAATTCAATTATTTTTATAAAATGTGATTAAAATGTAAGTAAATAGTTATGAAACATTCAATTAAATTTCGTAATTTTGAAATTTAAAGTGGGCTGTATAAAATGTACGCATAGACCGTATGCGACTCACAAGCCGACGGTTGCCGAACCCTATTCTCAACATATTTTTTTTCTTTACATTTTAAATTGAGTAAGCAATAGTCGGGACATAGTTATATTAATAAATTTATAAAGAAGAGATTTTCTATTGAATATAGCTTTCCTGAAATCTGAAAAATTAGTGTTCAGACAAACTATTTGGATTTTTGATTCTACAAAAAAAATCAATTATTTGGTTTTACGTTAAAGTAAAAATAAAAAATAAAGTCTGATTTTAAAATTTTTTTTTTAATTTTTAATATTTTGCTTGTGTTAAAATACATTTAGAAAATATGATTAACACACATTATTTTCTATTGAGATTGTTGGATACCAACCAATTTTATGAACAAACACTACCTATCATTCTTCGAATAGTTTGATTAAAGTAGTTGTATTTAAACCCTCGTCTTGTCCCACGATTTACAATACTCCTATGCTTCCTTTTACATATTCATCCGTTATCTTATCTTCTTTTGTCACACTACTCATTGATCTATGCATTCTCATCTCTGCTACATTCATTCTCTGCTCTATTTTCTAGTGAACCGCCTAAAGTTCTGAACCATACAACATAGCTGGTCTCATTACGTTCTTATAGAACTTACTTTTCAGGTTCATTGGAGCTCTCTTATCGCAAAAAAACACCAGATGCTTCTCTCTACTTGATTTACCCACACTTAATCTTATGTTTCACATCCTCTTCAAAACCGTCATTCTTTTGTACAATAGACCCTAAATACTTATAACTTTTAACATCACTTATCCGGTTCCCGTTTATTACCATTATACTTCTCGTTTCATTGACTATTTCTCTTTCATCAAACTTATAGTGTGTATAATCTGTCTTACTTTTATTAATCCTTAATCTCTCACTCCACACATGAAGCCATTAGTTAAATTATTTCCTATTTTCTCCTATCAAAACTATATCATTAATAAATATCATGCACCATAGTACATCCCCTTGTATCTCTTTTATAACTTCATCTATCACTACAGAAAACAAATATGGGTTTACAACCGATTCTTGGTGCACACCTACTTTTATATATATTTTATATTAATTATATATATAAATTGCTAAATGCAGAAAGAGGACAAGTCCATTTTTATCAATTTTGATTTTATTATTAGTTTGCATTAAGTACGCGTAAATATATCGTTTACTGCAGAAAATAGTGAAATATGATTTTTCAAACACTAAATATAGCATTTGAAAATTCCAGTTTACTATAGAAAGGGGACTTGTCTATCGCTTTACATTTCTGTAGTAAACCATTATTTTGGTGTTTCATACATATTATTATTTTTAATTTATCTTAGTATATTAGCTTCATAGAACAAAATACCAATGAATGTTTTATATATATATTATACTTTTATCAATTAGGTGTATTCATTTTCTTCATTAGCATAAAAATGTTCTGTTAACCAGTATATCTTAGCTTTTACTACAGTGAAGTAAGTGTGAACTGTGTACTTATTAAATTTTTTAATAAAATGAACTCCAAGTCTGACTCTAGAGCAAAAAAACTTGGAGTATTAAAAAGAAAGAAATGAGTGACAAACTACGATAAAAATAAATGGAATATTATTAAAAATGGTGGCCAACATATTACAAAAATACATGTTTTAGTAATGCCTTATGCGGGAAAAATGTACCAAGAGCTAACAAATCATCATTTACATTATCATCTTTTTATCACCTCAATATTTCTTGTTCCAATGAAAATTTAATTAAATGTTGAGAATTTATAAATGTGTTAATTGAACATAACGTTTCGTCTTAAAATTCTTCATAGAACTTTTTATTTCCAACCGATAAGACATACAATGGAAAATTTCCAATAAAAAAAAAAAAAAGATTAGATGATATCATAAACACTTTGAAATTTATCCCGGAAGTATACAATGGATTTTGAAAAATAATAAGTGAACAGCGTTCAAAAAGTGATCAAAATTATTTACTTGACTATAACAATAATGACAGTAATTAAAGTTAAATTAATGTATTTATTACAATGTATAACTTACAAGTTGTAGTACAAAAAAGACTGTAAAACGTAATACAAAATTATATTATATTTGTATTTAATAATTACATAATTTTTTTTTTAGGCTTTATACAGGCCATTAAGGTCATTATCCGTAACAACCACGTCTTCTTATTGTTCTTTATTTTTTCTATTTCTTCTGGATTCTCTATCCCCATCAAACGTAGGTCCTGATGTACACGGTAACATCACCGTTGTCTTCGTCGTCCCAAGGGTCTCTTCCTATCTGATGTCCATGAATTTATTTTATGTACCATTATCCGTTTTGTTCGCCAAACATGTCCTGCACATCCAATTCTTTTGTTTTTCATTATTGCTATTATATCCAATTAATTGTATAACCTATTTAGATCATCATTGACTCTGCGTTCATATTCATTAGTTTGTATATTCTTTTTGAGGCCAATAATTTATCTTAATATTTTCTTCTTCATTCGCTAACTTTTATTTTAACCTCTTAACATAACTCATTGGTTTTTATTGATGGCCACGCCTCGCAGACATATAATACAATTGGTCTAATAAAGACTTAATACATTGTTATTTTTTATTTTTTTATAGGACTTTAGACTTGAAGAGTGGTCTCAGTATTCCAATGCATCTATTTGCTGCACCCACTCTTCTCTATATCTTTTCATGTCCCCACTGGTATTATCTAGTCCTACTTCGAGATACTTAAAAGCTTTCACTCTCTCAAATCTCATTTGTTCTACTATTAATTCCTTTTGATTGTAGTTTTTACGTGAACATGTACTTAGTTTTGTTTTTTTTAATTATTAAACCCATATCTTAACTTTTTTCTATCAGATCCAGTGTTGTCATTTTATGTTTGCTTCTGAATTTGCTGCAATCATAATGTCATCTGCATATACTTCTATAGTTATTTGAGTTTTTTTTTGGATTTGAATAACTTTATTTGTCTCTATTATCGTTCTTACTATATACTCTAGCGCTATATTAAATAGCATAGGAGACAGTGCATCACCTTATTTTAAACCTGTTTCCACACAAAATTCGTCGGATATCTGTTAGTTGTACCTAAAATTTCACTTTGAGTTTATTACGCATATTCATATTACTTTAAACAATTTCTCCGGTATTCTAAATTTTAGCTTTACAGAATATAGGGATTCTTGTAATTGAGTCGTATGCTTGTTTGTAGTCTATGAATAGAATAGTGGAAGACTAACATGAAAAAATTTCCATTTAAATATAATTAGGCACAGTCTTTATAACATTCATTTAAAAAATATAATGTAATAACAAATAAATTATTATATAATTATAATTGTTATTATTATTATTTTATCATACAATATTATTATAACAATTGAGAAAACAAAAATACTATAATTAATAACATTGGTTATTACTATATTTATTCATAAAATCACCAGGGTACTCTATAATTTATAGAAATGAATGATTTAAAATATAATTAAATGTATGGTATTCTAAATTTTTTTTTTTTTGTTGTTAGATGAAATTTACGTAGTTTAATTTTATTACTTGTAAGTAACAAGTAAATTAAATTTGCTACTTCTTTAAATTAATTTATTCTAAACAGTTAGTCTATAAAATATTCAATTTTTAAATTTGCTTTACTGTTTAGTTGTTTATTTTTTCAAAAAAGAGACTTATTTTACGTTAAGACCATTACAAATAATAATATATAGCTTCTAATACAAAGCAAGTTATATTATATTCGTATTTTATAAGCAATATATTTTTTGTTTTATAAACAACGAAGTGGTGTATTTCAAAACTTTAGTATTCATTCTCCAAAATGTAAAAATAAATTTTAAAAGTTTTATTATTTTTACGGAAACTCTGAAATTCAATATTATATAGTAATTTAGTTTTTTTAATAAATTTAATATATTATCGAAAATAAAAATGAAAACGTATTACTATACTATTAATATACTGTAGTATTAATATACTACATATATTTAAAATAACATAAGTTTGTTAAATATTTGATTTTTGAAATCATATTGCTAATATGGATCTGAGTATTCCATTGGATTACGAATGTTGTATAACAACATTATACTATGCAATAAAATATTTTAGGAGAAAAGATAAAATGTTGTATTTTACAAGAGCATGTATTGATCGGAATTGTGGAAGTAAGATCAATGAATGAATTATATATTTTATATTTAATTATATTCTATTATATATTTTGGTCTATATTTTTGTAAGATACATTGCGCATGTTCAAAACTGGTTTACCACCAATGATCAAAACAAATTACAAATTATTAAATTTTAATGAGACCTCAATAAACACAGTAGTAATATACTGCAATATAGCTTCATTGTTTTGATTTTATATAACACTGCAAATCGAAAATATGATAAAATATAAATATTGTACCTAATAGTTATTCATTTTTTAAGTGAAGCCAAAATTTTCTTTTTTTCATTACATTTTTTACAATTTGCGTATACCTTTGAATTCAATTACGAATATACCATTAATTATACAATATTTAATACTAATAGGTAGTATAAATAATTTAAAGAATCCAGCAGTTCATAAATTGACATGTTATTAATTGTCAATTCATAAAACACATAACATTATAATTTATTGACGTCATGAATTCATAAAATTTAGAATATAGTAGATGAGTACGGTTGCCTATTTAAAATAAAAAAAATTAACTTATTGAGTTTCGTAAGAATAATTAAATGGTTAGGTACGTTAAATGGATATAGGATGTAGATCAAAAAGGTTTTTTTTTTATTTGATCAAGCTACATAAATCAAAAATTATAATTGCTGTTGTTTTAAAATTTAAGTTAATCCAGTCAAGGTGAATAATTTTTTATTGACTTTTTTCATGTCACTCTTCCACTATTCTACACGTCACAATACGCAAGCTAAACACGTTTTAGAGTGTTGTGGGCAATTTTCCGCAATTTTTTTGAAGTGATGATCATTTTTAACCGATAGATTTTCTAAGCATCTTAATAAAGTCAGAAAATGGTATTTTAAAAAATATGGATTGAGAGTTGCGATTAGAGCTGTACATTACATTTATTACAATAGAACAGAAAAATAATAATTTGAACTATTACGCTATAACAACATTTACGTATAAATTAACGCTGTTGCTTCCATTTTTTACAACTATTAGTCGCCCTATAACAAATATAACATTTGTTTCAATTCTTCGAGTCAACCAAAATTTATAAATAATAAATGGAGAAATTATTTGTATTTTATATATTTGACATAATATTTTAATTGGAGAATTAAAAAGGATTTTCATATTTTTTTGATGAAACTTCAAATTAACTATACAATTAATCTTACCTATTAAATATAAACTTTCAAAACAAAATTTCTTAATTTAGAATTTCAAAATAAATATTTTAATCTGATGTAGGTTAATAAGAAATATATATGTATATTAAGTACATAGTTATGATATTATATTCACATTTATTACAGAGATATAAAAATATATAAATATAAATTTCTATCACATAACATAAGAATTACTTCACTATCATACACATTTTATGATCTTCTAAATGAAATTAAATTTATTTGTCATATTCACTTATATTAATATTATTATGTAATAATATATTATTTCATTAATGTCCTTAATGTAGTTCTTTATTCTTTACCTGTAAATTATACTGGTTTCATGGTTTAAAAACACGAAAAAAATTAGAATTTACAAATATTGTAATAAAAAAAATAATACGAGTATATGGGTATTATTATAACGGAAATTCAACGGAAAATAAATATGATTATTGGGACAGCAAGCTTAAAAAAACTATGTAAAGGTATATGAGCTCATCTATAATATGTCCTAGATTTATAAAATTAACATGAATATACATGAATACGTATGAGAAATATAACATAGTCTAACAATATCAGATAACTAATACCCATATAAGATATATAAAAGTATACATTAATCAAAAAAATAAAATAAAAATACGAAACTATGATTTTCTATTGTGTATTATTAGGGAACGATATTTAAATTAATATAGTCTCACGATGAATAAAAATAACATTGATTTAATAGTTGGTATCAAGAAAATAAAATTATAATACTATAGAATTACGCGTATTGATAGTTTAAAATATATTAATAATCTTTTAATTACATATTCAAATTAGTTTAATATATATCTAGATAATAAACGTATTCCCGTAATATATATTACATTTTAGTGATTTAATATGCCTTGATCATATTTAATATAATTAAACCAAGTAATTTATCTGCCTATTTTTTCTTTTGTTAAATAAATATAATTAAATCGTTGGGAATCATTGTCAATCGCATATTAAGCATTATACTTTGTACTACAGTGAAACAGAAATAATGAAATAAAAAAATGTTGGAAAACAAGTAACTACAGGAAAATAATAATTAAGATTATAAATGCGAATAAGAAGAAAGAAAGAACATAGATAAATTTGGAGAGGGTTGAAGAAAGTGGAATGTAGTTCCTCAATAACCTAAAATAACTTAGTAGATTGTTTATGTCAAACACCGTGTTTCTGCCTTAAAGAGAGTATGGACAAAACAATTTTTTAATAAAATAATTAAAAATAAAATGACTAGTTTTCTGACATAAACGCGGAAGTTAAAATAATAAACATTTACTAGAATAATTACATAAACTTATTTACACTATTTCCGAATGAATGAGTTCACAGACAATGAAAAACTACACATATTTTATTAAAAAACTTTTAAATTCTTACGTTATCTACTATTTTTACCAGGTAAAAATATATAAATGTAATTAATGTGTCTCTAAAATGTTCTGCACGGCCCCGAAATGTATAATAACCTATTGACAGAAGAATATATGTTATGCAAATAATAATTATATCATTATTGTTGGTGATTGGTTAGATATCCAAAATATAAAGAGAGTGGAAAACGTCGATTATTAGTTGACTCGAAGAATTGAAACAAATGTTATATTTGTTATAGGGCGACTAATAGTTGTAAAAAGTGGAAGCAACAGCGTTAATATATACGTAAATGTTATTATAGCGTAATAGTTCAAATTATTATTTTTCTGTTCTATTGTAATAAATGTAATGTACAGCTCTAATCGCAACTCTCAATCCATATTTTTTAAAATACCATTTTCTGACTTTATTAAGATGCTTAGAAAATCTATCGGTTAAAAATGATCGTCACTTCAAAAAAATTGCGGAAAATTGCCCACAACACTCTAAAACGTGTTTAGCTTGCGTATTGTGATGTATTGAGGAACAAATTTTCCAGATCCATACATTATGTCTGATATGCTATTCTCTCCCTGATCATTCTTTCAAGTTCCCGCCTAACCATTATCCTTAATGTATACTACATACAGTGGTGCATCAGTTAGCGAACTTTAACACTTATTAGTTCTATGTCTACACACTTCCGTCTCATAGATGAGCTCTAGTGGCAGCCATTTTTGATATTTCTGTCCTCGGTACTAATTCCATTCCCATTTTCATTTCTCCTTTGCCACCAGTTATCGAAATTATATTACATTGTATAAGATCGGATGAATTTGAGATTTTGTCATTATGTTTTGCTTATTACATATTATAGTCATAGTTGTTATTTTAATTCTAAGTTCTTAGCGAAATAAAGAATACAATTTTGTTCATTATGTACAAATGTTTTCATAATGCTGTGATTAGGAAGGAACTTCCTGAATGATTAAGATGATGCTTGAATTATCTTAACATGTGTTTCTTTCTGGTAGCGTATTATATCTAATTGGTACTTTATTTGACATGTCTGTCAATTTTTCCTATAATTTATTTAAGCATAATTAAAACCAACTGAACATTCACAATAATATTACTAAAATTACATTTTATATATTCTTAAATATACATAATATTTTAATCATATTTATGTTATTAATTTGTCCTAATAAATTCCTAGTGACGCTCAGATTTGTTTTTTCGAGTACAATGATTTACCATTGCTTTCAAATTTAAAATAATAATAAAACTAAAATATTTGTTTAAGTAACTGATTTGAGCCGATATTCATAGTACACATGATTTCTTTTCATTATTATTATTATAATCATTAGATTTTATTGAATACTATAATTTAAAACTTCTGATATTAAACAAAAAAACTATATAACGATAATGATATAATAGTGAAACGAAAAATATTATTTGTATATTTATTTATTGAAATGTCTTATACATATATTATTGTTAAATGTATTACATCTGTCATGTTATAATTTGTAATCTTATCTTACATTATCAAATATTTTTGACAGTAATTAAATGTATCATGGTCTCGTATAATATACGCTTGTGTTGTCCGTTCATTCCATTGTTTCACACTCTACCCTATAACTACAAGTAAGATTCTGCCTACAGGTTTTTTTTAAACAAAACCCCCTTTAAAGTCCTACGTTAAAATATAATTACTTTTTTCAAAAATGATATAATTTTTAAATTGTATATTATAAATAATATGTGTGTATGTGAAATTTATGTTTTTATAAAATGTACTTATTAAACGAAAAAAACAATTTAAACCTCTTGATAGTAGCTATTTGTAGAAATACTCGAATAGTTCGATAACTATGAACTACGTTTATTCTCAGAGTGATGAGTTATTTTGTTTTTTATTTCATATTATTTTACTTTTCAATGAATATATTATCTATATTTTATATATGACTCCTTTGTATCACATTTCACTGTTTCCTGATTTTCCTTTAAATGTTAGACAAAAGTTTAAGGTTTCATTTTTGTTATATATTTATATTTCATCGGAAATAGAAATCCGTTATCTCTATATAACTATATAATATTAATATTATCATAAAATGGTCCAATTATGATTGATTATTTGCTGATTTTACGTTTTCAAATTTAAGTACATTTAATATTATAATATTTGTATAATATATATACTAAAACTGTTTGAAAAGGAGTATTGATATAATCTCTCAATAATAATATTTTATTTTTTCGTACAATATTTACTTATTATTCCTTAGCAATAATTAAGCTCCTTAGAGTTTGTTCTTTATGGCTGAATAAACTTAGTAAGTTGACATTGGGTAAGTTTATGTTGAATTTAGTAAATATTTTAATATTATTCAGGTTATATTATTCTTTATTAAAATCTATATAATTAATAAGAACACTTAATATTTGTATTTATTACGATGCTAAAACCTAACTTAAGGAGTGAGTAATATATAATATTATATAAACCAAATATAATTTACTACTATTATATGTAGGATTCCTTCTTTTATTATAATGTACCTACAAAGACAATTATAATTGTTATTAATGAAACAAATACTCGCTACTTCACATAAAACGAAAAGATAATTTCTTACCACTTATGTGTATTGAATTTTGTTGAACTAACTATAATGAAAATTATACAAAGAAACATATAATAAGTTCAGTAAGTTTATTTTTTTGTAAATATTTATGGATACTTCGTTCGGTTTCCTATTATTTATGTTATTATATGAATGTTTAAGTGAACCGTCATTTTTATACAAAATTCAGTATGACTGTAAATATCGTATTTATAGTAATTTCAGGGCCAAAGTGTGCTTGTTTTGTATTTCGACATTCTATATTATAAATATTTATTATATAGTATGTAAAGTTTTCAATTTTACGTAAAATATGTCCATAATATGAAATATAAAACATATTATAATTATTGTGTTGGGTCAAGAATATTAGATTGGGTAATAGAAAGATGATTTTAGTGAAACTGCAAGATTAAAGTGGACACTAACCGATTGCGTAACGTTCATAATCTGCTGTATAATACGACGGTAATTAGTGTGAAGGACGAAGAGCTATATATCGCTGTTGTTGTATAAGTGACATTAATTATACGTTCACAGCGAATCGTATACATAACTGACGCCGTTCACGATAATGCGGATATAGGATAAAACGAAACATTCGAGGCCTATTAAAAAGACAATTAACATTAAAGTAAGCGTGTACTGTATTTTTTCGCCCCTAACGATATCGATGTGAAATTTATGACAAGCTCGTTATCGGGTATTAACCGCATTGGCTGCGCGAAAACCCTATTAACAAGGTAGACCGGGTAACGGGTAACCGTCGCACTTTCAAATTAACTGCGTATAGTTTTAAGTCATGAATATTGGCGACACCGAGGTTTTTTCTTATATAGTATATAGTGTATTAGAATATCATAAAACATAATCATTATGCAAGTGATATTCTTGGGCACATGAAAGAATTACCATAATAATTTGATTTTCACGTCACAACGTGAAACCCTTTAATACGTCCCACTATGAATTCTGGAAGTACTTCAGAGGCGGCTCGGCCAAAGGTTGATTTAATTTTAAATACGAATGATAACCGCATCGGTTGGAAAATGGAAAATAAAAATCTCAGATAATATACGTCGAAAACATTACAGTTCAATAAAAATTCGTATGATACCTATAAATATCGGAACCTTCAAAATTAAACATAGATATATGTTGTATATATATATCGTTATCATATGTTAGTTTATAGTTTTCAAGTAGAAAATATTTAGTTGTATTGGTTTTATAATCATTCATATACTAAATTCTATAAAAATGTTTTGATATTTATAATTTTAAGAAAATTAACATTTTCGTAAAATCAATTTCATATTATTTATTATTATTAATTGAAATAAAAATATGATTTGGTTAAATAACTATATAAAATGAATCAAAAAATACATTGTTCTTTAATAGTATACGTGTTCTTATAATTTTACATAAAATAACTGACATAAACAACAAACGAAACTCAAAAACGTTTGTATACCTATTAAAATATTAACATTTTATAATATACATATATTAATAAAATAAATAAGAGAACTTGTGATTGTTTT
The DNA here is from genome assembly GCA_019022885.1 of Schlechtendalia chinensis. NCBI lineage: Eukaryota > Metazoa > Arthropoda > Insecta > Hemiptera > Aphididae > Schlechtendalia > Schlechtendalia chinensis. The sequence goes on from CM032339.1 coordinate 44,185,810, forward strand.
ATACAGAAATGTTTAAAACCCGAAATCACAACAATTATACACAATAACCGCTGGTATGTTACGCCAAAGTCATTGAAGTAAACAAATTTTTACTGTACCAAAAAATGCAGAAACATGTGAAGTTTCTTAAGTATTACAAAATTTAAGTTCTGAAAATAATGTCAATCATATAACACCCTCGAGCCGCAATGCAAGAAACAATGTGTTTGCGAAAGGAGCCCATCGCGTCGGTCAGCATCTGTCCCGGAACTCACCATTCTCTCACCATGTTCTCTCACCATTCGTATAATCTTGTCTTACAATTCATCAAAAGTTCGTAGCTTCTGTTGATAGATCTTTAATTTTAAGTGAACCCACATAAAAATATCATGTCAGGTTAGGAGACAAGGGGGGGGGGGGCACGAAATGTCTCATAACGCGAAATGAGACGTCCAGAGAATTTTTTATGAAGAACTTTCTTTGAGGTACGAGCTGTGATGATGTTGCATCACGTTGAAATCACACTTTTTTACACAAATATGTTGACGTCGAAGCTCAGGAAAAAAAAATTGGATCAGCATTCGGTATAACGCTCTGAATTCGCAGTGGTCTTTTACTGGTAGTCCTCCAAAAATTAAGGGTCAATAATTTGCGTTGGACTCATTGCACACCAAACTGTGACTTTTGAGATATGAAGGGCCTCCTCATGTAAATATTGCGGGTTTTACTGAGGACCAATAGCAACAACTTTGTTTATTAACATAACCATTCAAGAGGAAATGAGTTTCGTCACTCATAAACAAAATCATGTTGTAATTGTTGTCCATTAAATCAATCATGAGCTATGCAAAATTAATACGATGTTGGTAATGCTCTACAATATTTGTTGACAAACTTAGGTTTTATAGGAATGAAATGTTAAGTCCATTTTTAAGACCTGACACACCATTGATTAGTTGATCTCAAGAGAAATAACGCGCAGACTGAAAGGTTGGGGCTCCACAATGTATCCAACCTGATTTTCTCCACGTTTTCAGATGTTCTAATCGTCCGATTTCGTTCAATAATTCTATTCATCGCCAATGAACCTATTTTATTGAATGCTGTGACCCATATTAAGATGGTTTTGCGGTCAGGAGTCGTCCCATGACGCGGAATGTCGAAGTGAGATAAAAAATCTTGCTGCGTTTGAACGATAGATTTACTGTTATAGAAATACCGCTGTACTGTGAACATACGTTGTTGCACATCAGTTTTTAACTAGTTGTCTCCCACACCGATCGGACTTTCCCACTTGAAGTATTAATATTTTAGAAACATGCGTTTGTTCTGATGGACTCTGTATTATAGTGATAGTGATAGTATTTCACCTTGAGGAATACCCGGACAGATTTTTGCTATAGCAAAAAAAGATTCGCCAATACGAGTAATGAAGTGTCTATCAAAGAGCTAAGATTTAATCACTAAAAAATAGACTGGATGCAACATTTTGTCATTTTATGTCTTTACTTTGGCACATTAAAATAAAAAACCGTCACGAAAAGTGTTACCTAAATTAAGATACCCACTGGGGACTGTCACGAAAAAGCGTTACAGATAAAAAAAACCTAAATCTCCCTTATGGTTTGTTTCCATGGCAACCATTGTTTCCATGGAAACCATTGTTTCGGTTTTGAAAAAATTTAAATTTGAATTTGAAAAAAAAAATTCACAAATAAGACATAAAATGTCTCACTTAACGCGGACTCGTATGCGTTAATTATTTTTTCGTATTGCTTTATCATAAAAAAAAAATTATTTTTTTAATTTGAATAAGAGCCTATGTTGCTAAACCCTGTTAAATGCCTGTGATATGTCTAGAAACGCATAAGTACAGTACGAATTTGTTTTGAGTGCATACGAAATTGCATCTACATCTCTATTGTTGCGTTTGAAAATGACTTGCGTCTTTCAAGGATTTTTACGAAAAAAGTAACAGACATATAGGCCGAAAAGAAGAGATTGCAGTCAGGTGGCTTATTGGGTTATGAAACACGGATAATAATTGATAATTTTCAGAGAATTGGGAAGTAGAAAAGTCTAAGAACTGCGTTGTATAAATACATGAGGTGGATAATTGCTTTTTTGAGAAGGCATCTGGTGACTTCTGCAGTAATATAATCAAACCTGGGAGATTTATTAAGAGGAGATTTATTAATGGCATATTTAACCTTATTTAACATAAAGTGTTTTACGGGGTGACATACTGGAAGGCGGAAATTAATAAACTCAGCAACAGAAGTTATGAAATGAGATTAGATTATATTTGAATGGGGTTTAAAAATATCAGATAAATATGGTTTAAATAATTTGGTTTTATCATAATCTGCAATAGAAAAATTACTATTAGGTTTTTTAATTGGAACATTTGATGTTTTAGTTTTGCACATGTTTTTAGTCGCTCTCCAAAAACTGCCATTATTTGGAGTTTCAATAGAATTCTATTTAAGTTTGGCTAGTAATTTTTTACGATGATTGGCAAGTTTGTTATATATATATTTTTGTGTGAAGAGAATCGAGTACGTTGATAAAGAGGTATTGATCTACGTTTTTCTACAATAATTGTGCGAATGTAAACATAAATGGGAAGAGATTTAGAAGGGGGAGGATTGTGATTGTAGATGACCAATCCGCGGTTTGGATGATGTTCGTAAGTTACAGTAGAGCCTAGGTCATTGTTTGATTTTAATCTAGTATTTAATCTGATTTGATTATCTACTAGGTCATGAAATTTGTGTTTGTTAGTGGTAGAATTAAATAACCTTGGTGATTCATGACATAATGGAGAAGAGATGTTGAGAGTTCGAATTATTGACGAATGGTCGGAATTTAAGTCAAGGATGGTTTCAGTACAACAATGAATATGGTTTGGTATTTTCGCAATAAATATATCTAAAATGTTTGGGTATTTGCGGACTGAGGACGGCCAATAATTTGGGTCTGGAGGAGCAAGAACATTAAGATTATTTTAAGAGACAAAATTGTAAAGAACTAAACCACATGGGTTATTAGCGCGACGGTCAATGTGTGGTGCTTTGCATTATAATCACCAACAATTATGTAATTATTACCAATTGAGTTGAAATAGTCAGAATAATGTTGTGCTATGAATTTATGATTGGGAAAGGAGTAGATGGCAGCAATAATAGGAATATTATTTAATTAAACGATTAGTACACAGGATTGTAAATAATCTGGGCAATAGATTTGAAGAAGTTCAAAAAAAATTGAAGCTTTAATTAGAATAGCAACACCTCCGTGGGTTGTATTATTAGGGTGGTTAGTTTTTAACAGTTTATAACTAGCAATAAAAATGTTTTAGTATTTTGTGAAATGTGTTTCAGTTATTATATAGTACTGTTTGGAGTTCGTTGACGTGGATTTTTAGATCGTTTGTATTAAATTGTAGTATTAAAAGAGATTTTTTTGTAATTGATTTGCGAGACATTAAAATTTAAAAAGAAGTTTTTCGATTACTTTGGTGAGTAGGTACATGAGAATATTTATAATAGATTTGAAATCCTCAAGGAATCGTGATAGTGATGCTAAAATCGGAAGTTGTTGGAGAAGCAGTGTTGTTTACTAATCTTCCAGAAGTGGCCTGCGCATAAGTAGTGGGATGGGAATTTAAATGGTAAGGGCGAGTATCATTTGTTGGATAACTTTCTTTGACATTAAATGTATTAGAACTAGTGTTCGGTATTGGCGGGAAGCTCGTGCCAGACCTCGCGATAACGACGACGTCGATAGAACACGGTAGAACGTCATGAAGGCCAGTCTGACACCGGCGACGGTCTGTCGTGTGACGACCGGTTGTCGCCCGTTGAAACCGTGCGTTATTACGATTTGTATTCCGATATAGTATATGCCGTACGTTTTCCTTGTTACATTGCGAATATACATACGTTTTTCGAATACAATTGTTTTACTTGAATACGATTCGTAAGTACCTAATTTCGATTATTGTAAAGGCGGACGCGAGTCATAAGGGGTCACCTGCAAGAAGCACCCCAAGTGGCGAACATTTTTGGTAGCAGAGCGTGGTTGTTTCGGTTTATGACGTAATTTAGCGTCCACTTTACAATCTTCCATATTTACTGTATTTACTGTATTTACTGTATTTTCTGTATTTCGAGTATAATAATATTGTTCGTATATTGCACTATTACAAGTAACCGTGATGTCGTATTAGTGAGGCACGGTCGGTATGAGATAGTAATTATTGTCGTTAATAGTGATTAATAGTCGTAATAATAAATATCTTTATCGTTCATATTGATAATTGTGGTTATCGCATTAGAGTTTTCGTATTATATGTGTATACGTGTATAGGTCATATATATAAGTTTGTATTGTAATTTATCTGCTGAACTTTGTATTCGCGTTAGGCTTAATCGTCAATTTTTGTTATTACATTCCATCCATTATTATACGGGATTAAATTGGTTTTGTTCGTTGTTAATGAAAGTATATTCGTGGTAACTGTTTCTATTCGTGTCAAGTACTATGGCACTCGATCCAGATGCGGTTCGTTTAAGGCGATTGAAGGAAAGATCGACAATTAAACGTGATGGGTACGTTAGTCAAATCCGTTCCGTGTATGCCTTAGCGCAGCGAAGTCTAGAGGACGTAGAAGTTTCCCATCAATTATTGGTGGCTGTCGATAATCTGGATGATCTGTGGTCATCGTTTTCCATAGAAGATGACGCTGTGTTAGATCACCTAATCGCCCTCGGCTTATCATCGGAATATTCGAATTATTTGGGAACCGAGATGCGGGAGTTAATTAATTTTTGTAAGGCGACGGCCACGCGATGCCGTAACTACCACCCAGAACCGAATAATACCTCGGATGGAGTTTTCCAACGTGATAACAGAAACGAGCAGCCTCACAATACGCGGGATTCTATGCTGAAGCTCAATATTGGATCGAGTATGCATGCAGGGCTACCTACGATTCCACTTCCCACGTATAGTGGAGATATCTACAAGTGGCCGTCGTTTCGAGACCGATTCGTATCACTCGTAGACCAACGTCCATATTTATCGACGATTGATAAATATTATTATCTCATAGGCTGTTTGAAGGGACCCGCTTCTGACGCTATCAGTGGTATACCAGTTTCGGAGGCCACATATCCATTGGCATGGACCACCCTCGAAACCCGTTTCGACAAACCACGGTTGGTTGCCTGTTCTCTAATAGACAATTTATTACATGCTCCGGTGTCGTCTACAGAGACGTTATTCGATATGAATAAATTTGTATCTACCTTTGACGAGAGCATTTCCATTATTGAGTCCCTTCGAATTCCTAATTTGGGAGATTTCATATTGTTTTCTTTGGCTTCACGGTGTTTACCTGTGTCCTGTCGAACGTTGTTCGAATCACAATCTACTGCTGAATATCCAACCGTCCGTGAACTGATAACCTTCGTAAAGTCCCGTATTTCGGTTCTCGAATGTGTTCAAGGCTCCAGTTCGATGAAACCGGCACAATTGTCGCGTCAGCTAAAATCGGCATGTTCCATGCCGTACGAGAAGGGATCCAGCAAGGTTGTAAATTCGTTGCAATCCTCTTCATTTGTGGCAGCTCAACCCTCGTCGTTGCGGTCACTGTGTAAATGTTGTCGGGGCAATCACCATGTTGTGACATGCCCAACGTTCAAGCGTTGGTCACTTGAAACTCGGTCCAAATGGGCTAGAGAACAACGCCTTTGTTTTTGTTGTTTGAGTGAAGGTCATTGGGCTCCTCGATGTCAGTCTCCCATCGTTTGTGCCCAATGTTCTCGCAACCATCACACCTTAGTACATAAGGAGGTAGTCATGGCCGTCGCAAGTAAAGAAGGTGTCCCATCGGCCGACCAACAAACGGATGACGTGTTATCTTCTTGTATTGGGCAACTCGAGTCGCATTCAGTGTTGCTAGGCACTGCGTTAGTGCATATTCGTGATAATACTGGTACTCTTCAGACGGCTAGGGTGTCGGTGGACTCGGCGTCCCAGATCAGCGCCATAACGTCAGCATGTGCGTCTCGATTGGGATTACGAACTTCACGTTGGACCGCATCTGTCTCTGGCCTTGCGGGTGTATCCGTTCGGAATGTTCAAGGAATTGTGGAGTGTTACATTCAACCTAGGTTTGCAGTCGAACCTGTGTTACCGTTTAAAGCTTGGGTATTGTCTTCAATCACTGCAGACATGCCGCAGAAACAATTACCACGTGCGATTTATGACAAATTCACTCATTTGGCACTGGCAGATCCCTTATTCACGTCTCCAGCCGAGGTCGATTTATTATTAGGTGCTGATATCTTCGCTCAAATTCTGGACGGAAAACGCGTTTCCGTAGGTGAATCGTATCCGACGGCTTTCGGATCAATTTTCGGATTTATTATTATGGGATCGTTACCTCACATTGATACCCAGCATCAGCATGCATACCCCATATCTCTGATGTCATCTGTGGAGTCGTTAATGAAGAAATTTTGGCACGTAGAAGAGCCCGAGACGGCTCCACAGGAGTTTACTGACGACGGGCTATGCGAAATGATATTTCGTGAAGGTCATTTCCGTTCTGACACTGGTCGATTCATTGTGCCTCTTCCGTTCAGCAAACCTGTACGTGACAATTCTTTTCGGGGTTCACGCGAAGTCGCTCTTAAACGGTTTGAGCAGTTGGAAAGAAAATTCGCCACTGATCATCGTCTTCATGCATTGTACTGCCAGTTTATGTCGGAGTACATATCCTTGAATCATATGTCACTTGCTTCATCAGCCGGTACCTACTTCATCCCACATCATGCCGTCTATCGACCATCTGATACTAATCCTAAACTTCGTGTTGTGTTTGATGCATCAGCTATAGCGTCCTCTGGTGTATTGTTAAACAGTTGTTTGCTTCGGGGTCCCAAATTACAACGAGATGTGATGGATGTATTGTTATCGTTCCGTCTATATCGTCATGCATTTACTACCGATATTTGTAAAATGTATCGACAAATAATGGTATCTCCGGAACATAGACGATATCAACACATATTTTGGCGATCGTCACCGTACGAACAGTTGCAGGAATATGAGCTTAACACCGTGACATATGGTGTTAGTTGTGCGCCGTTTCTCGCCATACGGACGCTTCATTCGATCGCTGATTCGGAGTGCGGTGATTTTCCATCAGTTCGCCAGGCCTTGCTTACCCATACGTATGTGGATGATATATGTGTTGGCGCTGACACCGAACAGGAAGCAATCAAGCTTCAGTCGGATCTGATTACAGTTTTATATCGAGCCGGACTAGACCTTAAAAAATGGTCTAGTAACACACCGTCCGTGTTGAACACAGTACCCCCCGAAGATCGCGCCTGCGGTTCCTTGTCTTTCGATGACGGCGAGGTAGAAGGAATTAAGGTATTGGGATTGCAGTGGAACCCTGGTGATGACGTTTTCCACTTCACCTTTAATGCAGTCGATTTCGTGGCGACGAAACGAGGCATGTTGTCGTCGATTGCACGGATATTTGATCCATTGGGCTTTTTATCCCCCACAGTGTTTTTCGCCAAACACCTTATGCAACGAGTGTGGAAAGCCGTACACTTGGAAGTCGTTACGGATCTGTCGACGGACGCGTTTATAGCTGCTCTACAGAGATTTGTTGCTCGTCGCGGTTTACCCAACGATATTTACACGGACTGCGGGACCAATTTCGTTGGCGCGGCTCGACAAATTCGGAATTTGGTTAACGATCCAATTCATCGAGACATATTGGGTGCTAGTGTTCATTGTAATTGGCATTTCAACCTCCCGGGACTCCTCATTTTGGTGGTCTTTGGGAGGCAGCAGTTCGTTCCGCAAAATCATTGATGGTGCGAATCATGGGGGAGCATACCTTCACCTTCGAAAAATTTGGCACCATCCTATGTCGTATCGAGTCGATTTTGAATTCTCGTCCATTAACCCAGGCGTCCACAGATCCGACCGAAGTCGAATGTTTAACACCCGGTCACTTTTTAATCGGACAACCTCTTCTCGCCGTACCTGAGACCGATCTAAGTCCCTGTCAACGACCTCTGGTACATCGTTGGAAATTATTAAACCAATGTGTACAATCTTTCTGGCGGCGTTGGCGTGATGAATACTTACAAACTCTCCAAGTTCGAAGCAAGTGGATCAAGAATATCCCAAATATCGCCGTGAATGATATGGTTATCATTAAAGACCCTCAGACGCCTCCTCTAAAATGGCGAATTGCCCGGGTGTGTGAGACACTTCCAGGTTCGGATGGGGTCGTTAGAGTGGTACGCCTACGATTGCCCAATGGTTTCTTGATTCGCCCCGTTGTCAAGTTGGTTAAGTTACCAGTATAAGCCAACATCAACTACTTGTTTATTATGTCGATTTTACTTGTTATTTATTATTTATTCATTTATTATTATTATTATTCTCATTTATTATATTTATTATTGTTCTTAATTATTCTTGCGTGTTAAGAGTCATCATTACTCTGTATGTATACAATATATTTCTTTTATTTGTTTATTCATATTTTATATTGTTCACCTTAATATGTCATACCGATGGAGTTTGTTCACATCCTTATTATATAATGGTAATACAATTATGGTTTAGGTGTTGCTTATTACATTACTGCAGTATTTGTTATTGTATACGTATTATATTTTGTAGTATTTATTATAGTCTGTTGCATTCAGTATTATTATGTATTATTCATTACATTATTGTATTTAGTCAGTTTTCTTTTTTTTTAATCCTTTTTGATTGTATAATTGTCGTTATGAATTTGTGCGGTTTAACGTCTCGGGCAAGGATGTCAAAATGTCCGTTCATCCATCATGTTGGAAGCTGTGCCATCTTCCAAGGAGGAGTATGTTCGGTATTGGCGGGAAGCTCGTGCCAGACCTCGCGATAACGACGACGTCGATAGAACACGGTAGAACGTCATGAAGGCCAGTCTGACACCGGCGACGGTCTGTCGTGTGACGACCGGTTGTCGCCCGTTGAAACCGTGCGTTATTACGATTTGTATTCCGATATAGTATATGCCGTACGTTTTCCTTGTTACATTGCGAATATACATACGTTTTTCGAATACAATTGTTTTACTTGAATACGATTCGTAAGTACCTAATTTCGATTATTGTAAAGGCGGACGCGAGTCATAAGGGGTCACCTGCAAGAAGCACCCCAAGTGGCGAACAACTAGTATTGATTGGTACAAAGTGACTTTTGGTGAATGGGTTTTTGGAACGTTGGAGATTTCTGTAGATATAACAACCTTTATAGCTTGCAGGATGATTGCCTGAGTAGAGTGCGCATTTAGGAGGATTCGAACGTTTATTTAGATAGTCGGAAGTCATATGATCAACACCACAGCGTGCATATCGAGATGGTAGCCATCTTAGGTTTTCATGGGGCTATATTCAGGACATTTGTTGCATTGATTTATCATTTTAGGCTTGTAGGGCTGTTCAACTTTGATTTTTGTACATAACAGTGAGGAAAGTATAAATATTTCATTAAACTTAATTTGTGACTCTAAGTCTACAAAAAAGAGAGTAAGTGGGATTTTTGTTACTTTGTGAAGTACATTTGTAATACGTCTTACTTCAAACAGATGTATTTCACGTTCATTTTTAATTGTATCAAGATCTGTAGTTGGATAAAGGTTTCGTATGACAACACGAATATGTTTGTCCTCTTTAAGCTGATAAGTATGATATTCAGAATTTTGTTCTTTTAAATAATTAATAAAAATTCTGTAGGAATCTGGGTTTAAAGCTTGAATTTTAAGATGGTCGGTGGAAGTTTTGCAGAAAAAATGATCAAAACCGAATAAATCAATAAATGCTGAACATACATCGAAATAATTGTTCACGCCTCTTACGAATATAGGAGGGAAGGTTTGAAAACTTCATTAGAGTTAACATTAACCAAATTTTCGATGTCTAGTAATGACCAGACTCATCATTTTGATTAAGGATTTCAAATCGATTTGTTGATTGAACAATTTGGATTTTTTGTTTTTTCCGATTGTGTGTGAGCCATAACGCTTGAATTTGATGTTTGAGAGGTGAAAGAATGAATTCTTTTTTTATTAACCAGAGTGAAGCCTTCATTTGCATTATTGTTTTGATTGTGTTATTGTGCGTTGCATCAGCGGTATACGTATTAAATTTGAGTAATTGTCCGATTGTTGTTGTTTTATTTATACATAGTTTATGATTAGTATTGGAGTTATTTTTTATATTCGATGTAGACACAATTAACTCGGTCACGGAGCGAATGTTAATTAATGAGACCGCTGAGCGGCGGTCGCTGATAAGAAACCGTCGTATGAAACGAATACGTAATTACATTGTGGTTGCGTGAAGACGGATAAAATAAAATTGAAAAACTTTTAAACGTACTTATGCGAATTAACATCATGTGCTAGTTTAACATTAAAGAATCTGTGAAAGTATAGTGAAAGTACAAATTGTGAATAGGGTGACAATAACACTTATACTAATATATTATTTAACTCATTGTCGCGAATGAGTGCATAAATTAACTAGAAACAACGGGAGCGCACGAACACACATGCGTATCTGTCGGCTTCTGTCGCGGGACTAACTAAAATTGTATACTATTTTATTATAACAAAAGTATTCATGCATAAATATGAAAATGTATTTTTGAGCCTGATAATATGCAAATCTAATAACTATATTATGGTACATTCCTTTTATTTCAAATTAAATCATGACAAAATGATGAAATATACTAAATTTTCATAAAGTTCATAAATGTGTTCAAAAAGATACAATTGCTATCCCGGCATTACATCACAAAAGGTGTTTAAATATTTATCTGTTCTTTTACATTTATCCAGTCTGTATATTCGAGCAAATAAAAATTTAAATATTACTAAAATATATTTATTCGATACACTATTCGAACTTACTGTTTGTATATTTATCGAACGATATAACAAATTTGTGTTGTCCAGAACTTACATTAATATTGTGAAGTTTAAAATATTATTATATTTATAACACATAAAATTAAATGTAAAAATGATAACACAATCTGTTTACTTGTTTTTGTATTACTTTTACAAGTAATGAAACTAATTTCAATATTTGCAAGACAAGACGGAATAATGATCAAAAATTTTATTATATGTATTTATATAATAAATTTTTCAATACCAATATAAGTTTTAACTAACATGATTTTGTTGTATTTTTCATTAAAGGAAAGGAAGCATTATAATTGATTAAAAAGTTAGATATCTTTTTACCTAAACTTCATTTAATTTTATATATGTAGAATTTATATAATGCATAATAAAAATAAGTGTATATGCCATATTTTATATTTTTTAGTTGATGCATTATTCAATATTATTACTACATTATTGGAGATACCAAATCATTTCTTGTTAAAAAAAAGTTGGCCTACTTCTTTAAATTGTAAAGAAATTTCATTTTTTTAACTTTAAGTGTGAAGTGTAATAATTATATATTACATCGTTTTATTACCATATATTGGAAAAATAGGTGTATCATAATATACATTAAGCATATTTACATACTATGTTGAGTCATATAAAATATAATTGTTATGATATAAATCAATTATAGAAAATAATAATGATATGGAAATGAATATTTCAATATGCTTTTCGAGAATAACTAACTTTTGATTAGTTATACATTTTTAAACATGAAAAAATAATCATGAACAATTTTGACAAAACTTAAATGATTTTTTGGTTTTTTTGTATTCAAAAAATATTCTTTGTATACTTATAATAATATTTTATACATATATTCAAAGTTTGATAAATTTTAGTTTTTTGCCACAGAGAATTTTAGAGTATGTATTAACTTATAAGTGTTTGTACACAGAAAATGTAGACGTTGTGTTACTAATAACATCTTTACTTTGTTCAAAACGTATAAATATATTGTTTGAAGACTAAATCAATGCATTCACGTTTTTTTTACTAACTACTTAAATACTAACACCAAGAAAAATTCATAAAAATACTAAGTATTAATATTATTTTTAAATTTATCTTTGATGTTTACAAAAAAGTTCGACAGTGTATATTGTTAAACTTCAATTGGATTGTTAGTAAGTTTGTTTGAGTGTACTGTGAAGTTTTTAAAAGTTTGATTTATAGCCACTGGGAATTAAAATATGGGGATTTATTATTCAAACAACCAATAACAATATTAAATTTAAATTAAATAAGAAAAAAAGAAAAAGAAAAATAAGAAAATACTATAAATTAATACTCGTAACTAATAAAAAAATAAATATAAGTATATAAATAAACAAATAAATAAATATATATATATATATATATATATATATATATATACACATATAACATTTTATTAAATAAAAATATTACAATACGAATATTGTTAAATATTGACAATGTTCGATTAAGATGGGCCTAATCGAAATAATTGATAAATGTCAGTTTCTTGTTATGCATATTATTTTTTTATCCTATTATTGTTACATTTTAAATATAAAAAAATATTTATTTTGGTATTTATAGATGAAAGATCAATCACAAGTTTCTATTAAAGTATATATCGTATACAGTAACATATGTTCATCATTTTTTTAGGAAAGAAAGAGTTACATTTTTTTTTTTAATGTTTAAATAATTCAGTGATGTTAATATATGCTATAGTTAATATATGCTAATATAACCTAACCTATAGTATTACTGTCTATAAGTGTATGCCTATATTATATTTAATTACCTGCATTATTTTGTGTTTGTATCTAATCCCGGCATATATTTTAATATTTTTAGTATTCCTTTTTTTTCATTCTGGGGGGTCCAGGGGAGTACCCCCCTTCCCCCGTAAATATGTCGCTAATCGTATGATTTATTATACTTCAATAGTGTAGGTACATTTTATAATAAATCCAAAGCCATACCCTTGGCACGAGCTACGTAAAAAAAAAAATAGTGAAACCCGAAGACACTTTGTGTACTCGTAAATTACCTGAAAACAGAAAGGTTCAATTTAAACTGTGTAGATTTTATTGCTTTTTTCTGCCAGCTGTAACTATCAAATTACTAAACCAATTTTAATATAATTTACGTCCAAGTATCAGACAATGTCCATAAACGATTTTGAAGTCAGTATCATGATAATCATCCAATCAATTAATTAATTATTATCAATGATAACCATTAATTAAAAAGTGTAATTATATTGGGGTAGGTCAATTAACATTTGTGGCGTGTGACGGTGTATGAATAAAGACTCGCACAAAGTCACTACAAATATTTTTAGTCTTTATGACAAATAAAACGTTCAATTAAAGTTAATATTTCTTTATTAACAAAAATATTACACAATCCAATAAACTATTTAATACAATAAACGTAAATTTAACGATGATGTTAAGGTCGCAAGTAGTGTCGATAATACAGCTACGAACGGCCTGACAAAATATAATTCGATATATTTGGTTCATTCGTTCGTTGTTAGGTGATTTTATTTTACCGTAATTCGAAATATTCATATTTATATTAACGATTAAGTTCTGGCGGGTGATATTAGAGCAGAAAGACCTAATTACATAATCGCCATTGCTGCATTATTTATAAATATGAATAATTCGTTGTTTAGGTCGTCATCGGCCGGCAATAATTTTATCATGCGCGTAATAAAATCACGATGGAAAAATATTTTATCTGTGATAATCGCAGACGAATGGGAAGGTTAATTATTATCGACTCATGAACTAAATGCCTTTCTTCAATTAAAATTTTGTGTGAAACTGTTAAAAACAAATAATATTATATCTCACCTTTGTCATATTGTTGTTGCGGTTTCAATAATATGTAGGTAGATGTTCAACTCTGGAAATATCTGTTAATAATATAATAATATAATGTAATACAGTTTAAATGAGTTCCAATACCGTATATCATAGAAACATTGAATAAGGATTAGTGTTCAGACATCAAAACAAAATCTCTTATTCGTCATTTTATAATCGACTATTTATTTACATTAATGAAACAATTTTTAAGAGCTAAACATAATTAAATAAGTTAAAACATATATTATACTATCGTATAATGTTATATAAACTTAACATTTTTCTTAATTATAAAATGTACAATTTAAAACAGATGATTAAATGTTCTTACTAATTAACTTATATTATTTAGCAGATATATTTCAAATATATACATTAAACATATTCTATATTATTAAAACATATGTTTATAAGCTAAAATCCTGAATGTATGGTTATATATTTCAACAATTTAAAATAAATATCACCAATATACACTTATCTATTTATGAGTCATCGTATACACATGTAAACAATGAAATCTATCATGATAAAATAGATTACATTATTTTATTAAATATTAGTATTGTATTATAAATCATGTAATTATTATTTAACAAATATACGCTAGTAATAGTGTAAATGTTATAACATAATATTAAAACGATTGAAATCTACCCATTATCGAAAATATATTTACATATTATTTCTTAACTATAATTAACATTTTATTTAATGAGTATGTGTTTTTCAATTTATACATTCACACAATATTCTCAATTTGAGAAAAAAATATTCACAATGATTTCAATTTGAATTCAAGTTAAAGAACATCACTAAGGACGGTATTAAAATCCAAATGGACGGACAGCTTAACATGTTTAGACTCCGTCCATGCCCATGTTGCATGGCTGCCGGGTTTTCACCTGAAACAACACGATAAACCCAACGTTACAATGGTTGAATGTTCTAAAGGAAGCGGCACAATACAACGCTTGTAGATGAGAACGGAAATAAAAACAAGGATGACGTCGTAGTACCGTAATAACACAATTATTATTATGGGTAGTTTAAATTGTTAATTTGCTCGAAACAGAATAAAATAACGAGTGTACATGAACAGTTCATCGGGTTTTAAACAAATAAGATACTTTTTTGGCGAAAATTATATATTTTATAGTCCTGATATATTTTCGGTCTCTTGGTATAGTTTAACGTGTTTAAAATACCTATGATATTCGACTTAATATTAACCATTCTCTCGTTCTTTTCAATTTAATAATTACCTTCTACTATAAAATATTACCAATTAGTTATTTTACTTATAATTATTATTTATACATAAGTATAACAACATATCATTTAGAAATTATGTTTACCAATCACAATATACAATCACATTATAATATTTACGAATAGATTTTTCTGAACGTTTATGAGCTGCATTTAAAAATTAAATTTGCTTTAAATTAAATTTGTTAGATGAATATATAAGTTCCTTGACAATTATTATTATTATGGTATTTAATTATGTATATATATATAGAAAACTTCCTATAGACTTTTTTGAAGATAATTGTTTGTTTTTTATATTCATTTTTCCTATAAATTCTGCCAAAACTATAGTAATTTTGAACGATGAAATTCTGTAATAACCAATAGATTATTCGGTACTAATTTTAAAATAAATTTAAATGATGGTCTATACAAAAAAAACTCCGTAAATACAATAAAATATGTGTGATCTACTAACTTCAATTGTCTATTTCATTTTGGAATTCAACGTTAAAATCATTGGCATATTTAGGGGATAGAGGTGCAATTGCTCCGGGTATCATGTTTCTTGGGGCAGTAAATTTGTAAGGGTTTTGTTTGAATAAAATCACTACTTGTTTTTGAAATATTTGATATTCGATGTTTTATTTCACAGTTTCACAAAAAAATATTATCAGGCCCTGTAATATACATTATAATGAATAGAATGTTATTATTTTATAATTATTAACATTAAAAATAAACATTTATAAAAATTAACATAATATTGATTTATATAAATTATTTATTAATACTTTTACATAAAATATTAATATGTCTTAAAAGGGAAGAAGTTGTGTATGTCTCAGAAAATTGCTTGGTAAAGTATTTTTTTTTACATGCAGTAAGGAAGTTAGAGGGGGTGGGAGTACAACAAATAAATATGTACTTAGGGCAACAAAAATCTAAATACATTACTGGTTAAAATGTATGAAATCAATTAAAGCATGGTACTTATTATTTAATGTAATATAAGTACTATTGGGTAAATTAGTTTATCATCGTTTATATTAAATTAACATAGTACAGCAAATTATTTTATGCAGTAGAATATTACTGATAAATAATTTTATGTAATTTTTGTATATTTATATTAATAATTTATAAAATTCAGAAGTAAATAAATTTAATCAAATAATATAAGTATTTAATCAAATTTTCAAATAAAAATAATCGTTTTATTTTATTTTTATTTTTTTGACAAACATTAATAAAAGTTATGGACTTGTTTATATAAACTACTTAATCAAAATCATGAAAATACGAGTCCAAATCGATTATACAATATCTTATTTTGTACCATTGGAATCTATTGTCAATATTACTATTTGCTGAGTTGACCATTATTATTATCCAATTTCACATTTTATAGTGTAATAATTCAAAATTCCTAAGAAAACTTTTTATTAAATTATTTTTTCCTTCGTCATACTTGAAAACCCAATATACTTGGGTCGTCTAGTATATATAAAACTTAATAAAGTATTTATTCATTTTCTAAACCGTCAATAAATTACCAACATACAACTTTTTATTTTTATTTTATTTTATTATAAAGTATATGGTCTAATAATCCCTTTGGTACAATTATGTGTAACCTTAACAAAAATATAATAAAATATTTACAATTCGCTAAAAACAAAATAAAAACAGAATTTAGAATTAAAAATGAGTGATGATGGGGTTCCATATTTACTTTGAACATCAAACGTATAAGCTTATTTTGCATGTAATTGGTGGTACTCAATAGAATATAATACATTAGAGTGAAACGAGTGGGACGTTGGAGAACTATACAATTTAAGAAGGAGAGTTAAGTCAGAGAATTGATTTCACCAGCTAATAACCCTATAAAAAATTTTAAATCAATATGGCACCTACGCCCTGAAAATGAATTTAAGTCAGGTTAGTTGTCAATGGGAGCATAGTTGTGGGATGGATAAGCAATATTCAAAAATTAGATTGTAAATCGCATAAACTTACGCTTAAAACTTTCATGTGGCCGAGCATTCAATTGTATGTATTATATACATTTCAATGTATGCGGATTTAAAATTAAGGCACCATATTCAAGCACTGATCGTTCTATAGAGCAGTATAAAACTTTTACTGCAGATTGAAGCATAAAATCCTTTTCTAACCTCATCACAAATCCCAATACTTTCTGTGCATTATAACAAATCATTTTAATAAAAATCGTCTGTAAAATTTATTTATATATAAAGTTTATTATCGTCATCAAAACACAGGAAACGACAGTGAAGCAAGCCATGGTTAGGCCTAACCTAACCTTAAGCAATTAACAAAGATAGATAACAACAAAAGAGACATATGTTCTCCTTGAGATAATTCAGGTAATGCTAAGAATATATTAGATTTAAAATTGAAAATTTTTACCCATTGGTATCTACTACTCAGATATGATTTAATCCATGACAACAAAAGTTCACCAATACCATATTCTCTAAGAATTTTAATGAGAACAGGATAATCATATCGGATGCTTTATGGAAGTCCCTGTAAATAACATCTATTCGAGAACTTTGCTGAAATGAATTAAAAACTAAATAATTGAGTACTAAATCATACGTAATAGTTGATCGATCAGGAACGACAACCATGTTGTTCTTCTATAATAATAGTGTTAATAGACCACTGAATTCCTTTTAGTACCAAAGATTTAAATATTTTGGAAATATAATATAGAAATCGGTCTAAAGCTTGAGACAATTAATGGGTTACCAAACTTCAGAATGGGTGTAATTGAACTAAATTTGAGCATAGACGAGAAAATGTTTTCATCAATTGAACGTCTAAAAAGGATCTAGAAGAGATAAGATTTAATTTATCTTATATGGAATAAAAACTCTCCAGAAAGACTATCAGGACCGATAAATCTGACAACATGTAGTTTAGATAATTTTTAAATATACATCGTTAACGATCATAGAAACATTTCTGGGTAAGTTAAAAGGAAAAATGTTAATTTTTGGTAGAGTAGACGGGAAAAAATATGAAGAGAATAATTCTATAGATTCCTGCTCATTTGCATAGGAGCTTACATTAAATATAACTATTCTAAAAGTTTTATTGTTTGATCTATTTTAATTTATGAATTTCTAAAAATAACTAGTGTTTATTGTTAATGAGCAATCAACACTTTCATACATACATGAAAATATTTTTTTTCTTTAAAAAACTTTTAATCGTTTAAATAAAAATTTTTGACATATATTTCACAAAACATTCATATTGTATTTGATTAATTAAAAATAATAATAATATTTTGTAGTTGTATTAATTACAAATAAATCATGGTATTTAATAATTCATAGTATTATAAACAACATAATTGTATTTACTTAAAGTAATTATGAATTTCATAATAAACAGTTCTATAATTGTAAATGTAAAGCATTTCTCCGGGGGGGGGGGGGGGTGCTAAGCCCCCACGGAAAATATCCAACGACCCCATGGAGAAAATTAGAAAAATAGTAAAGAAATATCAAATATTAGAAAAATGTAATTTTTATATCACGGTGAATGACCTACAATCGTCCTACAACCTACAATATTATTTATAATAATACTATGTATGTATGTTAAACATGTGAAATTTTGTATATTTAATTATATTGTTCACAATCATAATAACAAACAAAAGTAATTATTATTAAACCATTTTTTTTTTAGATGTAATATTAATAACTCCCCAATTTTTTTTAAATGCCCCCACCTCCGGGTGGAAATTATCTGAAAAAAACACTGGTAATATTTTATCGTGAAAATCGAAATTCTAAAGATTTTTAAAAATATTTATTAAAATAAAATTACTTTACATAAATATAGCTTAATACATTATTATTAATTTTTCACTTAATATTATATAGTATATTGTAATAATAACAGATTTGAAGTATTTTTTTATAGCAAAATTCCAGAAAACTTTATCAAAAGCAAAATTATACTAATTTCTAAAAGAGGAAATTCCACAGAATGCATGAGTTATAGAATAATAAGTCTCTTAACTCATGCATCAAAGATAGTTCTCATAATCATAAGAACCAGAATAAGGAAGAAAATTAAAGAACAACTCGATAGAGATTAAATCGGTTTAAGACAAGGAATCGGTACATGAGAAGAAATTATGATTTTACAAGTGCGGACGGATAAAAGGCTGAATGTAAATAGGATTACATTTATAACTTTTATTTATTTGGAGAAAGATTTTGACACAGTTAATTTGGCCTTACTGATGAATTCTATGGAGGAAGCATGAATAGACTGAAGAGATAGAAGAATTATAATGTTACTATACAAGAAACAAGAAACTTTAATAGAGGTGGATAAACATAGTTGCAATAGCAAAGGTTGTTCCCTGTCACATTATTCAATTTGTTTATAGAAACGATCATATACTAGTACAAGAAAAATTCAAAATAGATATGCATAAATGGAAAAAATATTCACATTATGAAATTCGCAGATGATATTGACATAGTATCTGAATCGAAAAGACATACAAAACTCGATATTTGCCCTCAATAAAATATTGCAAAAACCATCAAATGAAAATAAATTCAGGTAAAACAAAAACAATGGTGATGTCCAAAGGCAAAAGATATCCCTTAAGTAAATTTAAAAAATAGGTAAAAACCAATTGAACAAGTAAAAAATTTCAAGTTACTGGGAAATACACTAACTAGCGATGGTAGATGCTTGGTGGAGATTAGCCAACGAGTTGTTATGGCAAAAGTGACTTTATACAAAAATGGCAGCTAATTACAAATCAGAAGCTCAATATAAAAATTAGAAGAATTTTTGTAAAATGCTATGTATGGAGTGTACTACTAACTAGATGGTTATGAAATATGGACCGTGAATGAACAAGGCAAAAAGAAGCTGAAAACCATGGAAATATGGACGTAGAGAAGATTATTAAATGTTAGTCTGACATAAAAATAAAGTAACATAAATGTACTATACCAAGAAGAGGAAAATAGATTCAGTTAATTATCATTAGAGAGAAAAGTGGAAAAATGTGTGGGCATTTACTGAGGCATAACCTGTTTGTGACAAATATATTTAAGGACGAATAAGTGGACATAAAGGAAGAGGAAGATCGAGGAAGACAAATTTAGAAGGATTGATAAGATAAGACAAGGCAGTCATCGATACGCAGACATAAAAAGATTGGCTATAAACAGAGAACAATGGAGTATTCGATTTGCAATAAGGCAAGATCTTTAGTAGAAAGAAGAAGAAGAAGAAGAAGAAGAAGATTTTAAAACTATTTATTATTTATTTATTTCTAAAAATGATTTATTAAGTTGTGTTTAAGTTAATAATGTTTGATCATTGATATAATAACATTTATACATACATATATATATAGTAGAAATCACTACAATAATCACTACTACAGCATCATTTAAAACGAGCAAAAACCTAGGACCTTGTACGAGCCCATATTATGGTACGTTAAATTTTACGTTCACAACGTGTATGGTTAGAACAAGATATCGAATACAACAAACAAAATACAAAAAACTATACTAACGAACTTCCATTTACGATGAGCAAATTATTTTTTGGTTTTTTTAGATCATAGATTTTTTTAAGAAATCAAATTCAAGTGCTTAAAAATTGTAATTTTTATTTTAAATTTTAAATTTCAATAATTTTATTATCAATTACCAATTTAAATTATGTTTAATTATTAAAATACAGTTTTAAACCTTGGTTATAATTAAAATAAAATCCTCTGTATTTCCGCTTTGCATTTACAGCGAACACTCGTTTTAATCGAATATAACAAACAACCGGTTATAACTATAAAAACTGACTGGCCTTTGGAATTCGTTTTAACCAATTTCCACTGTATTATTTTATTACAAATTGATTTCGATATTCAATGAAAGCGATCGAAAGTTTTGTTTAAAGTGATTATGATAATTCGATTAAATATTTTAATTGTTTGCAGTCATAGTTATAATTCATCATACATTATGTATACTCGTACTATTGTAGAATCGAATTGTTCGTAATAGTATAATTTGTCGAGGACGCTTACCACAGATGTGTTGGTGTGAATAATAGTATAATACTCACTACATGTGTTATTAATATTATTATCGGAATATTATTGCGTTGCTGGAATAATAACGATAATACTTTATTAGCTTAGGTATAGTTAGTAGGGTTGTATTTGTTGTCATCTAGGTCCAGATTTGCCGGTTTGATCGTATAAAACGATAAGTGGAACACTATCCATATATTTTATTAGACTAGTAAGAGAAATGGAGAAAATTATTGTTGTTTATACTTCGCATCTTGCCAATAATACTATCAAATATTTACAGGACCTTTAAGTTTGCCATCTACCCTCTTTACTTTATTGATTGTGGTGTTCGAATAGATGTACAATACGAAACCTTATACATTAATAAAAAGGATTACTGCGTCCAGGATCTGTTGGCCTTGGGTTATTATAGCTGACCTGCCACAATTAATCATTCGACTTGGATTTAATATTTCAAAAATATCCTTCCCGGTCAAGTGCGTATCGTATATCCATTTTTGATGCCACTTACCGTAGTATCCGAAAAAAAACATAGAACGATATAGAACCGTTATAGAACGAGATTCAATATTTATGTTTTGAAATCGAAACACATGTTTGTTTTAGAAACATTGATGATTTCCTTCAAGATGTTTTTTTAATAATTAAAACAGTTAACATGTTTTAGAAAATTTAATAAAGTTTGAATTTTTAAAAGATTTTAAAATGTCACATCTTACATTGATAATGACATACATAAATTACCTTCAATAAAAAAACACAATTGAATACTTGGTCCATTTAATATAAAAAAGTAAATTTTATTTTTTAATTATTTAAGATCAATTTATACCATATTTTTTTGAAATTGTAGTTATAAATTATAATCGATTTTAAACTATTTTAGTATAATAATTATAAGTACAGTTTTTACTTATTATTATTATTATTATTATTACTTAATTATGTAAATATATAGTTATAATTCAATATTAAATAAAGAAAGAGCGAATCGGGTATTTCATAGGTCAACTATCTATGCCAATAATATTTATAGAAATAGACATGAATTGTTTATATTATTTTTGTGTATAGTTTGAATTCACATATCGCTTACTTATTTTATATACGTTTTTGATTAAAACTAATGATTTCAAAGTTATCGAGGATGAAAAACGATTGACTTCTAGATTTGTTTTGAAATATTAAGATGTAATATTATTTAAAAAGTATTAAATATGACAATCATATAAATAAATTAATCAACATTAATTTGTTGAGAACAATTCTGTAAAATCGTAAAAAAATATGGAAATTTTATTTTAAAATGATGTGTGTTGTATGCCAAGACTGTCACACGTCTATACCATCTTATTCAAAAAAGAATATAATCAATATTATATATTTAATTGAATTTTGAGCTAAGTTTTCATAACAAAATATAGTTTATTTATTTATCGTCGACTAAAATTAAATTTCATTTTACATCTTGAAGGAAACGCACCAATGTTTTTTTACCCGTCACTACAAATTGAAGAATTTATTAATTAAACAATATTTTACTAATAACTATACTAAGAATTTAAATGTTTTAAACGTGTTTATTTAAAATTTAATATTTATTCGAATATCTATTACGAATATAGAAATAGTTTGTCTAAATATATTTTTAAAATTTTAATAATTATGACACTTTATTATACACAGTTTTATTTCAATAACTTATTAATTTATTTAATTTAAGTCAACATAAATTTAGTACATATTTTAATCATATACAATACTATATCTAACACTATTTTATAATATTTTAGAAATATAAATTATAACGTGATTTTGAACTGAAATAACTTACAAATTATACTTATTATGTTTATTAATAAAAAATAAAAAAGTAACTTTAGTATGAGAATAATTTCTAAACATATATCTACAACAATAACGTATAAATGATAACGTCAAATTCGATTTTCGTAGCAGTAACTTTTAACATGATAATTATCATTTAATAAAAACTTTATACAAGAGATGGAAAGGTGGCTACGGTTAACATATGTGTTGAGATGGTTTACGAACAGAAGAGCACACGTTCGAAAATCTGATAGAAACTGAAACTATTACGTAAAGCAACATAATCTCTGAGAAGATCCACCGGAACCAATTATGAAGGTCATATACGGACGCGTTTGGCGAAATTACATTTATATATATATATATATGTATATATATGCATATGTATATAGTATGGACGTGTGTGTACGAGTACTGGCGTATTTGGCTTTCTCGATAATTATTTGCAGTGACATCGAGTTAATTCTACCCGAGTGATAATATTGCAGACTTGCAGAGCTCCCTTTTGCCACCACACGCGTAAAACCTTTTCTACCAGTAATCCGATCGGCACTCTGTTTTGTCTCGGTTAATCCTTGCCTCGAAGTATGAGGTATTCAACTCAAACGTTCACGTACCATACATATAACCGTATAGATTTATATACATTTTGCGCGTATACACCGTTTTGAAGAGATTAGAAAGGTCTTTAAAGGTGTAACCTGGGGAGTGGTATAGCTGGTTAGTTGTGAGGGCGTTACTCAAACAAACGTGAGTGTATGTATAAATTTCTTGAAGGAAAATTATAATGTTCATGTTTGTGTGTGTTTTTATGAATACATACTCAAACAATCAGTCTACGTTTATTTATCAATGCCATCATCTATTCATAACTATGTTCTTTTTCTCTTTCTCTTAACTCACTGTTTCTTCTTAAAATATCAACCCGAATAATTCCATCAGTCACACGCCAAACAGATTTGGCTTGTAGTATGTACTACAGTCACATGATCCCAGCTCTGACTAAGTTGAATTTGATGTGTATCAGATTATCAGTGAGTTGAAAAAAAATTGGTAAAAATAGGTAATAATTAACATTTAATACGATTGGTGAGGTTAAAAATAGTATACGTGTTTGTTAATGATATAATATAATATTATATAATACTTACTTCCCCAGTGCATAACTTTATCAGTTTAATAATTATTTAAGTATGTGTAGTTAATTTGTCTAATATTTATCATCAACATAATTTTGAAATTAAATCACGCCAATCTAATCACTTATTTTACTACATTTATCTTATTATACTGTAACCTTTATTCACTTTATGGAATGCATTTGTCATTAAATGTCTAATTGAATTTTGATAAACTATTTTGAATGCCAATCTGTGCATTATTATGAGATACAACATTAAATACTCATGATACAATTGCTCTTAAAATATTACAATATATAAGAAAATAATATTAAAAACCAATATTTCAAAAATTATCAAATATAAAATCAATTTTTTAGCATATATATGTTTTTGGGCTGACAACTTTTTTTCTGACCGATTTCGCGTCGCCAATTTTGTGTAAGACCGCGCCCATTGCCACCGCCGCCACTCCGACACCACGAATTCGTAATTACGAGTACAACTTAAAGATTCATTTGGGCTTGTATAAATCATAATGGACCACAACTAACAGCAAATCCTAATAACATATATATATATATATATGATTCATTGTTTTAGCGTGCAGTGGAGAAAATATCAAGTAGCGTTACGTTTGTATTCTTTTGATTTTGAATGACGAGATTTTTTTTTAGTATCTTAAATTAAATATCTCAAATTATTAGTTTAATCATTATTATTACTGGTATGATTATTATTATTATTATTTCAGTTTTTAATTTTTCAATTTTTGAGAAAATTATATAACTGTAAATTTTATGTATTTTTTATATTTATTTTCAGAGTAGATATATGTTATAATTAGATTACATACTATTATAAATTAATATACTCTATATTAGTATATCATCGATTATAGTACAATTGATATTTTAAATTTATTGTAAAAATAATTATATACAATTTCAACAAATTTAAAATTAATAATGACAATCACCGATTACATGAATTACTTGAACTTTATGCTGTTATAAATTCAAGGTATTAATATCATTAATTAAATAGGCTTACAATTAATAATAGATCTACAAAAATTGTATTTAAACAACATTTCAAAATTAGCTAAGCAAAAAAGTAAATAATTTCTATATAAATTATTGCATTTAAAAAATAAAAATTGCTCGTTATTTGTTCAATATAAAATAATTAAAATATTTTAATGTTCTATATTAAATTACAAGAGGTTTAAGCATTTAAAAATCCTTTATTGAAAATAAACAATAAAAATAAACGTGATTTAATAGGTAAGTTCTTCAATATTTTCATACTAATTTTTATGAATTGTAATATAAATAATCATTTATTACATGAGGTTTACAAAGGAAACACTTAGTTTCATTGTTATTCTTAACGACAATTTATATGAACAAACAAATGTGTTTATTATGTACATATGAAGTATACGAAGCATAAATGCAGTCGCGAATGCATTTCAGAGAATGTCTATGAAAAAATAAAAGGAAAAGTGAAGAAAAAATATAGCTCGATCGTTGATTCCATTCTTTTTATATTTTGGATCTCTTATACGAACTACTTTGTTTATTGTTGCGATCACTATTTTCGTCATTCCCTCTATCGCATACGTTATTGCCGAAGGCTTTGCGCACGGAATTTAATTTGAAACAAAAACTATAATAATATATGTGTCTGAATAAAAAGTTTTATTAAATTCGCTTAGAAATTTTGTCGCATACGAGTTTATTTTGTTTAGCAAATCGTATAACGAAAATAAATATCTATTATTTATCGTTTACATTAAAAAAATAAAAATGGTTCAAAAAATTAAATCAAACACGAATTATAGAATTATGTGATACATATGTGAACTATTATATATATATAAACATGATTGTATTGTAATTATTGCATTTCATAGAAATATCATGATATATTAAACATTCAATTTTCGGTTAAATTTATTGTAAAAATTTATAAAATACTTTGAAAATATTAGTCTAAATTTTTTAATAATAATTTCACTTAATTATTTAATATCCATAATATATAGGATTGTATAAATACGTTGTTTTATTTTCCAAAAAATAACTTTCATTTTGAAGCTTAATTAATATTCACGTACAGATATGAATTAAAAATAAATAAATACCAACACATAAACCGAATATCCAACATATTATTTTATCTCTCCTTAAATACCAAGTTATACTAGTATATACATTGAATATTTGTTTAAATGTTACATTGTTGGTCAGAACGAATGTATTTTATTGTTATTTATGGACTATATATAAATGCCTATCTTAATAAATTGTTTCGGATGGTAATTGAGAATTTTACTACATTTAATGTATCTTTTATTGTCAACAAACGCTATACGGTTATGGTATTCATATATTTTTACCTAGACTTTTTTGATGATAGGTTACACTTTAATTACGAGTTGGTAGAAAAACAAACCACTTGGACTTTTTATTTTTGTCAAGTGTTAATTTAAGTAGTTATAACTGAAAATAAGGCATAAACCGAGAATCTGTATATTATTGGTTAAACATTAATAAATTCATTTCACATTTCGTAAAAAACTTTAAAACAATGACTGTTATCTTGTGTTGTAATAATTATTTGGGTGCCAGTTAATGTATCTAAGGTTATTTTGTACCTAATTAATTAATAATAATAATAATAATAATAATAATCAATTAATTCGTATAATCTCTCATGTTTAATTGTATAATAATAAATAAATACTTTATTATTAATTGATAGATACTTACCATTGAGTATATGTATGACCGTGTTGGCGGGAAATGCATTGCTCGGCGAACAAGTATAATTTCCGGAATGTGAACGGGACGCATGTTCGATGTACAAAGCACTGTGCTTGTTTGGTAAGTTCGACGTCACATTTACGCCCCGATCTATATCGTAATTAATCATCCGACTATCGTGATACCAGAATATATACACGGGATCTACGGGGCTCTGGCGGACCACGCACTCCAAATGCAACGGGCTGTTAAGCATCAGATACTTCTCAGAAGCACCGGATATCTCAGCTTGCGCTTCTGCAAATATACAAAAACAAAAACACCATACCACATCAGATTAAACGCATCAAACATTTTTAATTTAACAGCCAGTCGCTGAGATTCGTAATTAAATATCCTCCGTAAACTAGCATGTGCACATAACCATGCACAAACAAATATACACCCAATAAATAAGTATGTCTTATAAATTTCAGCGTGTGCGTATGTATGTTCAAATTATCGATCGTCGACAGTCTGGTTTGTCCAAAACAGTAGATAATTCGGTTGCAGTGAACCGAACACAACGCATTTTACTTAGAAATAACTTTGAATGCAAACTATCAAAATCCGAAATATACAGTTTGTCAATAAAGTCAGTTCCTTTAGATTTAAGCATTTCTGTATTTATAGTACACAACTATACTATATAAATTATATTTGTGTTGTGTGTTTTCAGCTTAGCATAGCAGTTAATAACTCAATACAATATCTAACCGAAAATCGAAACACATTTTTCCATTAGGATACAAGTCAAATTTAATGATATTCTAACTTGATATTTCATATGTATAACAATACAATAGTCTATTTTAGTAATATACGTTTGTATTGATTTATTAGTATAACACTTGTATAGAAAAATTATGATTTTTAACATTTTGAGAATACTATAAACAAATAATAATTTATAGAAGACCTTAATATTTAATAATATAGTAGTGAAAATAAAATTAAAATAAAATAAATAATAAAAATTAGCAAAAAAAATCATAAAAATAAAAAAAGGAGGGAAATAAAAGAATTAACGAATAGAAATAAAATAAGAACTATAAGTTAAAAATCGTAAATAAAAATATATATATATATATATATATATATATATATATATATATATTTAAATAAATAAATATATATGTATATATAAATAAATATATGTATGTATGTATACTAAAATATACAAAAAGTCAATGAGCATTACGTTGAGTAAAGAAAAAAGAAAGGAAATATAAAATTTTTTTATATGTGTGTTAGCTTGATGATGACATTTTGACAAAACCGGTAGTAATAAACACACATATACAAAAACTTTTATATTTTTTCTTTCTTTTTTCTGTAATCAACGTAATACTCATTTTTTTTTGTATATTTAAGTATATATATATATATTTTCTTATTAATAAATAAATTTGACATTTTGTGATAAATATTACTCATTTAGGAAGTTTTTTCAATTGAATCTTTCATAATTTTATTATATTAAGTACATAATAAGTAATTGAGACTATAATGGTCATAAACACTAAATTTTATTTCGAGTTTTGTTATTAAACTTTTTCATTTAAACCGATAAATAAATAAGTTAATTATTTCAACGTATTTCAATAGAAAAAAAATGTAATTATTTGGTTGTTTATATAATTGAGTACATTTAAGGAGGTACAATACAAATACTTATAATTAATAAGAATCGAGAAACCTATTTCATAAAATGTTTCCACTGAATTTATATGTAATTAAAATAATGAAAAATAAGTAAATTCTGTGCTACAATTTTAAATTCTAGGATTCAGTGATAAAATGTTTTCTAAGCCCATTGAATTACATTAATATTTTCTCAGCTAGTTTAAATGCAAGATGGGTCAAAAACACTAACAGTTTTGATTGGACACTACTTGGGGATATGGCAAAAGAAGAAAATTATGCATGACAAAGTTATGTTAAGTTGGTTATCTCATTTCAATATTCAACATGGTTTCAACTGAAGAATATCTCGCGGTGCAGGAAATTTTTTGAACATAACTATTTTGTGATCGCGACGTAAGGAGCTTTTTGGGTACGCTTCAATATTCCACACAACAACATAGTTCATAATATGAATACAATTTGATTATGAATTACGCGTTTGCAGTATACTGGAAATAAATTATGAGGAGGTACACATGGTTCATGCAAGTGCGTAATAAATTAGGAAAAAGTGCAGCAATTGAGCAATTCTGAGACAATCTGCTCAAAAACATTGTTTTGCTTTGAGAATGTAAAGCCGCAGTTTGAAAACGATTCTACATTAATATTTAACGTTTAATAATCCTTATGAAAACATTTTGGCTTAGCAATTGAGTGTAACAGATTATTTCAATTGTATAACTCTGTGTGGCCAAATTATATAAGTACAATTTTCAAAATTGGGCTAAAGTAACCCACAAACACTTATTAAAACACCATTTCATATCCTAAAATTATGAAATTATAAAATGTGTTGTAATAAAATTCGGTGTATTGCTCCGTACATTTTTTTAAGAAGAAAAGCATAACTGTCACTGTCAACTCGAATCGTTAAGTCTCAATAGCGAAAATTTTTTTTTTGACTCATATTGGAAAATATTGCTGAAAAATACAATTTACAATTCCAACAGGATAGAGTAACATCTTATATGGTATGAAATATATATCATATTTTAATAACAATGATTCTCGGACGTCTATTCTATAAGAAATATGATGTCGGATGGCCGTCACGGTTTACAGATTACAGCATTTGTGATTTTTGTTTTTAATTAATTGAAGGAATAAGTGTTCAAACATCTCTTTTATAATAAAGAGCTATGAGAGCAGATTATCAAAGTTATTATCAAGTGAACGCGATACTCTTTGATATATGCCAATTAGCTGTAGAAACTCAAAACTTTTAGGTATTGATATTAAAGGTTGATATAATAAAAATACATTTTTTTTAAAACTTAATGTAAATTATATATCAAGTGATATGTATTGTTGCATTCTATAATATAAACGATTTTTTTCTTATTGTGCCGTTAATTTATCATACCTAATCAATAATACTGAAACAATTTTGCTCCACTGTGTATACCAAAAGTATTAGAAATTATAAATTGATTTTATAATATAATGTGATTTTTTCAGTTGTCTGTGAAAATATTTCGGTTGAAGAAGTGTTATTATTTATTTATGCTTAAGTACCAATATTTGTATAGAATGTTTTACAAAGGACCAGATGATGTTTTAAGGTTTTAAATGTGTAAGGAAAAATCAATAAAAACTATAAAATTGTAGACAAACTATATTTTTATTTAACTTGATTTTTCATTACAATATTGAATAATTATCTGTACTTTTTTTATATTATATTGTTAATAATATGTAAACAAGAATCCGATAGAAATATTTAATTAATGTTACTATTAAGAATACAATTCATTGATATATAACCGCAGATACGAACAAATAGAATAAAATATGTTTTAACTACAAGTACTCACACCGCTTAATTGTCAGTTAATCATATTAAGAAAAGTTGCGTAAAACACGGTTCGTTCCCGGAATAACTCACAATGATTTCAACGAAAAAAATAACGAGAAAAAAGGTATATACCATGTTTTTTTTTTTTTGCTCGACTCTTGTCTTGCTGCTACTGCTGTGAGCTAACTCGGTAGTATAAAAGATACGAAAATTCCCTACGGCAGCGGAGACTATTTCGTAACTTTACCGTTTAATTCACTTCATCGTCTAGAAACTTGAAACAACACGGGTAGTGAAGTTTTAGGTCGTAGTTGTTATTGATTGTCGAGGGTGTACACAAATGAATGGATGACTATATAGCATGACGTAAACAAATGACTTCAATTGTATTATATATGTTAACAGTTCCTCCATCGTCTCAGATTGTCTAAACGTTCATTCCTAAATATTCACTAGTTTAAAAAAATATATTTGGTTTGAATGTGATCGGACACAATATATAGGTTTTTGACGGTTTAGAAAAGAAATTGCTTAAACACTTAACTTAACCAATATATGCATTGGGGCTAGCTATTCTTTTAAAGTTAAATAAAAATGAATTATAGTTTACGGTTTATTTTAAGTGTATAAAACTATAAATTCCGTAATAATGGTATTTACCCTAAACGTGAACATGCATTAAGCAGTCCATTATGCAGAAGATAATATTATTTTGATAATCTAGAAAGGGAAAATTCACAAGAAAACAAGAAAAGTTGTTCATCCCCTTGTAGTAATTCCTAACAACTACCCGAATCTATTATTTTTGCTTACTTATATATTACATATACATTCTGTTGGATTTAATTATATTTTAGTACTATTGTATTAAAGTTCATCGATGAATTTTGTTGCCATTGTAGTTAACGTGTTAATTTTAATTCCTCTGTCTGTGTATTTGATTTAAATTTTAAAAAAATGATAATAATAAAAATAAAAGTATATTTCGTATCAAAATAATTAGGCATGTAAAAATAAAACTAATATTGTAGTAATAGTTAAAATATATATTTATATATTATGGTTCATTGATTTAATTATACAAGAAGAAATCTATTGAAATTTTAAGACTTGAGTGAGTCTAATATTCTAACATTTCAAAATTTCAAACATGACTCACGAATTGCTTTCCAAACGTTAGTGTTTCGTTGACGCAATGGAAATATTTTATTCGAACAAATGTCGGTTTATTTAGAAAAAATATTTTCCTATTTTTTGCGGCCTACTGCGGCATTTCTCAAACTGTGGGTCCCGAGTCAATTTTCGATGAGTCGCAAGAAGTTTTTTTAATCATACAGATTCTAAGAAGTTTATGTTCTTCAAACATTTTTATCCTGTCAGTGTAAAATCATGTGAGTCTCGGTCCTAAATGATTAACGCATACGAGTCCGCGTTAAGTGAGACATTTTATGTCTTTTTAGGTTAGGTTTTTTTTTTCTGTAACGCTTTTTCGTGACAGTCCCCAGTGGGTATCTTAATTTAGGTAACGCTTTTCGAGGACACTTTTTGGTGGCCACTTTTTCGTGATGGTTTTTTATTTTAATGTGCCAAAGTAAAAAATAAAATGTCAAAAATCAATCATTTTGTTATATCAAATGCATTTTTAATTTATTAATTTTCGTTCATATAATTTTATATTCTAAGAGATAAAAATTAGTTTTCAAACTAAGTGTGTGTGTTTTTCTGTAAACAAATTTTTGGATAGGAGTGCTTCGAATTTTATAAACTGTACAAATGTTTGTTAGACAATTATATTTACTTGGTACTTAATATTACACACACTTTTAATTTTCTTCGTAATTTTTTTAAACAAAAGGACATACTATTCAAAAAAATGCAAAGAAAACGATAAAATTGTACATACAATCGATTTTTTACAAATCAAATTCCGTTTTTTTTATTGTTATTCGAAGAGATATAAGAAAGAAATGTTTAATTTTTATAAACATAAAGTTCAATATTATAATTCATTAAAAAATTGTTACGAAAATTTCGATACATTTAGAACTAAATAAATCATTTAAAAAATTTAACCTACTTTCGAATTTTTAAATTTTAATAAATTAATGCAATTTTAATTTTTCGAGCTGAAAGCTTGGAAATAGTTTATACGGTCTATTATATGTTTTTTAAAAACACTGAAATACATTTAAAAATCAGAAATCACAATTTTGTAACGAATGTTTTATACATAAATTTTGGATGAAAATAAAGATTTTTGCGTTTAATGACGAATTTTGTTCTAATCAAATACATATAATAGATACTTTAGATACTTCAGAGTTAAAAATGTGATTCAAATTTGACAATACCATTTTCTATTTATGTTCTAAATTTCCATAAAATCAATAAATTATTATATATCTAATCATATCTAATTATTTAATAAATGGAGTTTAATAAATGTTTCAATAACTTTCCGAAAAATAATGTACATTGTTTTGTACTAAATTATTTTGGTAATTTAGTTTTTTATCATTTCAGTTTATTAAAAATTAAAAATTATATTTTAAATATAATAATTATTATTAGTATTAATTTGCTGTTTTTTTTTAAAAAAAAAGGGCACGTTAAAATTATTTTTTTACCGATGAAATAATAATGTATAAAAAATCTGCTGTTTGTATAATGCACATTATGTTATTATAGTTAAATCACAATTATTTAATTTAAAAAATATAGCTCGAAAATTTTTACATTGCAATATAGATTTTAAAAGTATTTAATACTATTTTTAAAATTAAATTATTTTCCATGTTGACAGTATTATTAAATTTTAAACCGTTCTTAATATAAAATACCATTTTTTATGCGTTATTAATAAATAATTAATAATATTGTACCGAAATGTTCATCAAGATATTTATGGTTTACCTAAGTATATTAGGTACATTAAGTACCACAACACATTTATTTCGTCAAAAATAATGTAATGATATATAAATTATCTTAATATTTTACAATAGAAACTATTTTCATACATTATAAAATGAGTTTTTATGATTTAAATGTAATGCTATTTAATATTTTTTCATTTATTTATTATAATAAAATATCAATAAAAATAATTTATTATACATCAATTATTAAATTTTTATTTTTATATTAAAATACAAATTTTAAATAATATTATAAGTAAACAATAAAATTAAATTCTAAAATATGGGACATGCACATATATAACTTTTTTGTATATTGTTAAAATTGTTTTCAATAAAAGTATAACGTTATAATAATGAAAAGCTTAAATTAGTACTATCTTTTAACTATAAACTAATGAACCTAAAAGTATATATCAAACATCATAATCAAAATGTTTCACGATCATCCATTTATTAATCTAAATAATTTTCAAAAAAAATAATATATATATACGTCTTATTTCAAGTTTTTTTTAAACCACCTTCGTATCAACAAGACATACTAATTTCATATCAATATTATAACACATATTACGTACATTCACTACAGTATAATCAATTTCATATTTTCTTGTACATTTAAATAGCTTAATTAAATTTACCCTATTACATTTTGGTTCTATTCATAAATCATGGTAAGCATTAAACATACATATAATTAAACTAATTTTACATTGTCTGTAAAAAATATGTATACAATGTTTAGTTTTCGATATTGTGGATATTAATAATAATTTGAAATAACTGTAGATATTTCAACCGTGTCTGTATAATTATTAATATTTAGTTCTTAAGTTTTAGAATTTTATAATATTACGTTAAACCATATTCCATTAATATTCATATTTGAATATTATTACATACAGGTATTATTAGTAAATTCAAAATACTAATATTATAATAATAATACTAGTATGAGGACCTAACTTACAGTTTAATAAAAAAATATATTTTTTAAATTACAAGATATTTCTATAGTATAGTAAATAATTATATTTTGGTGCTCTTGAAATAAATAAAGTAATATAATTATTGCTTAATAAACATAATAAATATTATATGAAGGTAAAAAAATACAAATTATTTAATAAACATTACAATATTTTAAACGCTAATAAATTCGATTTATTTTATTTTTGTCAATTATCAGAAAAATTATAATTATATTATTGATCAAACGTTTGTTGTTTAAATGATAGGTTAGATGACCTGTTTACGAGTATATACGATAATAAATTGCATTTATTATTAAGATTTTTGAAGATGCCTATGGACATGTTTCATAGCAGTTCTAGTAATAGTCTTCATGTCATTAAAATACGATTACTATTATATTCAGACACGAAGGTTAAAACATAATATGTCTGATACACAATGACTGTATATTGAGAATACAGTTATAATTTACATTACAGTATATTTTCACATTGTTTGACTGTGTCAATTTATAACATTAGTATTATAACCTTTGTATCTATCTTCGTTAATATATTATGTTATATATTACATAATGTATTGTGTAGAGATACTTACATGTAAATGAAAATACAGAGGTAAATATATTGTAGTATACGACTATTAATAATTGATTGAAGAATGAAATTCAATGGAAACATAATACTAAAATTAAATAAGACACACCATTTCAGTTTGAATTAAATACTTATTTAAATTTTCAACGAAAAAATAATAGAACATTTAAAGATATTAGAACGTCACCAAAAAATGTAGGTAAGTATAACATTAAAGGAATTATTTTCAAATGTTTTCACAATAATTTTCAACAAAAACACGTTCAAATATTCATAAATTACAAGTAAAAAAGATAAAATATTTACCAGACTATATAACATAAATATAGATTTATAGTAAAAATATATTATGTTAATATATAAGTATTTCAAATTATATAATTTATAATCATTGTTAGTTAAATAGTTTCCAGTTTAATACATGTTGTCAATTAATCAAAACATCATACTCATAGTTTTTTCCAATAAACTAAAAAGCACTTAAATGTATCTTAATTTGTATTTTTGTATATGCGAGTATAATAAAGTTAGAATTATTAAAATCCCTAATATGTATATATATAGGGATTTTAATACATTATTAGATAAATTGCTTTAACAAATGTTTTTGAAATGTTGTATTTAATTAATTCACTTCACAGGATGTCAGTCCAATTTTGATGTTAACAATTCTAAATATACTGGATGGTGAAATACTACCACACGCTGTAGTCCAAATGTCAATTAATCAAACAACGGTTCCAATGTTGACGATAAAAAGATATTTGTATTTAAAATACTAGAAAATTAAATTGAATACGATAAACACGAATTATTATTTAAAAATATTCCGTTGTGCAAATTTATAATCTTTAGATAAGTTAATATTATCTTTTTTTTTTTTAAATGTTTAACAAAATAAAAAGTAAGACATGACTAAATTTATATTCATTTTCATATTATTAAAACGTCTGTTTGTGATTATTTGAAGAATTAGTAAAAACTTTTATTTCAAACATTTTATGAAAGTTTAATAATTTATAAACCAATATTTAAATGCGCAAACACTTTTTCGGAAATTCGTGAATTTTGAAAATATTATCAATGTTCAAACACCTAATAATAATCGTATATAAAAGTGGTTTCATTAAATTCAAATTATTAGTTACGACTTATAATAACTAAATTTGTAAACAATTTAAATTTGTATATTAATTTAGATTATCCAATGTAAGTTTTTTATTGTTAAAATATATCATAAATTGATTTTTTTATATAAATATTTTTAAAACATGATGTGATTAAACGGTATTTTGTAAATTTAAGAAGGAATATTAAAAAATATAAAACATCATCTTTTAAAAAAAAAATTTAGAAAATAGAAATAGACGAGAGATAAAGGAGATTTTTTCAAACGAATTTCAATCAATGTTCAATTATACGCATTTATCTATGAAAGAAAAACCCGTAAATAAATGTAAGTATTTATTATAATTGTTAATTGCAATTTTTTTATCACTTTTTATTAATAATTATAGAAATATGATAACATTACAGATAGTGTATATTATACAAGTATAAATACTAACGATTATTTCAAAATACAAGCACTAGCGTAAAAGCGTTATAATATTAAATAATCATTAATAAATTCTACCCAAGTGATAAACCATATATTTTATAAAATAATTACAAAAACAAATTAGGATTTGAAAATTATAAAAAAAAGGGGGGGGGTGTATATTTCAGTTGATCATAAACCGTATAATTTTAAATGTTACCAAAGATAAATTAAAAATAATATCCACCAACAAGGACGTGTAGCAACATCATTTGGCGCTATAAAAAAGCATTTATATTCTCCAAATAATAAAAACAAACTTTCCTATTACTAAATTAGACTACGTTTTATATAAATTAGCTCATACATATAGACATCAAATTACGTATTTTTGATGGAATAATACTTACGCATAGATGTGTACATTTAACTATCTTAACAGTGTTCTTCAGATAATCATATTTATACGCGTATAACAGACCACTTCTTTTTAAATAACATTATAATTAAAATATTAAACTTAACGATGTATCTTAATAATTTCAAAGGAGATGATTTTTTGATTTAAAAAAATTATGACAGCCTGATATTTAAACAACCAGCTTTTCAGACAAGTCGAAACTATTAAAATGTGTAGTTAGGTGAATTTTTGATATAAAAACGTATACGATTCCAAAGAAATCTACAATTTATAGAAGATATTTGAAAAGTATTATGTTTATTTGTATTCGTTTTATTTGATCTTTAAGCATTCATTTCCATTACAGATTATTATTTTTGAAAGATTCGGTTTTAATAATTAGACATTTTTTTAGACAAGTAAATTGCACAGCTATTATAATAATAATACAAGCTACTATAGTTTTCCTTAAATAATAAATAAATATTTTTTTATGTTGATGTTTAATTTTAAAAAATTGATTAAATAAACACTTATAATACTTAACATAGTGTATTATTTATTTATTTTTATTAACTAGATGTACTACTAAATAAATTTTCCAAACTGTTTTAAAAGTTTTTAACGTACGAAGAAGGACGTTAAGCAATTTCATGCGCAGAAAAAGCATAGAATTCTGCTGAAAAATCGAAACTTAGGTATTCATTTTAACTTTCATTGTTTCGTAAATATTAACGACGATTTTTAAGAATGGATTTACTGTTGGTGATTTATAAATTAAAACATATACAAGTTATTTTGCAGATATTACTCCATACAGAGTTATTAAAAATAAAATCTAAGTGATCTTGGTAATAAAGTTTTTTTGATATTTTTTTCATCTATCGACAGCTAACGCTATGGAACACTTTACAACACAGTCGTCGACGAAAAGGATAAGAAGGTACCACAGGAAATTACCGAAAAATAACACGCTAAAGTTTTATTAGGATTTTCATACTTTTATGCGGCTCCCTCGATATAGTATCTTCAAAAACTGTACTTGTATTACATTCTTTGTCAGATTTATGTTGGTCCACTCCTTTTTAAGGTTTACAATATCCGGCCGTTATTAAAAGGCTCTAGGATTTTCCTTTCTCCACTACTTACACGGCTCCGTACATAACGCATTATTATTTCATTTTATTTTTATTGTATACCTCTTATACTTTCTCAAACTCTCGCAGACCAAGATAACAGAGTATTGGTTTTGAAACGAACTTTGTAATACTTTATGAGTATCAGTTCGTAAACTTTATTATACCGATAGACTATGGACCAATCAAACACGTATAACCAATATGGACCATAATATATGTTTTTCAGATAAATTGTTATAACTATTTATGACATCATTAAATAATACATTTCATAATAATTAACATTTAACGTGAAAATATTTTTTATTATAAATATATATTGAAGTAGTTTTAATAATATAATATAATATGTATACAGTGAAAACTCCTAACTCCCATTATTAGGAAATTACGGACGTTTTTTTTTTTTTGAGAACTGAGATATTTTCTCTACTTTTTAATGGAGGAACCTCCGAAAAGCGTACTTTTCGAATGACGGACAACCATATAAATCTTAATATAAAAATAATGACATAACGGCGAAAACGAAACGTGCTCGCATTAGGTTTAATGATAATGAAACGATAATAAACTGGTTCAATAAATTCGTTATCGGACGATAAGATAAATTTGAAACAACTGATGACGATTGTGACGAAAATATAAATGTCTTGACTGACAATGTTTCGTATGTTTTGTTAGTTAGTTAGCTCGACCGAATAATGAGTGGGTTATTTGCGAAAGAGATTGTCAATTCACGAAAAAATTGAAGTCGTTTCATTTTATCATTAGAGGTAGAAAACAATTTAATTTTCTCTTTTACTGTAATCTTGGCGAATAAACTTACTCATGAGGTTGTCAGAGACAGCAAAGTTCTAAACAGACCATTCTGACCAATATTTTCTCACCAAATCAAATATTTATGTATGCATCTGATCAATTTTTTTTATATGTACATATGTATTTAATTAAGTATTACCATAAATATTTATTACTTAATCATTTTTATTTTAAATTATATATTATATCATTAAATCTACATAATAATTAATTACATTTCATAATAACATTATACATAATTTAATTTAACCTAGTGCATATGTTCTCATTTTACACATTTACTCTGAATGAATTTCAAACATTTACCCCCTCTGAATAACGGGCACCTCTGAATAGCGGACAAAATTTCGGTGACCGAATGTGTCCGCTTTTCAGGTTTAACTGTACATATACGAGTATATATAAAAATAAAATATCATTACTTATTTTATTATTATTTTTGAGACATTACATATTTTAACTTATAAAAATTAAAACCAAATTCATATAAATTAAGAAGAAATATCAATTTATCTAGGTATTTGTCACATTTTTACTTTAAAAAATCAGTAATATACGATTTAATTTATAAAGTTTTATTATGTGACCACTTTATAGTATATTTTGACAGTTTCCATTTTAAACATTAGAACTTGCTCTGTATGTTCTAGTTGTATTTACTAATTTTATATTATGTTATAAAACACGAATTGATTGAACCTATTTTGTAATTGTAATATGTATTTAATATATTTATTCAACTTAATATGCAGTATTCTTAAACTGGTTTGTGTAGTTTGCATTTATAATTATAATTAAATACTATTTTAGCTATTTTTAACCCATTTTATTTTGCTTATAATGAAATAATTAAAGATGAACGGATCAGTTCCCAGAGAAATAATTTTTTTTACATTATTAAAAAAATTTTTATTATTAATTTTCATATTCAATTACTTTTTTTTACTCTTTTTTTATATTGATTAATAAGTTTTCTATCAGACTATTTAATTTATATTATTTTTAATTATTCTGATATATTTTATAAGTTGAAAAGGTTCTTAGAATAACTGTAAGCTATATATACAAATTTTAATCAACGTGAATAAGCGTATTGAAATAATATAAATTCTATTACTTCACTTCTGCATAATATATATAATTATATAATATAGTTATTAACAGAAAGTGATTACTTATGATATGATACAAAATAGATAATTTTTATTATAAATCGTCCTAATTTTTCTGTTTAAAGTTACAGAATACTAAATATGTAAATAAAATATCAAGACTAATGTAAGTTTTTAGAAATATTACAAACATTGCTATTCACAAAAACTGCTAGTTGTAATAAATTGTTAAAAAATTGTAAACAAATTTCAAAACGTAACGATTACATTTCGGCATAGATAAAAACTATAAAGAACGAACCTGTCGTCATAGATTTTAGTTGAACTCAATACTTAGCAACCAAACTTCAGTGATTTCATATTTTAATAATTTTTTTTTATTTAAAAATGACAACATGTGTATTAAAATATTTTTTCTTCAATTGTTTTCAATGTATTTCACAATATATTATGGATTTTTCAATTTGATTGTGTATATATCAATTAAGCTTAAATTAAAATATAAATTATAACATACAAAGATTTCGGCTAGGATAGTATTTATTAAATACCAATTATATTTACTTGTTAATAAAATAAAATGCATTTTATGGAGGACATTCATATTTCCCATAATCTTTAAAACTAAATAGATATATATTTATAATGAAAGTCTAAAATTTAACGGATATAGAAATATACATTCTCTTATTTTCTTTAAATAAAGTTTTTTCTGAGTAATATATCATCTGAGTGTATGACTACCATTAAAGCAGACAGTTAGAACTAATTACTAAGCTATGAACATAAAAGCGTTTTTGCATTTTTTTATACATATGTCATTTCCATGTTAATAATTATCAAATTATTGTTTACAACATTAATAACTATTTAATGTGCATCAACCCGAAATATTTTAAGCATTATTTGTTTCTGGTTAAAAAATATATTCAAATAATGATTTAAAAATACAAATAAATATATTGGTAAGAAAAAATTTAAAAGTTATATAAATATTTTAGGAAACTGTGAAAAATTAAAATATTTAATATGGCCAAATTACCTCGTATTATGTAAGATGAATGTAGACAATTTTACAAAAGTAAATATTTTTTTTCTTAAAAAATTGCATAACATTTATAAAAAAATATTTTCTTTAAAATGTAAAATATATTTATATAGGACACTATGTAACCTAAAAATAT
Source organism: Schlechtendalia chinensis (assembly GCA_019022885.1). Classification (NCBI taxonomy): domain Eukaryota; kingdom Metazoa; phylum Arthropoda; class Insecta; order Hemiptera; family Aphididae; genus Schlechtendalia; species Schlechtendalia chinensis. The sequence continues at coordinate 44,226,997 of CM032339.1, forward strand.
ATTTTAATTATTATAAAAATAAATTTAGATTTTATTTAAATGAAAATGAAGTTAGTATGAAATTAAATCACAATTGTGATCTTGTGTTTTCCAATATGTGTATTATTTTTTCATATTTTTTTTTTTTAAATTTTAGAAACATGTAATACTTTACGTTTTAAAATTGTATTTAAATGTTATATTTCATTAATCGTATGCATATCAGAATATTGTTATATAGTATATTATATTATTTTCTTTACCCATTGCTAATAAATAACATGAAATCATAAAAAATAAAATAAAAAGTACAATCATTGTATTCTATTATGTTTTATAATTTAGGAATTGTAAACACACAGAATTAAAAAAAAAAGTTCGTTGAATCTAAACCGTTATATTTTAATAATTGATTCTCAATTATTAATATATTCGTATCAAATAACCATATATATTTTTAAGCATAAACATAACTTAACATACTTATAAATGTTTGTAGTTGGGACAAGTTGAAACTTTTAAATTGAATTATGAATTCAGGTATAATAATAATTTCATAAATAAAAGAATAAATATAAAAAAAAAAATGAGATTAAAAGTTAAACTGGTAACATTAATGGATAGAATATTTAAAATTACAATAAATAATAAATAAATAAATTATTTTTACTTTTTATTTGTTTAACTTATTTTTATTTCTGTTTATTATTTTATAATTTATTATTTAAATTAAAATAAATACATCACGTGTCGGCATGTTAAGACTGGATTTTATGATAATGAATGACGAATGTATGATAATATTTGGTCTATTAACTTTTTATATTTCGTTCTTCTAGTATATGGCAATTTCAATTGCATCCTTCGTCATTGTTTTGAGGTAACATGGTAACAAACATGGTTTGTTCGTCTCCACAATCGCATCTAGTGTCTTCTTGCAGGAGACCCCACTTCCTTAGATTATCTTTCGATCTTCCAACTTTTAGCCTGTTGAGTGTTATCCAGGTTGGCCAGTCGAGGTCATGTCCCGCTGACAAGTGGTCAGCGAGTTAATCTGTTCGTTTTCAGTGTAACTTATGGCATGTTTCCAGTTATCTATACGTGCTTGCTCCGGGGGTTTCGTTAAAATATTTCTACATTTCAAAAACTCTTCCCTGCTTTTAGTCTTGATCTAAGTGATACCTTGCCAGACAGGATGTGTCATCTGTCCGTTTTGAGTTAAGTCCTTTCCAGATCTGCAGAGCTCATATATCGAATATTTGGAGGTGCGATTCTCGCAACTGGGAAAATTTTGTGGAGTGGTGTGTTTTTTAAGCATCCGCTTATCAGCTGGCAGGATTTATTTATTGCCACATCAACCAATTTTGTGTAGGTTAATCTGCACCACACAGGTCTTGTATTATCTCTTACAGAGAAACATAGCGCTAGTGCAGACACTCTTAGGGTATGAGAATTTGTCCCCCAAGTTAATCCTGTAAGTTTCCTGAATATACTGTTCTTTACATTAATTTTTAATTTAACATTTTCGCATTTTTTCTTACAATTAAGAGATCTGTCTAGGGTGACCCCCAAGTATTTAGGGTGTGGTGTGTGTTCGAGTTTGATTTCTTTCCATGTTATATTAATTTCTTTTTTAGCTAGTTTATTGTGGAAGTGGAAAGCACAGACTTGTGTCTTCTCTGCATTAAGTCTTAAATAGTTTGAGTCATAATAGTCGATCATTATTTTTAATGAACCTTCCAGTGCTTTCTCTACCACCTCGAAGTTATCCCCTTGAACTGCCATGGCAGTGTCATTGGCGTAAAAAAGTGTCTAATGCCTAGTTGGAATTGTATAGGCTGATCTTTGGTATATACATTAAATAGGGTTGGGGCCATGGTGCTGCCTTGAGGTAGACTTTTTATTTGGGACCTCCACCAGCTATTTTTTCCCTCAAATGTTACAAAATAACGCCTATTTTAGTGTATTGTTTCAATTGTTTTGACTAATTTGCTGTCTGAGGTAAGTTTTTGTAGTTTTAATAAGAGAATGATATGGTTGGTAGTGTCGTATACCGCTAATAAATCGATAAAAGTAATGTCTGTGATCTTTTTTATTCAAACCCGTTTTCTATATGTTATTTAAGGTCTAGAATTTGTCTGATACAGGATCTAACAGGTCTAAAGCCATCTTATTCCTTAATGAGTTCGTCGTTAATATGAGTTTTTAGATGGTTGAGTACAGCGGCGGATCTAGAAATGAAAAAAGGGGGAGGGGGGCTAGACAAAAAAATGTGCTTTATTTACATGTAAACATGTTGAAAAAAAGTTAATACTTAAAATACCATAAATACATTAAATAGTAAATATTTAATAAAAACAGACCATCCAAATATATATATTTATATATATCTGCATTGACAAGACCATTTGTATTTTGTAATAACTCAAAAAAGAAATATATATCCATATTTATACTTTTTTGGGTTATTTTGAATGTCTATTTTAATATTACATCATCATATGTTAATAAGATACAGCTGTTGTCGAGTGGGTATAAATACACGAGATCGGTGGTTTGAACTCCAAAGTAGCCAACGAGGTTTTTTGCATTGATGGCATCAGGTCTCTGATGCAAGCCTGCAATAACTATCGTTCGCCAAGAATCATCTTCGATCCCGCAACAAGTGAAGGGCAAGGCTGTATTTGGACATTTTACGCCCCGGAGCAACACGTTTTAGCCACCTTTCCATAATTAAAAATTATAAATTTGCCGCCCTCCGAATAGACCAAAAAAATTTGCTATTAATCATTCGATTATTTTTATTTTGATTTCTAATCATTCGATTATTCCCATCACTAATAATAACATTCATAACAACTGATAATGTTACTGAACCAAAGCAATGGTCATGTCATATTTTAAACCGAGGTTCATATTTATTATCACAGTTATGAAAGAATTAAATGATACCATTGATGATAAGGCCCTTATGTTATTCGTGTCTACAATATAGAGTTATTTTATTATTATTAGTTATTCCTAAGATTTAGGTACGTACCTTTTAATCTTTTATTCTGTGGTTCTTATCATGGTCTAAGAAGACTATACGTCAAGTGGATTTATAAATTATTCTTATATTGCTCTTCTTTATTTTAATTAAAATCAAAAAATTTAGTAAATTTTAAAAATATATAATCTACCTAAGGGAGGGGCTTCAGTCTCCATAGCCCCCCTTGTATCCGCCCCTGGTTAAGTATATCTCTCGAAGAGTATTTAGGGGTAACAGAGAAGAGAAATTGGTCGAAAGTGTTTTGGGTCGTGTACGACCTTTTCGGTTTTTAAAAGTGCAATTATTTTAGTTTTCCTCCATATTTTAGAATTATTTGCGTAAGTAGAATATTATTAAATAATCCAGATTTTAGTTTTTCGTCAGAAATTTTTTACTTGTCCAGAGTAGATGAGGTCCAGTCCTGCGGCTTTGCGGTTTTTTAGTTCATCCATGGCTGTTTCAAGTTCATGTACTGATAAATTTTCATTTAGGATTCCCTGTTCATCTAATTCTTTCTCTTTCTCCTCTATTTTTGGGTTTTGTATCTGTGTTTTATATTTTAATCTTTTTTTATCTTTCAATTCATGAGCAATTGGTGTGCCACCTGATTTACTATTACTGTTCACATCGTTTTTGGATTGATGAATCGCAATCAAGTTTTTTTATTAATTACTATGCTTTTTTCTGCTATATTTCATATCGCACCGATATTATATCGATAGATATTCAAATTGAGAACTAGTGCCAATTTGATCTTTTTGTGTATGATATATTTTTCAATAGCTGTTTGCCTTTTTCAATTGTCTTTTCGTTAAATGGATCATCATTGTATAGCTCCGCATTTCTTTGGAATTGTTCAGAAAATTCTCGATTTAAACCTAGCATGTGTTTTGTTCTGCATCCCCTGGATATGAATTTCCTAGACACGTGTTTTACTATTTCTACGAATTTTTCATAGTTATCAGTGGTTGCTTCTAGGGTTTTCACTTTGGTATCTACTTCTTCCAAAAATTCTGGCCAGTTTGCTTTTTGAAAATTATAACTCCTTCGAAAAAGTACATGGTTGAACCTAATCCTTGCAGTGACTTTGCATAGTATAGGGCAATGTTGTGATTGAGGTATATAATTGCGAATTCGTTTGATAGTCTGTTGCTTTATGTTTTCGCTTACAAAGATTAGGTCCGGGTTGTAAACTGTCCTCTATCGTCCACTGTTGAAAGAGTATGAGAGTTTGAAATCATGAATGACTGCTAAACCTAACCATGTTTCCACTTTATTACCGTCATCATTGTTTTCTTTTTAACCCTACGTGGTACTATTGCTATTAAAATCCCCGACTAGGATTTTGTTTTCTAATTGACAAAATTTGTATTATCCTGAAAAATGTAATGATGTGTATGTAGATAAAGTGACTGAACAATTACTTAATTCGGTAGTTAAAATTTCTATATTAGACTGTTCCGTGTAATTTTATATGATTTCTAATTCTGATTTACTCAGGACTACACTACCATATTTTTAGTGTGATCTTTTAACTATAATCTTCATGCCTTTGATATTTGGTCTAATACTGTTGGTTGCCCTATGAGTTTCCTGTATGCAAAGAATATCGCATAGAGTTAATAGTAGGTTTTCTTTTGGTTCTGATAGTCCCTCAATGTTTATTGAGATCGTTTTTAGTGTTTTGGCGCTTAGCCCTACAAATGGTCTTATTTGTTGTTTATGCATAATTAATAGCTGGTTGTTTGTGTTTGCAGAAATTTTAGTGTGCCCCTTAAAGTTCGCTTTAAGGTTTTCTGCTTACACGGTGGTAATTCTTTGGCCGTCTATGACGATACCCAGGGTACACTACGCGGAAGCGAATTACCTTTGTACTCCGATTCTCAATTATTTAACCGTAATCAGGATATGGTAATATATTAATGCAATAATTTTAATTACCGATTCTGTTTTTAAATGTATCATTTTAATAAAATTATAAGTTTAGCTACTACTGTAGACTAATGAACACTGTCTGTTTGAATGTAACGTTTTGAGTCTCATATTGACAAAGTACAAGTATTAATATTTTAATTGAGAACTGTATAATAATATTTTAAGTAATATAAACATTAAAATAATGCACATTAGAAGCATACATTAATTTAGTAGATTTTAATGCCATACTACAAAAATGCGTTAAAATTAATAAAAATAAAAAAAAAATTCTTGGTAAACCTTTTTTCTTCAATATACATTCCAACGCTTTTAAACATTACTTTTGTATATTCTAAATAAGGTGAATATTTTACAACATAGAAGTTATTTTCAGAATTTTCCTGTTATATTTGTTAAAATTGTGGCCAATTTTAAAGAAATAAAATAATTAGATAATGATTGCAAAAACTTTTGTATTTTCTTGTATTATCCAAATGTCAATATTTTCAAGAAATAATCCATGTTCATACAGAATCGTTCATTTTTAACGTAATGAAAATACTTAAATATTCAAAATTTAAAATAATAACTATAATATAGTAGGTATTGGATTTTTTTAATTGTCAGTATAGCGAATACGTAAACATATTGTATAATAGAGTCATTTATGACAATTCTTTACACCTATATAATCTATATTCATATAAATGAATTGGTGTCTGTCTGTATGTATGTTATCGATGCCTGACCAAACCGCTGGATGGATTTTGTTAGAGGTTTTTCCCATGTACTCAGATAACGATTATATGTAAAATAAATATAATTATTGAATATTTTAAAATTAGGTATTATAAAATAAAATAAAAAATTATATAAATGTATAAAATTTGTTCATTTGCCGATTTATAATAATCATAAATTTCTCTATGTACTCGTATTTTTGTTCATTTTTATTTTTGACTTTTGTTGTATTTTCTATTACTTGACGATGACTTTTAGTCAAAACCGGTAAAATATAAACTTATTATACAGTGTTTACATATTATTATATATTTTTACATTTTATTTTTTTATACTCTTTGGCTTTGTTGTGTATAAACATATAAACAGTTTTAGTTTTATTTTTTTATTAATAATCTATGTCTTTTATTTACCTCGGAATTGTCGTTAAATACTTGCAGTGAAAAACACTTTAATGTTCTTTTATTAAAACTGTTTAAAAATATTTTGTTTATATTTTTAAGAAGTACTTGGAAAGGAGAATTAGGAAAATGTCAAAAATATTTCAATTTGAGTGTTTTGTAATTGTATGTAACGAACAAAGATGGCAAATGATAATATATTTATACAACGTCTATCGATCGGCGTAATGAGACGTCTCCGGGCTCGTCATTAAACAGTGGTTGGGCGTAACGCAGACGAATAAACTCCATTGTTATAAACCCGTTATGATTTTATTCAGTAATTCAAGTCATGGTGGCACCAGCTTCTGCACGACCCAACTGCGGTCGGTTAATTCGGAAAGAGCCGACGGCGACGTGTTTGTCATGCTATGGTGGAATATATATATATATATAGAATGACATGTATCATATAGTTTATATACTGAGAGAAGGGTGAATATCATTGTCGGCGAGACCACATTATATTTCGACATAGTGACAATGTCTACCGATCCCAAGAGAATTAAACAGTTATATTTGATGATGATCGGAGGCAAATTTTAGTCGCCCGAGGCTAGTGTCTTCCACAATTTATAAAACGTCTGGATTACCAATTTCAATTTTTGATATTGTTTATATCTATAACGGCTGCGTCCAACGTGAGAGATCGACCGTTTCGTGCGGTGCAGTGACAAAAGCAGTTTACCAGAGTTCCAAAACAAAATTCCATCACGACTACGCGCATAGACAACGAAAAATTCAAAAGTGAATTACGACGTTATAGGTTTTCGTTGTTTTCATTATTTTTTAACACATCGTTATTGCCTCAATCGCTGTCTTTGAACGACGTCGCCTTATTTCGAGGATTTTAAAAATAATTTGATCTAAAAACTAGAAGCTATATTGTTGTTGTATTATTATTAACATACCACTATATAAAATATTTGGTGCGCTATTATTTTCTTACTATCGTTGATGTAATTTAAATATTTGAGATAACTGTTCCAGCATATATCGCGTGGGATATCGTAGCAGTGCACAGACTTTTTTATAACAATTCTGTATTAAGAATAAGTAGAATGCCTATTGAAATATCGAATTAGAAAATAAAGATCAGTAAAATTATTTTTCTCAACAAATAATTATGTTTAAGAAATACTATGTTAATTTTTTTCTTTACTTAAACTAACTACCAATAATTATGAATAATTAAAATAGTTTTTACAGAAATAATTTTTTTTTCTATGTTTCTATTTACAAAACAATAATCTATTTTTAATTATTGTTAGAGTAAAATCTTATTAATTTGTATCATATTATAAATGAGGTAACAATTTATTGTCAGACGTTTAAAATCATTTATTTTTATAAACAATTGATGTCATGACTAATCAATCGGTTATCAGAAAACATATATTGTATTTTTATTTAATGATATATAAAAATAGAAA